>CM035434.1:151432152-152032152 GCA_020310875.1 Ceratopteris richardii
GTTGACGAGGATAAAGTGGAAAAGATCGGACAACTTCCACCTCCGCAAAATTTGCGACAACTCAGAGGATTTTTGGGCCATGCAAATTATTATCGACGTTTTATATTAAATTTTGCATCAATAGCGGCGCCACTGACTAATCTTTTGAGGAAAGACCAACAGTACCAATGGACTAGAGAGTGTCAAGTTGCATTCGAATCGATCAAAGAAAGCTTGATAAATGCACCTATTTCGGTAGCACCCGACTGGACGAGAGAATTTCATGTGCATACCGACGCTTCTCATACTGCGGTTGGAGCAGTACTATGCCAAGCCGATGAAAAGAAGTTGGACCACCCGATTTATTATGCAAGTCGCAATTTGAATAGCACTGAGAGGAACTACACGACTACGGAGAAGGAATGTCTCTCGATGATCTTTGCGGTGAACAAATATCGGCATTACTTGATGGGAAAGCATTTCACTTTTTATGTGGATCATGAAGCCCTTAAGTACATCATTAATAAACCCGAGCTATCAGGGCGACTGATGAGGTGGATGCTACTTCTCCAAGAATTTCAGTTCACAGTAGTGACCAGACCAGACAAAGCGCATATATTGGCTGACCATTTATCTCGAATTGTTAATGAGGAGCCAATCTCTGGTGTGCCGGACGATGCTCCTGATGGACATCTATTCCAAGTTGAAGTTAAAACACCTTGGTATGCCGACTTGGTGAACTTCTTATGCACTACTAAATATCCGCCAGGAGCAAGCAAGAGAGAGAAGCAAAAACTGTTAGCATTGGCGAAGCACCATAGCATCATTGGGGGGCAACTCTATCGATATTTTGTTCATGAGAGCATTTATCGGAGGTGTCTCGAGGAAGAAGAAGCAAACCTAGTATTGAGGGCTTTGCATGAAGAACCTTGCGGTGGACATTTTGCTGGTGAATTGACGGCTAGAAAGATTTTATTAGCTGGGTATTGGTGGCCAACAATGTTTAAAGACTCTCACACATACTGTAAGAAATGTGACAAATGCCAACGAATGGGCAAACCCACATTAGCACATGCTGCTCCTCTTACGCCGGTGTTGGCTCTTAAGCCGTTTGAGAAATGGGGAATTGATTTTGTGGGGCCTATTGATCCTCCCTCACGACGAAGATCCAATAGGTATATCTTGGTGTGTACTGACTATGTTACCAAGTGGGTGGAAGCCAAAGCTCTGAAGACTGACCGAGCTATTGATGTTGCTAAATTTTTGTATGAACAAATTATCACTCGATTCGGATGCCCGTTGGAAATAGTGAGTGATAGAGGAACACATTTCGTCAACGAATTGATCGAGGAGTTAATGGAATTATATAAAATCAAACATAGGAAAAGCACTCCATATTACCCGAGAGCAAATGGACAAGTGGAGGTCACCAACAAAGTTCTAGAACAGATTCTGACAAAGACGGTAGCTGTGCATAGGAGAGATTGGGATGAGAGACTTTTGGAAGCCTTGTGGGCATATCGAACATCTTACCGAGTGACGACAAAGAGCACTCCGTTCTCCCTAGTATACGGCGAGGAAGCCATCTTTCCCATCGAAAAAGAAGTGCCGACATTAAGAGTGGCTATTGAAGCCAGGATGGGAGAGGAAGAGTCATTAAAGGAGAGGTACATACAACTGATCAAGCTGGAAGAGAAGAGACTTATCGCACAACAAAGTTTGGAAGCTATTCAAAAGAGACGTAAGGAGAGGCATGATAAGAACCTCAGGACCTATGCGATTCAAGAAGGGGATTTGGTGCTAGTTTACGATAGTAAATATTATAAATTCCCGGGGAAGTTACAAACAAGATGGGCAGGACCGTTTAAGGTGGTGGAACTCAATTCCAATGGTTCCATGCAAATTCAAGATTTAGGAGAAGAATATGCTCCCGTGAAGGTTAACGCGCTTCGAGTTAAACCATATTTCAAGTGATATTAGGACAGGAGAAGCCAGACGAGATCCAAACGAAATGACGAAGTAGACTCCTTGTACATACATGTATAGTTATATATATATATGCGCATATGTAAGCTATGATTTGTGTGTCATAAATATTCTTCCTTGTTAGCCCTATAAGCTTTGGACTTCTAATTATTTTTCTTATGTTGCGCAGAGACTGTTAGAGCCTAAGTAACAAAATGGCAGACCAAATTACGCAGCTCTACTTGTACGAGTTAAGGATATATTTCTCGGACCAAACATTCGCCCGCATGGACATAGATATCGACGACTTTGAGACGGAATACGATGTTGAGGAAGCGCATTGGCTGGTATGCTTTATAAACCAGGGTTTGGGTGTTGCATTTTACATTGAGTGTTTTGAGGAATACCTAGCTCGACATGTAGGATGGGCGGGAGATCGATATTACTATTTTGATCCTTCGAGGGAAATGCCTAACGAGGAAAACGATATCACATGGGCTTGGGCAGATGTGCTAACGCTAGGAAGTGATGACGAAGCTCCTGAAGTTGAGCCTGACTCGCCTTAGGGAAGTTGTCGGGATGCGAGTACGAGGTGAGACTACATGAGACATCTCAGGGACTCACATTCTAGGACACCTAAGGATAGGTATACGAGGGACTAAGGCATAGCTGGCTGTAGTTACCTAGTGAAAAGTCAAATCGATGAATACATATGTAGTGTCTGTAATTGAGAGAATGGAGTGAAGAGGTGGTTGATCTGTCAAAGGCTAGTGTGTATATGTTTGCATGTCTGTGTGGGAACAGTGGGAAAAGTCCCTTTCTTCCTCTCCCTAATTCTCAGGACTTGGGTGAACTAATTAACTATGAGAAAACGAAGAAAAGAAAGAAAAAATATTGTGTTGTTGTGATCGTACCAATGCGCTATGGTGGACTAGTAGGTGGGTGGATTTATCCTCGCCGGGTGGTTAGGACCACGAGCCGCAGCTAGTTTCGCCATAGGCTTGGAATTATGTGTTTGTGTCTTGGCTACGCGCCATAACGGGTTGGTAGGTAGGTGGAGCTATCGTGGCTGGGTAGTCACGACCACGAGCCGCATCCAGCTTCGTTATGGGCTAGCTGATATATGTTAGGTGTCATTCTTGTATGTTTGTGTGTTGTGCGCTGCATTGTATTGGTAGATGGGTGGAATCAACTTGATCGGGTGGTCAGGTCCACGAATCGCATCCAGTGTCAATGTAGGCCAACGTGTGATTAAAATAAAATCTTCATATGAAGTTATTCCCCACTCCTGAGGGGGAGAGAAAGAGAGGAGAGGGCGATGATCGCCTGGAAGGGAATGTTATTTGCTTGTGTGATTGGTATGTGTTGGCTTGCGACAGATCAGCTCACTTTGAATCAACATTCTGGAAGGCACGGATATTCTATATGTACTTATGGATGAGGCTTTAGCGAGGTAATGCAACGGTCTTGCTTTATAACTTGTGTGCTCTATCTGAAGGTTTTTCTAGTGTGTGGGACACTCCAGGGTTCTGATATATGTCTTCACTTACACTCGAGTTTCGATGATTTTCGTAGGACGACGATGGAGATTCTTCGGGAACGTCTAGTCATGGAATGATTGTACATAGCGAATAGTAGGTTAAAAGAGGGGTATGCATTTTGGGTATGTTGCATCTCCGATTGGATTCATTTCAGTTGTCGTTGTTCATTTCGGTATTTTCTTTTCTGTTTTCCGCAATGGTAGTTGCATGTGTAATTCATGGAAAGGTGTGCATGTGTTATTTTGGTTGAGACCATTTTTCATAATGGAATGTATGAGCAAATTGATGCATGGTTGAAATGGAATTGCATATATGTGTATGTTCTGGGATCATTTTGGAAATGACTGATTTGTATGTATTCATGAGTGATTTTTTTAGCACTAATAGCCTCAATGAGTGCAGGTCCACTTGGAACGATGGCTCGATGGAAAAGTATGTATTATGTAAACTAATTGTACACTGACATTTTCATGACTGTTTTGATCATATTGCAGAAATAGTGGCTTGTCGAGAACGACTTCGCAAATAAGAAGAGGGAAGTATGTTAGCTCTGAAAATGGTTGATTTTTATGCACTAATGTGGCTCTATTTGGCAGGAAAATGCGTTTGATTTCAGGGATTGAGCATGGACAAGCCTCCTAAGAACATAGGAAATACTGACGTGCAGAGGAAATTAGAAGCGGCTTTGTTTCAAGGGGGAATGCTTTCTTATCAACCATCAAATACAATCGTTTGACCGATTTCCGGAAATTGATCTTCGACACATCGTTGATAAAAGATTCAGAGATATGGAGAAATGTGATCAGGGCCGCACAGCATGAGTTGTTCATTCAAGGAGGTTTCCTATTTTTTGTTGGGGGAATTCTCTTGATGTGGAGGTGAAGTAGAAGATGGGGATTTTTTTCGAGCTTCTTCTCGTGGAGAATTTGAGGATTCCAGGAATTTTGGCTGCGAGTCATGGTGCCAACGTTGCTATTTGTGAGCTGCCGTTTCATCCAATCAGATTCAGACAAGTTAGGAGGGCGCAGAGTTTTTTCTCTATCTCTCTCTCCCTCTCGTTTTGGAGGGCTAAGAAGACTTTGTGGAAGAGGCGAACTTGAAAAAAAACAATATCAGTGGCAAGGATGATGCAACAGCAGGGTCTTTGCATCTTATATGGCTGAAGCTTTACCATCCATGTGTGCATCACTTGGACATCTCTCATCACAGTTCCTGCCAAAGGTGTTATGGATGTTTTACATGCATTCTCTCCGAGTGCTCAATTTTCTAAGGCGCATTTTATACATGAAGCAATGTTGTGCTGATGTTTTTCCTCAAAACACAGTCAACCTTGGATTATTGTATAGTAACATTAACATTCAATCCTATGAGCAGAAGACAATTATGCTACATGAAAAGCAAAAATGAAGAAAAAGCGAAGGCTCTTGACCTCTCTTGGCGGAAGTTTTTTGCAGATCCCTCGTGCTGGTGGGACATAAGATACAATAAGCGAAAAAGGAGCTCCCCAGATTTTGTGCATTGCATAACAAGGGAGGCACTATTTGCTGATAGTTGGTTGAATCCTCTGGGGGTTGAAGCACAGTTACTTGCTCTAGAGAATCAGAGGGGGAACTTTCCAGCAAGAGCAAAGTATGCTTCAGGGAGACACTCTAATTGTATTGCATTTTACAGGGATTTCAACAATGAAACATTTTTTTGGAGGGCCACGAACAGATAAGGGGGGGGCCCTCATCTTATCTCATCCAAAAAAGGGGGGAGGCGCCCTTCTTATCTTGTCTACGAAGCTAGATTTGGGGGGTTCTCCTTCCTCGTTTTTTTTGGGGTTGTCTGCGCAGGTACAGAAGAGGCAGCAGGAACTCGAAGGGAGGGGGGCAGGCGGTGCTTATCTCTCTCTAACGCATGACAATGCTCTCTCTATGGCATGGCAATCCTTTCTAGTTGCGCCACTTCCGCATATCAAGGAAAAAATTCGAGCAGTTCGTTCAAGCTGGAGGGCGTGCCGTATGCTGACTGAGAGCAACACTGCTTAAGAGATGTTCTCTGAGGTCGTGCCGGGATTCATACATCGCCAGAGCCATGGTTACCACCATGAACGGGTAATGATTTTCATTATTCGCTACACTCGTCTTCTTCAAACTTCCATTGCGTCTGTGTGTTACTGCGCCCGTGAGTTATATGCCTAAAAATCCGCTACCAGAGTGCTTGGTGCATTATATTTTTAGAGGACTACACTTGGGCAACATAAGGGCGATGCTACTGTTTTGCCCACGAAGTGGTATTTTCACCTTCTCTGCATGCCAATGCAAAACAACTTGAAACAGAATATGACCAGTCTTCAACCTTCAAGTTTTCCCAGTTTGCCATTCTTTCTCTGCTGTTGTTAAGATGGTCTAGCTCGACAAACATATGAGTGCAGGTTTGTTTTGACGAGAATAGTAGTCGTCTGAAGATTGCAAGTGAGCGTTCATTTCGATCTGTTACTTAAGTGGAAAGACTCCTCACTCGAGGATGAGTTATTATTAGGAAGTAGTTTCCTTCACAATTGTCGCTACATCGTTTTTGTGCGCCTTCCTTCCTTCTTCTGAGTGTACAGAAATCTCATAGCTTGAGGATCGACATTTTTGGAACTCTTGAACTCATGAGGACGATTAAGGGATGGCGTTGAGCCTACACAAACCACCTGTAGTTTTACTCGGTGTTGTTCTTGTGACCGTCCATTTATAGTACTGAGGCGAATATGCACTGAGGGACCGCAACAATGTTTTTTTAATCAATTATGTCCTGTCGCATTTGCGAGTTGGAAGGTACATTTTTTTCGTAAATCAAAAAGAGGTTTTCTGCAGCCATGTAGGGCAGTTCTGAGGACTCTTGTTTGCTCGTAACATTGCTCCTCTTCTAATTTCGAAGGTTATCGGAAAAAAATGGTCTGGTTACTCTTTCTTTGTGCAGTCTATCTATAGGCAAGTTCCACAATTATCATAACACCTATTTCTTTAGTCGAAAGAGTACTACTGTATTTTCGCACCACACTTTTGTGACGCCTCATGGATGGCTTTTGGATCTTCTCTCACTTGTGTTAGGAGAAAGTGATGAGTTTCTGAAGTAATCGGATAATTAGTGTTTGGAAAATTTGCGTTCTTTGGCGTTTATTGCGGATCCTTCCCCTCGTCTGTGTTTCCGTGTTTAGAGCTGGAATCGTCGAGTTGAATGTCGAGTGGCCACTCGAGACCGTTGCATGCAAATGATGGCATGTGTATTTTTTCATGATAGCATGCTTCATATATGAATCATCGTAGCATCTGGCAAACTCGAATCCCGATCTGGACTTCAATTGTGCAACTGTAAAAGTTCTATGACTGAGTTTTTTGATTCATCTTTCAATCTTTTCAGATTTTCGGTTATTTGTTCTTGCATATTAGTTTCCCTTACAAAATGGATATGATATACATAGACTAGCCATTGATGTTACAAGTGAATAGATGTCTTGAAGATTACAAGCGTGCCTTGAAAGGCTTCCATGCAGCAAGTTTAAGGGATCCAGGTCTCCATGCAGATGAGGAGGTTGAAAAACTGACGAAGCTATTAGCAAGACTTGAGGATGCTATGGTGAATAAGGGTTGGATGAAGGGAAAGAAGCTTGCAAATCTTCTCTCAACATTTCCTCTTGAAAATGCAACTTCAGATAAGTTAAAAACAAGCAACTATCGCAACTCTGCAAGAGGGATTAAACAGAGGCATTGTAAGGTTGTGTAAATGTGTCTTCCCAATTCGACATGAAAATCCAATCCCATTGTATTATCTGCTAGCGGATGCTGAAGGAAGTTTTTTTGTACTCTCGGTTTATTCTTTGCGGGAAGGGCTGATCAAAGAGGGAGGAATGAATGTGTGTGGGTACAGGTGTGAACGGGCATGTGTGTGTGCGATGGTATAAAAAGCCATGTGCGTGATGGTACGCATGTATGCACGTGTCGGGGTATATGAGTACATGAGTGCGCAAGAGGTAAAGGGAAGAGTGGGAGGAAGAGTGAGTGCGTGAGAGTAGGAGGACTTGAGAGAGTGATAGTGCATAAGTACAAGTGTGTTTGAAGGTAAATTAGGGCTCAAGAAATGCAAATCAATTAGGTTGAGGTGAATTGAGCACACCATAAGCATTTTTGGACATCTTTTCCTTAGGCATTAGAACTAAACATTTTGGTGCGTTTGCCGGGAAACATATGAGCTAGTGCATAGACATAGGAAAACTCCATTGCGAGATAATTGTGGCTCCAGGTGATCCAAGTAGACCGATTTCGAGGGATTTGAACAAAATAAGGGCTTTCACAATCATCTTTTCCTTAGGCATTAGAACTATTCATGCTTGATGTCTCTCTCTTTCAGGTCTTTCATTTTCAAATCCTGACCTATTCCTGCCCACGGTGTGTGCAAAACTGACCTCAGGTCTCTCTCTAGTTCTTTCTCTCTGGGCTTCATGAGCGTGGGATGATCCTGCTCCTTGGAGGCCATGGGAAACATTGGATCTTGGTGGAGGGAAAATCAATTCACTCTTCCAAGTATATGCATGTCTATCCTGTTCTGTTACCAAGAATATCTTCTCTGATGTGTTATCCAGGTAGACAACTTTGCCTGGTATCTCAGGATCTTTGAATTCATAGATGATGACTATGCCCAATTGGCTAGGTTGATCTGGCTTGAATCTCCAAAAGGCTTCCTCTGTTTCTCTATTCAAGAATAGTTCTATGCTTTTGTTATCTTGAGGAATCCAGTCTAGAGTGATCACTTTGGTCAAAACTGACTTGCCTCTAGGAGTCTGGGGTCCTTGTCCTACATTTCCTTGTTCTAGGTCTCTTATCTCATTCTCAGGAATGATATTTCCAAACTCATCAGTCCTATCTGGTAGGTTGGTGACCACATATATGGTTCCTTCCTTATCAATGTATGAACCCTCTTCGAACTCGACCACTGGGTGTTCAAGTCCAAAGGGTTGATATGGATTTTTGAGTTGGACCACTGATCGCCTCAAGCCATCCTCATAGATGCTAGCACCTAATTGGTTGGTCCGAATATATTCCAATTGTGTTTTATAGGGTCCTTCTGGTGTTTGTAGTGTGAAGAGATGGATAGGTATGTGCTTGAAGATGAAGAGGAGTTGCAAAATCCTTGATCTACACCAGCCAAATGAACTCCAGGAGTAGATGGTGGGCCCTTTTAGCTTGCCAATGGATGTATTAGACACCCTATGTACCTTGGAAGATCACTCTCAAAAAGATAGATCAAAATAGATAAGTTGGAGTTTAGCTCAGAGGTGAAAACTTGCTATTCTTGGTTCATACACCTGTCTAGTGTTTTACATAATTCTCTGAGCACAGCAGCAATTAGCTTAATTCCTCTTGGGGAAGTTTATATAGCTTAAAGAGCTAACTTTCAAGAGTAATCGCATCAAAAATAATAAATCACACACTGAGAATGAGTTTTAACAAGTGATGACATCATCCCGATTTTCACGGGCTGCTATAGTTTGAGATGAGTGAGCAGAAAAATCAACATACCTCAAAATGTAGGAATCCAATTATTATGAAAATTTGCATGGTTATACTAGACAGTAAGCTGAATCTAACAAGCTTTAAATCACTGAATTTAGATAAGTAACCACTGAGGAACACCTCTGACACGATGAGTGAAAAAATCGGGTACCTGACAGAGAAGTGAAAATGCACAGACACTGTTGACTTCAAATGATCATAACTGAAGATTTCAACATCCAAATGACATGAAAATTTGTGAGCATATAGTAGACTTATAGAGCTAACTTTACCAAGTTAAATCACTGAAAATGATGCAGCAAGCTCAGAGAAAACATCTCTGCAAGCTGACTGAGAAAAACTGAGAGTAATGGCAGTGAGTAGTACACTTCACAAGAACATGGAAAGATGAACTCAAATAATCATGAAAATGAAAGTATATTGCTTGTACAATACAATGACTTACTGATACATATGTGTGCCTTGTAATCACACCTTGATATGGCATAAAGCTCAGCTCTTGGAGGTCTTCACATAGGTCTCTCTAACCACGACTAAAACTGCCATCTATTTATAGTTGAGTTTGAGAGGCTAACTTCCCTCAATCACTCTCCAATCAATCAATGATTGATTTGATTCTCTACCTACCACAAATCACGAATTCGTGGCTCCTCTTTCCATTCTTGATCAAGTGGACTCAACCACTTAAGATTCTCTTACTTTTACATTAAGTAAACTCTTCAAAAAATTACAAGAGGTAGTTCACAAGTGAACTTTACATAGTCTTCATTTTGAAGCTTCTTTTATGACTTTGTGGGACTCAAGCCAATACTTAGGCTTGTCATAGACTTGCTCCAACAGCTCCCCCTCAAGGCAAGTATGCTTGAGGTCTTCAATCTTCCAAGATTACCTGCAAACCAATCATAGCCTTGAATTTGCAAAGCTTTGTACCATCCAATGCTTTGGTTAGAATATCTGCACATTGTTGATGAGTGGACACATATGATATTTGAATCTCTTTGCTTAGAACCTTTTCTTGTACATAGTGATAATGAACTTCAATATGTTTAGTCCTTGCATGAAAAATAGGATTAGCAGCCAAATGAATAGAACTCATATTATCACCAAAAATAGTTGGAGTTCCAAACTCCAATCCAAGATCTTTGAATAATGTCTTCATCCACTTAGCTTCTTGTGTAGCTATGGCAAGACCTCTATATTCAGCTTCAGTAGAAGAGAGAGCAACTGTGGGTTGCTTCTTGGATGACCATGAAATAAGCTTTGAACCTGCAAAGGTAAGATAACCTGAAGTGCTCCTTCTATCTTCCTTGGAGCCAGCCCAATCTGCATCAGAAAATAGCTTCAAACCTAAATCAGATACATAAGGATAATAAAGTCCTTCATTTATGGTTCCTTTGAGATACTTGAGAATCCTTTTGGCAGCATCCATATGTGGTTTCCTTGGTGTGTGCATAAATTGGCTTAGCACACTCACACTGTAACATATATCTACTCTTGTCAATGTGGCATAGTTGAGACTACCCACTAGACTTTGATATGATGTGATGTCCTCTATGAGTTCACCTTCATGTGAGCTCAATTTGTGATTGACCTCCATTGGAGTACCTGCAATCTTACAATCTTGCATCTTGAATTTTGCCAACATGTCCTTAATGTACTTTCTTTGAGTGAGAAACAAACCATGATCTTTGTAGACAACTTCCAAACCTAGGAAGTAGGTAAGTGAACCCAAATCACTTATCTTGAACTCTTCTCTCATCTGATCTTTGATCTTCTTCATACCATCTACATCATTTCATGTCAATATAATATCATCTACATATACACATAAGTAGATGACCTCAGAATTACTCTTTTTAATAAAGAGTGAAGGATCTGCCTTGCTTGGTTGAAAGCCTTTGTCCTGCAAGAATGAAACAAGCCTGAAATTCCAAGCTCTTGGAGCTTGCTTGAGACCATACAATGCTTTGTTAAGTTTACACACATAATCAGCATAAACTTGATTCTCAAAACCAGGTGGTTGTGCCATATATACCTCTTCTGTTATCCAACCATTCAAGAATGCATTCTTTACATCTATTTGAAGTATCTTCCAATTCTTGGAAGAGGCAATACTAAGCAAAACCCTAATAGTAGGCATCTTTGCCACAGGAGAGAAGGTCTCCTCATAATCAATTCCCTGAGTTTGTGCAAAGCCTTTTGCTACAAGCCTTGCCTTACACCTGTTAATTGAACCATCAGAATTCTTCTTGAGTTTATAGACCCATCTTGAGCCTCTTACCTTCATGGATGAAGTCTTGGGCACCAAATCCCAAGTGTTGTTTTCCTCAAGTGCTTCAATCTCTTCCTTCATTGCATGCTTCCATTCTGATTTTGCTTTGGCCTCTTCAAATGATGATGGCTCCTCTTGGTTTATATCCTGTGCTATGTAGATAGAGTGTTTAGTTACTAATGAGGTGCCAAACCCATACCTTTCTGGTTTTTTCTTTTCCCTCATAGATCTTCTTAGGCCATGATGTGATGATTCTGCCTCATGTCCAAGTTCCTGCAATTTTGCTTTACCTTTAGACTTCCATGCTTTGATCTTTTCCATCTCAGATTCTTCATCATCCTCTGAGGTGTCTTGTTCTTCAATCTTCGGTTGTTCTCTACCAAGCTTTGGAAAATCTTCTTCAAGATTATATGGTAAATTGACCTTCCTGCATGAATCTTCATACCATGAATTGTTCTCATCAAAAACTACATCTCTGCTTACGAAGAATCCTTTGTTGGTAGGGTTGTATAACCTGTAGCCCTTTTGATTGTTGTCATATCCAATAAATACACACCTTTCTGCCTTTGGATCCATCTTGCCTCTAACCTGTGAAGGAACATGAGCAAAAGCAATACATCCAAAAATTTTACAGTGATCTAAACTTGGTCTTCTTCCATTCCAAGCCTCATATGGAGTCATCCCATCAAGGGATTTTGAAGGCAACCTGTTAATCAAGTAAGTGGCTGTAGATACAGCCTCAGCCCATAAGTAATTAGGTAAATGCCTTTCATTTAACATAGACCTTGCAGCTTCAACAATTGTCCTATTCCTCCTTTGTGCCACTCCATTTTGCTCAGGAGTGTACCTTGTAGTTACCTCTCTTTTGATTCCTCTTTCTTGAAGAAAAGAATAAAAAACATGGGAGAAGTATTCTCCCCCTCCATCTGACCTTAGCCTTTTTAGTGATTTACCTGTTTGATTCTCCACAAGAGCCAAATATCTTTTGAAACATGAAAAAACTTCATCTTTGTGTTTCATAAAGAATAGGATAGTCCATCTGCTGCAATCATCAATAAAGGAAACATAATACCTTGATCCAGATATTGAAGCTTCCTTGCTAGGTCCCCATACATCTGTATGAACCAACTTCAAGAGATCTCCATGCATATAACCTTTCTTCATGAATGGTAACCTGTGAGACTTTCCAAATTGACATGCACTACACTTATAAATCATATGTTGTTTTGACAAATTAGGAAGTTCAAGTACACTTTGGTCCCTGCAGATTTGCTTTAATGACCTTTCACCAATATGTGCTAACCTTTTGTGCCATACTTCCAATTATGTGAGTGTCTGACTACCATAATTAAAGAGAGCAATGTTTCTAGTGTCCTGTAATTCAAATGTGAACAATCTACCTGTCTTTTCACCTTTTGCAGTTCTTTTGAATCCTTGACTTGGATCTTCAACAAATGCTCCTGCTTTTGTGAACCTCACTTGCAACCCTTTATCTACTATCTGCCCAACACTTATCAAATTATTTGTAATGGTAGGGACATAGAGTACCTTACTGAGTAGGAGGTACTGAGTAGGTTGATGTTTCCATCAGGTGCTTTGACATTGCCTATTTTCTCCACAGGATGTTTTGTATCATCTCCTGTTTGTACCTCATGCTTATTCCTTGGATCTTCTAAATCTGATAGGAGTGCCACATTTCCTGCCACATGATTTGAACAACATGAATCTATGTAGAAAACATGCTCATCAGATTTACCTTGTGGCATAGCCATGTTCATGATCCATAATGAATCCTCTTTGTTTGAGTCTTCTGTGTAGTTATTGTAGTCTCTCCTTCCTTTGTAGCCTCCTTGATAGTTTGAATGATTGTAGTTGTTGTAGTTGCCATGGTAGTTGTTGAACCTTCCTCTTGAGTATCCATAACTTCCTCTATTGTATCCTCTGCCTCTTTGATTCTTGGAATTCCTAAAGCAATTTTCAGTTGTATGATTAGTTAGTCCACAAATAGAACATGGGTTGGAGTCTTGGGATCTCCCCCTACCTTGTCTACCGCCTCTTCCTCTACCTCTGCCATGTCTTCCTCTATGTTGCTCTAGCACAATGGTGAGAACCACGTTAAGAAGCTCCACCTCCTTAATGTCAATCCGCGTGAGAGATAGGAGTGATATGAAGATCGTGAATGTGAGATGAAGTGAGAGTGAAGGTGAGAAGCATAGAAATGCACACACGCATACACACACACTACGAAGAGACAAGCAAGACACAATGGAAGGTGAGAAATCAACTCTATTACTCAAGAACACTCTTACAAGCTCAAAAATAGCTCTAAGCTCACAGTAGCTAACACTAACCCCCTTCAAAAATGAGCTCTCTAGCTCTTTTTATAGTTTCTAGACTAGTTTTGACCGGTTTCACATCTAGTGACCGGCATAGTTAAAAATTAGGTCCTAGATGCTATTTGGAAGGGTAAACGGTGTCTAAAAATAACAAAAATTGATACGCTTGTTCTACCTAAGCTCCTCAAGCTCGAGGACTCCTCGGCTTGCACAAAATGGAGCTATGGATTACAAAATGGGGTTTTCTATGTTACATATGTTACAATAGTGATGAAAATCACTGTTGGAGGTTTTTGGAAAGTATTTGAAAACATGATTCTTTGAAAAAAGATTCGAATGGCTTCCTGCTCCGTCGTTATATGCTTCCGCGTCGTCTGTGCCTCTGGCTGCTTCCAACACCCCCCTCCCTCTCGCTTCTGTCGTCCCTGACAGAACCTTGTTGTGAGGTCTACCGGATATAGTTCTGTAGGAGGTCTTGAGCGAGGGTGTGCTCGGAGATACGAATGCCTCGGGCCAGATCTGCCTCGAGTTTCTCCCAGTCGATTGGTTGCGGTTCTTCCGGTGGCGGGAGCTGATAGTGTGTGGAATAGACCATTCGTTCACAGACAAATAATTGTAATAAATGTGTAGGCCTGCTTATGAATACCTCTGAATGGTATTCCCAGAAGCCGGTTGTGAACATCTCTTCGAACGTCTGCTTGTAGCACGCCGGTAGGTACTTTATTCTGCAATGCCAGGCATAACACACCCGTAGCGATGACGTTGTACTCATATCGTATACCAGATCGAAATTGCCATGCTCAAAGCCCGGGGTGTTGACATGGGGTGCCTTGACGCGTCGGAAGACTTTAAAAATCATTTGCATCATGTCAAAGATTTTGACAGTCATATGCGCCGCTATATCATCCATATGCTTTAGTCTAGGGAGCCAGTGGCGAATTGTAGCCATCATGTAGCCTACAGTTGGTAACTCCATGGGTGGCTTAAAATAGGGGTAATTCAACCAGTCTTGGCACTACTTATTGTTTTGTACCTTAATAGCAAAGGCAGTCCAGGAGCGGCGTCGTGGTACTGGTCCCCAACACGGGTTATACTTCAAATGCAAAGGTGCCTTTACCCATGTACTCATCATTTCTGGATACTGCTGTAGTAAATCTTTTCGCCACTCTGGTTGATAGATCTTTCCTTGCTGCGCATCTAGTGGCAAATCATCCGCCTCGAACTGAGTTGCATGCGATGGTTTCTTACCTGTCTCTTTCTCAATGGCTAACTGGTATTCGGCCATTAACATAAAATATGGTTTATATTGTAGCTCATGCCCAGATATGTATCGTCGCGGGGCCAAATGAGCAAAGAATGGAGACTGTAAAATTCTTTCTTCTATCATCGCCATGGCATGTAATTGTGCCTCTACTCTAGCTGAGTGCGTTGTTCCAAGTTCCTCAATTGTCTTCATCCATGCGGGGGTCGGAAGTTCGGAAGTCATCTGACCTTCGGCCGTGACGCGTCCGCCTGGGATGGGTTGTGGCTCGTATGCCTCTTCAAACGTTTCCTCCACCGGAATGGTGACAGTTTCTTCCTCAGCTGGAAGCTCAGGTGGGGAATGTGGCCTTGGTGGTGCTTCATATACTGCAATCCTTGATTCAAGGTTCGATACCTGGGCCCGTAATGCGTTGATTTCCTCTAAGATGTCAGGAGAGGGGTCCACAGGTGCTGGTATGACTGGTTGTGCCGGTGCTCGTAACTGGAGTAATTTATGATCTTCTTTGAGTTTCTGTAACTCCTCATTCATGCGATCATATTCATCTAGCAGCCTTACATGATCTTCTAGCAGCATCCTCATCGAGTCTGAAGGAATGGCTTTGAACCTGCTAGGACTGAGTGGTTGGTCTGGGTGGTCGAGCGCTGCTTCTAAGTTTTCTCGGTTCTCATCCTGTAAGCGCTGGTTTTCTTCCTTGGCTGTTGCGAGGTGTCTTCGTAGTAAGCCCATATTTCGTGTTAGTGTTGCATTGCGGACTGTCTGGGCTCTTAATAAGTTATCTAGGTCAGCAGTGGCTTCCTTGGTCTTTTCTTCGCTTTCTAGTTCCAATTTGTGATATGCCTCGCGTAATTCCTGGTATCGGGTGTTCAGAGAGGCATTCTCAATAGACAATAAATTAAGCTGCGACTGTAAGTCAATGGTTGTCCTCTGCAGCTGCTGGTAATTATCACCAAGAGATGTGAACTCATCTCTGACTTGCGTCATACACAGGAACATCTGTCGGAATGCATTATCTACAGTGGGTGATAGTATTAATGGGGTGCTAAATGAAGATGCAGTGGTTGTAGATGCGAAGGGAACGGGGAATGGGGGTGGGAAGGTGGATGCTGTGGTGATTGTTGAAAATTGTGATGTTCCTAAATATGTTTGTGCTGTGAGTGAAGTGAGTGATGGTGCAGTGGGTGGTGAGATGTCCATGTCATTGGACGTGTCCCGTGCGGTGACCGTGAATATGGGTGTGATTATGGATACTCGTGCTGGTGTAAATACGGGATTTACAAAGGTTGAGGAGTAATTTACAGGGGGGCTGGCTGGAGCAGCTTGGTGGAAAGGGGAAAGAGGGGTTACAGTGGGTCGGGGAGGTGAGACGGGGGAGAAGGTTAATGGCGGTGGGAATGGAAAAAGGGGTCTTGGAGTTGTGGGGAAAGATGGAAAAGATGGATGGAGGAATGGGTTGAATGGAAAGGTGGATGTGTGAGGGGGTAGACTAGGTCTAATGGGTGCGGGAATTGTGGGGTTAGTGGTCGTAAAGACGATTTCTGCTACGCCACCAGCGATAGAAGATGATAGTCGGGGGGAAGGAGGGTGAATAGGGGAGGCTGGAGGGATGGGCGGTGATGGAGGAGCGGTTGGGGTGGTCGGTACTTCAGTGACTACTGAGGTATGTACAGTTGTAGCGTGGGGTCGGGAATCTATAAGGATGGTTTCTACTGCCAACGAACTTTCGAGGACGAGGCGTGCCTCCTTGGCTTGTTCTGAAGACTGTGCTCCTGTTGGTACACGAATGTATTCGCCGGGCTTTGAAAGTAGTCGTACTCTGCGGGGGTCAAACTGTGGTAGTGGCTTTCTTTGCAAGTACCTGAGTGCTTCGTTGGAGCCTACTGATTTGACTAACTCTCTGAATCCTTTGATGTATGCTTCTTCGAATCCGCCTGTGACAAGTTCTTGTTCTATTATTGTTTGACTCTCTTCCTCTGTCAGCTTTTTGCGTGCCCAAACTTTTTCCATAGTTCTATATAGCTTCTTGATAGCTAGTGTGTAAGCCGCTGCTTCGTAAGTTTCATCTTCATGGGTACTTGTATCACCATGTGTGTCTGTTTGTTGGCCTTGACCGTCTGTCTGTTCGTGCTCTTGGGATTCCTGAGTTCCCTGGCTAGCTTCGTCGTCTCCTTCGTCGTCATCGGTTGATGTTCTTTCGTCATCAGAGCTGGACACGATCTGTCCTTGTGGCTGATCCCTGGGTGTGGTAGGGTAGCTAGGCCTTTCAAATTCTTGAGAAAACAATTGTCCTTCTGAAAACTGGAACTCATTGGAGAATGCATCGGGCATCTCAAAATCAAAAGTTTGGTCTAGTGGCTCTGCTTGTCCTCCTTCTAAATGGGGTATTGGAAAAGAGAAAGCTTCCGCACCAATAGTGGTGGGAGGTTCAGCTGCTGTGGTGATAGGTTCTGTGGTTGTGGCTGCTTGGGGTGCAACAGTACTGGTGGTGCCCTCCGGCGTAACTGGTCTTGATAACCGTATACGAATTGGTGGTACCGTGGGAGTGGCTGTTGTTGGTGACTGCTCTGGAGATGGTTGTGGCGAGGGTGATTCTGGGACTTGTAGGCACGGTATGGTTCCTCTCATGCATTTTCTGGCTCTGCCTTTGCTAGACTTCCTAGCCTTCTTAGTGGTCCCTTTGAATGCTTTCAGTTCGTCACTGGTCATGGCACGCTCAATTGGTAAGTCATACGCCAAGCACATATATATGATCCTGGTGAGGGCGCAGCATCCATTGATTACCTTCTTTCGCTCCCACCTATGTTGTGCCAAATAGAGCTGATCAATTATCCAGCTGGCTAGATCAACCGTTTGAGGGCCAGTACATGCTAAGTATAAACCAAACCAGATTCTCTTGTGGGGCATGGTAAAACGATCCTGAGCTGGGAAAGCAAAGTGCTGCATGCATATCCGTAATGGCTTAGAGAGCTCAGGTGTTATAGCAGAAATATCCTCCCACTTAGTTACGTCACCACGTTTCATCTGCTCTGGGACTAGCCGTTCTCTCTCCGTCGGAGTGTGCGTTCCATGTATTTTCAGAGCTGCGCGAATTAAATCTTTAGACAAATAAAACCTTCTGAATGGAGGATCATTTACCAAGGATGGTAACATGAATGTGCCGGGTAGATCCTTGTTCTCTGAAGCCGTTAAGGTGGTTACCAAGTAAAAACATCTGTAAAAATCAGGTTTAGGCAGAGGGTCACTACAATATTCTGTAAATCCCGCTCGTGCCCAAACGTGCGTTAGATCTTGTGTATTCTGTAGTCCTTCAAATTCTCTTGACAAGAACTGGTACTTGGTCCATGTGCGAAGATCAAATGCCAAATTGGCCTCAAATATGAAATCAGCGTCTGCTAAGGGTCCTGCTAGGCCTTGAAACCAATGAGAATTACGATGAATATATCCTCTAGGAGGATCATCGATTGGCATGGGTCCTGGGAAACCTTGAAACTCTGGTGGTTGCATCGTAGGATAAGATTCCGCGAGTAATTCTCCAATATTGGCCATTGGTGTGCTTGGGCCAGCTTCTGATGGTCCTGCTTCGGTTTGCATGATGACTGACGAGCTAATGGAAAAGATCTGCTACAAAAGATTAACACATTAGCATGGAAATTAATTATGATCCCATTAAGGTGAGACCGCAATCCCTTTCCATAACCGATGTGTAACCCGTGTAGCCAGGTGTCATGAAGTGATTGATGCAATGATTATTTGCAAAACTAATGCAGGTCTCTAGACGCCTACATTGTCAGATTATGCATACATTTCTTGATGAGCTTTTATTATGCATGATGTGGGGTTATGGTGTGTGAATTTATACAAGGTTTAGTTGAGGGTGAATTATTACAAGGGTGGAGTTTAAACGGGGTGGGAGAATTGTTAGATAAGGGGGTACAAGAAGACGTCTGGATACGTTTCGATATCCATTTCCTAAGAGTCTTTGAGTGGGTGGTATGTTTCTGCTGAGGGACAAAAAGTGGTATCGGGTTCGGTGGTATTGAGGGATGGAAAGATTTCTGTGGGGTATATATTACATGGCTAGAGGGTTGGGCTATAATACATTGTTTGGGTACCCAAATCTGCATGGGTGTGGGTCTATGGATAAGGTATTTCTTGGCGATCCAAATCTGTCGAGTATTTGTACTTGTAGAAGAAGATCGAGGGGACTTTGGATACTGACTCTACTTCTTTTGAAACTTTGTCCTGTTCTCGTCTGCAGTGTTGCCAATAGCCTGTGGTTGCTGTCCTTTTGGCACCCATATTTGTCTCGTGCCACTTGTTCCATGATGTTGATACTTCTGCTTTCTTTGCCTTGCCTGGTGGTGTTGTCGGTCTGGGTTCCTCTGTTGTGGTTGAATCGTTCGTGGTTGGGTTTGAGAGGTCCACTGGACGCTCTGCTTTGGAAAAGAAGGGAGATCCAACACTTGCATGACCTGCCCATTAGGAAGTGATTCGTCCTTTATCTTTAATCTAGGCCAGTCCGCAGTAAGTTTGGAAGGATGAGCACCGCAGGGTGTTGTGCTCATTTGGCCGCTGATGCAACCCACCTGACCGCTGATTGTGTTCATCTGCCCTAGCGGTTGGGTAGCTACCCCTTCTAGTTTGCAGGAAGCCCCAGGGAAGATCTCTTGTCGTCCTTCTGATTGACAACTGTCCATAGCCAAGCCCGAGTGGGTTGGTGTAGACGTAACGTGACTGGTCTGACCCAAGATCTTCCGGTCTTCCGTCGCATGCGTTTCATAGGGTCTAGGGTTACAAACCTCAATCGGAATGCAATTAGGGAAGTCAAGCGGTATCACTCGTTTCTGTTCTAAGGTTCCAATCTGTAAGGAGCCTTGTCTAAGATTTAGGTCCACTGAGTGATCGTATAGCCAATCTTGGCCAAGGATTAGGGGTTCTATCAGGTCGTCATCATGGCACACTAGTAGCTTCGCTGTCATGGTCACATCCTTAATGAGGATAGGAAGGTCCACCTCACCCATGCAAGGGGTTTCCATGCCTCCTAGCCCTATGAGGTATGCCTCAATTGGCCGCATTTCTATTCCTGAATCCTTATAGTGGGACCATCTAATCGCACTAGTCGCAGCACCTAAGTCAATTAAAGCCCTGAGCTCTTGGCAAGGGTTGCCGTGCTCTAGCCTGACTGTAATGAATGGTCTCTTGTCCACTATACTAGGATGAGTGGTTGACTTTACTTGACACATGGTCATGGGATATCTGGGTGTAGTTTCCAGATGGTTATAATGTTCTCTCCCTAGTCCTTGTCTTCTTAACTTCATGCGTTTAATGCGTTCTATTGCTTCTGCCTGAGCTTCCGCTCGTATTCTATTTTCTTCCTCCTTACGCTTCTTTGCCAACGTGAGTCGTCTAAGCATATCCTCAGTAAGAGGTTCCTGATATAACTTGACTCTACAACCACTAATGTAATTAGGCATTATATCTCCTTCTAAAGTGGCTAGTTGTACTGCTCCACTTGTTGAGAGTCGGTTAATGATCATAGGTCCATAACCTCGCTTTTCTAACTTACATGGGTGTTGCTTTAGCGTATATACTAGAACTAAATCTCCTTCTTTTAAGCCTTTATCTTTCACATGTGCATCAAAATATGCTTTCTGTCGCTTCTTCGCTGCATATATTCCTGCTGCTGCCTTTAGCCTGGTTTCTCCTAATCGTTCCAAGTCCATTATTCTTGCTGATAATTCATGGCCGGTCCACTGATGTTCTTGTGCAACCTTAAGGGTCGGTATCAAGAAGTCCAAAGGAAGCACAGCATTCTGACCAAAAACCATCTGAAAGGGAGTTGCATTGAGTACGGTCTTGTAGGCCACTCGATATGCCCAAACAGCATGATGTAACTGTTTGTCCCAATCTGAACGTTTGTTATTCACGAGTTTCGTCATTACGTTACAAAGGATCTTATTAGTGCTTTCAGCCTGACCATTGGCCTGAGGATGATATGGTGCGGATTTCTTGTGAATCACCATAAAATCCTGTAACAAATATTCAATGACTTGGTTTAGAAAGTGAGTGCCTCGATCGCTCACTAACTCTATAGGCAATCCATATCTTGTAAAGACATTCTCAAATAAGAATTTTGCAGTTGTGTGTGCATCATTCTTTTTCGTGGCTTTTGCCTCTACCCATTTCGTAAGATAATCTGTGGCAACAATAATGTATTCAGCATGTGTACCTTTTGCAGGGGGGTTAATGGGTCCTACAAAGTCTATACCCCACTTAGAAAATGCACGTCCGCCCATCATGGGTTTCAATGGCATTTCATCTCTGCGAGTAGGAAACTGAGTTCTTTGGCACACATCACATCTCTTTACATAGGTATGAGCATCCATGTGAAGAGTGGGCCACCATAATCCTGCAAAGAGGATGGCTTTGACTATCCTATCAGGTCCAAAATGACCTCCTGCAACACCTTGGTGTGCAGTCTCTAGTATGCTCAGATAATCGCTTTCATGAACACATTGTCTTAGATATCCATCTCGTCCTCTTTTGTATAGGTTATCGCCAATAAGTGAATAATCTTGAGCTTCCTGCTCTAGACTGCGTTGTCGTGCTAAAGTCATTCCTTGAGGGAATGTCTTCGTCCTCAAGTATGTCACTAATTGTTCACTCCAGTCTGGTGTGAGAGACACGTGATATAATGTAGCATGCTCTACTGGTGGTCTTTCACAACAAACATGGCATTCTTTACACAACTTGTAGACATCTGCTTCCATCGTAGGCCAATATACTCCTAGTCTATGCAGAGTCTGTAATGTTCGATGTTTTGAATGATGTTGCTGTAGTGCACCTATGTGTGCTAATTGCAACCAATTTGAATGTTCTGATTCATCTACACAACAAGCAAGAATCTTTTGATTATCCTGTTTATATATGCTTCCTGCCATTATTTGGTATCTCTGAGACTTGGTAATCTCTCCCTCTTTGATCTTTATCCTAGGATTCTTGGGTCCATATGTGAGAATAGGGACTATAGGCTTAGCCCATTCTGGTGCTATCTCAAGATTAAACAAGTATGCATCTGGTAGATCATCCGCTACTCCTTGAGGAGCTTCTCCTGAGGTTAATCTTGAAAGGTGGTCAGCTCTAAGATGTGTCTTTCCTTTCCTGACTACGACTTCAAAATCATACTCCATGAGTAATAGAAACCAACGTATTAGTCGTCCTGTGTTACATGGCTGGTTGACTAGGTACAATAGGGCTTGATGATCTGTGAAGAACTTGAATTTGTTGGCCAACAAGTAGTGTCTGAACTTCTTTACTGCGTAGATCATCCCTAATCCTTCTCGTTCCGTCGTGGTGTAATTTCTTTCTGCTGCGTTCAATTGTCTGCTCGCGTAAGCTATGGGGAAATCTATGTTACCTTCATTCGTGGGTTGTGCTAACACACATCCTATGGTGTAATTGGATGCATCCACATGTACATGGAATGGCTTACTCCAATCTGGGGTAGTCAATATAGGTGCTGAGCACAAACGTCGTTTGAGTTCATTGAATGAATTTTCACATTCATCTGTCCATTCAAAGTTGGTTAAAAGAGAGTACAAAGGCTTGGCTATGATTGCATACATGTGTATGAATCTCCTATAATATCCGCAATGGCCCATAAATGCCTGTACCTCTTTCACATTAGTTGGTCTAGGTAATTCTGCAATTACCTTCACCTTTTCTTCATCCGTAGAGATTCCATTTTTTGACACAATGTGTCCTAGAAATTTGCCTTGTCTGACCATGAAAACACATTTTTTTGGGTTCAAACATACCTGATATTCTCGACATTTGTCAAATATTTGTCTTAACTCTGGGATATGTGTCTGTCTTACAATTGAATGTGCACATAAGTCATCGACATAAACTTCCAAACTCTTGCGTAAGAATTCCTTAAAAACATGACACATGAGTCGCTGGAAAGTGGCGGGTGCATTTGTTAAGCCAAATGGCATTACCCGAAATGCAAATATGCCCCATTCAGTGGCAAATGCCGTCTTGTGTTGGTCCTCTAGAGCAATGGCTACTTGATTATAACCTGAGAATCCATCAAGAAAGCTGTAAACTTCCTTGCCCGCAACTCTTTCCAATAGATGTTCTCTGATAGGAAGAGGATAACTATCTCTAATCATGGCGGCATTAACTTTTTTAAGGTTAATACACACACGCAATTTTCCATTCTTCTTGGGCACAACCACAATGGGGGATACCCATTCGGTATGCTCAATTTCGTAAATGAATCCTGCTTCTATCAAGCGATCTATCTCCTCTTTAATCTTCGCAGCGTAGTTATCATTGTACGTGTACGGTTTCTGTTTTGTCGATTTTGCATCTGGAGTCATAGGGATTCTATGAGAACATATATCTGGATCTACTCCTTTCAAATCTTTGTAACTCCAAGCAAAAACATCTCTATATTCGCGCAATAGGGCAACTAATTCTTCTTCTTCTTCCTTCGTCAAATCATGCCCTATGTATGTACATTTTTCTTCTTGTCCTTCAATAGCAGCTATTATTTTCTTGGTTTTCTCTCGGTTATCATATACTTGTCCATCATTCGCCTTTCTATTAGGCATTCATACCATGATTCTTCTATCTTCGATTTCATATTTCTTGAAATTCTCGGGTACTTCAAACAAAGATTCTTCTTTTTCTGACATGGTTTCTTTCTTCTTTCTTTTCTTGCCTTCACTCTTGTTAGTCACTTCCGTGGCCAACCTCACCTCATTCGTAATTTCTTCGTGTCTCTGGGGGTTAGTCTCTACTTCGTAGAAATATTCTTCCTCTGATGCAAATGGGGAGTCCATGATAATTGATTCTAAATCAAAATCGCTTGCATCCTCAAATGCATCAGTGCTAGGTTCACATTCTTCTAAAATTGCATCGCACATGATTGGCTCTATCGTGAAAATTGAGATATCATAGCCATCCTCGTCACAGTGGGGTGTCCATTGTTCTTCATTGATGGCTACGTCCATGGTTGCTAGGATTTCTGCCCAACCATGGGGTTCAAACTCTTCGTCAGGGAATACTACAGGTGCATACGCTGGATCCTGAAGGGTTCGTGGATTTTGTTCTGCACCTAAGGTCCTTGCTTCTAATCGTTCTTCCTCTTGTTTGGCTACTTTACACATCCATAAATGAGTATCCTCATGCAACCAAGAAGGATCTGATTCTAATGAGTGCACGGATTCTGTTTCTACTTGTGTCTTATGGATGGTATTCCATTGTATTGGGGGTACATCTCTATGTGAATAGTCTTTAAGATTGACTTTGGTAGTCACTCCTAAATGTTGCAAGTACAAAGAATTAGTTCCCCAATCTTGTACAATTTGCAACTGACGCATGAATGGTCGTCCCAATATCATCTCATAAGCATGGTTTTTTGCAAAGTCACAAATGGCGAAAGTATGCTCAAATTCTACACCACAAGTGGTAAGAGATATGCCTTCTAGTAAGCCTAATGGTTTTTCTATGTGTCCATCAGCCATTTGTAGCTTCATCCTGGTGGGTCTTAATGCTGGCTTACCCCAACGTTTCCATAAAGCGGTGGTAGCTATGGCTACTCCAGCTCCTGAATCTAAGATGGCTTTCGTGGTGTAGCCCTGATGGGTTATCGGAAGATAAGTGTTACCTTCCTCTCCTTCGCTTACATCTCCAATCTTTTCTACTGGTATCTCTGATACCTTATTTTGTGATCCTATTTGTGAGGAAGTAGTAGCAAGCTTGGGGAATTGATTTGCTACATGTTTCCACAATTCTGGTTTTATCTTCAGCAACTCCTCTAGAGTGAGATTACACTGTACTTTGGTATTCTTGATCACTTCCGTGTTTCTAGGGATTACTGATTCTTCATTCCTCACTATTATCGTGGGTGCTCTCATACTAATAGACTTTGCTTCCCAAGGTCCTGTGAACTGAGGTAATTCTTGTAAAGAATTAGATTCAAATCCTGTGTGTTCACTCAGTTGCTCCTCCCCTACCTCATCGTAAATAGAGGGGATGTCTTGGGGAAATTGCTCCTGCAAGTCATTTATTTCTTGAATAGGAGGATGAGTTCCTTGTTCTTTCTCCATTTCTCTTCTTGGATTTCTCTCAAAAATTCATGTGAATATTTATGTATGGAAGACAAATTGTCTTGACTTTCTGTATTGGGTACTTGAGACAGGGATGGTGCATTCCTTTCCTGTGTCTCTAGGACAATAGGGTTCCTAGGCTGATCCTTTTTCTCTTTGCTCTCTATCAAGTATTCTAGCCTCTCCATTAGTCCTTGAAAGTGTAGTTCCGGTTTTGCCATGTTATTCCAATTAAGATATCTAGAGGCTTCGAACAAAGCTTGTGCTAGTTCTACCATCTTCATGCAAAGTTTAGTTCTCTCAATTTCTAGATCAGCACGAGGGTAGTTTTTGCTCATTTCAGCTACTTGAGGTCCCTCTTTTAATCTAGCCTGATATGCACGAAACATCATGTCTAGATTTTCTGGTATGGGTTCCGCTAAAACTGATCCTGATTTTTGAGCTGGATTCTCTTGATTCAATTCCTGTGAAGTCAATTCTTGGATTTTGGCTCTAGATTCCTTCAAACTTCCTTCCAACTCACTTATCTTTTTACTCCATTTTCTCTTTATTCTTTCTCTAGAATCTTTCCAAGATTTTGTCTTTTTACTGCTAGATTCTGCAACTTCACTAGTGCCAGCTAATTTTTCTTGATTAAGCTGTTGGTTCTGTAAGAGCGCCTGGGCTCATGTGATAGCTTGAATAGGCACGTATGTAGGGTTGGATCCATCTGCGTTATTTACAATACCTATCACGTTGATCGGTGTCACATTCGAAGCATTAACTGGATTTTTAGGACAATCTTTGATTATGTGCTCTTTGCCACAATCGGCACAAAAGCCTTGGATATTATAGTACTGTGATTGTCCTGTTATCAGGGGATGTGGACAATCCTTTATGAAATGATCTCCTTGGCACCTAAAGCATGGTCCTCTAGGGCCCTGTGGTCTCTGTTGTCTCAATTGGGGCTGTGGATTTGGGTTGGTGTACATCACATGAGCGTAGTCGGGCTCCCAACTAGGTTCCACTGGTGGACTATCATAATGATATGTCTCCACATGTTCTGGTGACTCCGTGTAATAAGCGGGTGGACTATCTACATGTGTAGAGTCAAAACTGTTTGAGTTCGGGTCACTTTCTGTGATCAAAGGTGAAGAAGGCACTAAAGCCCTACTTAGGTTCTCTTCTGCAGCAGCGTATTTGACTGAGATGACATTCGCTGGTGGGGGTGGCTGTTGAGCTAAGACAGGTTGAGGTCTCTGTTGAGCCTGGTATGGGTATTTCGGAGGAGGCCTATAGTAATAAGGCTGAGCATTGTATTGGCCTTGATACCTACCTGGCTGCGGGTATGCTTGCGGGTAGTTCTGTCTCACGGTCTGTTTGTTGTATGGGCAGTCCTGAGCCGTATGATTCGTGTATCTTCTCTCAATTGTACAGTATTGGCCACTAGGGTTGGCTTGAGGTTGTGGTGCATTGGGACACACATTTGCCATGTGATCACCACCACAGGTGTAACAACGCTTGTTCATTAGTACCCTAGGTTTGCTAGAAACTCCTAATTTCTGGGCCACTTTTTCTGCTAGGTCTTCTATTGAGCTAGACAATTTTGTGGATGCTAGAGATGAACAGTCTGAGTCCTTATAGACCTTTGAGAGTTCCAACTCATCTCCTAAGTTGTCCTCAATGTCTATACAAATTCTTACACATTGCTCTAGCGTTCTGGGTTCTTTTAGGTACACATAGGAGCGTAGTTTAGAGCTCAACAAGCCATCTAGAAACAATGACACTTGTTTGTCTTGTGAAGGTAGCTCTTGCATTGGACATCGTTCAACATATTGTCTAAACGTACGTCCTGCCAGTCTTACTGTTTCTTGAGGGTTCTGTTTAAAGCTATGAATCAACGAAGACGTGTCATGTCTAATCCCACTTTTGGAGAATTCAGTGATGAATGACTCTAAAAAGTGATGGATGTCTCTAAATTGCCTTTGTTGCAAAGGTTGGAACCAAGTTAAAGCGGTATTCTTTAACGTTAGTCCAAACGCGTTGTATTGCGTGAACATGTCTTCGACTTGTTTTGCTCTTAGTACTTGCTTGAATTCTGCGACATGGTCATAGGGATCTCCTGTCCCATCAAAATAATTCTTCATTGATTTTACTAATTGAGTGGGTCTTAACATTCTTGCATGTTCACGTGGCCTAGGTAGAGGAAAATCATCTCTACCACGTGGTATTCCATGATCTCTTTGTCTATCCGCTCTATTAGTGTCCGTGGTTGTTCTATCTCTCCCTATGGGATGATTGAAGCTTACTTCGGGTCTTTCTTTATTTTTCTCTCTTTGATTTCCATGGGCTGATGATGTTCCTGCCCCTTGTTGACTTGTGTTCATGTTCGTTCTAGATGGAGGGAATACCAATTCACCTCTCCATGTGTATGTGTTTTTAGCGTGGTCAGGCACCACAAAGACTCTTTCTGAAGTCTCATCCAGGTACACAACCTTTCCAGGTGTATCCGGGTCCTTGAACTCATATATAGTGATGATACCTACCTCACTAAGTAGTTATGTCTTGTATCTCCAAAAGGCTTCATCAGTTTTTTTATTTACAAACAACTCTATGCTTCTGTTGTCCTGAGGGATCCATTCTGGGATTAGTACTCGTGTCAGTACAGATTTCCCTCTAGGTGTTCTAGGCTCTTCTAATGGTTCTTTTCCTTGAGATTTTGCTTCTATCTCTGATTGAATCCCACCAAACTCATTGGTATTGTTTGGCTGCGTACTTAATATGTACATTGTTCCTTCCTTGTCTATGTATGCATCTCTCTCAAATTTCACCACTGGACGTTCCAATCCAATGGGTTGATCGGGGTTGTGCATTTGCACCACTTGCCTTCGCAAACCATCCTCATAGATGCGAGCACCTAATCGGTTGGTTCGGAGAAACTCTAGTTGTGTTCTATAGGGTCCTTCTGGTTTTTCTAAATAGGCTACATTAGACCCTCCTTCTGGTCTTTCTGTGCTAAATGCCATTTCTGAATCACTAGTATCTGAGCTCTCGTAGGGATAACTAGTGTTCAATTGTTGAGCCCATGATCGTGTAGTAGTTCTTACACTTGCCTCTGATGATCTAAGGCTTCGTCGGTCTGACTTACCTATATGTTTGCCCGATCTAAGGTTCATTAATTTTCTTCCTTGCACACTCAGTACACGCTCAGATCGTCAATGATTCTTTGTTATTATTGTCTTGATTCTTTTTAGATTTCTTTAGATTCTTGTCTTAATGTATGCGTCAGGAATTCGACTTTCCGTGGTACTTTGAGTTCTCGTTCCGTCAGACTTATGTTCTTTCCTTTAGGTTTTCGTGTCACACACCTTTATCTTTAGTCTTGGACTTGATAAATTTAATTCTCTTGAACTTGAGGCGTTCCTATCGTCTTAAATCCACAAAAGCTACTGTTTAGCCTAAGCTAAGAATTGATTGAGGGGGTTGAGTAATCTTCCAACCTCGAGTCAGCTTTTCTGGTTGCTCTGATGCCCAAGAAGCCGCGCTTCCCAAGCTTTATGCTCCTTTTGCCTTGCTTTGGTTGCCTTTGATTGCCCTTGCTAGACCTGGAAAAATCCAATATTAGACCAATTCACAGTTGGATGATCAAGCACTTGAGTATATACACCTTTTAAGTCCCTTCCCTTTTGCCCAACTTTTTAATGCTTGCCCCCTGGCTTTCTAGTCCCAACTTTTTAATGCTTGCCCCCTGGCTTTCTAGTCTCAAAAAACGGACTTCGGATGAAAAAGTTATGACCGTTCAGGCCCTGGGGGGTAAAAACTGACAAACAGGTTTTTCTCCAAATATGAGCTAAGGGGTCTCCTATGAGTATAATCACCCAAAAATTTCCCAAAAATAGCCCCAAAATTGGCCAAAAAATGAAACCCTAAAATTTGCGATGGAGGTGCACAATCGTGATGGTCTGAGATGATCGCGATGGTCTGGGGCCGTCGCGATGGCGTGATGCGCGAACCGTCGCGATGGTCTGAAGTGCACCGTCGCGATGGCGTGAAAGTGGACAATCGCGATGGCGTGAGTGTGAACCGTCGCGATGGCTCGATCAGGCAGACAATCGCGATGGCGTCAGTCAACGGTCAACGTGAACAATCGCGATGGTCCAAAGTGAACCGTCGCGATGGTCACAGATGCGATGGGTTGAGCCAATCGCGATGGTCTGGGCGCGATGGCGTGAGCCAATCGCGATGGTCTAGCTTGCCACGTGGCACCGTTGGCGCGATGGCGTGAGCCAATCGCGATGGTGTGGGGTCAACCGAACAGTCGCGATGGTCCACGAACCGTCGCGATGGTCCAAATGAACCGTCGCGATGGTCTGAGACCGTCGCGATGGTCTGAGACCGTCGCGATGGTCCGGCCGAGCCGTCGCAATGGCGTGAGCCAATCGCGATGGTGTGACACAATCGCGATGGTCTGAGACCGTCGCGATGGTCCATCACAATATGATTTTTCCAAATGCAAGTGTGGATTCTTAGAGGCGCTGGTGTCGCCTACACGCTGGTGTGGTCGCTTACCAAAAATTCTGCACTTCGTAGACCATCGCGATGGTCTGACACAGACGGAAATCTCTGACAGAAAGTGAAGTTTTTACCTTTTCCAAGCTTTCCTGATGCACTGGAGCACTGTACCTGCAAGAAAACTCAAGAAAACAAAAGTACACACAAGCACAAAAGCTCTCTCTCACTCTCTCGCATGCACAAATGAGGGGAAATGAGGAGAATGGGTGGATGTGGTGAATTTTCTGATTTTTTTGGAGATGAAGATGATGATGCGGTGATGAAGATGGAGTGTGGGGGAGGTAAAAAACACTAAAAACTAAGTAAAAACAACAACAAAAACTGAAATTTTTACCTTCCAACGCCACTTCTTGCTATACTCTTACCATCACACATTCGTCCTAGACTCGATCCCCGGCAACGACGCCAAATTTGGTGTTGCTCTAGCACAATGGTGAGAACCACGTTAAGAAGCTCCACCTCCTTAATGTCAATGCGCGGAAGAGATAGGAGTGATATGAAGATCGTGAATGTGAGATGAAGTGAGAGTGAAGGTGAGAAGCATAGAAATGCACACACGCATACACACACACTACGAAGAGACAAGCAAGACACAATGGAAGGTGAGAAATCAACTCTATTACTCAAGAACACTCTTACAAGCTCAAAAATAGCTCTAAGCTCACACTAGCTAACACTAACCCCCTTCAAAAATGAGCTCTCTAGCTCTTTTTATAGTTTCTAGACTAGTTTTGACCGGTTTCACATCTAGTGACCGGCATAGTTAAAAATTAGGTCCTAGATGCTATTTGGAAGGGTAAATGGTGTCTAAAAATAACAAAAATTGATACGCTTGTTCTACCTAAGCTCCTCAAGCTCGAGGACTCCTCGGCTTGCACAAAATGGAGCTATGGATTACAAAATGGGGTTTTCTATGTTACATATGTTACAATAGTGATGAAAATCACTGTTGGAGGTTTTTGGAAAGTATTTGAAAACATGATTCTTTGAAAAAAGATTCGACTGGCTTCCTGCTCCGTCGTTACATGCTTCCGCGTCGTCTGTGCCTCTGGCTGCTTCCAACACTCTACCTGCATAGTTAGCTTGATATGTACCTGCTTCATCATCCACTTTCTTTGCTTTTCCTTTGTTATCTTTGGACTTGCTTTTATCAGTGTATAAAGCTGAAGATTGATTACCTTTAGAGCTTTCTCCATTTTTGATAAGCTTTGCCTCTTGAGTAAGTAGTTGTCCAATGAGTGTGTTGAAATCAGGTACATGCATGTCCATGTACAAATCCATAGCTCTGGTGAATGCTTCCCACTTGTCATCTGCCTTCAAGCCATTGATGACCTGCCTTACAATTTGCTCTTCATCTATTACCTCTCCAATGCTTCCCAACTGATCTGCTATGTCCTTGAGCTTTGTGACAAAATCAGTCACATTTTGTTTGGGAGCCTTCTTGAGAGTTGTGAAATCTAGCCATAGTTGATGCTTCCTAGCTTTAGTACTTGAAGAAAAGAAAGCTTCAAGTGCATCCCACACTTCCTGAGATGTCTTACAACTTCTAATGTGAGGCAAAAAAAAATCTGAGATAGAGTTGAGGAGATAAGACCTTGCAAGTGCATCCTTGGAGCACCATGTGCTCAATCTTTCTTGCTCTTCTTGTGTTGGTTGACTTTTGTTCCTGAAACTTGGCATAACTTCATCTCCAGCCACATAACCATATAAACTTCTACCTTGGAGATAGGCTTCCATTCTTAATGACCAAGCTGAGTAGTTACCTCTGTCTAATTTGTCAATTGATGAAGGAAATCCATCTGCCATGTTGTCCAACCTTGCTCTGATACCACTGTGAAGAGATGGATAGGTATGTGCTTGAAGATGAAGAGGAGTTGCAAAATCCTTGATCTACACCAGCCAAATGAACTCTAGGAGTAGATGGTGGGCCCTTTTAGCTTGCCAATGGATGTATTAGACACCCTATGTACCTTGGAAGATCACTCTCAAAAAGATAGATCAAAACAGATAAGTTGGAGTTAGCTCAGAGGTGAAAACTTGCTATTCTTGGTTCATACACCTGTCTAGTGTTTTACATAATTCTCTGAGCACAGCAGCAATTAGCTTAATTCCTCTTGGGGAAGTTTATATAGCTTAAAGAGCTAACTTTCAAGAGTAATCTCATCAAAAATAATAAATCACACACTGAGAATGAGTTTTAACAAGTGATGACATCATCCCGATTTTCACGGGCTGCTACAGTTTGAGATGAGTGAGAAGAAACATCAACATAACTCAAAACTTAGGAATCCAATGATTATGAAAATTTGTATGGTTATACTAGACAGTAAGCTGAATCTAACAAGCTTTAAATCACTGAATTTGGATAAGTAACCACTGAGGAACACCTCTAACAAGATGAGTGAAAACATCGGGTACCTGACAGAGAAGTGAAAAGGCACATACACTGTTGACTTCAACTAAACATAACTGAAGATTGCAACATCCAAATGACATGAAAATTTGTGAGCATATAGTAGACTTATAGAGCTAACTTTACCAAGTTAAATCACTGAAAATAATGCAGCAAGCTTAGAGAAAACATCTCTGCAAGCTAACTGAGAAAAACTGAGAGTAATGGCAGTGAGTAGTACACTTCACAAGAACATGGAAAGATGAACTCAAATAATCATGAAAATGAAAGTATATTGCTTGTACAATACAATGACTTACTGATACATATGTGTGCCTTGTAATCACACCTTGATATGGCATAAAGCTCAGCTCTTGGAGGTCTTCACATAGGTCTCTCTAACCACGACTAAAACTGCCATCTATTTATAGTTGAGTTTGGGAGGCTAACTTCCCTCAATCACTCTCCAATCAATCAATGATTGATTTGATTCTCTACCTACCACAAATCACGAATTCGTGGCTCCTCTTTCCATTCTTGATCAAGTGGACTCAACCACTTAAGATTTTCTCACTTTTACATTAAGTAAACTCTTCAAAAAATTACAAGAGGTAGTTCACAAGTGAACTTTACATAGTCTTCATTTTGAAGCTTCTTTTATGACTTTGTGGGACTCAAGCCAATACTTAGGCTTGTCATAGACTTGCTCCAACATGTAGATGGGCAGTTCCTGAGCCACCTGCTGGTTTCCCCATGCTAAAAGACATTTCAGAGTCACTTGTGTCAGAGCTTAGTACGTAAGGACAACCACTTAGTTGTTGTGCCCAAGACTTAGCTGTATGGTTGACACTAGACTGAGAAGATCTAATGCTTTGTCTATCCTTGCCTAGGTGTCTACCAGATCTCAAGTTCATAAGCTTTGGCTAAGAGTCCAAAATTTCCCCTTGGTATGGTTCAAAAATCCTTTAGAGCCCCCTTGGTTTCCTAGTCCCACTTGAAGCCCAACTTCAAATTATTCTATCTAAAAATCAACGTGTTATTCTTATAAAAAACAGTTGAGGCCGTATAGGATTCGAAACAAGCTTTCCAACGAGCTATAGAGCTCAAAAAATGGACTTTGGATGAAAAAGTTATGTCAAATCATGCTCTTGGGGTCAAAACAGGCAAACAGGACCTTCTCGAAAAAATCGCGATTTTGTGAAATCAAGAGAATCGCGATTGTGTGAAATCAGAGAATCGCGATTTTGTGAAATCAAGAGAATTGTGATTGTCTGAAATCAGAGAATCGCGATCTTGTGAACTTCAAGAGAATTGCGATCCTGTGAACTTCAAGAGAATCGCGATTGTGTGAAATCAGAGAATCGCGATCTTGTGAACTTCAAGAGAATCGCGATTCTGTGAAATCAGAGAATCGTGATTTTGAGCAGAGAATCGTGTTTGTTGAAAATCGTGTTTTCAGAGAATCGTGTTTGTTGAAAATCGTGTTTTCAGAGAATCGTGTTTGTTGAAAATCGTGTTTTCAGAGAATCGTGTTTTTTAACATGAAAATCGTGATGTGTGAGATTCACGATTTTGAGAAACACCACAGAATCGTGGTTTTTTACATGAAAATCACGATTGTCAACAGAGAATCGTGTTTTCACAAAATCGTGTTTTTTGGCTGAAAATCGTGATTTTTTTAGAATCGCGATTTTGAGCAGAGAATCGTGTTTTCACAGAATCGTGGTTCACAGAATCGTGATTCACGAAATTGTGTTTTGATAAAATCGTGTTTTCACAGAATCGTGTTTTAGAGAATCGTGTTCTGAAAATCGCGATTTTGAGCAGAGAATCGTGTTTTTGAGAATCGCGATCTTGACCACAGAATCGTGTTTTCTCAGAATCGTGTCTTTTTGGCTGCAAATCGTGATTTGTGAGAATCGCGATTTTGAGCACAACCATAGAATTGCGATTCTGAGAATGACCATAGAATCGTGTTCTTTTCAATAGGCTTTTAGGCGAGAAACAGAGAATCGCGATTTTCAAAAAAAAAATTGAATTTTCACAGAATCGCGATTTTCATCACACAATCGTGTTTTTTGGCGAGAACTTCGAGTTTCTGAGCGCCGAGCAATGGCGAGCTCCGTATGTGCAGAAAATCATGAAAAAACACAGCGCTTGTAAATCCACGGAGACGTGAGGACCGGTATGAAGACCACGAGCAAGTGAAGGCACAAGTGCGTGAGTGAAAGCACACAAACATGCACACACATACACACACATGCACACAAGGTAAGATCAAAGAGAGGAACAATGGAAAGCTTTGATTGCAAAAGAGTTCTCTTACAAAAGCTCTATTCTCTAACTAGCTAACCTCAAAAATGAGCTCTCTAGCTCTTTTTATAGTTTTTTGAGTAGTTTTGGCCCTGTCCAGACCTAGTGTCCGGCCTAGTTAAAAATTAGGTTCTAGGGCTTATTTGAGGGCTCAAACGAAGTCTAAAAATTATGAAAATTGGTACGATGGTACTTCTAATACTCCTCAAGCTCGAGGACTCCTCTGCTTGAACAAAATGGAGTTATAAAAATAGATAATGGTATTTACAATGGTTTTTAGTGATGAAAATCACTATTTTTGTAGGGGATTCTTCTGAAAATTTGACATACACTTCTTGGAGCTCCCTACTTGCTCTCTCTTCTTCTATGTCCACTTCTTTGATGTGCTTCCATGTTTTATGCTTGACCTTGAGTTCCAACAGACCCCTACCACTCCCAAGAACCCGAAAGAACTTAAAAGTGCCTGTGACGAAAACACATCTTTAACACTCGCGCCGTTTGTGGGAAGGTGGCATAGGCTGTGAATAATCAGTAAGGTGGAGTAGTACGCAAGTGGTGCAGAGGTGATATATGCCGGTTACTCAGTCCGGCGAGTCGTATCCGAAGTACAGGAGAGACCAGCATCCTTGGGTGGTACCAAATTTGTTAGGGACACCCCAGGTGGCAGAAGTATAGATCGGTTAAGTCCAGTTGTCGAAGGAGCAGAGCTCGTTAGCAGTGATTCCGGTAGAATTCCGGTGACACATGAGGAAATACCGATAGATTCCGGTGTAATTTTGGTGCAGTCTGCAGAAGGTACAGTAACTTCGGAGTGTACAGGGACACAGTGTGCAGTTGACCCGACACCGTCTGGTCAGGATTCGAACTTTTCCGAGGATAAAGTGGTGTTACCCAGAGAATCATTGCCGGTGGAAGGATACCTATTTTGGGGAAAGTTCAACAAATTCCGGTGACAGTTTGGTCCCAGTTGCAGGGAATTTACAGTTTTCCGGTGACCGTGTGATACTCCCTGGTGAATCTTCATTTCGGACACCACTGTTCGGGGCAAATTTTCCTACTTGGGATATCAAGGCTAAGAATAGGCTCTTCGATTTGGAGATCAATAAGAGATTGAACGCTATTTTCAAGTCGGAAGGTGAGCAGTCTGACCACACAGATTCTGAAGGACTAGAAACACCTCCTTAGAACTCAGGAGACAACAACGGTACCACTAATAGCACCATGAGTGGTCAACAACAGCAGCAGCAACAACAACAGCAGTAATAGCAACATCCACTTCCACTTCGACCTGTTCCAATAGGGGTGAGGTACACAAATTTCGGTGGATTTCCAGGTGACGACCCTGATGCACACGTGCGTATCTTTGAGATAAGTTATGCCGTACTGAACCATCCAATCGATCCGGCATACAAGGCCATCGTATTCCAATCAAGATTAGTCAATGAAGCAGCGAGGTGGCTAACAGAGTATGATATCAACCATTTCATTACCTATGAGGTGGTAAGGGATGCGTTTTTGCAGAGGTTCCGGCTGAAGAAGAACCCTGCCGAAATTTTCGATTACTTGCAGAACAATAGACAGAAGCCGCACCAGACTATTCAAGAATATGCCACATTGTTTAGAACTCATTTAAGACAATTGCCTTCAGCACATGCTAATTTACCGGATGATGTTATAACCCAGTGGTTCATTAATGGTCTGACCGCACAACTAAGAAAAATCATGATCATCCGCTGTGTGGGTGCTATGACACTGGATGCTGTTATAGCGATGGCCCTGCAACTAGAGCATAAGGTTGGGGGATTCACCGAAGACTTGGAGTGGCTGAAAGCCAGTAAGAACGTTATAGATGATCTGGCTAAACAGATGTACTGTACCAAGTGCAAAAATCCAGGGCACACTAGTGCTATATGTGCCCTTAATCAAATGTATTGCGCCATCTGCAACACAACCAGACACTCAACGGAAAATTGTGCGTATAATGCCAAGGTGTGCAGGGACGAGCAGTTGTAAATGCCATTATCCAGGAACCCGGGCAGCCCGCAACCCATTATGTGCCACCACAGATGCGAAACAATCAGTCACAAGGATACCGAAATTACTGGGGTCAGCAGAATACCAATTTCAATGCAACTCGATGGCAGGTGGGTACATTAGCGAAGAGTACTTCTTTACCACCACCTCGATGTCATTTTAGAGGTGAGATTGGTCACATCCGGAGATTTTGCAAGGATGCAGCCAAATATGACAAAAGAAAGAAAGAGTGCTAGAACCCGATGACCAACATGGTCTATATTTCACCAGTGGAATCACAAGCAGTAGTGGTCCAGACAAGATCGGGTAAGTAGTTGCAACCAGTAGCTGAGGTGTTTGAACCTGGTATCCACGAACAACAGCGAATGTATACCAAGGCCAGTCAGTGGGCTGCTAAAGAACCAACTATATTCTCTGATCAAATTCCGGTGACATAGTCTCCCCTGGCAAAGGTGAGAGCGCATGAACAAGCCTCTACCCCAGTAACAGGAGAATCATCATCAGAATTAGTGAAGAGTGCAATTCCAACAGAACAGGTAGAGGATATTCTCTCGAAGGCTTCAATTACACTCCCTTTGGGGCAGCTACTCGCCTTGGTGCCCGGAGTTAGGCAGCAATTCCAGCAACAGGTCAGTCCTGGATCTCCCAGTACTCAAGTGACTGCAACAATACAACGAGAAAATGATTCTACGGTGGATCATTCAGTCCCCTTAATCACTGTTTGGCATAAAAATCACAAGATTATTCAAGTGTTAATCGATGGCGGTTCAGGTGTGAACATAGCAACTGCAGCTCTTTGTAAGAAATTAGGGTGGACCCAGATCGAGCCCGTCCAATTCTTTGGCAGACCAATCCCGAGTCCATCCGGTGGGACTAGTCCGGAATATCCCGATTACTTTGCAGGGTACCACGTTCAAAATGACTTTCGTAGTCTTAGAACTACCAGAATCCAGCCTCGACTATAATCTTCTTTTCAGTCGACCATGGTTGAAACAGGCCAAAGTTATACAGGATTGGTCAGCACACGAATTGACTTTCAAAGATAATCACCGAAAATATGTTGTCAAACTGGATGCCATTCAGCCTTGTGAGCTTCATGCCAGACCCTATGTAGCAAAGCCGTTCCACATGTTGGATGGCTTATGTGACGATGAAAAAGAGGCGTTTCTGAAGAACAATAAAGATTTGATTTCCTTATGTACTATAGATCTTCAAGCTGTAGTAGACAACTGGAGTCCGGTAGCCTGTACAGTTGTTCCTGCGACCGAAGATGCAGATGCAGATGATAGTGTTGCTATGGATGGAGCCACTCTACATCAAATTTTACAATCAGCTGACGACTTGGGGAAACCTCGTCAATTTTATGTCCCAGAAGACCAGTTAGTAACCTATAATTTGGGTAATGAAGTTAACCCGCGACCTGTTAAGATTAAGGCAGGACTGTCCAAGGCATTTCAAGATGACTTGATATGACTCCTATGTGAGTTTTCTGATGTTTTTGCTTGGGACTATCGCGATATGAAAGGTCTTGATCCGCGAATCTATCAACATCGGGTCGTGCTCAAACCAGAGCCGAAGCCAGTTAAACAATCCAGTTATCGAATGAATCCCAATTATGCATCACATGTCAAAGCAGAACTTGATCGGTTATTGAAGGTGGGATTCATTGTACCGATTGAACATGCTGAATGGATATCTCTGATCGTGATTGTTCCGAAGAAAAATAAGCAGCTACGAATCTGTGTGGATTACCGGAAACTGAATGCGGCCATGGTACCTGATCCATTTCCTCTCCCCTTTCTCGACACAATGCTAGAAAGAATGGCCGGGCATGAGATGTACTCCTTTCTGGACGGCTACAGTGGTTATAACTAGGTCAGAATGGCTGAACAAGACATACCGAAAACAGCTTTTATTACGAATTGGGGTGTTTTTGCTTGTACGGTCATGTGGTTTGGGTTAAGGAATGCTCCCATCACATTTCAATGTTGTATGTAGGAAGTCTTTTCACCCTACCTGACTACTTTTATGCAAGTCTATTTAGATGACTTCTCCTTATTTGGCAAGATTGCGGCGCACTTGTATCATTTACGGTGCTGCTTTGAGAAATGCCGTGAATACCGACTCTGCCTGAACCCATCAAAATCTGTTTTTGTGGTTTCTTGTGGTAAACTCCTTGGACATATTATATCTGCACAAGGTATCCAAGTCGATCCAGACAAAGTCGCAGCTGTGTTGGAAGCACCCGTCCCTACTGTCACGAGGAAGGAGATAAGGAAGAGAGCTCACACACACACTCTCACTCTCAAGGAGAAGCACACACATAGATTGAGGCAAGGAAGAATGATCTTCTTCTTCTTCTTCTATTACATAAAAGGAATGTACAAGAATGACCTAAAAACAAGAATACAACCAGTGCAATATATAAAGACCAGTATATAAGGACAAACCTAATGTCCGCAAATGAGTGAGCTGGCAAGAAACAAATGTGCCATCACTCTCGGTAGATAAATCTAATAAAGCTCAATGAAGTATCCCTGACATATACCGGCGTGACCACTATACATGTCAGAGGAACGAAAAACTGGTACGTGTCATCCTGGATCATCACATGTTGAGCTTGATATCTCAACACTCCCCCTCAAGCTCAATGCCATATCCTGTAATCCAAGCATCTTCCGAAACTTCTTCAACTTCTCAGCTCCAAGTGCTTTGGTGAAAATATCAGCAACCTGCTCATCTGTTCTCACATAAACAAGATCAATATCACCTGCTAATACCTTCTCTCTGATGAAGTGATAATGTACCTCGATATGCTTTGTTCTAGCATGGAAAACAGGGTTCCGTGCTAACTGTATGCTGCTAAGATTATCACAATAGATAGTGATAGGCTTTTGCACTTCCACACCTAAATCTGCAAGTAACATCTCCAGCCATGATGCCTCACATGCTTCCATTGCAGCACCTCTATACTCAGCCTTTGTACTCGACAAAGCAACAGTGGGTTGCTTCTTACTGCTCCATGTAATAGCTGCACCTCCAAGTGAGAAAAGAAAGCCACTAGTAGATCTTCTATCTGGAGTACTACCAGCCCAATCTGCATCGGTGTATCCATGAACCTGCAAATCTACACCAACTTCATAAAACAATGCATAATCCAAAGTAGCACTCACATAACGTAGAGTGCGCCTCAGAGCATCCAAATGTGGCTTCCTGGGAACCTGCATAAACTGACTTTCAAGTCCAACAGTGTAGCTTAAATCAGGCCTTGTAATTGTAAGATATATAAGACTTCCCACAATTTTCCTGTACATAGTAGCATTTTCCAATGCTTCACTTGATGTAGTATCCAATTTCACATTCTGATCTAAAGGCATAGAAATTGGCTTACAATCAGCCATACCATACTTCTGCAGCATATTCAAGGCATATTGCCTTTGCGACATCCATATACCTGTTTCTGTATGTATAAACTCAATGCCCAAGAAATAGCGCAACACACCAAGATCTTTCATGTCAAATTCTTGCATAAGAAGATTCTTTGCCTCTTTGATGCTTTCTTCATTATCACCACCTACAATCAGATCATCAACATAAATAGCCACAATAGTGATGCCATTATCAGCCTTCCTTGCATATAGTGAGTGATCTGCATCACACATAGAAAACCCAATGCTGGTTAAGTAATCAGCAATCCTTGCATGCCATGCACGCGGAGCCTGCTTCAGCCCATACAAAGCCTTTTGCAACCTGCAAACATATTCTGGATGCTTTGAATCTTCATATCCTTGTGGCTGGTCCATATATACTTCTTACTGTAACTCACCATGTAGCAAAGCATTCTTCACATCCATCTGATGCAAAGTCCATCCTTTTGCTGTAGCTAATGCAACAAGTGTTCTGACAGTAGACATTTTAGCTACAGGGCTGAATGTTTCCTCATAATCAATGCCATATGTCTGTGCATAACCTTTAGCTACCAATTGTGCTTTATACCTGCTTATGCTACCATCAGCATTACGCTTTACCTTGTAAACCCATTTGCAGCCTATGGATTTCTTTCCTTGCGGCAATGGAACCAGCTTCCATGTATCATTTCCATAAAGTGCAACCATCTCCTCATCCATAGCTTTTTCCCAATCTGCATTACCAATTGCATCTTCAAAACAAGAAGGTTCAGCATCTTGTATTACCTTTGTCATGTAGGCACAATGGCGAGCCATGTAACTATCATATGCCAATCGTTGCACTGAATTACGCATCCTCCCAGATCTTCTTGGTCCTGGGTCACTTCTTCTTGTATCATCTGCATGTGCCCTTCTTACTCCTGGAGTCTTCACAGAGGGCAATCCAAGTTCCTCATCAAGACTCTTTTCTGAACCGCTTGAATCTCCATCAACGTCTTCAAAACATGCACCTGTTTTACTACCAGCAGAAAGCTTTTCTTTACCTTTCTTGGATGTATTTGATGAATTTGCTGGACTAAAATTTCCACGCAATCTTCCACTCCATGGATTTGAGTTGGAACTATTGCTTGGTGATGCATCCGGTCCACTCAAAACTTGAGATTCTGCACTAGATTTTTCAGCATTTTCTTTGTCATTTGGTTCAAGATTCAGTCCTTCTTTGGCATCTGCATAGAAGCTTGACATTTCATCAAATACCACATCTCTGCTCACCTTCACCTGTCGTGTGAGTGGGTTATAACATTTGTACCCCTTTTGCTCAAGGGAATATCCAATGAAGACACATTTTTCTGCTTTCGGATCAAGCTTCGTCCTCAACTCATCTGGAACATGAACATATGCAATACAACCAAAAACTTTTAGATGTAATAAGTTTGGCTTTTTGTTGGAGTTAGACGTCTGCGGAAGCACGCGAACAGCACAAGGAAGAAGAAGAAGCTTGGAGCACAACACACAAGACTGAATGTATTACTAGAGAATGTACAAAGATAAGTAGCCCATTAGGGCAATAGGCGTATATACAAGCCGGGGGGAAAAAACCTCCTAAAGAGGGAAAAAAGTGCCCCGGCGGTCCTAGAGTGTTCACACACATCACTACCTAAATATATCAACAAATCCCCCCTGGAAGTGATGCGGTGAACAAGGAGCTGGCACTCATGTATAAGGAAGTGCCGAGCTATGTGGAAATCACTCCACAAAAGGAAGTAAGCCCAAAGCTTTGCGGAAAGCTTCAAACTTCTCCCTAGGCAGAGCCTTCGTGAAAAGGTCTGCAATGTTCTCCTGCGTGGGCACATATGCCAAGCTGATCTCCCCAGCAGAGAACCTCTCCCTGACATAGTGATAATGCACCTCAATGTGCTTAGTGCGAGCATGGAACACAGGGTTCCTCGCAACTGCCAATGCGCTCTGACTGTCAGTGAAGATGGTGGTGGCAGAAGACTGGCCAACACCCAAATCAGCCATAAGGCGTCTGAGCCACACACACTCAACAGTCGCTGTGAAAGCTGCCCTATACTCAGCCTCACAACTGGAAGTGGCCATAGTAGGCTGCTTCTTGCTCAACCAAGATATACATGAGCTACCAAGCATGAAGCAAAAACCACTGGTGGACACACGAGTGTCATAGCAACCAGCCCAATGTGAGTCAGAAAAAGCATGCAAATCTGGCGGTAGTGATCCCCCCTTGGGATAAAACAACCCAAGTAGCCGAGTACCACTCAAGTAGCGAAAGATGCGCTTAACCGCTTTCCAATGCGTGACTCCTGGGCAATGCATAAACCTGCTCATCTGTGAGACAGCAAACTGAATATCTGGCCGAGTAATGCATAAGTAAATCAAGCATCCAACGGCCTGCTGATAGAGAACAGCATCAAATGCATCTCCAGCATCATGAAGACTCAATCGTAAACCTGTCTCCATAGGAGTGGCAATAGGCTTACAGTCTTCAAGGCCAAAACGCTGCAATAATGTGTCAATATATTTCGTTTGACACAAAGCCATTCCACCATCAACTTGCATAAACTGAATGCCCAAATAGTGATGCAAATGCCCCAAATCAGACATCTCAAATGAGGCATGCAAATCAGCCTTGAAATCAGCAATATGCTTCTCAAGAGGACCAGTGAGCAGCATGTCGTCTACATAGACAACAATGATCAGAAGCACATCATTAGCACGCTTAACATATAAGGTGCTTTCAGTTGGACTGTTCTCAAAACCATGTGCAATCAGATAGGCATGTATTTTCTCATACCAAGCACGTGGTGCTTGCTTTAAACCATATAACGCCTTCTTTAACCTGCACACCTGGTTTTCATGCCCTTTCTGCACAAAGCCACGATGCTGAAAAACATACACTTCTTCATGCAAGTCACCATTCAGAAATGCTGTTTTAATGTCCAACTGATGTACATTCCAACCATGATGGGCTGCAAGTGCACAAATGCTCCGAACAGTAGTCATACGGCATGTAGGTGCAAAGGTCTCATCAAAATCAATGCCTCTTTCCTGCGCATAACCCTTTGCAACAAGCCTAGCCTTATACCTGTCAACTGTACCATCAGGTTTACGCTTCAGCTTGTATACCCACTTAGTGCCAATGGCCTTCTTGCCAAGAGGCAAGTCACATAAAGACCATGTACCATTCTTCATTATAGCATCATATTCAGATTGCATAGCAGCCATCCAAATTTCTGAATTTTGTGCTTCATCAAAAGAAACAGGCTCATTCTCATCACAGAGACTAGATGCAGCCATAGCATAGCAATCTGATGCAAAGGAGGTACTATGAGATCCTGAACGAGTACGATATGACAAAGGTGCATCTAATTTGCTGTCACGCAAAGTCTGCACCATCCATTTTGGCATAGTTTTTGCCTGTTCAATATCAGCTCTCTCATCAACAAGTGCATCATGTAAATCTGCATCAGAAATGGAATGATCTGCATCATCATATGAAACCTGCAAAGGCTGAGAAGTTGCCTCATTAGGACCAGCGCTAGCCTGTCCACCTGTAAAAAGAGGCATCAAAGTATCATACATGTCTTTGGAGCTAACAGATGTCTCCTTAGTACATGAAAGCAATGGCTGAATAGCATCTTCCACAAAGACAACATCACGGCTAACCAGAATGCGTTTAGTCTGTGGATGATACAGACGATAGCCTTTACTTTCAGAACTGTACCCAACAAAAATACATTTTACTGCCTTATCATCCAATTTTCTGCGATGTTGTTCAGGCACTAATGCATATGCCAAACAACCAAAAACACGTAGATGAGCAACAGATGGCTTGCGGTCATGCCAAGCCTCATATGGAGTGATGGACTGCAACGCTTTGGTGGGACACCTGTTCAGTACATATGCTGCGCACATGACAGCCTCAAGCCAGAAACTATGTGGTAAAGCCTGACTTTTGACCATGCACCTCGCCATCTCCATGAGTGACCTGTTCTTTCGTTCAGCAACTCCATTCTGTTGAGGTGTATACGGCACTGTACACTGGTGTTTTATCCCACGTTCAGCCAGAAATGCATTAAAATCTGAAGAAATATATTCCCCCCCTCGATCAGAACGGAGGGTGCCCATTTTACATGCTGACAGATTTTCAGCCAAAACCAAAAACTGTTTGAAGCACATGAACACTTCGGACTTTGCTTTGAGTGGATATACCCATGCACGCCTGGAAAAATCATCAATGAAAGTCACGAAGTAAAGGTAATTTCCAAAAGAGGGTGTCTGCATAGGACCACAGACATCACTATGTACAAGCTGCAATTTCTGCATAGCCCGAACTGAACCATCTTTTGGAAAGGAAGAACGCTACATTTTGCCCAAAATACAGCCTTCACAAACATGTTTTCCAGGTGCCTCAAGTTTGGGCAAAGAGGACACCATTTCAGATTTCTGCAGGCGTAACAAACTAGCAAAATTCAGATGACCAAAGCGTTCATGCCAAAGCTTTGCATCTGACATAGCCTGAGAATCATGAACTGCACATGCCGAATCATTCACAGATCTTTCATAGTCTATGAGCTTATACAGCCCACGACATAAAATGCCAGAAGCAATAATCACATCGCCATTTGAGAGATCATGGACTGTACACTTGTCATCAACGAATTTCACAACCAAGCCAATCTTGGCTAATGTGGAAACTGATAACAGGTTCTTTTTGATACCTGGCACAAATAAAGCATCTGACAAAGTGAAAGAACTACCATCAGCAGTAGTCAGAATGATCTTACCAACTCCCATAACAGGATAAGAGGAGTTATTGGCGCATGTGACAGTATTCCCTGTAGGGGCAGGCTCGAGTGAAGAGAAGAAACTGCGCTGCGAGGTAATATGTTTGGTCGCCCCACTGTCAAAGTACCAAACATCTGAGTCTACTGCAGACATGCACTGATCATGAGAAGATGGGTCAAAACTGCAGACAGTAGTAAACGCCCATTCTTCTTCCTGCACAAGATTTGCAGACTCTGTTTTTGGTGTAGAGGCCTCTGCAACAACCATTCCAGCCTCTTTCTTCTTTGCCTCTTTAGCAGCCAGTTTTGGACAGTTCTTTATAATATGATCATTTCCTTTACAGTACTTGCAGAACAATTTCTGCTTTTTTGATTTCTTCTCATCTTTATCCTGGTTCTTCGATTGTGCAGCATTTGCAGATTTCTGCTTACTAGTAGAAGAGCTCCATTTTCCTTTGCCCTTCTGACTAGCCAGGAAAGCTTGATCTGCAACACGCATAATGGACCTGTTCTGCCTGGACTGATCTTCCTGCAACAGAACAGAGACTAATTCCTCAAATGACAAGGCATTCGGATTGCCTTTCATCATCAATCGAAGAGTAGAGGCAAAACTCTGATATGAATCAGGAAGGCCATTCAGAACGGTCTGCACAAGTGAGCTATCTGGTATAACCTCATCAGCAGAAATCAATTGTTCCTTCAGGTCTTTGATCTTTGTAAGAAAATTGTCCATCGAATCACCTTCATTCATGTGCTCACTCTCCAACTGTTTTCGGAGGTAAGCAACACGAGCCTCATTCCTAGCCTGGTACAAAGTGGTAAGTGTATCCCAAGCATCCTTTGCTGTTCTGCAAGAGCGAATATGAGGAATAATGGCACGTTTGACAGACAAAGCTATCAATGCATGTGCCTGGGCATCTCTGCCATCCCAACGAATCTGCTCTGCAGTAGGTGCAACAGAAACAACAGCACGAACAGGAATCTGCGGAATATCATCTTCGACACCATCTTCATCAGCTCCAACACCTGTATTTGCAGTACCTGTCGTTAGAGGTGTAACAGGACGTCTTTCAACACCCTGCACAATGTTCCACAATCCTTTTGCAACCAGTACATGTCGCATCATATAAGCCCATAATGGGTAGTTGGTACCATCCAACTTATCCTCAACAGCCAACATACGGAATACATCACTGCTTTCAGCCATGGCCGGTGACTAAAATACCTTGATGCAGAAAATTGACTGTATCTCAAAAAGTTGAACAGAACTGCCCAGACGAGTTCTGCTAGACCTATAGCAGACTTCGAGACGCTTAAACTGGCGAACAGAAACTGGTATATACCTTTGGCACAAAAGGACGAAATAGCCTGCACAAGCACTGTGATAGTGCGTTCGGAGGCCGAAACGAGCTCAGATCGCGATTTCGGCACCACAAACGAAGCTGTTTTGATCTCGGAAACACCCTGAGTATGCTCACCAAATTTTGTGCGAATCTGAGACTGCAAACGGAGGAGTGTCGACGGCGCCCTAGAAGAAGCAACGACCTGCTCTGATACCAATTGTTGGAGTTAGACATCTGCGGAAGCACGCAAACAGCACAAGTAAGAAGAAGAAGCTTGGAGCACAACATACAAGACTGAATGTATTACTAGAGAATGTACAAAGATAAGTAGCCCATTAGGGCAATAGGCATATATACAAGCCGGGGGAAAAAAACCTCCTAAAGAGGGAAAAAAGTGCCCCGGCGGTCCTAGAGTGTTCACACACATCACTACCTAAATATATCAACACTTTTTACCTATAAACTTCTCTTCAGGTGTAACTTGATGTACAACAGCAATCGGAGTTCTGTTCATGATGTATACAGTAGTATGCACAACTTCTGCCCAATAACAATGAGGCATATTCTTCTCAGCCATCAAGGCTCTTGCTATTTCTGCAATATGTCTACTTTTGCATTCAGCAACACCATTCTGTTGTGGTGTGTACCTGCATGAAAACTGACGTCGAATTCCATGATTTTTTAGAAAACTGCTGAACTCATTTGACATGTATTCACCTCCTCCATCAGATCTTAATGTTTGAATGTACTTCCCTGTCTGCTTTTCCACCATAACTTTAAAATTATGGAAGTGAGTAAACACCTCGCTCTTCTCTTTCATGAAATATACCCATACTTTGTGTGTATGGTCATCAATGAAAGTAACATAAAACCTGCAACCGCCCATAGATGTGGTCTTTGCTGGACCCCAAACATCTGTATGTACTACTTCTAGTACATTCTCACTAACATGCTTGTCATGTGGAAATGATGCTCTTGATTGTTTACCAAATTGACATGCTGCACATACCTTTTGCATTTCTGCAACTTTGAAATTTGGTAGTCCATGGACAATCTCCTTTGACTGCATCAGTTTCAACCTTTGCAAGTTTGCATGTCCAATCCGTTTGTGCCATATCTCTATATCTGCAATAACTCCTACACCTTTCGCAAACATGGCTGCATTCATTTCAAGAGTCTTCACATATAAGGTGAACATCCTACCCACTTTGTTTCCTTTGGCAACCAATCTTCCATCCTGCTTGTACTCTTCTACATATAATCCATCAGCATTGAACCTGACTTGTAATCCCTGGTCAACCATTTGTCCAACAGAAACCAGATTCTTCGTTATATTTGGAACATGCAGCACATCAGCGAGATGTTTTACCTTTCCGTCCTCCATAGACAATGCTATGTTTCCTGTATGCTCAATAGGATGCGATGTGTCATCACCTATTTCAACATATCCAAGAACTGGCATTTTCTGCAAACTACTAAACCATTCTGCATGATTGGTCATGTGATTTGAAGCACCTGAATCAATATACCAGACATTATCATTCGATTTTGAAACACCAGCAGACATCGTATTCATCATGCAATGTTGAACCATAAACAGCTTCTCAGAATCATCTGCACTTGTGGATGCATAGTTGTTTTGCTGCCTTCTGTTATTTTGATTCTTTAACCTGCAATCACGTTCAAAGTGTCCAGGTTTACCACAATTCCAGCATCCTTTACTATCATTACCTGAATCATTTCTTTGGAATTTTTTGCGACCTCTTTGGCTCCCCCTGCCTCGAAACTGTCTTCCTCCTGCATGATTCTGTTGTTGACCTTGGTCTTGGTTATTGTTTCCTCTTCCACTTCCAAAACCTCTACCTCTGCCTCTTCCTCTGCTAGAGTAGAATACCTACTCAGAACTAGGCTTTCCTTGGGAGTTTGAATCCTCACCAAGATTCTTTTCTTCAATGATCAGCATAGAGACCAAATCAGCAAAATTCGAAATATTTTCCCTGGTTTGTATAGAAGTTCTGAACAGCTTATATGCAGCTCCTAAACCACGAAGTCACACTTCCACCTTATCATCATCATCTACATTCACGCCAATAGATGCAAGTGACTCACATATGCTTTTAGCAATTTTTCTCGTTGCTCGTACGGAGCCCCCCTCTTGTATTGATAGACCATCACCATTTTTAGAGTGTAGTCACTTACTGACATGCTCTTTTTCTCCAATGTATGCAGCTCGTTCTTGAGTTGGAATTTCCGTGCCTTTGTATTGGTCTCGTACAAAGTGACCAAACTGTTCCAAGCCTCTTTTGGAGTCTTGGCATCCTGTATGTGTCCAATCATGCTATCCTGTATGCTAACAGATAGCCAATACATTACCTTTCGTGCTCCTTGATTCCATTCCTCATATGCTCTTAACTGTTCTGCAGTCCGATTCCTTTCTGGTAACTGCGGAGCATTTTCATTCTCTCCCTCGATGTACTTCCAGTAGCCTTTTCCCATCAGGAAATTCATCATTCTGAATCTCTAAGCATGGAAGTTGTTCTTGTCCAGCTTATCGCTCATAAGCTGACTCATTCCATCTGCGTTTGCCATTTCTGCAACAATTCACAAGACCGCAACACACTACAAGCATCACTTCTGCTTGAACACTGTCGCACTATGACGTGACAGTTCGATCTCAGAAAAACACAGTTTTCGTGTATCAACAGTACGCGGAATCGCTTGAAATTCTGAATCTGGAATATATGAGTGTCGCCAAACACAACGCAAGTTACAGTTTCTGAAACTGACTTGGTTTTTCTGTGGGCCCCACCTTGTGGGCTCAAAATGGAGGTTGAGATGGTCTTCTACCTTCATGGCGATTTTCGTAGAAAACGGAGGTCCTTTGTGAAATCGCGTTTTCTCCACGCCTTGCCGCGTAGTCTTCACCGTCGCCTTCTCCACAAGCTCTCTACAGCCATGCTGGCTCTAATACCATGTCACGAGGAAGGAGATAAGGAAGAGAGCTCACACACACACTCTCACTCTCAAGGAGAAGCACACACACAGATTGAGGCAAGGAAGAATGATCTTCTTCTTCATCTTCTATTACATAAAAGGAATGTACAAGAATGACCTAAAAACAAGAATACAACCAGTGCAATATATAAAGACCAGTACATAAGGAAAAACCTAATGTCCGCAAATGAGTGAGCTGGCAAGAAACAAATGTGCCATCACTCTCGGTAGATAAATCTAATAAAGCTCAATGAAGTATCCCTGACATATACCGGTGTGACCACTATACATGTTAGAGGAACGAAAAACTGGTACGTGTCATCCTGGATTATCACATGTTGAGCTTGATATCTCAACACCTACAACGCCGAAAGAAGTTATGCACTTCCTGGGCCAAATCCGGTGGCATGGCAGGCATCTACGGTGGCTAGCCCATTTAGCAACACCACTTAATCGGCTAATGACTAGTACTCCACGACAGTATGAATGGATCCCAGAATGCCAAACTACATTCAATCGTCTAAAAGGATTGTTGATGCAGGCTCCAATTTTGCAACCTCCTGATTGGGACCGCCCATTCCATGTCTTTGTAGATGCATCCGATATAGCCATTGGCAGTGTTTTAATGCAGTAAATGGATAAATGGTTTTGGCCTATCTACTATGCAAGTCGCCGACTCGCTTCTTCAGAAAGGAATTATTTAGTGACCGAAAGAGAATGTCTCGGGTTGGTGTATTCTGTGAAGAAATTCCGGCATTATTTGCTCGGCCGAAAATTCACCTTTCACGTGGATCATGCTGCACTTGTATATCTGGTCTGGTAGCAACATTTAGGTGGTCGCTTGGCTCGTTGGGTTTTATTGCTACAAGAGTTCGACTATGGAGTGATTCATCGACTTAGTATAGCACATGCCTTAGCAGATTTTCTCTCTCGGTTGGATTCCGGTGAAGCTCTAGTGGGCGTTGATGATACCACACCAGCAATTTATGTTGCTGACCCATCTCGTGACGAATCTACCGAACATCCTGTGCCGCCTACCTACTATGACACGTTATTAACTTTTCTAACTCATGGATGTCTTCCTCCTCATACACCTTCTGCTATGCGGTGGAAAATTATAGTTTACAGTCGCAGATTCCGGTTGATTGTAGGACAGCTATACTACATGGATCATACGGGTGTCTTACTTCGCTGTATTCCGCCACATGAAGCAGACTCGGTTATTGCTATGGCACATTCAATACCCTCCGATGGACATTTTGTAGTAGATCTTACTCATCGAAAGATTCTGCAAAGTGGGCTTTGGTGGCCAACCATGTATAAAGACGTGACTCAGTTTGTGCAGCAGTGTGACACTTGTCAACGATCTGGACAGCCATTACAGCGCCACTTCTTTCCTCTGCAACCTGTATTACCTTTGGAACCTTTTCAGAAGTGGGGTCTTGATTTTATTGGGCCAACACAGTACCAATGATCCTTAGCAACACTCGCTACATCCTGACCTATACAGATTACGCTACCAGGTGGGCAGAAGCTTGGGCCTTACGGTCCGCCACAGCTATTTCGGTGGCAAAGTGCTTGATGAAGGATGTCTTCCCGCGTTATGGATTACCTCTAGAACTTGTGATAGACCAAGGAACCCATTTTGCTAACAATTTAATGCGAGTACTAACGCACAATTTTCACATTATGCATAAATTCAGTTCACCGTACTATCCCCATGCTAATGGTTTAGCTGAAAGTACCAACAAGACACTTTTGAGTATGCTCTGCAAATTGATCCTGGAATCTCCATAAAGATGGGATCAGTTACTACCTACAGTTTTATGGGCATACTGGACTACATACAAAGTTGCAACCGGAATGACCCCTTTCAAGCTTGCTTATGGGTTGGAAGAAATCGCGCCGATGGAGCTCGTAGTGCCAAGCTTACGTGTGGCCCTAACTCAGAAATTATTGCCCGAAGACTCTTTGCCATTTCGGTTGGAAGCACTCAGAGACTTGGATGAACATCGTTTGGAAAGCTTCCTAACTCTTCAAGAAGTTCAGTTGCGGCAAGCCCAGACTCATGATCGTTTCCTCAAGACTCCTGTGTTTACAGTGGGCCAACTTGTGTTGTTTTATAATGCTAAATCAAATCGTTCTGCTAGAAGATTTAAATTACGATGGTTCGGTCCTTACCAGATTAGTGAGCAAGTGGGTCTAGCTACTTTTCGGTTGACTATCTTGACCGGAATTCCCCTTCCCAAAGTAATTAATGGTTCAAAGCTACGCCCATATCACCAACAGCCTGATCATCGCTGACGTGTTCTTCGTTTTTCCACGTGTCACTTATTTTCTTTTTATTTTCGTATTTCAGTGAATACAGACTGTAACTCTCCTCGCTTTGATATCTAAATATGATTAATCGCCGCCCTGTGTTACTGATCCTGTTCATGCATGCACGCCGTAATTATGGAGGTTATCATTTCAATACCGCATGATGATTCGCGTTTTCGATCGCCTCACGTTGCTGTGTCTCTACTTAATCTTGTTCCTTTCACTATTAATCGCTAGTGTGTCTATGTGTTTCTGTGATCTGTGTTTGCTGTGTTCTCTGCATTCTTGAGCTTTTGCGTGCGCATCATGGAAGCATTAGCCAACGTGGCTACCTTCCGTGAAGGACTCACCCCGAACGTGAGTGAGTTTCTGCGCATCCGAGGTCTTTTGAACTTCGTTGAATTGCCTTGGCATTCAGTGGAGTGTCACCCTTTTTACGCGCAGATTATTGCTGCCATTGCCACCACACCTGCTACGGAGTAGAGTTGGCCTATTACATGTTTACCGTCTCGCGTAGTAATCACGTTAGCGTCATTCGCTGAAGCATTTCGTCTGCCCATGGAAGGATTGGAGAATGGTCCTCTCCTTCCGCTAGCCACCATGATCGAATTATTCCCACGGCACTCATCGAATGAGTACGCCATTTTATGTCGCCCTGATCCTGAACGGACCGCATTACAATTTTTAGTTGCCATATTGAATTTGCAGAAACGTACCTACGGGATTTCATGTCCCTTTTGTTCAATGATTGACATGGCTTCTCATGAGCCTATCAATTTTACCTCTTATTATTTCCGGCGCATTCACCGTGAATGTGTTACAGTTATTAAACATGTTAATAAGGGTAATCTTCCACGCTCTCATTTACCACATATCCTTAACTTTCTTTTTCCGGTACTCCAAGCCACACAACCGCCTCCCAACGCTCCTATCTTGTTCCATGAAGACTCTGTTCAAGTGCTCGAAGATGACGAGGATGAGGATGAAGATCTTTTCCAACTTCTTCGCCGAAAATGCACCCGCATAAGCCCGTGGGAGAGCCAGGTGCAAGGTTCCAACGTCGTAAATGAAGAAGAGATCTTCCATGACACCGCAAAATCGATTCCTATTGATTCTTCCACCTAGTCTTTTCCAACCCAACAAAAGGAACAAAGTACGTCCACTGCTGATTTCGAAGCAAGTTCTTCTCATGCAGATTCTCAGCAGGACACCTCAGAAGATGTGCAAGCTATTGTTACGAAAATAGTTAATGAAGTGATTGTTTTGGTGGACTCTGTAATTAACAGAACGGAAACAACAATGCAATAGACAACAGGAATAGTGTTGGTGCCTATCATGCAGAATGCGGTGCCAATTGTCCCAATTCAACCTATTGTTCCTGAAGCACCAGCTACCTCATCTTCTTCACCCAATTATTCTCCACCACCTTCCCCTCACCTCTTGTAGGCATCGTCATCTCAGCCACTTCCTCCTCCTCTTCTGGTTCCAATATTTAGTGAATTAGAGTCCATGGGTTGCATGTTAATCCAATTTTTGCAGCAGCTACCAATGCAATTGAAGATGGTTACTGACAATATCAGACAGGAGTTGCAACACAAGGTGGATGTTCTTGAGGATGACATTGCCCCTTTATAGGAGGAAGCCAATGCTGTAAAAGCCGAAAACCATGCTTTGCAGATGCAGGTTCAACAGCTTCAAGCTAGGCTTGTGGAACAGGACTCTTTGATTGCCCAAAGAGATGCAGCGTTGGCTGAGTTAAGAGCCAAAAGTGATTTGTTAAATGTTCGTGATGCAGAGATTATACAGTTAAAACAATTAATACAAGATAAAGAAGATGCTCATGTGGCACTTGTGAATTTATTGGTAGAAACTCGAGTACAGCTTGATGAAGTCGTGCAGAAAGGACAAGAGATGGCGGATTTAGCTAAACAAACTACTGCAGAACTCTAGACCGCAACTGCTGATTTATTTCAGGCGAACTCTGATCTTAAAGCCAAAACGACTCTAACTATTCAACTTCGGAAGGAAATAGCAGGGATTCAGAGGGAAAAAGATGCATATTATCAGACTATTCAGTATCAAGCTCAAGAGTTGGAGAGAAGAGAAAAGCAGTTGGGATATCAAGCAGAGCGTCTTTCGCGCATCGATAAACAAATTGAAGATATGAGACTGAGCCGTGATGCAGCCCTTGCCAATGATTTTTATTTGCAAGAGGCATTTTTGCAGACTCAAGCTGAAGTTTTGATGAGTCACGTGATTGCTACAAGTTCTGTTCGCACTGATGCCCAGTTGGTAGAGCCAGAAACCTTGAAGTTAATGCTGGATTCTTTAAAACAGAAGATTTCCAGAATGTTTAAATTAGCCAGAACTATGTATATACAAGGCATCATCGATGAGCCTTAACTTTTTTTTCCATTGCGGGTTCAAGTCTACCGTGCGTGCCAGTCTAAGGCCGCCGGATTGGCATATTGTAATTTCATATTTTTCCTATACCGCACGAACCGAAAGGTCGTAGTGAAGTGATGTATCTTTTTATCAATCAATGAAAAGACATGGCAGTGACTCTCCAGTGATGACGAGCGGAATTTGCCAGACTGTCTGTCTAGGCGATTGCGGTCATTGGAGACATTGTGGTGTATGATTCGTGAAATCCTGAGTACTGTTAACTCTTACTTTATTTAATTGCATTGATTTGTGATTAACTCAGTACTATTAAGTGGTCCATAATAAGTCTGTGCAATGGTGTTGAATAACTCCTGCGTTGCGTACTGTGAAAAGTCTAACCAGAATTTTGATAGTAAGTTGTAATAAGGATTCAATATTGAACATTAACGTACTGCTGATTGGATAAGTTAATTGGGAAAATTAAGTTACAGGGCCTCTGATTTATCAGACCCCTACCACTCCCAAGAACCCGAAAGAACTTAAAAGTGCTTGTGACGGAAACGCACCTTCAAAACATCATTTTCCGTGATTTAACTTGGTAAAGTTAGCTCTATAAGTCTAGTATATGCACATCAAGTTTCATTTCATGTGGGTATTGCAATCTTCAGTTATGTTCAGTTGAAGTCAACACTATCTGTGCATTTTCACTTCTCTGTCAGGTACCTGACTTTTTTACTCATCTTGTCAGAGCTGTTTCTCAGTGTGTACTTATCCAAATTCAATGATTTAAAGCTTTTTGGATTCACCTTACTGTCGAGTATAAGCATACACATTTTCATAATCATTGGATTCTTAAATCTTAAGTTATGTTCATTTTTCTGCTCACTGGTCTCATTACTATAGCAGCCCGTGAAAATCGGGATGATGTCATCAGTTGTTAAACATCATTCTTAGTGTGTGGTTCATTATTTTTTATGAGATTACTCTTGAAAGTTAGCTCTTTATGTTAGCTAGAGTTACCCAAAAGGAATTAAGCTAATTGCTGCTGTGCTCAGAGAATTATGCAAAACACTAGACAGGTGTATGAACCAAAATAGCAAGTTCTTCACCTCTAAGCTAACTCCAACTTATCTGTTTTGATCTATCTTTTTGTGAGTGATCTTCCAAGGTACATAGGGTGTCTAATACATTCATTGGCAAGCTAAAAGGGCCCACCACATACTCCTGGAGTTCATTTGGCTGGTGTAGATCAAGGATTTTGCAACACCTGTTCATCTTCAAGCACATACCTATCCATCTCTTCACAAAAATGACCCTCACATTCAAAGTTTTGACTACACCCATGAAGATAGTCCACAAGCTTGTTACACAGAGTCACCTGAGCATAGTGAGAATTATCTGTATCAATACGAGACATTACCTAAGGAACCAAACTCAGAGCCAGAATACTCCAATGTCATGTATACGAATCCTAAACCCAGGCCCCAATTGAGACAAATGAGACCACAATCCCCTAGAGGACCATGTTTTAGATGTCAGGGTGACCATTTCATTCGTGAATGTCCCCACCCACCAGCTCAAGGACAAGGACAGAACATCACAATACAAGTCTTTTGTCCTGAGTGTGGCAAAGAACATCTCCTAAGAGATTGTCAAAGGAACCCCTCTAGTGCACGCAAGGTTACACCCATTAATGTGGTAGCATTAGTGGTGGATTCAAGTTCAAGTAGTGTTACCATGACCCCTATAGAGGTAGTCACTAGGGCACAAGCCTTAATACAAGTTAAATTAGTTGAACAATAAGAGTCAAGTGAATCAAGAGAGCCTAGTAAGAGAAAAACAAGAACATGGAAGAATACCAGAGAAAAGGACAATTGTAAATGGGCTAGAAAGTTATCCGAACTAGAAGAAAGCCTAAAAGATGCAAAAACAAAGATAGTAGACATTGCATCTCAAAATCCCTCGCATGCCAAGACTCCATCCACTCCACTTCATCCCACCTCACCACTCACTGCAAATAAACCACAACTAGGGTATGTTCTCGTAGATCCAACCCTAGAAGGCTTGGACATGATGTTCAAAGCCTACCAGGCTTGACTTCAAGAAGGGCCAACAACTGAAAACCTAGACAAGAGTTACCCTAGAGTAGATTTAGAGATTGAACGGACAAAATTTTACATGAAAATGGTAGAACTAGCTCGTGCTATACTTGAGGCCAATCAATTGTTTAATTAGGAAAACTCTATCAAACTGGATTTGCATTTCCAAGGCTTATTAGAAAGATTAGAGCAGTTGGTAAACAAGTTGTAGGTTTCTTTACCTCCATAGGCTCAACATGATGTTGAAAGAGAAAGCTCACCACCAACAAAAGTTTATGTTCCTGATTCCATGGATGATAGAACACCTCTTTCAATTCAATAGTACTCTCAAAAGTTCTTGAGGGAAATACAAGAAGAGGAATGGGCAAGGGAGAAGGGTAATCCCCCTCCTATTCCTGACATTGATGATCTTCATGATCAATTTCCCATAGATATTCCATCTATTTACAGAGACCAAGCAGAGCAACAAGAAGACAAAAGATTAGATTTTGAATCAAATTCTTTACAAGAGTTGCCACAATTCAAAGGCCCATGTGAATCTAAATCTCTTCAGATAAGAGCTCCCACAATACTGATAAGAAATGAAGAATCAATGGTTCCAAGAAACACTGAAGTTTTCAAGAACACTAAGGTACAATGTCATCTCACCTTAGAAGAGTTGTTCAAAGTAAAACGTGAGTAGAAACATGTGGCAAATCAAATTCCAGAACTTGATTCCAATGTGTCAAAAGCAAGCTCTAAGCAAAAAGTACCATAGATACCTCTAGAAAAAATAGGAGACATGAATGAAGGTGAAGAAGGTAATACTTATCTTCCAATAACTTACCAAGGTTACACAACAAAAGCTAGATTCAGGTGCTGGTGTTGCGATTGTGACCACCTCCTTGTGGAAGCAATGGGGAAAACTTGCATTAAGACCAACTAGAATGAAGCTTCAAATGGCTAACAACCATATTGAAAGACCTCTAGGATTGCTAGAAGGGATAAATCTAACCACGTTTGGTGTAGAATTAGAACACACCTTTGTTATATGTGACTTTGGCAAAAATAACATCTATAAGACCCTTTCTACGACAACTAGAGATAGTACAAGATTGGGGAACCAAATCTTTGTACTTGCAGCACTTAGGGGTCACAACCAAGGTCAATCTAAAGGATTGTACCTTTAGAGATGTACGACCACTATAGTGGAATCCTATGCATATGGCACAAGAAGATTCAATCTCTATGCATCTAGTAATTTCTTTTGATCCATCCTAGATGCATGAAGATACTCAGTTGTGGATGTGCAAGGTTGCAAAGGAAGAGGAAAGAGACATAAAAACAAGAGAAGAAGCAACTTCTCAACGATCCACACTAGTTAGAGACCCGACCTACACACCTATGATCTTTCTAGATGAGAAATTTGAGCCTCATCGTTGAGCATAAATCTTAGCCACCATGGACATCGTAGTCAATGAAGTGTTGGAAGAGATGGATGGATACCTCAAGAAAGTGAGGTGGTACTGCTAAAACCTGCTTTGTACCTGCCTTATTTCACTTCAGAGTTATGTAGGCACTTTTAGCTTGCAAATGACACAAAGAAAATACCTATGTACTTTGGAGATGATTCTTCAAACAATTGAAGCAAAACAGATTACTCCATGAGTTGCAAGTGCCAGAAAACTTGCTATTTTTGTCTAGACACCTGCTGGTTCTTTTGCTCAGTGCTCACAGTACAGTAACAATTGCTTAAATTCCTTTTGAGGGAATCTAATTAGTTTAGATAGCTAATGATTACAAGTGAAATCATATAAAATGATAAACCATACACTGAGAAATCAATTTAGCAATCCAAGGCGTACACCCGACTTTTTAGGGACTGAGTAGTCATTGACCAGAGAGCGCTCCGATGTAGATTTCTCCCAATTGGCTGCAGCAAAAGCTTTGAAATTTGGATAACATAAAACAAAATTTGAGATGGTTCCAACAAGCTATAGATCATGCAAAATGATGGAGAAATCACTGAGATATGTTCCTGCAAAGTTAACTATTCTGAGTAGTCAAGAATTGAACAGAAATGATCAATGAAGTAAATCTATTATGACACATGATTTTACAAGACCATTGGCATTATGATGATTTCCAATGATAGTGACATGAGTAGGCTATGGTGTAGGCTACTCAAATCCAACAAATGATCAGTGGAAGAGCTCCAAGAAGAGGCCACACAACCGCCACTTCTACAAGCTCCATTTATAAGGATTTTCTTCAAATTTGAATTTGAATTTCAAATTAGGCTCCAGCTAAAAGTGATTCCTCTAAATGAGGAAATATTCTCTCATGAAAAAGTTGTAGCTCATACTTCTCCTAACTCCATGATTTTTTTGGCTTTACAATATTCTTGATGATTTAACCATTTACAAATGGTAAATGATCCAATGTTACAAGCAATGATTCACATTTGCACCAATAGCTCCCTCTCAAGCCAAACATCTTGGCTTGTATAACTTCATTAATCTTCTTGAATATCCTGCAATCCAATCATACTTTTAAACATGAAGTTTAGTACCATCAAGTGCTTTGGTTAACAGATCTGCACATTGCATATTTGTGGATACATATGCAAGTTGAATCTCCTCGCTCAATAGCTTCTCTCGAACATAGTGATAGTGCAATTCTATATGCTTGGTTCTTGCATGATAAATGGGATTGACTACAAGATGCAAAGAACTTGTGTTGTCACCAAGAATCATAGGTGAATGAGTGTGAAGTCCCAAATCTGAATAGAGAAATCTAATCCAAATTGCTTCTTGTGTGGCATTTGCTAATCCCCTGTATTCAGCCTCTATTGAAGATAGAGCAATAGTTGGTTGCTTCTTGGAAGACCATGAGATGCTCTTATCACCTACGAATGAAAGATAACCAGAAGTACTCCTTCTGTCATCCTTACAACCTGCCCAATCTGCATCTGAGTATAGCTTATTGTCAGAATTTGATGTGTATGGGAAGTAAAGTCCTTGGTTTTGAGTACCTTTGAGATACTTCAAAATCCTTTTAGCAGCTTCCAAGTGAGGTGCTCTAGGTTTGTGCATGAATTGACTTAGAACACTTACTCCATAAGATATGTCAATTCTTGTTAAGGTTGCATAGTTTAGACTTCCAACTATGCTTTGATATGCTGCAATGTCTTCAACTAAATCACATTCATGAGCACTCAATTTATGATTTACCTCCATAGGGGTGCTAGCTACCTTTCCATTCTCCAAGTGGAACTTCTTCAATATGTCCTGCACATATTTCCTTTGAGTGATATAAATTCTAGAATTTGTGTAGACTAACTCAAGTCCAAGAAAATACTTCAGATACCCTAGGTCACTAATTTTGAACTCCTCCATCATTTGATTCTTGATTTGTTAGATGCCATTAGCATCACTACCTGTTAGGATGATGTCATCAACATACACACATAAATATATCATCTCTAAATTAATTGTCTTGACAAATAGAGAAGAATATGCCTTGCTCATCATGAAACCTTGATCTTGGAGGTAGGTAATTAACCTATGTTTCCATGCCCTTGGTGCCTGCTTCATACCATAAAGAGCTTTGTTCAAATTTCACACATAGTTTACCTCGCTTGGGTCCTCATAGCCAGAAGGTTGAGATATGTAAACCTCCTCTGAAATCCAGCCATTGAGAAAAGCATTTTTTACATCAAGCTGACACATATTGCAATTTCTAGATGCAGCCATACTTACCAATACTCTGATGGTTGGCATTTTAGCCACAGATGAAAATGTCTCTTCATAATCAACTCCTTGGGTTTGTGCAAAACCTTTAGCCACAGGTCTAGTTTTATACCTGTTTATGGATCCATCTGAGTTCCTTTTGATTTTGTAATCCATCTAGAACAAATTACCTTCATTGATGCCTTCTTGGGTACTAGCTCCCAAGTATCATTCTCTTGGAGTGCTTCTATTTCTTCATCCATAGCTTCCTTCCATTCTGATTTGGTACTTGCTTCTCCATATGAAGAAGATTCTTCAAGTGATAAATCTTTAGCAAGATAAATGGAATGCTTAGTAACTAATGAAGTATCATACCCATATCAGATTGGCTTCTTACTCTCTCTTTGTGATCTCCTCAATGCTTGGTTGGCTGATTCAGGTATGTCTTCCAACCTCTTCATCTTGGCCTTGCCTTTTGACTTCCATGCTTTGAACTCCTCCAAGTTGATGGTGTCCTCATCATTTGATTTGATGAATTCAATTGTGCTTGGCTCCTCCTTGGTGAGACTTGGAAATTCCTCTTCCAAATCATATGGCAATTTGACCTTCCTGCATTCACTTTCAAACAAAGAATCATTCTCATCAAACACAACATCTCTACTGACCATAAATCATGTTGGATGGATTATAAAACCTGTATCCTTTTTGGTTTAAATCATACCCTATGAAGATGCATTTTTCTGCCTTAGGGTCTAGCTTACCTCTAATTTGAGATGCAACATACATAAGAAACACATCCAAATATTCTACAATGATCAAGTGATGGCCTTCTACCATTCCATGCTTCATATGCGGTCATCCCATCAAGTGACTTAGAGGGTAACCTATTTATAAGATAAGTGGCAGTGGAGACACTCTCTGCCCATAAATAATTAGGCAATTTCTTTTCATTAAGCATTGATCTGGCTGCTTCCACAATCAACCTGTTTCTCCTCTCTTCTACTCCATTTTGCTTAGGAATACCTAGTAGTAATCTTCCTTTTGATACCTTTGTCCTGCAAAAATGCATCAAATTCATTGGAGAAGTACTCATCTCCTCCATCTAACCTTATCCTCTTTAGACTTCTTCCTATTTGATTTTCCACAAGTGTAAGATATTTTTTGAAACAACTGAACACTTCATCTTTGTGTTTCATAAAATACAAGATAGTCCACCTATTGAAATCATCAATGAATGACACATAATACCTTGAGCCTAAAATTGAAGGGTCCTTACTTGGTCCCCACACATCTGTCTGGACAAGTTCCAAATACTCCTCATGCATATAGCCTTTCTTTGTAAAGGGTAACCTGTGTGATTTACCAAACTGACAAGCACCACATTTATAGATCATGTGTTGCTTGGATACATTAGGTATCCCAAGCACACATCAATCTCTACATATTTTTTTCAAGGTTCTCTCACCAATGTGCCCTCATCTTTTATGCCAAATCTCTAGCTCAGACAATGTTTGATCCTTATAGTTGTAAAGTGCAATGTTTCTAGTGTCCTCAAGTTCCTCCTGTTTTCTCTCCATTGGAAATTCTCTTGAATCCATCTTGGGGGTCCTCCACAAAAGCTCCATACTTGTTGAACCTAACGTGCAAACCCTTTTCCACTATCTGCCAACACTCATCAAATTCTTTGTAATAGTAGGTACATAAAGAACCCTACTCAACAGATTTCTACTCCCATCAGAAGTTTTGACATTTCCTACCTTGACCACTGAATGCTTGGTGTCATCACCTCTTTGCACTTGGTGTTTTCCCTTGGGCTCCTCAAGATCAAAAAGGAGAGCTACATTGCCTGCTACATGGTTTGAACAACGAGAGTCAATATAGAAGAGGTGCTCATCATTCATACCTTGCTTTGAAGTCATATTCATAATGAGAAGAGAATCCTCTTGATCGTCTGTATAATTGTTGAAGTCTTTCCTTGATTTGTATCGTCCTTGATAATTGTTGTTGTAATTGTTGTTGTAGCCATGGTTGTAACTTTGATTATGGTTGAATCTTTCTCTTGATTGTGAGTAGCCACTTCTTTGGAATCCTCTTCCTCTGTGATTTTTGAAGTTCCTATAGCACTCATCTATTGTGTGATTAGACAGTCCACATATATTGCATGGGGAAGAGTTGAAAGGTCTCCCCCTACCTTGCTTACCTTCTCTACCCCTTCCTCTCGAGTTCCTACCTCTCCATGCATAGATAGCTTGAGAATTAGTACCTTCATCTTCAACCTTCTTGCTCTTTCCTTTATCTTTAGGCTTTCTTTTATCTGTATATAGGGCAGAATAATTATTACCTCTTGATGGTTCTCCATTTTTGTTGAGCTTGGATTCATGGGGAAAGAGTTGTCCCATGAGTGTGGTAAGATCTGGGATTTGCATGTCCATGTAAAGGTCCATAGCAGTTGTGAAAGCTTCCCACTTATCATCCGCCTTGATGCCATTGATTATTTGTCTCACTATTTGCTCCTCTTCAATCTCCTCTCCTATGTTTGCCAATCGATCAGCCACATCTTTAACCTTGGTCACATACTCTGAAACATTATTCTTGGGTTGCTTCCTTTGAGTGGTAAACTCAATCCATAATTGATTTTTTCTTGCTCTTGTGTTGGAAGAAAAATATGAAGATAATGTATCCCAAGTCTCATGGGAAGTTTTACAATTCCTAATGTGAGGAAGACAAAAGTCAGAAATAGAGTTAAGTAGATATGACCTTGCCAAAGCATCTTTGACACACCATGAGTTGAGTCTTTCAAGCTCCTCTCTTGTAGGTTGATCTTTGCTTCTGAATATGGGCATCTCCTCATCTCCTGATAGAGACTACCTCCTTGTAGATAGGTCTTCATGAATTTGAATTTCAGATTAGGCTCCACCTTAATGTGATTCATCTAACTGAGGAAATATTCTCTCATGAAAAACTCATAGCTCATACTTCTCCTAAATCCACGAATTTTTTGGCTTTACAAGATTCTTAATGATTTAACCATTTACAAATGGTAAATGATCCAATGTTACAAGCAATGATTCACATGCTTCATCAAGTGGTTGCACATTTTTCCTTCCATGCCTAACCAAGTGTGAAGGCTTGATCATTTGCACCAACATGAAGAATAGTGGACACCTCATTGTGATGAGGAGGGTTACGATATCTCTATGTTCATGTGTGAACCCTTGTTGGAAGAGTGCAACTCTAATGAGGTCATAGAAGAAGAAGAAGAGAACGACGACCATCTAGAGTCCATTGTGATGGATAGTTGCTTTGACTCAAAGGAGCACTGTCTAGAAAATGTAGGAGTATTTACCCAAAAAGAAGAAGAACCCCTTGCAAGCATTAAAAATATAAATTCAAGGGAAGGAAAGCGAAGGTAGTCAAAAGAAAAAGAAAAGAAAAGCAATGAAACAAGTAGAAGAGGAATCATTGTTCGAAGTACCAGATAATTTCAAGAAATATGAAGTTGAAGACCAAAAAATTTTGGTAAGAATGCCTAAGAGAGAGGCCATCATAGGAGAAGCATATGATAATAAACAAAAGACCAAAAAAATTGTAGTAACCATTGAAGAGAATGAAGAGTGATGTACGTACATAAGAGAAGACCTAAGTACAAAAGAAGAAGTAGAGCTTGTAGCTTTATTAAGGGAATATAGGGATGTGTTTGCATGGACCTATAGAGACCTGAAGGGAGTAGATCCATAAATATGCTCTCATCTGATCCCCATGACGACTGATGCCAAGCCCACCAAACAGAAGCCCTACACATATAATGAAAATTATGTAGCCAAAATAAAAGAAGTAATTGATAGACTGATAGAAGTTGGATTTATCTATGAGATTGAGCATACTAAATGGGTGTCCCCCATGGTAGTATTTCCCAAAGAAGAAAAAAAAATGGCGAGTGTGTATTAACCCCAGAAAATTTAATGCCACCATAATCAGAGATAGCTATCCACTTCCAATCATCGAACATTTATTGGAGCGTGTTGCAGGCAAGCAAGTTTACTATAAACTTCCTTGATGAATTTTTAGGTTACAACCAAGTAGCCATTGCCCCAAAAGATCAATAAAAAATGACCTTTTCCATAGAGTGGGGAATCTTTGCATTTTATGTGATGCCATTTGGACTCACCAATGTGCATGCAACATTCCAAAGGCTTATGTCTCATGTCTTCAAAGAGTTTTTGTGAAAGATCTTAGGAGTATATGTGGATGATTTATGTGCTCATACCCAAGAAAGAAGAAACCACATCCCTAAGCTCATACAGATCTTCAACGTGTAGAGAATATCTAGTTTGTCTAAACCCAGAAAAGTGTGTGTTCATGGTACGTCAAGGTAAGATCTTAGGTCATATTATTTCTAAGAACAGAATATAAACGGATGAGGACAATGTAAGAGCCATAGCAGAGTTGCCAAAGCCAAGGAATGTTAAAGAGGTACAAACCTTTATGGGACATTGTGCATAATACCACAGGTTTATCCACATGTGTGCGATCATAGCAAAGCCTCTTTATGCTCTGTTGACAAATTTTGAGTGGAATAATGAATGCAAAATTTCCTTTAATGAGTTGAAGAGACATTTCTGCACAACACCAATACTCACCACTCCAAATTCGAATAAACCATTCCATGTCCATGTAGAGGCATCCAATTATGAAATAGGATGTGTGCTAGCACAACCCACAGATGAAGGAAATCTAGATTTGCCCTTAGCATATGCTAGCAGATAGCTAAACACAATTGAATGAAACTATACAACAACTAAAAGAGAAGGCTCAGGCATGGTATATGCTACGAAGAAGTTTAGACACTATCTATTGGCCAACAAGTTCAAGTTTTTCACCGGTCATCAAGCTTTATTATATTCGGTCAATAAACCTTGTAATATAGGACATTTAGTAAGATGGTTCCTCTTACTAATGGAATACGACTTTGAAGTCATTGTTAGGAAAGGTAGGGCCCACCTCAGGGTGCATCACCTTTCTCACATCACTTTAGGAGAGTCACGGCAAGAAGTGTCTGATGAACTACCCGATGCTTATCTATTCCATTTAGAAGTTGTTCCTAAATGGGAAAATAAGTTGGTACCTATCCTAACCTTCAGACCCACAAATAAGAATGTGAAAACAAACAAAGATGAAATTGTAAGATCACAAAACTATCAAATATTGGCAAAAGTATGTACAAACAAGATTCAGAGGGTGTACTAGCTTGTTGTGTTGAGGAGCATGAACATAGCAGTTGGTTGCAACAAGCCCATGAAGGATTGCTAGGAAATCACTATTCTAAACAACGAACATTGTAGAATTTAAAATGTTTAGGAGTGTATTGGCCTAGTATGGAAAAGAAATACATTAGTGGATTCATAATTGTCCAATGTGCCAGGAGGGCCCCTAGTGGAGTATGCTACTCTTTATCATGTGTCATTGATTCCAAAATGGAGTGCTCCATGGGTAGAATTTATGAGATCAGGAACATTACCAAGTGAGGATAGTCTAGCAAGAAAATGAAGCATGGAGCAAGAGGCTCAGGACTATGATTTAGAAGGAGAAAACCTGTACCAAAGAGGGTTACTTAAGACTATGCATTCATGAATTAGAATATTTGAAAATCTTAGAAACTGCACACAATAGTGTTGTAGGTGGAAACTTTGGACGTGGCCGAGTAATTAAGACCATTCTATTCTCAGGACTTTGGTGGCCCACTCTTGATATGGATGCACATATGTATGTGAAGAGATGTGACACATGCCAATGTGCACAATATCCAATAAGAAAAGATGAGATGCCTTTGAGTCCAATGATGGGAGGATGTGCATTCTCGAAGTGGCATATAGATTTTGCAGGTCCTATTAACCCCCCAACTAGAAACTCCCATGCAGAGTACATTATTGTAGCCATAGATTACCTTACAAAGTGAATAGAAGTAAAAGCCATGACAAAGAATGATGCTCAAATGATGGCTAAGTTCTTATTTGAGAATGTGTTCACCAGATATGGGTTACCAATAGAGTTAGTAAGTGATAGAGGTATGAACTTCTTGAACGAAGTCATCGAAAACCTTCCAAGAATTCTTGGTGATACGTAAGAAGTCTGCCCACTATCATCCACAAGCTAATGGCCAAGACGAGCACAAATAAGATCTTGTGTAATGTATTGAAAAAACTGGTAAATAATAAATGTTCTGATTGGGATAAACAACTTCATCATGTTGTTTGGGCATATCGAGTAGCCTACAAAATAGTACTCGATGCCACCCTATTTCAGATGGTCTTCAGATAGAATGCTATGTTACCATTAGAATTCTTGATCTCAACTTTAAAAGTAGCACAAGAGCATGAGTGGAATGGACATGAGTTGTCCTTGAGGATATTTGATCTAGAATTCTTAGGTAAGACCAGGCTATGAGCATCAGCATGCATCTATACTGCAAAGAAAAGACAAAAGGCATACTTTGATGCACATATCAAGGATAAAGGATTGAAAGAGGGAGACCTAGTTTTGGTTTATACACTAAAGCAGCATGCCCATAAATTGGAAAAATGAGGATATGGACCGATGATCATTAATAGAATTTCCGCTAGTGGTGGGGTTCAATTGGCTGCCCTAGAAGGTGACATCTTGCCAAGCTATATTAGTGGATGTCGAGTCAAGCTATATCAAGAACCTCTTACACAGGATATGCTCATGAGACTCAACACTACTAAGCTGCGAAAAGAAGAAGAGTTAAGGGTTCGAGAAGAAGCACAAGTAGAGGCTAGTGAGCACATTAGGCAAAATAAGTTAAGGCAACAAGTCCTAGATGTCAATCCCAGTGCCCCAAGATATCACATCGACATGTGCCAAACATCAGGTGTAATTTCTCATCGAATAATTGATTGACATCCCTTTGTGACCATAGAGGTGGGACAAGGAAAGAATGTAAGGACTGTGAGAGCCTTGAGTGACTCAAGTGCAAAAAATACTATAGTTCGACTTTCATACTACCAAGACCTGCAATTGAACATCAATTCCATAGAAGCCTATCTCATAGGATTGGGAGGTGTGGAAACCCCTTGTTTGGGTAAGGTGGCACTTCACATCTACCTTTAGGATGTCCCAATGACAGTCAAAATTCTAGAGTGTCAAGATGAGGACCTTATGGAACCACTTATCTTGGGTCAATATTGGATCTATGACTATGCAGTCAACTTAAACCTAACAAGTCAACTTCTTCAAGTTTGGGTACATGAACAATGCATTACATTAGAATTAGACGATTGCATGATCACAAATCAAGGTATCACACATTCTCTTAGTTCTTCTAATCTTAATCTTAGAAAAGAATATGTATGTGTCAAAAGCTCTATGATGCAGGACTCAATCATGGAAGAACAGGCTCGAAGGCGAGTGGATCTCTCTTCATTTTCAAAGACTAATACATCCACAATAGTTCAACCATAGAGGGAAGCAAAACAACATAAGACAACTTCTATATCAAATAGACAAATAGAATTCAAGAAGAAAGTAGTTCCAAGCATGAGGCATATCTGGGTACGAAAGGGAGAGCAATCAATCACACCGTTACAATCAAAATCATTACCAAAGAAGTAGCAGAGAAAGCCAAGGCAACAAGTAGTAGAACAACGAAGATCTCTCTCTAAAAGAGCACTCCAAATTTGGGTACCATAGCCATCGATAAAGGCCGACAAAAATAATGTACAAATTTGGTGCGTAAGGAATTAGTTGCAACTCAACAAGGGTGATTACACATGTGGGTACCCAAGAAACTCTTAAATACACAATGCCCTAGGCTCTCACTCATGAGAACAGTCTCAACAAAGAAGCAAAGGAGAGATAAGGGTCAGAACCAAGCAGATAGATAAAAAGAAGCTCAACTCACCTCTTCAGCAATAGTAAGAAGACAAGCAACAAGAGTATTGGTTCACAAGCCAAAAGCACTAGTAGCCCCCACAAAACCAAAGAGCCAACCATGAGGGATACAAAATTTGAGAAATCATCCAAAGATGAAGAGGCCAAAAGTGATCTCTACACAGCCTAACACAGTTCTAAATTGGATTCCTATAAGGAGGAATGATATGTTGTCATTCAATCATCAATTAATTGCATCATTTCAAGATCCAATGGATACCTCCAAACAAAGATTGCCTCAAGTCTGCAAGTAACATCGGAAGCCTCGACATGCAAAAACCATGTGCCTTTGGCATAACCCTTGTTGATATATTTAGGTAGTGATGTGTGTGAACACTCTAGGACCGCCGGGGCACTTTTTTCCCTCTTTAGGAGGTTTTTTTCCCCCGGCTTGTATATACGCCTATTGCCCTAATGGGCTACTTATCTTTGTACATTCTCTAGTAATACATTCAGTCTTGTGTGTTGTGCTCCAAGCTTCTTCTTCTTCCTTGTGCTGTTCGCGTGCTTCCGCAGACGTCTAACTCCAACAATTGGTATCAGAGCAGGTCGTTGCTTCTTCTAGGGCGCCGTCGACACTCCTTCGTTTGCAGTCTCAGATTCGCACAAAATTTGGTGAGCATACTCAGGGTGTTTTCGAGATCAAAACAGCTTCGCTTTGTGGTGCCGAAATCGCGATCTGAGCTCGTTTCGGCCTCCGAACGCACTATCGCAGTGCTTGTGCAGGCTATTTCGTCCTTTTGTGCCAAAGGTATATACCAGTTTCTGTTCGCCAGTTTAAGCGTCTCGAAGTCTGCTACAGGTCTAGCAGAACTCGTCTGGGCAGTTCTGTTCAACTTTTTGAGATACAGTCAATTTTCTGCATCAAGGTATTTTAGTCACTGGCCATGGCTGAAAGCAATGATGTATTCCGTATGTTGGCTGTTGAGGATAAGTTGGATGGTACCAACTACCCATTATGGGCTTATATGATGCGACATGTACTGGTTGCAAAAGGATTGTGGAACATTGTGCAGGGTGTTGAAAGACGTCCTGTTACACCTGTAACGACAGGTACTGCAAATACAGGTGTTGGAGCTGATGAAGATGGTGTCGAAGATGATATTCCGCAGATTCCTGTTCCTGCTACTGTTTCTGTTGCACCTACTGCAGAGCAGATTTGTTGGGATGGCAGAGATGCCCAGGCACATGCATTGATAGCTTTGTCTGTCAAACGTGCCATTATTCCTCATATTCGCTCTTGCAGAACAGCAAAGGATGCTTGGGATACACTTACCACTTTGTACCAGGCTAGGAATGAGGCTCGTGTTGCTTACCTCCGAAAACAGTTGGAGAGTGAGCACATGAATGAAGGTGATTCGATGGACAGTTTTCTTACAAAGATCAAAGACCTGAAGGAACAATTGATTTCTGCTGATGAGGTTATACCAGATAGCTCACTTGTGCAGACCGTTCTGAATGGCCTTCCTGATTCATATCAGAGTTTTGCCTCTACTCTTCGATTGATGATGAAAGGCAATCCGAATGCCTTGTCATTTGAGGAATTAGTCTCTGTTCTGTTGCAGGAAGATCAGTCCAGGCAGAACAGGTCCATTATGCGTGTTGCAGATCAAGCTTTCCTGGCTAGTCAGAAGGGCAAAGGAAAATGGACCTCTTCTACTAGTAAGCAGAAATCTGCAAATGCTGCACAATCGAAGAACCAGGATAAAGATGAGAAGAAATCAGAAAAGCAGAAATTGTTCTGCAAGTACTGTAAAGGAAATGATCATATTATAAAGAACTGTCCAAAACTGGCTGCTAAAGAGGCAAAGAAGAAAGAGGATGGAATGGTTGTTGCAGAGGCCTCTACACCAAAAACAAAGTCTGCAAATCTTGTGCAGGAAGAAGAATGGGCCTTTACTACTGTCTGCAGTTTTGACCCATCTTCTCATGATCAGTGCATGTCTGCAGTAGACTCAGATGTTTGGTACTTTGACAGTGGGGCGACCAAACATATTACCTCGCAGCGCAGTTTCTTCTCTTCACTCGAGCCTGCCCCTACAGGGAATACTGTCACATGCGCCAATAACTCCTCTTATCCTGTTATGGGAGTTGGTAAGATCATTCTGACTACTGCTGATGGTAGTTCTTTCACTTTGTCAGATGCTTTATTTGTGCCAGGGATAAAAAAGAACCTGTTATCAGTTTTTGCATTAGCCAAGATTGGCTTGGTTGTGAAATTCGTTGATGACAGGTGTACAGTCCATGATCTCTCAAATGGCGATGTGATTATTGCTTCTGGCATTTTATGTCGTGGGCTGTATAAGCTCATAGACTATGAAAGATCTGTGAATGATTCGGCATGTGCAGTTCATGATTCTCAGGCTATGTCAGATGCAAAGCTTTGGCATGCACGCTTTGGTCATCTGAATTTTGCTAGTTTGTTACGCCTGCAGAAATCTGAAATGGTGTCCTCCTTGCCCAAACTTGAGGCACCTGGAAAACATGTTTGTGAAGGCTGTATTTTGGGCAAAATGCAGCGTTCTTCCTTTCCAAAAGATGGTTCAGTTCGGGCTATGCAGAAATTGAAGCTTGTACATAGTGATGTCTGTGGTCCTATGCAGACACCCTCTTTTGGAAATTACCTTTACTTCGTGACTTTCATTGATGATTTTTCCAGGCATGCATGGGTATATCCACTCAAAGCAAAGTCCGAAGTGTTCATGTGCTTCAAACAGTTTTTGGTTTTGGCTGAAAATCTGTCAGCATGTAAAATGGGCACCCTCCGTTCTGATTGAGGGGGGGAATATATGTCTTCAGATTTTAATGCAGTTCTGGCTCAACGTGGGATAAAACACCAGTGTACAGTGCCGTATACACCTCAACAGAATGGAGTTGCTGAACGAAAGAACAGGTCACTCATGGAGATGGCGAGGTGCATGGTCAAAAGTCAGGCTTTACCACATAGTTTCTGGCTTGAGGCTGTCATGTGTGCAGCATATGTACTGAACAGGTGTCCCACCAAAGCGTTGCAGTCCATCACTCCATATGAGGCTTGGCATGACCGCAAGCCATCTGTTGCTCATCTGCGTGTTTTTGGTTGTTTGGCATATGCATTAGTGCCTGAACAACATCGCAGGAAATTGGATGATAAGGCAGTAAAATGTATTTTTGTTGGGTACAGTTCTGAAAGTAAAGGCTATCGTCTGTATCATCCACAGACTAAACGCATTCTGGTTAGCCGTGATGTTGTCTTTGTGGAAGATGCTATTCAGCCATTGCTTTCATGTACTAAGGAGACATCTGTTAGCTCCAAAGACATGTATGATACTTTGATGCCTCTTTTTACAGGTGGACAGGCTAGCGCTGGTCCTAATGAGGCAATTCTAAGCCTTTGCAGGTTTCATATGATGATGCAGATCATTCCATTTCTGATCCAGATTTACATGATGCACTTGTTGATGAGAGAGCTGATATTGAACAGGCAAAAACTATGCCAAAATGGCTGGTGCAGACTTTGCGTGACAGCAAATTAGATGCACCTTTGTCATATCGTACTCGTTCAGGCTCTCATAGTACCTCCTTTGCATCAGATTGCTATGCTATGGCTGCATCTAGTCTCTCTGATGAGAATGAGCCTGTTTCTTTTGATGAAGCACAAAATTCAGAAAATTGGATGGCTGCTATGCAATCTGAATATGATGCTATAATGAAGAATGGTACATGGTCTTTATGTGACTTGCCTCTTGGCAAGAAGGCCATTGGCACTAAGTGGGTATACAAGCTGAAGTGTAAACCTGATGGTACAGTTGACAGGTATAAGGCTAGGCTTGTTGCAAAGGGTTATGCACAGGAAAGAGGCATTGATTTTGATGAGACCTTTGCACCTACATGCCGTATGACTACTGTTCGGAGCATTTGTGCACTTGCAGCCCATCATGGTTGGAATGTACATCAGTTGGACATTAAAACAGCATTTCTGAATGGTGACTTGCATGAAGAAGTGTATGTTTTTCAGCCCCGTGGCTTTGTGCAAAAAGGGCATGAAAACCAGGTGTGCCGGTTAAAGAAGGCGTTATATGGTTTAAAGCAAGCACCACGTGCTTGGTATGAGAAAATACATGCCTATCTGATTGCACATGGTTTTGAGAACAGTCCAACTGAAAGCACCTTATATGTTAAGCGTGCTAATGATGTGCTTCTGATCATTGTTGTCTATGTAGACGACATGCTGCTCACTGGTCCTCTTGAGAAGCATATTGCTGATTTCAAGGCTGATTTGCATGCCTCATTTGAGATGTCTGATTTGGGGCATTTGCATCACTATTTGGGCATTCAGTTTATGCAAGTTGATGGTGGAATGGCTTTGTGTCAAACGAAATATATTGACACATTATTGCAGCATTTTGGCCTTGAAGACTGTAAGCCTATTGCCACTCCTATGGAGACAGGTTTACGATTGAGTCTTCATGATGCTGGAGATGCATTTGATGCTGTTCTCTATCAGCAGGCCGTTGGATGCTTGATTTACTTATGCATTACTCGGCCAGATATTCAGTTTGCTGTCTCACAGATGAGCAGGTTTATGCATTGCCCAGGAGTCACACATTGGAAAGCGGTTAAGCGCATCTTTCGCTACTTGAGTGGTACTCGGCTACTTGGGTTGTTTTATCCCAAGGGGGGATCACTACCGCCAGATTTGCATGCTTTTTCTGACTCAGATTGGGCTGGTTGCTATGACACTCGTGTGTCCACCAGTGGTTTTTGCTTCATGCTTGGTAGCTCATGTATATCTTGCTTGAGCAAGAAGCAGCCTACTGTGGCCACTTCCAGTTGTGAGGCTGAGTATAGGGCAGCTTTCACAGCGACTGTTGAGTGTGTGTGGCTCAGACGCCTTATGGCTGATTTGGGTGTTGGCCAGTCTTCTACCACCACCATCTTCACTGACAGTCAGAGCGCATTGGCAATTGCGAGGAACCCTGTGTTCCATGCTCGCACTAAGCACATTGAGGTGCATTATCACTATGTCAGGGAGAGGTTCTCTGCTGGGGAGATCAGCTTGGCATATGTGCCCACGCAGGAGAACATTGCAGACCTTTTCACGAAGGCTCTGCCTAGGGAGAAGTTTGAAGCTTTCCGCAAAGCTTTGGGCTTACTTCCTTTTGTGGAGTGATTTCCACATAGCTCGGCACTTCCTTATACATGAGTGCCAGCTCCTTGTTCACCGCATCACTTCCAGGGGGGATTTGTTGATATATTTAGGTAGTGATGTGTGTGAACACTCTAGGACCGCCGGGGCACTTTTTTCCCTCTTTAGGAGGTTTTTTTCCCCTGGCTTGTATATACGCCTATTGCCCTAATGGGCTACTTATCTTTGTACATTCTCTAGTAATACATTTTAGTCTTGTGTGTTGTGCTCCAAGCTTCTTCTTCTTCCTTCTGCTGTTCGCGTGCTTCCGCAGACGTCTAACTCCAACAACCCTATGTTTTGCACCATTCAAGTCATGCATTTCCAAAGTATGCATTAATATAGGGCCACATTACATGAGTGTGCATAGACACAATTGAGAATCCCAGGCACATGATGTCACAGGAGTACTAGATTGTGCTCTTTGACTACATTAGACAAGAATTTGGAAATATACTTCTGATTAGAAGAACACCCATGTAGGGAAACTGATACAAGAATATGTAGCTGATACAAAATGTTCCACAACCCAAGACTGATAGGTATAGATAACTCAGGTAGAGATGATATAGGAGATCCCACAACCCGATATTGTAGATCTAGAGCAAGATCTCTGGATGAGAAGAACTCCCTTCAAGGAGATGATCTAGATACAAAAAATAACTATAAAGGATCTCGTACTACGAGATTATAACATGACAAGAGAGTATGTCCAAGACACAAGATTAGACAAGACTAGAGCAAGAGACAAGACTAGAAATTGAATTGGGACTTGAAAGTAATTACTTGGTTATCAGGACTCCTTGAGCTCCCAAGAATGGCATTGGCAATATGTCATCGACTTGAAAGAAAACCTCTCAATATTAGAATTCAGCAAATAGACAATCGATCTTGGGGTTTTGCACATTCGAGATGCAATGATAGCATTGGTTTCTCCAAAATCCTAACCAAACATGAGATATAGGAAAATTACACGGAATCTAAGGTTTAAGATTCCATGAGGAGCGGCCATGTTCTCTAACTTGGGTTTCATTGGATTCTTCTTATGGAATTTACAAACCTTGATTTTTGCTCTCTGAGAATTTTCTATAAGCTCCCAAGTATGATCACTGATGTCATACATTTTCTAATGAATAAAATATTCCAATCCTCCTCAAGAGATTCTTGAATCTAAGACATGATCAACCTCGAATTCTTCATGATCCTTAATCTTAAAAGGTGGTGAAAGACTGGGTCTCCTTTGAGCTTCATTAGGTTCGTCACAAGATAATTCCTTTGAGCTTTTAGTGGTACGTTGTAGTGTTTCCAAGATCTTTGATGGAGTGCCTTGAGTAAGCACACCTCCTTGATTGAATATGAACTCATCCTTGTCCTTTATCTTATTGTTATCTTCATAATTTGTATGCTCCATATCATTCATAATGATGTCTTGGTCTTCAAATGTTATTGATTTGATTTTTTGAGGAAGAGTGTCATGATTATTCAACACTTGTAGCTCTTGGACTTGGCTTTCTTTGAATAATTGATTCTCACATTAAACTGCCTCATTGATAACATCCTCCAAGTTATTTGCTTGAGGCATGGATAGCAAGAGATATTTGACTTTAGGATTGAGGCCACTTTGAAACTGATTAACCATGTAGTCTTCTTGATATGTGGTTCCACGAAACAACATCTTGATATTCAAGGCACAGCTTGAAACTGACTGATCATCTTGTTGTAGCAATTTTTTCATCTCTTGGACATGTTCGATCAAGTCCTTTATGGTAGATTGAATCTCGTTGCATAGGGAATCCATCGTGCGTGATCTTGATGAAGATAGTCTTGCCAAAATGTAAGGGGAGCACTAGATTGTGCCCTTTGATTGGACTAGATAGGATTTTGGAAATACACTTTTGATTACAAGAATACCCATGTAGGGAAAATAGTACAAGAATATGTAACCGATACAAGACATCCCACAACCCGAGATTGTAGGTCTGGAGCAAGATCTCTAGATGACAAGAACTCCCTTCAGGGAGATGATCTAGATACAAGAAATAAATAGAAAGGATCTCTTACTACGAGATTATAACAGGACAAGAGATTATGTCCACGACACAAGAATAAACAAGACTAGAGCAAGAGACAAGACTAGAACTCAAACTGGAACTTGAAAATACTTACTTGGTGATTAGGACTCCTTGAGCTCCCAAGAGTGGCATTGGCAAGACTGAGAATGAATGTGGCCAACCCCTCCTTTTATAGGTGTTCAAAGGCAGTGCTATATGACACTTACGACTTGATGATATCATCATGATGTCATCGACTTGAAAGAAGACCTTCCGGTGTCAGAATTCAACAAATAGATAGTTGATCTTGGAGTTTTTCCATGTTCCAGATGCACAGCTCGCGGATTTACAAAGATTACATGATGCAAGCGAAGCTCACAAAGAAAGAATGAAAGCTAGAAGCACATTACTTGAGACACAGCTAAAGTTGTACATGGAAGAAAATGACACCTTGCGAAGCAGAAATAAAGAATTGATGAAATCATTATTATATGATCAACCTATTGAACAACAGGAATCATCCAAAACTAAAGAAAAAGAATTAAGAGATCAGATAGCACTACATGCAGATTTGCTGAGACAAGAGCGCGAAATGAGAGAAGAATGGGAACGGAAGTACAGTCAAGAAGTAAACGAACTAAAAAAGCAGTTGAATACAGCACATGGGAAACTTGCAGCAAGCTATAGTGAAAACATGGACAATGTCGCCGAAATTGGTAATGAATTGCTTGCAGCAAAGGTAGCACTCAGCACAGCCATGCAAGAAAACAAAGAGAAAACTGAACATATAAAGCAATTAGAATTTCAAATCAATCAGAACGCAGTGATCGGGACACCAGTAGTGCCAACTAAGGAAAATCCTACTGACGAGGTAGAGGTAATTCCTCTATCTCACCCGATCTATAATTATCCAATACATGAGCAGATGGTGGATATACATGATGATCATCCAATGCCATACACTGCAGAAATAAGTCAGAAGGAATGGGCACTAGTGGTGTCCCGATTGACGGAGAATTTTGAAAATGAAGTCATTAAGGTAATGAAAGAGGCCAAGAACAAAGGTAAAGACCTGGACAAGATCATGAAGCCTTTCAATATTCCGTACGGACTATTGAAAGAGAAAATGAGACGATATATAAAGAAGATTACACAGAAAAGTCCAGATGAGCAGCTAAATTTTAACCAAGACACATTCGCGTACAGTCAGGAAGAATTCAAAGCTGCGCAACCTATTTGGCAAAGAAAATTTTTGGAAAAACATCCCACACTACGGGTGCATTGGCAAGCAGCACCATATTTATTCCAAGTAAACCCTTCATTTTGTCCTATACCACGCAGAAGGGAGATTAGAGAATTTTTGGACTTGCAAAGAAGCGGCACTATAAATAAACAGTGGCTGAATTATCCTATGCTTCCGAGCCCGCCACATAACTACTTGCCAACGGAAGAGTATATGGTCAAAACCATCCAATTTTGGTTGCAAAATTATGCGACAGTATCCGACTTAACTGTCAAAATGACCAATAAAATACTTAGCATGATACTTACAGTTTTGAAGGTATTCAAGCATGCGGCCTACACTTTCATCGGCATTAATCAGGGTACGAAAATCCTCATTTTTGATCTATCGGTTATGCCTAGCCGACCAACAATAATGTTGTATTATTCCAGATTGATGTTCTTGCCAAGTGTATGTATACATGCAAACTTTTGAAGAAGCATTCTTGACAGGATTTTTTGAGATCGATTCAGAAATCTTTTTGAGGATGTCGTCCAATTTAAATGCCAGATTAGTGGCATACGAACTTAGCTTCTTCGCAGATCATAGACAGCCACCCAATGACGGTGTGACGGAAGAACAATGGAAACAACTAATGATACGTGTCGGGGACGACAGAGTCCAAGAGGGGGGTAGTGTTGAGGGAGAATCAAGTAAAAGAAAGAAAAGAAGAAGACAACGAAAGAAGCAGCTTCACTAAAAAGAAATATCTGAAGATATATCTCTACAAGAAGCCCCGCAGGGGCGCAACACCCATCTCTGCACAGAGCCCCACAGGGGCACACACACCAAGGAAAAGCACGCAACTGGAAGGTGGAACCAGGGCCAACAAGTATCCATGAAGTGCAAGATGATATCAGGTGGTTCCGTGGCCATATGAGGGTGCTTCAACCTCTTGAGTTACAGAGGATTCAGATCAAGGCTTACGAGCTACATCCTCATATGTGCACTGATGGCGTGCGTGGCAACCCGATTTAACACAGCAACCCAGAATTAATGAGGTTATAGGTGAATTAGACTACGACTATCAGGTAGTCAGTCAAACTCCAAGGGTTGCGGGCGAGCAAACAAATGCATCAGGCCCAGAGAATGTAAAACAAGAATTAAGAAGAGGCCATCAAAACTGAACACCTGTTTTATAAACAGGTAAAACTGAGCAAGGGTTGTGTGCAGGGAATAGAAAGTGACCAGGCTTGAATAATATAGCAGGGTCCGATGAGTGCAACAAGGATAAACCAAAGCGCCTCTAAAACGTAATGCAAGATCAAGAATCAGGTAAAACTGACCAAGGGTTGCGGGCGATGAAAAGAAAAGGATAGGCAGTACAAATGCATCAGGCCGAAAGGATGTAAAAGAAAAATCAACAACAGGGCCATTTAAACGGAATGCCAGTACAACCAGGCGGCAAAACTAACCAAAAGATGCATGCGGACAACAAACTAAAGACAAGAAGTAAAGCCTGTCAAGGGACGACAGAGACGAAGAGGGGGAGAGTGTTGTAGAGCTAAAGAAAGCACAAGGCAGAGAAAAAGACGGGCCCCAAAATTTTTCCGATTTGGACATTACATCTTTGTATCATAACCATTCTTGTAATATATTTCCCATTGTAAATGCACTAGAGGAGTCCTCTAGATGCATCCTCACAGAAGATTAGAAGCTTACCCATGTAAAATAGTAGGAATTTAGTCTTTTTAGTGAATAAAGTGCCGGTCTCTTGTGTGAAAGGACCATTTTTAGGGCACAAGTATATAAGTCAATTTGTGACTCTTTGTAAAGGACTTTTGCCATTGTGAGAATAGAGATCATAGAAATTCGAATTTGTGTCTTCTTCACTCTGTATCTTCTTCTCTGTGAGCTTGTATGCATGTGCATTGCTTGGAAAGAGTGTGAGGGAGTGTTGTCTATCCATGAAAGTGTTTATTTGTTGTAGTTAAGGTGTGTGCGAAGTGTAGGAAGTGCTGAAGTGTAGGAAAGTTTTCCCGCGACTCAGTATTTTGCTCATAGCTTGAAGTAGGAGTGTCAGAATTGAGTGAGACCACTGCCATTGGATGCGTCTTCTCGAGAGCTTTGAAACGCATATGCTATTCGCTATATTTGGAGTTCGAAGCTGAGAGAAAAGTCCAAATTACTGACGGCTGCTGCACCAAGTATCGTGACACCATGACCTACAGTTGAAGCTTGTTTGGATTAGTCTTTGCCTTGTTTGCACTCTTTGAGTAGTCCATTTGCATTGATCATCATTCGATTGCATGTCCTCATACACTCGGCTAGGTTTGTATACTCTTTGGATTGATATTTAAAGCGTGAATCCCCACTATATTCACTTGAAGGGGATTGAGGTATAGTCTCTTTCTCCACAAGTCCCTAAGTTGGTACTTAGGTCAACACGGTTTTTGGCGCCGTTGCCGGGGAATGTCGAATCAAACCGAGGCATTCGTGTGATGGTAAGTAGCTTTTTTGCATTGGAGCAAGAGGAGGAGTGGTGATTTTCTCTTCTTCGGCATTAGAAGAACTATTGAAGGTTAAACCACATTTGAAGGAGAAATTGAACAGTCAATTCGAGACCAAGACGGAAGAAAAAGAGATATCTGATGAAGTAAACACTGTAAAGATTCCTGTGGATAAGGTAGGAGATTTTAGCGAGGGAGATGAAGGAGACACTTGCCTTCCAATTACGTATAGGGGATATACCACCAAAGCCATCTTAGATTCAGGAGCTGGTGTAGGCATTGCTACTAGAGAAATCTGGGAGAAATGGGGAAAACTAGCTTTAAGACCAACGCGTATGAAAATACAAATGGCTGACGGACACACAGAAAGACCCTTGGGATTATTGGAACGAATAGTTTTCACCACATGCGGAGTTGAATTTGAACACACCTTAGCAATTTGTCAATTTGAAAGGCCGAGCAATTATGAAATGATACTTGGGAGACCTTTCATGAGACAGCTAAAGGTTGTGCGAGATTGGGGAAAAGATGTTGTATACTTACAACATGAAGGAACCACCACGAGAATAAATCTCCACACTTATACATATCAAGATGTTCCCCCCTTACAATGGAATCAAATTCATAAGGAGGAAGACGATCAGTCAATTCACAGCATAGGTTCTAGTGACCAATCTTGGATGAACGAGGACACTCATCTATGGATATGCCAAACTGCCAAAAAGGAAGAGGATAGGAGAAAGGGATGGCAGCAAAGGCAAGGAGTAGCCAGGTCTGTACAAGATCCAGCTTACATGCCTCAAGTCTTTTTAGATGAAGAGTTTGAACCTCACGGTTGGATGGAGATTTTAGCGACCCTCGATGTATGTGTGAACGAAGAAGTGATAACTATGAATGAATGCATTGACGAGGAAGGATACGATGTTAGTCTATATGTAGTAGTCCTTCAGGAGGCTGAAGACGGAGAAGTGATAGAGAAAGAATGGAAGGAGGACTATGAGAGCATTGAGATGGAGCCAGAACCAATGGAACTAGAGGATGAAAATCAAAAAATGGGTGCCACAGCTAACGAAAACAACCAGGAACCTAAACAGGAAGAAGAGTTGGAGTTAGATAAAGAGCCAGAAGGTGAAGAAAATAAGCCACAAGATCAGTTTGAAGTGCCAGCCCACTTCAAAAAATACGAAGTAGAAGAGAGAAAAATTGCTATTCAAATGCCTAAAAGAGAAGCACAGCCATGAATAGCATATGATAACAAAGAGCAAACCAAGAAGATAGTAGTAACGTTAGAGGAAGGAGAAGAACGATGTACTTTCATAGGACAGGATGTCTCAATGGAGGAGGAACAAGAGTTAATACGCCTTATAAGGGAATATCGGGATGTCTTTGCGTGGACCTATAAGGACTTGAAAGGAGTAGATCCATCTATATGTGCCCATAGAATCCCCATGACATCAGAAGCCAAACCTTCTAAACAAAGACTGTATACATACAATGATGTGTATTCAACAAAGATAAAGGAAGAGATAGATAAATTGTTAGATGCTGGATTCATATATGAGATTGAGCACACGGAATGGGTGTCACCTTTGGTGGTTGTACCGAAAAGGAATGGGAAGTTAAGAGTATGCATCAATCTGAAGAAAGTAAATGCTGCGACCATAAGAGATAGTTACCCATTACCAATTACAGATCATCTCTTGGAAAGAGTGGCAGGGAAGGAAGTTTAAAGCTTTCTGGATGGCTTTTCAGGGTATAATCAGGTAGCTATTGCTCCTGAGGACCAACATAAATTGCTTTCGCAACGGAATGGGGAGTATACGCCTTTAGAGTCATGCCTTTTGGTCTAACAAATGCCCCAATCACCTTCCAAAGATTGATGTGCCATGTATTCAAAGAATTCCTGCGAAAAAGTATGGAGGTATATGTAGACGATCTTTGTACGTATTCAGCTATACGATCAGAGCACATCCCTGAACTGGAAAAGATCTTTGCCAAGTGTCGACATTATCGAGTATGCCTCAACCCAGAAAAATGTGTCTTCATGGTTAGACAAGGAAAAATATTAGGACATATTGTCTCTAAAAATGGAATTTCAACTGATGAAGACAAAATCAAAGTAATTTTGGATTTACCAAGACCAAAGACTGCTAAAGAAGTTCAAGCATTTATGGGACATTGTGGATACTATCGAAGATTTATACATATGTATGCCATAATTGCTAGACCTCTCTATGCACTTTTGACTCAATTTAATTGGACCGAAGAATGTGAGAAAGCCTTCAATGAGTTAAAGAATCGATTGAGTTCAGCACCAATCCTTCGAGTACCTAACTGGAATAAGCCATTTCACATTCATGTGGATGCTTCCAAGTTTGCCATTGGTTGCATCTTAGCTCAACCTGCAGATACAGGAAAACTAGACCACCCTATAGCCTATGCCAGTAGACAATTAAATCAAGCAGAACGCAATTATACTACCACTGAGAGAGAAGGCCTAGGGATGGTGTACGCAGTGAAAAAATTCAGACATTACCTGTTGGCAAATAAATTCAAATTCTTCATTGATCATCAAGCCCTATTGTACTTAGTTAATAAACCTTGCAATACAGGAAGACTAGTACGATGGTTTTTATTGCTAATGGAATTTGATTTTGAGGTAGTAGTCAAGAAAGGAAATACCCACATAAGAGCAGATCACTTATCAAGAATGACCCATGGAGAACCACCCATAGGAGTACCCGATGATCTACCAGATACGTACCTTTTTAACCTGGAAGTATGTCCCCAATGGGCAGAAAAGTTGATCCCTATACTTACGCATGGACCTAAAGATGGGATCACACCAAACCGAACCCAAGACCTTTGGAAGATTAAAAACCTTCACATCATTGCAGGAAGTTTGTACCACCAAGATTCAAATGGATTGTTAATGAGATGCGTTGAAGAGGAGGACAGGAAATGTGGCTTCTGAAAGCACATGTAAATCAATGGAAAACTCATTTGAATGCCAACGGAACATGGCAAACCCTGAGGAGGTTAGGCATATATTGGCCAACCATGCAGAGAGATGCACATAACTATGTATCAGCATGCCAAATCTGTCAAGAACAAAATCCAGAAGAGAACTCTACTCTATGCTATTCCACAATAGCACCGAGATGGAGTATGCCCCTGGTAAAGTTCTTAAAGACCCAAGAATACCCAGAAGGAGCCACTTCAGCAAGGAAACGTGCACTTGTAGAACAGAGCAAGGATTATGCCATTATAGGAAAACAACTTTTCAAGTGAGGGAGAGATAATCAATTACGATTGTGCATTCATGAAGACGAATATCTTTCTGTCTTAGAGATGGCACATATAGGAGCTGTAGGAGGGCACTTTTCTGTAGATAAAACAGCAAAAATGATCCTCTTTGCTGGAATGTGGTGGCCAACTCTACATCAAGATGCGGTAACATATGTGCAACGATGCGATACCTGTCAACAAACGAAATATCCAATTAGAAGAGATGAGATGCCACTGAGACCCATGATGAGTGCCAGAGCTTTCACCAAATGGGGAATAGACTTCATAGGACCTATTAGCCCACCAGCGAAAGGATCCCATGCCGAGTATATAATTGTAGCCACAGACTATCTGACCAAATGGGTTGAAGCCAAAGCAACCAAGAAAAATGACGCAAGAACCACGGCCAAGTTTCTCTTTGAGAACGTTTTCACTAGATTTGGACTACCGATAGAAATTGTGAGTGATAGAGGTACGCACTTTGTGAATGAAGTTATAGAAGCCCTACTGAATGAATTCTTGGTAATTCATAGGAAATCAGCTCCTTATCACCCACAAGCCAATGGACAAGCCGAAAGTTCGAATAAAATCTTGTGTACAGTTCTCACCAAAATTGTTAACGATGGTAGATCAGATTGGGATAAACAATTACATCATGCTTTATGGGCATTTCGAGTAGCCTATAAAACCGCCATAGGCACTACTCCTTTTAACTTAGTATATGGACAAAATGCTATTTTGCCAATTGATTTCTTAATTCCCACTCTGAGAGTAGCAACTACTTACGAGTGGACGGGACATGAACTATCAGCTCCATTGGATCAAATAGAAAAGCTTCACGAAACTAGGTTACAAGCAGTAGCAGGCATTTATGCTGCTAAACGGCGACAGAAAGCCTACTATGATGCTCACATTAAGGACAAAAATTTGAAGGAAGGAGATTTAGTTTTGGTATATACCTTGAAACAACATGCAAAGAAGTTGCAGAAGAGAGGATATGGCCCATTAATCATCAATCATATATCGACAAGTGGAGCTATCAGCTTAGCAACCCTAGATGGAGATGTATTACCAAACTCTATGAGCGGATGTCGAGTGAAAAAATATATAGATCCGTTGACAGAAGAAACAATGTCTCGATTAGTCAAGGGCAAAAATATACGTATTGAGGAGGAAAGGATGCGAGAAGAAGCGAGACAGGAAGCACTAGAACGAATTAAGAAACGGAAAGAGTGGATGAGAGAGCGAGATGAGAGATATCGACTAGGAGAAGAACTCATCCCAATGGCTAATTTTAGAGCCACTAAAAACCTAGATTCACAGAGAACGCAACCATATTTAAATTTGGGAGCAGGTAAAACGGAGTACCACTTGGTGGATGCTCTCATTGACACAGGAGCCGCGATAAGCTGTATCAAATTTTCTTTGACTCAGAAACTCAAGGAGGAATTACGTCCTTCGATGGCACAATTGATAGGAATAGGAGGAACTATTACTCAATGCATAGGTGAGATCACCTTACCTCTGCATCTTGGCAACAACACTATGGAACAAAAGCTATTAGTGTGTCATGATCAAGATTTACTTGAAGAGGTAGTGTTAGGTCAAGACTGGATTTACGAATATGAGGTAACCATTCAATTGGCTTTAGGCTACATCTCAGCCAGGATAGGACATCGTGAGGTATTTAGTTTGCTAGACGAACAACCAATCAAAGCTAATAGTATAGAGCCAAAAGTTCATTCCAATGAACAAAGTCATGACTGCATGCTCGATAGTACTGTAGAAACCCCTTCTCCAAGTACTTCGTGTGAGGACACATTGAATTCTGCTTGCATACCATCTTCTAGTCTAGCGAGTCACAAGAGTGTCAATCAATATGAAGCCAACCTCAGTGAAGCACCATGCACAAGAAAGTCCAGTCCTCTGAGTAATTCAAAATCTGTACCTATTAAAATATACCCTATTCCGTACACTCAACAAGCTTGGATAAGGAAAGATCAAGTGAAGGAATATCTTCGACGAGAGAAGCACTATCGACATCGGAGCAACCAATCAAGTAACAAAGCAAATCATTATGGACACCAAAGTCAACAACGAAGTGCTACCATATGGATCCCAAAGAAAGTAGTAGCCGCTCAACCGGATTGATCGCAAATATGGATTCCTAAATCATGTGCTCCAAAGAAGCTAAACCGAAACGATGAATCTCAGCATAGGAAGAACCAACATGGTCTAAGGGCAAAACAGTCAAAGAAGGCTAGCTACAGGAAAATAAAGGAGTCTCGGTTGCTACACAAGCCAATCTGAGATTCAAAAATCAGATAGAGAAGACATACAACATGAGAAGAACCACATTCATCAAAAAGGTGGAGAATACACTACATCCCAACAGAATGAAGCAGATTTGGTTGTCGAAAGACAAGACAGACTGCATGCATCAACCAACTACTTCGAGTATGCACACATGTGGAGTTATCAGTACCCAAAGTATGCATGATAGGTCCACATTACAAGGCCAAGCATTCGGCACAGCTTTCTTCTATTTCAGGATAGTCGAGCACGTTTTCCTCTTGGGAAATAGGAGAGCACTTGTACATACATTAAGAAAATTACTCAAAAAAATAATAGACGCTTCGGCTACGAACTAACTTTTCTATTTTTCCTTTCAGATGAAAATATAAAAATATGTAAAATGTGAAAAAATCCAGGTATTACCTTTCTCACACCCACGGGAAAGGGACGACACCACTCACTCGGAGCAATATCAAGCTTATGACAAACAAATGAAGAAGGATTCCTGATAATATATGACCACTAACTCATACTCTATATTGAGTGCAGATGGCATCTACCAATTCCGAAGCTACACAAGAAGAAGAGGTACAACTTCTTCCACTAGAATCAATCACTAAAGCAAGAGGACATTGGTTTCGGGAGGACCAACTAGTGTCAGACCTCATTTTCATGGCCACTATCAAGATCATGGATAGGGATCACTATTTCCCTATCATGTCGCAAGAGTTCAAAACAATAATACAGGGATTACCGCATATTGAAGAAGTATGGACACAGGCAGGCCTAGAAGCATTCCTCAAATTGCCAATTTATCTGCCAGATTTTCAAAGGTGTACACAAGTGATGAATACCATGCAGCCTGCAGCAACAAAAATATCAGTGCCAGAAGCGCGCGTATTAGATAAAGTAGGGACATGGAAAACTATTCAATTTACACATGAACTAATCAACAAAGCCTTCGGATGGAATCAAGACGGAATCACTAATGTTAAAGAAGAATGCCATGATCCTAAAAAGAGGTCATTTTTAGATATAAACAGGACTGATATTGAAGAGGCTGTCCGTCTGGTGCACCAACATTTCTGTTTCCCAAGTATGCATCGATACACTGCACCACAAAAGATCGTAGTACAACTACTATCACATGCCATGAGACAAATAGGAAACAAGGTGAATCTGACTGGTTATGTCCAAGAAAGACTATTTGAAGCCCAAAAGAAATGGGGCCAGAAGAAATTTTTGAATGGCAGTTCTGCCTTGACATTACTCATATACGAGGCTCTCGAGATGAAAAATTTCCTACGTGAGATGCCGACATCAGAAGGGCTAGCCCGATATGCTAAATCCGCGACAGTACCCAAGAAAAAGAAGATAGCGGTGGTTATGGAAGAGGCAGGAACCAGCTCACAAAAACCCATGAGGGGTACGAAGCGTCTACAAGAGGAGGAAGCTTAAGTAACACCTCAATCAAAGAGGACACATCTATTACCGAAGATCACGATGGCTCAAATGCCTATTACAAAGAGAGATCTCTCCGCTGCCCTCGAAGAGACACACCAGTACATGCAAGGGCAGGTAAATCTAAATATTCAAGGTCATCATTATAGACAGGCAAGTCAAGAGAAACAACAACGGAGTACAGAGAAGACACCAAAACAATCAGGGAGATACAAAGAACTAGGCATAGATGATTCTAGTTCCAACACAGAATCCAGTCCTGAAAAAGACACTCTGGACACTGATATAAGAACAGAAACTCAAGAAGAAGAATGGAATGAAATCATCAAGTTGAAGTGACGCCGGACAACCACGAAGAAAAGGGAAAGAGCGTGGAAGATTCTAATAAACCTAAGCATGTCATTCAATTGAATGATACTACAAAGATAAGCATCAAGGAAGCTCCAACCAGTGTTACATATGTAAAACCACCTATCAAAGAGGAAATCCAAACTCCAGTGAACAAGGATGCGGAGCTACTACAAAATAAAGAACAAATTGTGATTGAGGTACCAGATGACACACCTCAAGGAAATAAAGAAAACATGGTGGCTGAGCCAAGGATCCAGCTTCAGATTAGGCAGCCCCATGACACTACATTACATGTGGCACAAGGCAAAGATGTCACAACCGGTTAAGAACCGAGTATCCCAAAAACATGGCTTAATGTGGATGTCACTCAGCTAAAACCTGTAGTAAAACAAATGATTCAAACGGCAATGGATACGCAACAACAAATGATGGACTTAGATGCAGACTATGATAGAGCCATGCAAGAAAAGAATCAATTCCAGATAATGAGCGAACAATTGTCATCGCAATTAATTCAGGCTCAGAAAGAGATGGCAGTCAAAAACACGGAGATGCTAGAAGTCAAGACGCAATATGAATCATTATTCACTCAGCATCACCAACTACAAGCACAGCTCGCCGATTTACAGAGATTACATGATGCAAGCGAAGCTGACAAAGAAAGAATGAAAGCTAGAAGCACATTACTTGAGACACAGCTAAAGTTGTACATGGAAGAAAATGACACCTTCCGAAGCAGAAATAAAGAATTGATGAAATCATTATTATATGATCAAACTATTGAACAACAGGAATCATCCGAAACTAAAGAAAAAGAATTAAGAGATCAGATAGCACTACATGCAGATTTGTTGAGACAAGAGCACGAAATGAGAGAAGAATGGGAACGGAAGTACAATCAAGAAGTAAACGAACTAAAAAAGCAGTTGAATACAGCACATGGGAAACTTGCAGCAAGCTATAGTGAAAACATGGACAATGTCGCCGAAATTGGTAATGAATTGCTTGCAGCAAAGGAAGCACTCAGCACAGCCATGCAAGAACAAAAAGAGAAAACTGAACATATAAAGCAATTAGAATTTCAAATCAATCAGAACGCAGTGATCGGGACACCAGTAGTGCCAACTAAGGAAAATCCTACTGACGAGGTAGAGGTAAGTCCTCTATCTCACCCGATCTATAATTCTCCAATACATGAGCAGATGGCGGATATATATGATGATCATCCAATGCCATACACTGCAGAAATAAGTCAGAAGGAACGGGCACTAGTGGTGTCCCGATTGACAGAGATTTTTGAAAATGAAGTCATTAAGGTAATGAAAGAGGCCAAGATCAAAGGTAAAGACCTGGACAAGATAATGAAGCCTTTCAATATTCCGTACGGACTATTGAGAGAGAAAACGAGACGATATATAAAGAAGATTACACAGAAAAGTCCAGATGAGCAGCTAAATTTTAACCAAGACACATTCGCGTACAGTCAGGAAGAATTCGAAGCTGCGCAACCTATTTGGCGAAGAAATTTTTTGGAAAAACATCCCACACTACGGGTGCATTGGCAAGCAGCACCATATTTATTCCAGGTAAACCCTTCATTTTGTCCTATACCACGCAGAAGGGAGATTAGAGAATTTTTGGACTTGCAAAGAAGCGGCGCTATAAATAAACAGTGGCTGAATTATCGTATGCTTCCGAGCCCGCCACATAACTACTTGCCAACGGAAGAGTATATGGTCAAAACCATTGAATTTTGGTTGCAAAATTATGCGACAGTACCCGACTTAACTGTCAAAATGACCAATAAAATACTTAGCATGATACTTACAGTTTTGAAGGTATTCAAGCATGTGGCCTACACTTTTTTGAATTTCATCGGCATTAATCAGGGTACGGAAATCCTCATTTTTTATCAATCAGTTATGCCTAGCCGACCAACAATAATGGCGTATTATTCCAGATTGATGTTCTTGCCAAGTGTATACATGCAAACTTTTGAAGAAGCATTCTTTACAGGATTTTTTGAGATCGATTCAGAAATCTTTTTGAAGATGTCGTCCAATTTAACTGCCAGATTAGTGGCATACAAACTTAGCTTCTTCGCAGATCATAGACAGCCACCCAATGACGGTGTGACGGCAGAACAATGGAAACAACTAATGATACGTGTCGAGGACGACAGAGTCCAAGAGGGGGGTAGTGTTGAGGGAGAATCAAGTAAAAGAAAGAAAAGAAGAAGACAACGAAAGAAGCAGCTTCACTAAAAAGAAATATCTGAAGATATATCTCTGCAAGAAGCCCCGCAGGGGCGCAACACCCATCTCTGCACAGAGCCCCACAGGGGCACACACACCAAGGAAAAGCACGCAGCTGGAAGGTGGAACCAGGGCCAACAAGTATCCATGAAGTGCAAGATGATATCAGGTGGTTCCGTGGCCATATGAGGGTGCTTCAACCTCTTGAGTTACAGAGGATTCAGATCAAGGCTTACGAGCTACATCCTCATATGTGCACTGATGGCGTGCGTGGCAACCCGATTTAACACAGCAACCCAGAATTAATGAGGTTATAGGTGAATTAGACTACGACTATCAGGTAGTCAGTCAAACTCCAAGGGTTGCGGGCGAGCAAAAAAATGCATCAGGCCCAGAGAATGTAAAACAAGAATTAAGAAGAGGTCGTCAAAACTGAACACTTGTTTTATAAACATGTAAAACTGAGCAAGGGTTGCGTGCAGGGAATAGAAAGTGACCAGGCTTGAATAATACAGCAGGGTCCGATGAGTGCAACCAGGACAAACCAAAGCGCCTCTAAAACGTAATGCAAGATCAAGAATCAGGTAAAACTGACCAAGGGTTGCGGGTGATGAAAAGAAAAGGATAGGCAGTACAAATGCATCAGGCCGAAAGGATGTAAAAGAAAAATCAACAACAGGGCCATTTAAACGGAATGCCAGTACAACCAAGCGGCAAAACTAACCAAAAGATGCATGCGGACAACAAACTAAAGACAAGAAGTAAAGCCTGTCAAGGGACGACAGAGACGAAGAGGGGGAGAGTGTTGTAGAGCTAAAGAAAGCACAAGGCAGAGAAAAAGATAGGCCCCAAAATGTTTCCGATTTGGACATTACATCTTTGTATCATAACCATTTTTGTAATATATTTCCCATTGTAAATGCACTAGAGGAGTCCTCTAGATGCATCCTCACAGAAGATTAGAAGCTTACCCATGTAAAATAGTAGGAATTTAGTCTTTTTAGTGAATAAAGTGCGGGTCTCTTGTGTGAAAGGACCATTTTTAGGGCACAAGTATATAAGTCAATTTGTGACTCTTTGTAAAGGACTTTTGCCATTGTGAGAATAGAGAGCACAAAAATTCGAATTTGTGTCTTCTTCACTCTGTATCTTAAGTGATCTTGTATGCATGTGCATTGCTTGGAAAGAGTGTGAGGGAGTGTTGTCTATCCATGAAAGTGTTTATTTGCTGTAGTTAAGGTGTGTGCGAAGTGTAGGAAGTGCTGAAGTGTAGGAAAGTTTTCTCGCGACTCAGTATTTTGCTCATAGCTTGAAGTAGGAGTGTCAGAATTGAGTGAGACCACTGCCATTGGATGCGTCTTCTCGAGAGCTTCGAAACGCATATGCTATTCGCTATATTTGGAGTTCAGAGCTGAGAGAAAAGTCCAAATTACTGACGGCTGCTGCACCAAGTATCGTGACACCATGACCTACAGTTGAAGCTTGTTTGGATTATTCTTTGCCTTGTTTGCACTCTTTGAGTAGTCCATTTGCATTGATCATCATTCGATTGCATGTCCTCATACACTCGGCTAGGTTTGTATACTCTTTGGATTGATATTTAAAGCGTGAATCCCCACTATATGCACTTGAAGGGGATTGAGGTATAGTCTCTTTGTCCACAAGTCCCTAAGTCGGTACTTAGGTCAACAAGGGAGCATATGGGGAGCTCCAAGAAATGTGTCAAATTTTCAGAAGAAATCCCTATAAAAACAATGATTTTGATCACTAAAAACCATTATAAATATCATTTCACATTTTTTTAACTCCATTTTGTTCAAGCTGAGAATTCCTCAAGCTTGAGGAGTATTAGAAGCATCTACCTACCAATTTTCATAATTGTTAGACTCCGTTTGAGCCCTCAAAGAAACCCTAGAACCTAATTTTTAACTAGGCTAGACACTAGGTCTGGACAGGGCCAAAACTAGTCAAAAAACTATAAAAAGAGCTAGAGAGCTCATTTTTGAGGTTATCTTCTTAGTAGCTTGTTAGAGAGTTGGCTTAATAGAGATTGAAGCTTTTGTAAGAGAGTTTTTGTGCAATTGAAGTTTTCCATCTTTCCTCTCTTTGATCTTGCCTTGTGTGCATGTGTGTGTGTGCATGCATGTATGTGCTTGTCACTCACATTTTCCCACCACAATTGCTCACGATCATAATATCCTCCTCACGTCTCCTCCAATTGAAAAGTAAAGCGATGGTGTGGCTTACTCTTGGGCAATGAAAAATGTCATATTGAAATTCTTGAAGCAAGAGTACCCACCTGGTTAACTGTCCAGGCAGAGATTGTACACGTGAGTACTCCCCAATTCGTAATAAAGGCCATCTAGGTATATCTTCCTCTACCATTGTAACTTGGTTTTAGCCACTAAAACCATCTAAGAAAGAATACATTTCTCTGTCGGCCACTTCATCGAGCATACTGTCTAGAAATGACAGTGGAAAAGGATCAGGTATTGCTGCTGCATTCAACTTCTTGTAGTCCATGCAGATTCGTAATTGCTTGTTCTTCTTGGGTACAATGACTATGGGTGAGACCCATCTCGGATTTTCTATGGGAACAATATACCCAACTTTAATTAATCAATCTAGCTCATTCTTAACTTACTCCACAAAAGTTTGGATTCATTTTGTACCTTGCTGCATTACTGGAGTGGCGTCTGGTTTAAGTAAGATTCGATGATGGTATAATTTCATATCAAGATCCTTCATATTGGCATATGTCCATGCAAACACGTCTTTGTACTACTGCAAGAGAGCAATCAATGCCATCAGGAATTATGGAGCTAGATCCACACAAATTTGGATGGGTTTAGGTTCTGCAGTAGTTCCAAGACTCACAACTTCTGATGAATCTCTTCAACACAAATTTTCCCCAAATCCATGGGGTCTTTCATTACTGGATCTGCAACATCCCCTTCTTCGGATTCCAAACGTTTTGTATAGAGAGTGGCAACCATGCCATCACAAACTGAATTGATGACTGATTTTACATCAACAACTCTGAATGATAAGAGGTCTATATTGGCTTTGAGAAATTGCCACTCTTCATCCTCCTCTAGTCCCTCCAACATGTGTAGGGGTTCTGCTAATGTTGGTTTATGTTCTGGAAGTTAGTGTTGTTCATCTTCTAATTGAACCGAAAATTTAGCATGCCCTTTCTGGAAGGTAATTGTCTTAGCATCCCAATTTGGTCGTATCTTGGCATTCCTTAACCAGGGTTGCCCACATAGTAAATTGTAATCTAGATTCGTTCCTTTGAGTTCCAGTACTATGAATGATATAGGAAACACCACCTAAGAAATTTTGATGGGAATATCTTTGATCAGCCCACTGGCTTCACTCACAACTGGTCAGCCATCCGTACAAAAAATGGGACTAGTTCAAATACTATTCCATGTTTATATATTTAGGTAGTGATGTGTGTCAATACTCTAGGACCACCAGGGCAGTTTTTTCCCTCTGTAGGAGGTTTTTTTCCCCCGGCTTGTATATATGCCTATTGCCCTAATGGACTACTTATCTTTGTACATTCTCTAGTAATACATTAAGTATTGTGTGTTGTGCTCCAAGCTTCTTCTTCTTCCTTGTGTTGTTCGCGTGCTTCCGCAGACGTCTAACTCCAACAATTGGTATCAGAGCAGGTCATCGCTTCATCTAGGGCACCGTCGACACTCCTCCGTTTGCAGTCTTAGATTCGCACGAAATTTGGTGAGCATACTGAGGGTGTTGTAGAGATCAAAACAGCTTCGCTATGTGGTGCCGAAATCGCGATCTGAGCTCGTTTCGACCACCGAACACATTATCACAGCGCTTGTGTAGGCTATTTTGTCTTTTTGTGCCAAAGGTATATATCAGTTTTTGTTCTCCGGTATAAGCGTCTCGAAGTCTGCTATAGGTCTAGCGAAATTCGTCTAGGCAGTTCTGTCCAACTTTTTGAGATACAGTCAATTTTCTGCATCAAGGTATTTTAGTCACCGGCCATGGTTGAAAGCAGTGATGTATTCCGTATGTTGGCTGTTGAGGATAAGTTGGATGGTACCAACTACCCGTTATGGGCTTATATGATGCGACATGTGTTGCTTGCAAAAGGACTGTGGAACATTGTGCAGGGTGTCAAAAAACGTCCTATCACACCTACAACTGTTACAACTGCAAGTATTGAAGCTGATGCAGAAGGTGTCAAAGATGATGATATTCTGCATATTCCTGTTCGTGCTCCGGTTTCTACTGCACCTACTGCAGAACAGATTCATTGGGATGGCAGAGATGCCCAGGCACATGCATTGATAACTTTGTCTGTCAAACGTGCCATTATTCCTCACATTCGCTCTTGCAGAACAACTAAGGATGCTTAGGATACACTTACCACATTGTACCAAGCTAGGAATGAGGCTCGTGTTGCTTACCTCTGAAAACAGTTGGAGAGTGAACACATGATGAAGGTGATTCTATGGACAGTTTCCTAACGAAGATCAAAGACTTGAAGGAACAATTGATTTTTGTTGATGATGTTATACTAGATAACTCACTTGTGCAGACTGTTCTGAATGGTCTTCTTGATTCATATCAGAGTTTAGCTTCTACTCTTCGGTCGATGATGAAAGGCAATCCAAATGCCTTGTCATTTGAGGAGTTATTCTCTGTTCTGTTGCAGGAAGATCAATCCAGGCAGAACAGGACCATTATGCGTGTTGCAGATCAAGCTTTCTTGGCTAGTAAGAAGGGCAAAGGAAAATGAAGCTCTTCTACTAGTAAGCAGAAATCTGCAAATGCTGCACATTCGAAGAACCAAGACAAAGATGAGAAAAAATCAGAAAAGTAGAAATTGTTTTGTAAGTACTGTAAAGGGAATGATCATATCATAAAGAACTATCCAAAACTGGCTGCAAAAGAGGCGAAGAAGAAAGAGGTTGGAATGGTTGTTGCAGAAGCCTCTACACCAAAAACAGAGTCTGCTAATCTTGTGCAAGAAGAAGAATGGACATTTACTACTGTTTGCAGTTTTGACCCATCTTCTCATGAGCAGTGCATGTCTTCAGTAGACTCAGATTTTTGGTACTTTGACAGTGGGGCGTCCAAACATATTACCTCAAATTTTTGGTACTTTGACAGTGGGGCGACCAAACATATTACCAAACCTGTTATCAGTTTCTGCATTAGCCAAGATTGGCTTGGTTGTGAAATTTGTTGATGATAGGTGCACAGTTCATGATCTATCAAATGGCGATGTGATTATTGCTTCTGGCATTTTATGTCATGGGCTGTATAAGTTGATAGACTATGAAAGGTCTATAAATGATTTGGCATGTGCAATAAATGATTCTCAGGCTATGTCAGATGCAAAGCTTTGGCATGCACACTTTGATCATCTAAATTTTGCTAGTTTGCTACGCCTACAGAAATCTGAAATGGTGTCCTCTTTGCCCAAACTTAAGGCACTTGGAAAACATGTTTGTGAAGGTTGTATTTTGGGCAAAATGTAGCGTTCGTCCTTTCCAAAAGATGGTTGAGTTTGGGCTACTCAGAAATTGCAGCTTGTACATAGCGATGTCTGTGGTCTTATGCAGACACCTTCTTTTGGGAATTATCTTTACTTCGTGAGTTTCATCGATGATTTTTCCAGGCATGCATGGGTATATCCATTGAAGGCAAAGTCCGAAGTGTTCATGTGCTTCAAACAGTTTTTGGTTTTGGCTGAAAATCTATCAGCACGTAAAATGGGCACCCTCCGTTCTGATCGAGGGGGGGAATATATGTCTTCTGATTTTGCTACATTTTTGGCTAAACGTGGGATAAAACACCAGTGTATAGTGTCGTATACACCTCAACAGAATGGAGTTGCCGAACAAAAGAATAGGTCACTCATGGAGATGGCGAGGTGTATGGTCAAGAGTCAGGCTTTACCACATAGTTTCTGGCTTGAGGGTGTCATGTGTGCAACATATGTACTGAACAGGTGTCCCACTAAAGCACTGCAGTCTATCACTCCATATGAGGCTTGGCATGACTGCAAGCCATCTGTTGCTCATCTGTGTGTTTTTGGTTGTTTGGCATATGCATTAGTGCCTGAACAACATCGCAGAAAATTGGATGATAAAGCAGTAGCCGTGATATTGTTTTTGTGGAAGATGCTATTAAGCCATTGCTTTCATGTACTAAGGAGACATCTGTTAGCTCCAAAGACATGTATGATACTTTGCTGCGTCTTTTTACAGGTGGATAGTCTAGTGCTGGTCCCAACGAGGCAACTTCTCAGACTTTGCAGGTTTCATGTGATGATGCAAATCATTCCATTTCTGATGCAGATTTACATGATGCACTAGTTGATGAGAGAGCTGATATTGAGCAGACAAAAACTATGCCAAAATGGTTGGTGCAGACTTTGCATGACAACAAATTAGATGCACCTCTATCATATCATACTCGTTCAGGCTCTCATAGAGCCTCTTTTGCATCAGATTGCTATGCTATGGTTGCATCTAGTCTCTGTGATGAGAATGAGCCTGTTTCGCTTGATGAAGCACAAAATTCAGAAAATTGGATGGCTGCTATGCAATTTGAATATGATGCTATAATGAAGAATGGTACCTGGTCTTTATGTGACTTGCCTCCATGTAAGAAGGCCATTGGCACTAAGTGGGTATACAAGCTGAAGCTTAAACCGGATGGTACAGTTGACAGGTATAAGGCTAGGCTTGTTGCAAAGGGTTATGCACAGGAAAGAGGTATTGATTTTGATGAGACCTTTGCACCTACATGCCGTATGACTACTGTTCGGAGCATTTGTGCACTTGCAGCTCATCATGGTTGGAATGTACATTAGTTGGACATTAAAACAACATTTCTGAATGGTGACTTGCATGAAGAAGTGTATGTTTTTCATCCCAGTGGCTTTGTGCAGAAAGGGCATGAAAACCAGGTGTGCAGGTTAAAGAAAGCATTATATGGTTTGAAGCAAGCACCACGTGCTTGGTATGAGAAGATACATGCCTATCTGATTGCACATGGTTTTGAGAACAGTCCAACTGAAAGCACCTTATATGTTAAGCATGCTAATGATGTGCATCTGATCATTGTTGTCTATGTTGACGACATGGTGCTCACTATTCCTATTGAGAAGCATATTGCTGATTTTAAGGCTGATTTGCATGCCTCATTTGAGATGTCTGATTTTGGGCATTTGCATCACTATTTGGGCTTTCAGCTTATGCAAGTTGATGGTGGAATGGATTTGTGTCAAATGAAATATATTGACACATTATTGCAGCGTTTTGTCCTTGAAGACTATAAGCCTATTGCCACTCCTATGGGGACATAGCTTTCAACACTTTTGTCAGGTATTCTTTATCATTCTTTATTTTTCTCCGAAAGTTACTTTGGCCATATTGGCCTTTAGTGGGAGATTTAGTGGCCTAGTCAGCCATAGACTGAAAGTTCGACCGCATTTGTAACACCTAAGAAGTCTATGTTCGTGCTCCTTGTGTACTATGTTTTTCTACATATTCTGTATCCTCTGTCCAGAGTACCGTGTGTGGCACTTGGAACTCCGTTTTCTACTTTGAGGATATCATCGTGGAGCTCTCAAGAAGGAGAGCACATTGTGGTGCATCACCATCGAAATACTTCAAATTCTACACTAGCTTTTCAAAGCAATGCATAATCAAACGTAGCACTCATAGAACGTAGATTAGATCTCAAGAAATCTAAATGTGTTTTCTTGGGTGCATAAATTGACTTTCAAGTCCTAAAGTGTAGCTTAGATTAGACTTTGTAATTGTGAGATGTATCAAAATTCCCACAATTTTCTTATACGTAGTAGCATTTTCCAACGCTTCACCTGATGTAGTATCCAACTTCAAATTCTCATCTGATGGCATATAAATTGGCTTACAATCAGCCATACCATACTTTTGCAGAATACCCAATGCATGTTACCTTTGGTATAGCCATATACCTATTTCTATATCTATAAACTCAATGCCCAAAAAATAGTCTAGCACACCAAGATCTTTCATGTCAAATTCCTACATAGGAGTTTCTTTACCTCTTTAATGCTTTCTTCATTATCACCACCTACAATAAAGTCATCAACATAAATAGCCACAATTGTGATGCCATCATCACCCCTCCTTGCATATAATGAGTGATTCGCATCCCACATAGAAAATCCAATTAGGATTAAATAGTCTACAATCCTTGCGTGCCAAACATGAGGAACTTATTTAAGCACATACAAAGCCTTTTCCAACTTGCAAACATATTTTGGATGTCTTGGCTCCTCATATCCTTGTGGTTGGTCCATGTAATCTTCTTCCTACCAACTCACCATGAAGAAAGCATTCTTCGCATCCATTTGATGCAAAATCCATCCTTTTGTTGTAGTCAATGCAACAAGTGTTCTAATTGTAGCCATTTTAGCTACATGGAAGAAATTTTACTCATAATCAATGCCATATGTTTGTGCATATCCTTTTGCTATGAAACATACTTTATATCTATTTATGCTACCATCAGCGTAATGTTTTACCTTGTAAACCCATTTGCAACCTATGGGTTTCTTTCCGTGTGGCAATGGCACCAACTTCCATGTTTCATTTCCATAAAGTGCAACCATCTCCTCCTCCATAGCTTTCTCCCAATCTACATTTCTAATTTTAATTTACATCTTCAAAACAAGAAGGTTCGGTGTATTTTATTACCTTGGTCATGTAAGCACAATGACTAGCTGTGTAGCTATCATATGTTAATCATTGCACTGAGTTCCACATCCTTCTAGATCTTCTTGTTCCTAGGTCACTTCTTCTTGTTGTATCATCTCCATATTCCTTTCTTGTTGGTGCATTTTACCCAAGCCTACATGCTTGATATTATTTGATTTATGTTCATATGTGTAGTCATGTGAACACGTCTTGTAAAAGAGTACTTTTTATCTCTTCTAATTGTGAAAAAGAAAAAAAATGAATCGCTTACCTCATCCATGATGTAAAAAGAAAACTCGTGGCTCTAACTACCTAAAACCATGAATTAGTGAGCTGAGGGAATATTTCCTAACTTTGGGGATCACTTTTAGGTGGAACCATTTGAATTCGAATTCAAAACTCCCTCCAAGAGTAGCTATAAAAGAGCAAGAAGGAAGAAGTGATTAGCAAGCCTTGTGCATGACCACTTCATGTCATTTTTTAGAGATTGAAGAGCTTACTCTATAGCTCTATCATTCTACTCCCATTGTGCAAATATTCATTTCCAATGTGGTTGTAATCATATGTGAATTTATACATTCATCATTCTCTACTTCTCTGTTTTGTTCTCTACTATACTCACTGAGAGCAATAACTTCAGAAGCTCATATCTCGAGCTCTACTCAACCTTTTTCAGTGTTTTTAATGTGCGTTGAATACTTTCTCACCATCTAGTTTTGCATAAAAAATTGTGTGGTCAATGGATTTATACTTTGGGAGATATCCCCATTTTACTACTCACTGGTCTACTTCTACAGAGCCCCGAGAATGGCGAGCATGTTCCAAACTTTGCAAAAATTTGTTCTCAGTGCTCACTTGATCATTTGAAGTGTTTTAACTTGGATTGGGAAGCTTGCTAAATCTATTTTCTATGTCCAAAATGAATTTTTCTAATTCCTACCAAGTTGAGAGCACAATTCATTTTTCCCAACAAGTGTATATTCAAAATAGCAAGTTTTTGGGAGCTAGTCATCTTGCAGCTAGTCTGTCTTGCATTAAATCTTTGAGATACATGTTCCAAAGTACTTGGATGATATTTTGGTGGATTTAGGAAGCTCAATGGGTCTACTAATCAACTCTGAAGTCTCAGTTGGCTAGTGTGAAGCGGGTTGTAGTAGCACCAACTCATCTTCAGATTGCATCCACCATCTCTCTTCACAATGGTATCAGAGCATAGTCAATCAACATGGGAGATGGATTTCCATCAACAATTGACAAATTGGATTGAAACAACTGTTGGAGAACAATGTTCCAATTGGTCCACTATGTCCAGAGTCTATAGCATGAACAACTCTGTTTATTAGTGTTTGTACACACAAGGAGACGAGCGGAACCAGCATAAGTAATTAATGTTACTACATCCTCTAACAACTTAGCGCGTGGGCATGCTGGTTAAGTGATATGCCTCCTATCCATGTGGTACGAGTTCGAACCCCGCCGGCAGCATTCGCGAACAACACTTTTATAGCTTTTGCTTTATGAAACTCATGAACAGACTACAACGGCGACGTACGAATTCCGATAAAGATTTTTTTAAGCGATCGCTTGCTTTATGCGAACGTAAGCTTTTAGTGGTGCTTTTCAGAGAATACACAACACTATATAAGAAGATACTTGGATCACTTCTATTTATCCTTCACCTAGTATTCAACACAAGCTTGGAGCTTGGACCTCAATGTAGGTAGTGTTTCTTCTAGCACATGGGGCAGCCATGGTGCTAACTTGAAGCATGTTGAGGAGCAGCTATGGAGTTCTTCTTGGTGATTCTTCTTGGTGAAGATGAAGGGTGTGCTCACACTCTAGCTCATGGAGAGGAGGTCATCTCTTGTTCATGGCAAGAAGACTTGATTATTAGCAGCTTGATGGTGAGGATCGCCCATCTACATGATGTATTTGAAGATCATCTTCTACAAGAAGATGTTAGGTTGAAGATTATCTTCTACAAGAAGATGTCTGGCTACTTCAAAGACATTGGATGGGACCATCTACATGATTTTGAAGATTATCTTCTACAGGAAGATATTAGGTTGAAGATTGTCTTCTACAAGAAGATGTCGGGCTACTTCAAAGACATTGGATGGTTTTCAACATAAGATTCACATCTTATGTTAAGTATTCAGGTACATATTCTCTTTATGCACACAGGTACTACTTGAAGTTTATGGAGGCTGTGGCGTTCATATCAGAAGGAGTCCTATTCGGCATAGGTATAAGAGAATCAGTACTTATATGCTTTATGCATATTTTTATGAGGTGTTTGAGAAGGTGTGTTCACATGAGTTTGAGGATTTCCGGCAACAATCTTGTTAGCATTCTATGCTACTTTATAAGTATGTGATCTTTTCACACACGTATCTGACTTAGGGTCTTCCATAGCCTAAGTTTAGATGTAGGTTTGTTGACCATCAGTTTCACATTGATCCTTCCTCTTTCAGTCACTCATATTCACTCTTCTATAACCTATAAGGTCACACATCTCATATATATTCAGATTACTGCCCACACATCTGAATATGTTTGTTACATTGTACATTCACTCATTCATCTATTTCTCATCACATAGAGTGGTTGAGAGTTTTGCTCCCACATTGTACATTGAACATTGGTATATATGATACTATGAGTAAGCGATGGCTTACATAACACCTTACACATGTCATCTATTCTTTCTCTATCTTTGCCTCATCATCTGTATGATTAAGTTGTGGTATGTTCATGTTTTGTCAATATGGAAGATTGTTGGAATTAATGTTGTACATGACTGGAACTATGGAACCATGGACCTGTGACATGAGCCTATGGGCCTACCTCACTTCCAACATTTGGTATCAGAGCACTAAGGTTTTGGTTTCAGAACTTTAGGTCTTTGGCATCAATACATTAAGGCTCATTCATATTACCAGGTTCCCATAATTCCAGTTTTACAACATATGATTTGAAAGCATCTTCTAATATTTGACATTTGACATACACACTTAATCTAGATGAGTAGAGATTTGAGAATTAGACAATTCATTCACATGTGTATTCATCAGTGTGGAGTATGAAGTTGATGATCTGTTAGCAGTTGAATATTTTTGGAAGAGTATGAAAATACTTTACAAAAGTATTGTTTGAAGACCCAGACTTGATGAAGAGAAGACTACTTCAAATTCAAGGAAGAACAATGGTTTAGAGAAGATGAAGAAATCAAATTAACATCAAATCACAGGTATTAGTTTCTACTATCAGATTATCATTTGCAGGTCATGTCTTAGAAGAGCAGTTATGAAGAGATTTGAAGAAATTCAAGGAATGCTTTTATACACTTTCATCATTTGAAAGTTAAAGCATTAGCTACATCAAAACAGGTATCTAGAGGTTTTTCTAGAGAGTTTTGAGAGATCTCTTTCATGGCAAGAAAGTTCATCTAAGAAGACAAATGTAAAGATGGGATGAGTTTTATGTTCAGCCAATTTTTTGTTGCAAGTTGGTTGGATATCAAGGTACAAATGTATCTAGAGAAGGTAACTCTAGAAGGGTAATTCATCATTCAGACAAAAGATTGGTGAATTTAGTCATTTCAGACATTTGAAGCAGAATTTTGATTCAAAGATATGAGGAGATGATAAAACATGTTTCTATATTCACTTCCATTTATATACCATGTTTGTTTTATCTCTTACTCTTAGTACTAGAGGAAGAGAGAAGTTCATTTGAAGAGGTCGAGAGTGTTTGCTACTTCAAGATGAAGAGAACAAAAGGTATGGAAGAGACGTTTGAAGATGTTGACATCATCAGGTGGAAGAAAGATGCAGAAGAAGAAAGTCCATCATTTCCAAAAGAAAAGTAAGGCTTCCTTTTCTCATATATTTTCCATATACTTCTCCTATTTTATCCTCTACACCCAAAGACAAGTCTACGAGAACATCTTGTTTAAAGAAGAAGCAGTTTCTTGTTTTGCATTACACTTGGTCATGATTTAGTAGATTTGACAAAGAATTGCATTGAGAGAAACAAAAGCACTCATATGTGTATGAGTTATGTTGAAGCTTTTTAAGCAGGCAGCCTATATGTTCCCTAAAAGAATTCTTGGAGTGTCAATACAGAGCTACTTGGTATATGACAAGTTGCAGAGAAGTATATTTCTTCTTTATCTAACTCTTGAGGTAAAAGAGTTTTTTTTTGTAGCAGATGTTGAAGACTTGGGTTGAGGTTTTATGTTTGGAAAAGGTTACCTCATATTCAGTATTTTCAGAAAACTTCAGAAAATTCAGAATCTTGTTGATGTACAAGTCAATGAAGAATCTACTTTTTATGATTGTCTAGATTTTTGGATACATGTTTGTATTCCAAAAGGTGTTCCATCATATCCTATCACTTGATTGAAAAGTGGAGTTAGCCAAAAGAAAATCAAGCAGGTACTATCACATTTCACCCGGGTAAAATATGAAAGTTATGAAGTATCAACTTGCAGCTTTTGGAGTTCTCAAGGTGAGAAGTTTGTCCACTTATGTTTCAAGTAGGAATTGCAGATTCCTTGAAGGATTTGTTTAAAGAAAAGTTTTACAACTTTTTGAGAAGCATGGACACTTGGAGACATTCAGGAAGTAAATCAAACATTCAGTCATGAAGGTTTGATGAGAGCAGATTCTACACAGGAGAGATCATTGATCTTGAATAGATCTTGTATGATCTTGAGTATTTATGATTCAGTTATTTATCCTTTTCTTGTGAAGATTCTTAACATTGGAAGAAGTAAGTCAAAGATTCAGATTCTATCAGATTTGTGTTACAGAGAGATAGAAATACTTGTTATGTTGCAGAAGGGTATGAATCCTAAAATGCTTTCAGCAAGGTTTTATCAGCTAACCTTATTCTATAATATGGGAAGCTGAAGACTTACAGTAAAAAGCTATTAGCAACTGCAGTGCTAATAAAAAGGGTTCAGAGATTTTGTTTCAGATACAGGTATTGATCACTAAACATCAGATTTATTGAAAGAAGGAAGACGTTCCAGATTTCATAAAGTCTGATATATTTGAAGAATACTGGATATTAGTGTTAAATCATCCAGGGGGGTAATTAAACATGAAGACTTATTTTCAGGCATATGTGAAAGAATGCAAATTCATACCTACAGGTATTCCTATATTTCCTTTGTCAAGGTTCTCTTTATGTTCCAGCTTTGAAAAAAGAAGGAAGAAGAAGAATATTTGGAGAAAGTTCCTATTAGGATGTTCCTGTTCAGGAGAAGGTTCCAGAATTCTATTTGAAGAGAAGCTTGATATTTCAGAAAGGTATATTTCAAAAGTGCGCACATATATGTTTATACCAAGTTCTGAAGGAAAGAGGTATGAAGGATTTAAAGGATGGAGACATGATGACATCATAGATTTTTTGACTCATATTTCAATTGATTTCAATTGAGTTGAGTTGATTTGACTTGAGTACAGTCAGAGATGAACCAGCAGCGTTCATAATGCACTAAGTTGTGAGTTCACAGTCACAGGTTCCAAGATTCAGTTCTTGATTTTGTTTAGTGTATTCACATGACACAGCAGAAGTACGTTGAGAAATCCTTTGGAAGGTAAATGAAAATATATGGATCCTAGTGTATGTTTTCACGTTTTTTAAGACAAGAGATAGCAGGTTCAGAGTCAGTACATGCTACATTTGTTGTCAAGCAATGATTGCTTGATGTGTTCACTATTGGATATCTAGTTTGCATATTTTCTCAAGTATTATGGTTCATATTCAGCAAGTTCAGGTTTTTTGAAGGAAAGTCAAATTCAGTTTTGAAGAAGAGTTTTGAAGAACAAGTTCTGAAGTGCGGGAGTACAAGCTTGAAGCTTGTGACAGTTTGCAAATTGTGATAGTTTGCAAATGGATGCAGTTTGTGACAGAATGCAGATCTAGTCCAGAATGCACCAATATGACATTGCAGGGGGGATTGTTGGAGAACAATGTTCCAATTGGTCCACTATGTCCAGAGTCTATAGCATGAACAACTCTGTTTATTAGTGCTTGTACACACAAGGAGACGAGCGGAACCAGCATAAGTAATTAATGTTACTACGTGCTCTAACAACTTAGCGCGTGGGCGTGCTAGTTAAGTGATATGCCTCCTATCCATGTGGTACGAGTTCGAACCCCGCCGGCAGCGTTCGCGAACAACACTTTTATAGCTTTTGCTTTATGAAACTCACGAACAGACTACGACGGCGACGTACGAATTCCGATAAAGATTTTTTAAAGCGATCGCTTGCTTTATGCGAACGTAAGCTTTTAGTGGTGCTTTTCAGAGAATACACAACACTATATAAGAAGATACTTGGATCACTTCTATTTATCCTTCACCTAGTATTCAACACAAGCTTGGAGCTTGGACCTCAATGGAGGTAGTGTTTCTTCTAGCACATGGGGCAGCCATGGTGCTAACTTGAAGCATGTTGAGGAGCAGCTATGGAGTTCTTCTTGGTGATTCTTCTTGGTGAAGATGAAGGGTGTGCTCACACTCTAGCTCATGGAGAGGAGTTCATCTCTTGTTCATGGCAAGAAGACTTGATTATTAGCAGCTTGATGGTGAGGATCGCCCATCTACATGATGTATTTGAAGATCATCTTCTACAAGAAGATGTTAGGTTGAAGATTATCTTCTACAAGAAGATGTCTGGCTACTTCAAAGACATTGGATGGGACCATCTACATGATTTTGAAGATTATCTTCTACAGGAAGATATTAGGTTGAAGATTGTCTTCTACAAGAAGATGTCGGGCTACTTCAAAGACATTGGATGGTTTTCAACATAAGATTCACATCTTATGTTAAGTATTCAGGTACATATTCTCTTTATGCACACAGGTACTACTTGAAGTTTATGGAGGCTGTGGCGTTCATATCAGAAGGAGTCCTATTCGGCATACGTACAAGAGAATCAGTACTTATATGCTTTATGCATATTTTTATGAGGTGTTTGAGAAGGTGTGTTCACATGAGTTTGAGGATTTCCGGCAACAATCATGTTAGCATTCTATGCTACTTTATAAGTATGTGATCTTTTCACACACGTATCTGACTTAGGGTCTTCCATAGACTAAGTTTAGATGTAGGTTTGTTGACCATCAGTTTCACATTGATCCTTCCTCTTTCAGTCACTCATATTCACTCTTCTATAACCTATAAGGTCACACATCTCATATATATTCAGATTACTGCCCACACATTTGAATATGTTTGTTACATTGTACATTCACTCATTCATCTATTTCTCATCACATAGAGTGGTTGAGAGTTTTGCTCCCACATTGTACATTGAACATTGGTATATATGATACTATGAGTAAGCGATGGCTTACATAACACCTTACACATGTCGTCTATTCTTTCTCTATCTTTGCCTCATCATCTGTATGATTAAGTTGTGGTATGTTCATGTTTTGTCAATATGGAAGATTGCTGGAATTAATGTTGTACATGACTGGAACTATGGAACCATGGACCTGTGACATGAGCCTATGGGCCTACCTCACTTCCAAACAACTACCCAACATGGTCTCTAAGGATGGAGGCTTACCTTCAAGGGAGGAATCTATATGGATTCATATCCGGAGATGAAGCAATGCCAACCATGAGGAACAAAAGGCAATCATGAAGAAGTGGAAAGACTTTCAAAGAAACAGAGCTATTGTTGAAGCTGGAAGGTCCATGCTCAATGAAAAGGGATTGCCAAACTACCTATGGGCAGAGGCTGTGTATACAACCACATATCTCATAAATAGACTTACATTGAAGTCACTAGATGGAGCCACTCCATATGAAGTGTGGAATGAAAGAAGACCTAGTCTAGAACATTGTAAAATTTTTGGATGCTTAGCCTACGCTCACATTCCTTCTCAAGTAAGAGGGAAATTGGATCCCAAAACAGAGAAGTGCATATCCATTGGGAGTTCAAAATAAGTGACCTCGAACCACTCACTTATTTTCTTGGATTGGAGTTAATCTACACAGATTCAGGTATATACATAACACAAAGGAAGTATGTGCATGACATGCTCATGAAGTTCAAGATGGAAAATACGAAGTGTGTAGGTACACCTATGGAGCAAAATCATAAGCTTAGTGCTTATGAAGGAGAGCCAATTGAAGACATCACAAGCTATCAAAGCTTGGTTGGAAGTTTGAACTATGCGACACTCACAAGGGTGGATATATGCTATTGTGTTAGCATATTGAGCCAGTTTATGCATAAGCCGAGAAGACCACATATGGAAGCAGCCAAGAGAGTCCTTAAGTACCTAAAGGGGACCATGAATGAAGGTTTGTTTTATCCATTTAATTTAGATATTGAGCTAAAGGTCTACTCAGATGCAGATTGGGCTAGATCTAGAGATGATAGAAGAAGCACATCCGGGTATGTATCATTTGCAGGTTCAAAAATCATTTCTTGGTCATCCAAGAAGTAGCCAACCGAGGCATTATCTTCTACTGAAGCTGAATATAGAGATTTGGCTAATGCAACTCAAGAAATCATGTGGTTAACATCTTTGTATACAGATCTTGGACTTCATTCTTCAACACCTCACATTTTTGGTGACAACACAAGCTCACTACATCTTGCAGCTAATCCAGTATACCATGCTAGAACCAAGCATATTGAAGTTCACTACCATTATGTAAGGGATGCTAGAGAGTGTTAATCTCCAAAAGAACAACCTACTCTTGGAATTAGAGCACCTCTATATCAAGAGTAAGTCAAAACCTTCACCGATTTGGAGGATCAACATTCAATTATAAGGATTTTGGAAAATCTGTGAAAAGGATGATTCTACAGAAAGTCTGCTGCACATATCTTTCTCATTGACTTATCAAATGTGTAAAGTTTTTTATAAAAATTTGCACAAGCTGTCGCCTAAAGATTGTGCACCTTATCCAAGTCGAATCAGTTCAAAAGATTCAGTAGATTTTGAGAAATCAACTTGACAAGTCACCTATGTCTAAAACTGTACTTCTGAGAAGTCGATTTAGACACCTATAACTTCTAAGACATAGTTCTCCAAGAATAGAACCCGTTTAAGCAAATGCTTTTAGCCACAAGTAGCTTATCTTCCAACTTAAAGATTAAATGCTTAGTTGCTCAAAACTTTAATATATGGAAGGAGAACTGATCAAATCATTGACTTCAAATTTTGCGCCTGTTTCAGGAACCAATGAACACTTCTTCACATACAAATGTTCCTACACATAATTCACTCAGCCTGATCACAATTAGAGGCTAAAAATTTGTACAGAGGTCAATCAACTATGGACTTAGACTTGTACAAAAGCATTTCACAAAAGATCTAACACAGAAGGAGAAAACTCATAAACATCGGGTGCAAATTTCTTCCATTTCTGAAGGAGTTTACAACTGAATGATGAGAGAGAGTTCAACTAACTTCTAAGATGTCTAATGACTCTTACAACTCTCAATTACTCTATTCTCATGCTCTCTCATACTTGCCCTGACATTTTCCATAGTATTTATAGGCAAATATTTACAAACTTATGACTAATCAAAAGTATAAGTGACCTATATCTGAACTAATGTACATATGTGTACATTTCTTTCAACTCCTGAATGTAAACTTCTTCTATGCTTCAAAACTTGATCTTGTCTTCATTCTTTGACTTCCAAAACTTCAATTGTTGATTGCTTTGCACCAACAGCTCCCCCTCAATCATCAATTGAGGTTTTCTCTATTTTCTTTATGCCTGCCATGTCTTTGAATCTCTGTAGCTTTGGTCCATCCAAGCTTTTGGTAAGCATATCAGCTATCTGATCTTTAGTTGAAGTATGTATGACTTCAATCTCTTTGTCCATCACCTTCTCTCTTAGAAAGTGATACTGAATCTCAATGTGTTTGGTCCTGGCATGAAAAACAGGGTTAGCAGCTAGATACAATGAACTCATGTTATCTCCATGAATAGTAGGAGTACTCTGAATGATATCAAAACTCTTCATCAGAGTCTTAAGCCATATCACTTCCTTTGCAGCTTCAACCATGCCTTTGTACTCAGCTTCTGTAGATGATAAAGCATCTATGTGTTGCTTCTTTGAACACTAAGAGATTAACTTATCTCCCACATAACACATGTATCCATAGGTTGACCTTCTATCATCAGGATTACCTGCCCAATCTGCATCACTATATATTTTGATGTTTGTATCTGATGTAAAACCATAATACAAACCCTCTTTGAGTGTACCCTTAATGTACCTCAACACTCTTTGACCTGCAATCCAATGTTCTTTCCTAGGACAATGCATGAATTGGGACAAAACTCCAACTGCATATGATAAATCAGGCCTAGTTAATGTAGCATAGATAAGACTACCAACCAAACTCTGATATAGCTTCATATCCTTAAATTCTTCTCCACCATATCTGCTCAACTTGTGATTCACCTCCATTGGAGTAGGTGCTACCCTGCAATCATTCATTTTAAACTTGATTAACAAGTTCTTCAAATACCTTTCTTGAGTCACATACACTCCATGTTGAGTGTATGAAATCTCCATGCCCAAGAAATATGACAAGTCTCCTAAATCACTGATTTTGAAATCTTTCTCCATTTGCTTCTTTAGGCTTTGAATGCCTTTCTCATCTGTACCTGTAAGAATTATATCATCAACATATATGCACATGTAAATGAACCCATCATCACTGGCTTTCACAAGCAAGCTACTATCTGCTTTAGATACTTGAAATCCAAGTTCTTTCAAGAACTTCACAAGTGTATAATTCCATGCCCTTGGGGCCTGCTTCAACCCATACAAAGCTCTCTTGAGCTTACACACATGATCTGGATACCTCCCATCTCTGAATCCTTGAGGTTGCTCCATGAAAATATCATCTGAAATGTAACCATTTTAAAAAGCATTCTTCACATCTAATTGACATAATTTCCAATCTTTACATGCAGCAATGGCTATGAGTGTCCTGATGGTTGTCATCTTTGCCACAGGACTATAGGTCTCATCGTAATCAATACCATATGTCTGAGCAAACCCTTTCACAACAAGTCTAGCTTTATACCTAGACACACTTCCATCTGCATATCTCTTTGTCTTGTAGACCCACTTGCATCCAATGATCTTCTGACTATTTGGTTTAGGAACCAAATCCCATGTTTGATTCTCCATTAATGCATCATATTCTTCCTGCATAGCTTTCTCCCAATTTTCCTTACCTTTTGCCTCTTCATATGTAGAAGGGTCTTCATCTGCTTTAATCATATAAGCATAATCTTTGGTAGCCAGAAAAGAAGTATCATAGCTATACCTTGTAGGTTGCCACTTGTGTCTTGATGACCTTCTGAGTTCTCCACTCCTTGAGGTTTCTGGTTCTTCACACTCAGGATCAAATCTTGGCATTTCTTCAACTTCAACCTGCACTTCATTATTCTCTTGTTCATCAAATATCTGAACCTTTGATTTACCTTTCTTTTGACTCACAATTTCTTCATCATCTGTATTAATATTGATAGTACCTGCATACCAAGTACATTGCTCATCAAATGTAACATCCTTAGATACAATGAATTGCTTTGTGGATGGACTCCACAATCTATAACCCATCTGCTTGTCATCATAACCAATGAACACATATTTTTCAGCTTTAGGTTCTAATTTGTGTCTTAATTGTGATGGCACATATGCATATGCCAAACATCCAAATACTTTGCAATGGTCTAATGTAGGTCTCTTAACCCACCATGCCTCATATGGTGTCATACCCTGCAAGGCTTTACATGGTAGCCTATTGACCAGATAAGTAGCTGTATTTACAACCTCAGCCCACAAATAATTTGGATAATTTTTCTCCTTCATCATGGATCTTGCAAACTCAACAAAAGTTCTATTCCTCCTTTCTACTACACCATTTTGTTGAGGAGAGTACCTGCAAGTGATTTCCCTTTTTATACCTGCATTCCACAAGTATTCACTGAACTCATTAGAGAAATACTCTCCCCCTCCATCTGACCTTAGTCTCTTCAACTTATGTCCTGTAATTCTCTCTGCATACACATGATAGTGTTTGAATGTGTTGAATACTTCTGACTTATCTTTGATCACATAGATAGTGATCCATCTAGTAGCATCATCAACATAAATCACATAGTACCTTGAACCATTGATACTGAAATCCTTTGATGGTCCCCACACATCTGTGTGTACCAACTCAAGCTTCTCTGAATACATAAAATCATGCTTGGAATAAGATTGCTTATGAGCCTTACCTAATTGACATGCCTCACATCTGTATGTCATATGTTGACCTGCAACATTAGGCAATCCAAGCATTGAACCATTGTTAATCATATCTTTGATACCTCTTTCATTGAAATGTCCAAGCCTCTTGTGCCAAAGATCTAACTCAGAGATCTTATGTCCTCCATAAGTGAACAAGGCATGACCAACATTACCTTGAATCTTCAATGTGAACAATCTTCCTTCTTTCTTCCCTGAAACAATTTGTTTATACCCATTGCTAGGGTCTTCCACAAATACTCCTTCATTAGTGAATCTCACTTCATAAACTTTTTCAACAATTTGTCCTACACTTATCATATTCTTAGGAATTGTAGGAACATACAAGACCTTACTCAAAAGGGTGCTACCATCCTTAGCCTTCACTGATCCAATTGACTTCACATTATGCTTTGTATTCTCACCTGTTTGAACAACATGATTAGATACCTTATTTTCCAAATTAGTCATCAATGCTATGTTACCACTCAGGTGATTGCTACACCCTGAGTCAATGTAGAAAACTCTTTGGTCTTCACTTTGCCTTTCACAAGTTGCATTCATTATCAATGTTGAATCCTCCTTCTGATTTGAAGCATAATTGTAGTAGGTATTATTGTATTGTTGACTTTGGAATCCTCTACCTGCATTTCTTCCAAAATAACCCCTACTACCTCTACCTCTGAAATTACCCCTTTGATTTTTTCCACCTGTTCCTCTTGAATTAAAGTTCTGATTATATCCACCATTATTCTGAGTATTATGCCAACAATCATTAGCTAAGTGATTTGTCTTACCAAAAATCCAGCAAGCTTTGACTCCATCTTTGTTATTCCTGCCTCTTCCTCTACCTTTGCCACCTCCTCTTCCTCTTAGGAAGTTGGCTTGACTAGTTGTGCCTTCATCTTCATTTGCTTGTTGCTTTCCTTTGCTAATTTTCTTCTTATTCTTTGAGTACATTGCATGACCTGTACTCTTGTCACCTTGACCTTTGACATCCTGCTCAAAGGTTAACATATGTCCTAGCAACTGATTTAAGTCAGGAGTAAAATGATCAAGTGAAAATTCAGTAGACAAAATGAATGGCTTCCATTTGTCATCACCTCTCAAACCTATAAGGATTTTCCTTACCAATTTATCCTCCTCAATGTCTTCATCAACAGCTCCTAATGCATCTGCAATGTCCTTCATTCTGGTTACATAATCTGAGATGGATTGAGAGGCCTTCTTCTTGAATGTAGTAAATTCTGCCCACAAGGATGCCTTCCTAGAGTTAGTGGTATTTTGGAAATGCTCCTCCAAAGCATTCCATATATCACTTGCACTTTCAAGACCTCTAATGTGAGGTAGCAAGTAGTCATTGACTGCCATATAGATATTGCTCCTAGCTTGAGCATCTCTCTTCATCCAATTCTTCAAATCTGACAATTCCTCCCTAGTTGGAACACTAGGATCTCTGAATTGAGGCTTTTCTTCTTCACCTGTAATATAACCTATCAAATCTTTGCTCATTAGATGAGCTTCCATCCTCATTGACCATGCTGGATAGTTCTCTCTATCCAATTTCTCTATCTGAAGAGAATCTCCCATCCTTTCTTGTCCTGTGTATTGAATTCTTTAAACTTTATGAGTAACAGATGTACCTTTACTTTGAATAATACTCCTTCTGGCTTCCTTAGTGTCGTATGACCTCCTTCTCAAGCTTTGCTCACAAACTTTCACCTTTTGAACCTTCAGATGTTGAATTCTTTGCACCTGCAGCAGTCGGGATCCTCCTTCCTTCAATTTTGATGCTTCCTGCTCTGAAACCACTGCTAGAGAGTGTTAATCTCCAAAAGAACAACCTACTCTTGGAATTAGAGCACCTCTATATCAAGCGTAAGTCAAAACCTTCACCAATTTGGAGGATCAACATTCAATTATAAGGATTTTGGAAAATCTGTGAAAAGGATGATTCTACAGAAAGTCTCTTGCACATATCTTTCTCATTGACTTATCAAATGTGTAAATTTTTTGATAAAACTTTGCACAAGGTGTCGCCTAAAGATTGTGCACCTTCTCGAAGTCGAATCACTTCAAAAGATTCAGTAGATTTTGAGAAATCAACTTGACAAGTCACCTATGTCTAAAACTATACTTCTGAGAAGTCGATTTAGACACCTATAACTTCTAAGACATAGTTCTCCAATAATAGAACCCGTTTAAGCAAATGCTTTTAGTCACAAGTAGCTTATCTTCCAACTTAAAGATTAAATGCTTATTTGCTCAAAACTTTAATATATGGAAGGAGAACTGATCAAATCATTGACTTCAAATTTTGCGCCTGTTTCAGGAACCAGTGAACACTTCTTCACATACAAATGTTCCTACACATAATTCAGCCTGATCACAATTAGAGGCTAGAAATTTGTACAGAGGTCAATCAACTATGGACTTAGACTTGTACAAAAGCATTTCACAAAATATCTAACACAGAAGGAGAAAACTCATAAACATCGGGTGCAAATTTCTTCCATTTCTGAAGGAGTTTACAACTGAATGATGAGAGAGAGTTCAACTAACTTCTAAGATGTCTAATGACTCTTAAAACTCTCAATTACTCTATTCTCATGCTCTCTCATACTTGCCCCGACAATTTCCATAGTATTTATAGGCAAATATTTACAAACTTATGACTAATCAAAAGTATAAGTGACCTATATCTGAACTAATGTACATATGTGTACATTTCTTTCAACTCTTGAATGTAAACTTCTTCTATGCTTCAAAACTTGATCTTGTCTTCATTCTTTGACTTCCAAGACTTCAATTGTTGATTGCTCTGCACCAACAAGGGAGAAGCTAATGAGCAAGGATATTCAACGATCCTATGTCTCTATAGATATGCAATGTGCAGACATGTTGACTAAAGCTCTTGATGGTACAAAGTTAAGTAGATTCAAGTTGATGATTGGCTTGTAGGAAATCAAGGAAAATTGAAGATATATTTGGAAGCCAAGCATGTTTGGCTTGAGGGGGAGCTGTTGGTGCATTTTACCCAAGCCTACAAGCTTGATATTATTTGATTTATGTTCATATGTGTAGTCATGTGAACACCTCTTGTAAAAGAGTACATTTTATCTCTTGTAATTATGAAAAAGAAAAAAGAAAAAGAATGGCTTACCTCATCCATGATGTAAAAAGCAAACTCGTGGCTCTAATTACCGAAAACCATGAATTAGTGAGCTAAGGGAATATTTCCTAACTTTGGGGATCACTTTTAGGTGGAACCATTTGAATTTGAATTCAAAACTCCCTCCAAGAATAGCTATAAAAAGAGAAAGAAGGAAGAGGTGATTAGAAAGCCTTGTACGTGACCACTTCATGTCATTTTGTAGAGATTGAAGAGCTTACTCCATAGCTCTATCATCCTACTCCCATTGTGCAAATAATCATTTCCAATGTGGTTGTAATTATATGTGAATTTATACATTCATCATTCTCTACTTCTCTGTTTTGTTCTCTGCTATACTCACTCAGAGTAGTAACTTCAAAATCTCATATCTCGAGCTCTACGCAACCTTTTTCAGTGTTTTTATGTGCGTTAAATTGTTCTCACCATCTAGTTTCTGTATACAAAATTTCATGGTCATTGGATTTATAATTTGAGAGTTATCTGCATTTTACTAGTCAATGGTCTACTTCTGATGGTTTGGGAGATATCACCATTTTACTACTCACTGATCTACTTCTGTAGAGCCCCGAATGCCTAATGCCTTTTGTTGTGGTAGGACTACATCAAAAGTTATATATGCTATTAACACTTGTCGAATTTGAAGAGAAAAACAAAACTTCTAATGAAGCTAATGTTGGACCATATTGACATTGATTCCAACGATCCCTCCTTCAATGTCACAATGGTACAAGCTTTAGTAACCTGCAAATCTTCTCACGAGTATCTCTGGTCATTGCTTTGGTAACAATATCTGCAACATTCTCATTAGAAGGAACATAAACCATCTCAATGTGCTTCTTAGCTATCTGCTCTCAAATATAGTGGTAGTATACCTTGCATGATGCACTGGATTCTTTGCTATAGCTATTGCACTCTTGCTATCTGAAAATATATGAATGGGTTCATCTACTCTCACATCAAGATAACTAAAAATCTTCTGCAACCATACTGACTCTAGAGTAGCTGTAAATGCTGCATGATATTCAACTTCACATGATGAAGTATAGTGGTTGTCTCTTCGAAAGTCATGAGATAAGACAATCTCCAAGATAAAAATGAAATCCAATAGTACTTCTTCTTGTGTCTCTATCACCTCCCCAATCAGAATCTAAAAATCCTTTCAGTAAGAAATGTGTAGATTTCAAAAATACCATAGCATAATTTGAAGTTCTCTTCAAATATCGAAAGATTCGTTTTACTACTTTCCAATGTAACACTGTCGGATCCTGCATGAACGTTGATACTTGAGAAACTGCAAACTGTATATCAGGACGTGTATTACAAAGATATAACAAGCAACCAACTGCTTGACTATGTAGAGTAGCATCAAATGGCTCTGCACCTGCTACCATTTGTAAAGACATGTTCTGATCCATAGCTGTTTGTATAGGTTTAGAATCAACCATCTGAAACCTTTCCAAAAGTTTCTCAATGTACTTCTGTTGTGTCATACAAATACACTCATCTCGAAACATGAACTGAATCCCAAGATAATAATGCAAAATGCCTAAATCATTCACATCAAATGTTTGCTTCAATTGTTCTTTGAACATCTGCAAATCTACATCTCTGGGACCTGTGGCTATAATATCATCCAGATAAATGATTGCTATAATCAATTTACCTCTTTGTGCTTTGACATAAAGCGTTGGAGCTGCATCTAAGTTATGAAAACCAATGGATAAAAGATATGTATGTATCTTTTCATACCATGCTCTAGGTGCCTGTTTTAAACCATATGAAGCTTTTATAAGCTTACATACCAAATGTTCTTTACCTGTCTCGTCAAAACCTTTTGGCTGTTGAATATACACTTCCTCATGTAAATCACCATTTAGAAAAGCAGTCTTAATGTCAAGTTGATATATATGCCAACCAAAATGTGCTGCTAGAGCTAGTATTGACCTAATAAGAGTCATCCTAGACGTAGGAGCAAATGTCTCATCATAATCAATACCTTTTTTTGTGCATATCATTTGACAACTAACCTAGCCTTGTATCTATCAGTAGTACCATCTACTTTCCTTTTGATTTTGAAGATCCATTTTACACCTATAGCCTTCTTTCCCTCTGGTAACTCACATAGCCAACAAGTTTGATTCTTATGAATAGAATCAATCTCTTCTTGCATAGATTTTCTCCAAATAGGAATGTTAAGTGCCAAAATATCATGAATCTTAAAGCCTTCATCAAAACTTACATGATCTCTTTGTTGTTGCTGTCTAGTTTGACTTCTTGTTCTTTCTTGTTCTTACGTGATCTGTTGTTGTCTAGTCAAACTCCTTGTTCTTCCTGTCGAAGTCTTTATACCATTATCGTTCCAAGTCTGATATAACCACGTAGGTGTATCCTTAAATAGTGGTGAAACTCTTTTTGAACTTTTAGCTTCCACAGGTTCTGGAACTTGTCCTGCCGAGGTACTAGGACTTTCTAGAACTCTAACTTCTTCCATTTCTGGAATCAAAGTCTCTTGTGGAACTGACTCTGTAGAAGTTTATGAAATTCCTCTTTCTTCAACTCTTTCTTGAATCCTAGGAATTTTAACTCCCTCCTGATATGGCTGAACATTTACATCCAAAATCTTTCTAAAAAATCCATAATCATTTTCACTAATGAACTCTAGAATTTTTGCTTCTTTATTATAAACCTTATTTTCAACAATATAAGAATTACGTGAAAGAATAACTTTCACCTGTCTGTGGAACATAAAACCTGTATCCTTTACTATCAGTAGGATATCCAATGAAAACAGCTTTCCTTGCCTTTACATCTAGTTTGCCTCGGTCATTATTCTCAATATGTACATAAGAAAGTGATCCAAACACTCTGAAGTAACTCACATTAGGTTTTCTACTATAATAAGCTTCATACAGTGTGATTATCTTTAAAGATTTTGTAGATAACCTGTTTAAAATGTGGTTAGTTGTATGTACTGCATCAAACCAGAATTTTCTTGAAAGCTTCTTGGATGCCATCATGCTCCAAATCATTTCAATAAGTACTCTATTCTTTCTTTCTAAAACACCATTCTAATGAGGATTATAAGCAATAGTAAGGTGTCGAGTAATACCTTTCTCATCAAGAAATGTCTGGAACTCTTTTGATAAGTATTCTCCACCTCTATCACTTCTCAGAATCTGGATAGTTTCCTAACTTTCATTTTCAACCATAGCTACAAACTTCTTGAACATAGGAAAGACTTCTGACTTCAACTTAAGACCATAGAACCATGAGTATCTTGTAAAATCATCAATAAATAGAACAAAATACCTAAAGCCATGAATAGAGTCTCCTCTCATAGGTCCATTCATATCTGAATGAATAATCTGCAATTTGCTGGTAGCTGCAATATGACCATGTTGTCCAAATCTTTCATGCCATAGCTTCATATCTTCCACCGATGAAAAACTTTTGACTGCATATACCTGAATGATTTTTTACAAAACAAAGATCACTGCTCTATGATCACCTTGAAAAATACAATTCCCTTCTTTCTATGATAGGATCTTACAAAGATCTCGCTCAAATACAACTTTAAAACCATCACCTAAAAATGCAGATATAGATAGCAAATTCTTCTTCATTTTAGGTACGTATAAAACATCTAAAATCTGAAAATTATCACCTTCTCTTGACTTTAGGGTTACTGTATCTATTCCCAGAACATCCAAATCATTGCCATCTGCAATAATAACTCTTCTACCTAAAGAATAGGAAAGAGAAGAAAACACATCTCTGCAACCTGTCATATGCATTGTAGCACCTGAGTCAAATATCCAAGGACTTGCTGAAAGAACTTGTAAAGTTGCCTGATCAAAAGCTACTTCCTCAATAGTGATACAGACATAAGAATCACCTTGAGATTTCCCTCTTCTGCAACATTACCTGATGCCTCTTTCTTTTCTACTACAATCCTTTTATAACGTGCTGCTTTTAAATGCCCAAGTTTCTTGTAGTAAAAACATATTACTTCCTTCTTCTTAGAAGACTTCTCTTTAGATGTAGTAGAAACAGAATCTGAAGTAGAAGGTGAGAGGGACCTACTTTCCTTCTTGGATTTTTTTTCCTTCTTATTCTTCTTCTTCTTTTTACCCTTTGATGAAGATGAAAGTGCTTCTTCATTCTCTTCCATTCTTTTCAACTCATCTTCATCTTGAAGCAACAAGAACTCTAACCCTTCAAATCTAACATCTCTATCTCTTGTGGTAATGGTAAGAGTGGTTATGAAAGACAGATATGAAATAGGAAGTGAATTAATCAGCGTATTTACCATTTCTTCATCTGATATCTCAACTCCTACATTTAGAAGTTGATCTCTCAAGTCAACGAGCCTTGTAATGTGGGTTTGCATTGACTCACTAGCCTTCATCCTTGTATTTGCTAGTTGTCTCCTCAAGTGAGCTTTCCTAGCAGGATTTCTGCTCTGAAAAAGATTCTCAAGCTTCAACCAAGCTTGTCTAGAACTTCTGCAAGATCTGATCTCTAGTAGAATATGCTTTTTAACACTCATTGCTATGAATGAAAGTGCTAAAGCATCTCTAGCATCCCATCTTGCCTGATCTTCAGTAGGAGGAACTCTAGGTAAAGACCTAGCAGTGACCCTGGATATAGAAGTGGTTACCTCTTCTTTAGTTGGTTCTGCAATTCTGACTCCAGCACCTCTTGAAGTTGTTGTATCCCCTTCTTCAGATTCTCGTCTTGGTCTTGTTAAGGATCCATTGACGATACTCCATAAATCCTTTGTCACTAACAAATTCATCATCATGAAACTCCACATGGGATAGTTAGAAGATCCATCCAACTTGTCTTGAATCTCAATTCTAATCTCACTCATCTTAACTAAGTGTGTATGTCAATTATGCTCTGGTACCAAGTGTTGGAATTTGGGGCCCCAAGATCGTTCCAATACTAAAACCTTTTGAGCATACACACTTAATTAATTAAGATGATAAGTGAGAGATAGAAAGAAAGAGATCTTAAGACAAGGATAGAGAACGTAGGTTGGATGCTTAGTCACTAAAAAATAGATGTCCAAATTAGAACATGGGAGTACTACTCAACCATATAAAGTGGCGCACTCACTAATGGAAGAATATCCAAGAAGATGATGATACAAAATTTAGATTATGTTGAAATAATCTAAGTGTGAAGTGAATGAGCAACAAAGCTAACCTTATTCTCACAAAATAGTGTAACAAAATTGTAAATCAACCAACCCTAATTTTGAGATTAGGGTAGAGAAACCCTAAAAACAAAATATAAGGTTAAATCACAAAAGATAGTTATCACCACCTTGTAGAAGACTTCTTGCTCCAAGAGAGTAGCCTCTTCTTCACCAAAACGCCACCTCCAAAGCGTCAGAACACTAAGATCTGGCTTGTGATCTTTGAGTGATCACCTCCTCCAAGGGTGTGAGACTCTTCCTTGATCTCCTTCAGAGGATTGCTTGTTGAGCGGTGATTCATAATGAGCCAAAGCTCTTCTTATATAGTTTTCTGCTCCCTTCAAAAGCACAACAAATAAAGCATAACTTGAAAAGCTATGATTTCTATGTGAGCGATCGCTAAAATAATAGGAAAAAGCTATTGCTCCCATCGAGAACGATTTGGTCTTTGTTTACTTTAGTAAAAAAGACTTTCGAAACATTGCCGCTGATGGGATTTGAACTTGGGCCACCCTTTTGAGAGTATAGTAGTGTATACACTATTGGATATCTAGTTTACATATTTTTCTCAAGTATTATGGTTCATATTCAGCAAGTTCAGTTTTTTGAAGTTTGAAGAAAGTCAAATTCAGTTTTGAAGAAGACTTTTGAAGAAAAGGTTTGAAGATCAAATTGGGAGTACAAGTTTGAAGTTTGCAGATGGATGAAGTTACATATCTAGTTCAGTTTGTACCATTGTGACATTGAAGGGGGGATTCTTGGAAAACAATGTCCCATGGTCAATGGTGGAAATTGCTCAAGGTGATACACAATGTATAGATATCTTTAGTAGCTTCTCTACAACCAAAAGGTGTTGGGTGCCTTGGATAGCCTAAACGCCTCCCATATCAACCACCCAGGTTCAAGTCTCGTGATTGATGCAGCGCAAAGATATTTTTTCAAATATTCACATGTACATATTTTTAGCATACGTTGGCTATTTTTAGCAATCGTCAAAATTAAAAGCCTGAAAAGCAAAAAAAAAAAGAATTGGGATTAGAAGATTTTTCGCTACGAAAGTGCCTTATTGGAGTGCTTTTTGCAATAGCTTTATTGTTGGAGGCTCTACTATAAAAGAGAGTCTTTGGGATCACTTTGATCATCACACACCAATTGGCAACACTACTTTTTGGTCCCTCATTAGAGGTGGTACTCTAGCACAAATGGGGCAGCCATGCTGCACTCTAGGAGCATGTTGAGGAGCAGCTATGGAGTACTTCTTGGAGAAGAGTGTGCTCGCACTCTTGCTTATGGAGAGGACTTACCCATCAGCAGCTTGGTGGTGTGGATCAGTCATCTACATGATGTATTTGAAGATTGTCTTCTACATGAAGATTTCGGTGTACTTCAAAGACATTGGATGGAGGTTAACATAAGATTTGCATCTTACGTTAAGAATTCACGTACATATTCTCTTTATGCACACACGTACTACTTGGAGTTTATGGAGGTAGTGGCATCCATATCAGGAGGATTCCTATTTGGCATATCTAAAGGAGAATCAGTACATGTATGCTACATGCATTCAGATGAGATGTTAGAGAAGGTGGTTCACATGAGTATGAGGGCAGGACTTATGTAGAGGACTTACCCATAAGCAGCTTGGTGGTGTGGATCAGCCATCTACTTATGGAGAGGACTTACCCATCAGCAGCTTGGTGGTGTGGATCGGCCATCTACATGATGTATTTGAAGATTGTCTTCGACATGAAGATTTCGGTGTACTTCAAATACATTGGATGGAGGTTAACATAAGATTTGCATCTTATGTTAAGAATTCAGGTACATATTCTCTTTATGCACACATGTACTACTTGGAGTTTATGGAGGCAGTAGCATCCATATCAGGAGGAGTCCTATTCGACATATCTAAAGGAGAATCAGTACATGTATGCTACATGCATTCGGATGAGGTGTTAGAGAAGGTGGTTCACATGAGTATGAGGATTTTTCACAGCAAACTTGTTAGCATTCTTTGCTACTTTTGTAAGTATATGATCTTTCACACACGTATCTGACTTAGAGTCTTCCATAGCTTAAAACCAGAGGAGGGTTTGTTGATGATCATTTTTAGATTGATCCTTCCTCTTTCTGTCACTCGTATTCACTCTTCTACAACCTATCAAGTCACACATCTCATATATATTCAAATTTCTGTCCATACATCTGAATATGTTTGTTACATTTGTATACTCACTCATCCATCTATTTCTGTTCACATAGAGTGGTTGAGAGTTTTGCTCCCACGTTGTAATTTGACATTTGTATATATGATAGTGTGAGTAAGCAGTGGCTTACATAACACTTTACACATGTTGTCTAATGTTTCTCTATCTTTGTCTCATTATTTGTATGATTAAGTGTGGTATGTTCATGTTTTGTCAATATTGGAAGATTGCTGAAATCTATGTTGTAAATCTTGGAAACCTATGGAACTTGGACCTGTGGTATTAGTAATGGGCCTACTAAATTTCCAAAATTTGGTAGCATAGCATGTTATGTTGGAATCAATGTCCAACAATTCTTATTCCATGTGAACGTGAAACTTCATAGTGTGAAACCATCTTTTAGAAAGCTAAAAGAAAACAAAACAAAGGTGGAGCAAAAGTTCTATAGAAAAATATGATTTGAAAAGCACACGATCAACATCGACTTGTATTTTTAAGCCAACACACACTATTAAAAAGCATGCGATCATAAAAGAACGTTGAAAGTTTTGCACTACCTATGTTTTTGCTTTATGGATAGGCTACGATTTTGTGTTATTGAAGGTTCTTTGCTATAGCTTTATTTTGAGAACCTCACCTATATAAGAACCATGTGGGCACACTCTTGACACAATTCAAGTCAGCTCTTGGTGTTCTGAAGCTTTGGAGGGTTGTCGTAAGTGCCAAAATATCATGAATCTCAAAGTCTTGAGCAAAACTTAGATGATCTTTTTGTTGTTGCTGTCTAGTCTGACTTCTTTTTCTTATATGATCTTGAAGGAGGGATTGTTGGAATCAATGTCAATATGGTCCAATATTAGCTTCATTAGAAGTTTTTTTCTCTTCAAATTCCACATGAGCTAACAGCATATGTAACTTTCTTTGTAGTCCTACTACAACAAAAGGCATTGGGCACCATGGTTACACTACAGTAGTCTCAAAAGGGCGGCCCAGATTCAATTCCTGTGGACAACAACACGAAATTTTTGAAAAGAAATTTTCTTTTGGAACAAAAAATAATGGACGCATTTCGCAAGTGTATGAGTTTTACGATCGTATGAGTTTTATGATCTTAGCTTTTAGTTGTGCTTTTCATTGGAGTTCACAACCTATATAAAGAAGCATAGTCTCATTATTGAGACATCACTCATCAAGCAATCCTCTCAAGGAGATCAAGGAGGAGTCTCACACACTTGGAGGAGGTGATCACTCAAAAATCATAAGCCAACTCTTGGTGTTTTGAAGCTTTGGAGGTGAAGATTTGGTGAAGGAGAGGCTACTCTCTTGGAGCAAGAAGTCTTCTACAAGGTGGTGGTAACTATCTTTTGTGAGTTAACCTTATATTTTGTTCTTAGGGTTTCTCTACCCTAATCTCAAAATAAGGGTTGGTTGATGTTTGTTATTGATCTTTGGAGTTGTCCTCTCCAATCATTTAGCATAAAGAATCAACAAGACATCTTTATTTTGTCAATCCTGGAAGTATTCTTGAGACCACAACCCCTTCAAGATGATAGAATCCAAGAAATAAGAGAATAATGGCTGGATTTCTGAGAATAGTGAAGATGAAGAGGAATTTCTAGGGTCTGGATTATCTTGAGCAAATCTCCACCATTTTCTACAATCTTGGTGTCTATTGCATGCTATTTTATCAGCAGAACACAATTATGAAGTCAAAATCAAGAAATATCACCTGTATCATACAGACGAGACAATCGCGATTCTGTGCAAACAGACGATTTTTAGCTCCAACACCATTCTTCATCAATTCATCACTCAACACAACAGTATTCAACTCTCTTCATACACATTCAACAGATTTTACACAATAGAAGCTCACAAATCTCCATGGATACACAAGACTAAGACTCACAAATCTAAGAAACCACACAAAAGAGGAGAAAACACGATTTTCAGCAGAAAACGCCTTCTCTATTCACTTGGATAGCATGTAAACAAATGATTAACCAACCCCCTCATAATAGAGGAGCTTATATACATTTTCAAGTGTCCCTTTTCACACTTGAATTTTGGTCTTTTCCTCTATTATTCTAAAAATATGCTATCTAGGAGTTTCCAAAAATTCTAGAAAAAATACATAAGATTCTATCCTACATAAGGAAGACTCTTCCTTATTTTTACAACAATTGCATAAATATTTTTACAAATTTCTATCATTTTACAATTATTTTCCTTCCAAAAGGATTCCAAAAAATGCATCTTCCAACATCCTTCCCCTCCTAAGCCTTTCGGCTCCTGACGAAATATTTTCCTGCTCTTCTGCACTGATCACTTTTCTTCATTTTTTCTTTCTCTGATATACTTGTGACAGCAAATCATGACTTTTTCTTTCTGTAATATTTAGATTATTGACCATCTCAAATAATGCCTTTCTCCACTGTACTACAGCTTCTGGTTTATCTATGACATCCTTTTTCAAGTATTCTGTATAGGCAGCTTCATATGCTGTAAGTCTGGACTTTGTAACAACTGATAGATTTCCAAAAATCTCTGACTCCCTTTCAAAAAATCCGTAATCAAAGGCATCTTCAAAAATTTTCAAGTAATGACTGCCCAAAAATTTCACTCTACTAGAATAGGCCATTAAGCAGATTCTGTGAGGTGTTTCGCTCAAATCAAATAACAATGCATCTGTAGGAGAATTAAAGCCGATATAATTCAAGGTTCTAATATCTGTGTCAGTATAAGTTTCTATACAAGCCAAAATTAATCTCATTATCCTGATAAGTAGAATGCACGCAGGGTCATTGACATCTTTATATGTAGCTATTACAGACTCAGCAGTATTCACCATGTAACTCTTGGTAGGCCATGTGCCTGCCTTTGGACCTGCTACTTTCGGGAAGTTTAACCACTTAGGTGGAATCTGACCTTCTCTTCTTCTTTCCCAAAAAGTTGCCCATTCTCTCCTTCGTGCCACTGGACAATAAGCTGGATTGATCTTTAAATGAAGAGGTGCCTCTTTCCAGATTTTTCCTACACTCTTTGTTGGCATCTAACCATTTATTCCTCCACTTTGGATTGGCTCTTTCAAATAGTTCTTTAGTCACATTGATGTCCTCTTCATACTCAAGATATTTGTTTGGAGGTAGCCCAACTCTGGACTATTGATAATTCTTTATACTCTCCATAATCATACATATCGGTATTCCCAATCCATCTACAGCCCAGTGATGCTGATCTGGATTGATTCCCTTATTTAATGCAAATGTGACAATTCGTTCTTCATACTCATCATGCATCTTCCTGATGAACTCCATTCTGGAATCTCTACTTGTCAGCAATTTTTCTAGAAAATCTTCTGAATATTCTCCTTCTAATCTCTTCTCTGCTGGTTCACTGTCATGTTGTATTCCCTCAATATTGTCTACCCCACATTCTTTTGCATATGTGGTTTCCACATGTGTTTCCTCCTGGATTTGTGGTTTATCCAATTTCTTCTGCAATTCCTCAATAGTCATCATCAGACTCCCATTCTGTTGTGCCCATAGTTCTCTTTCTTTTTTCCATTCATTCTGTTCCTTTTATCTCTTTGCCTGCCAATCACTTCTTTCCTTTTCCATATCCATGTATAGCTTATTATACCCTCTCATAGATGTAGCAGCATGTGTGCTAGCCTGCTTTTCTAATTCCTAGGCTTCTTTCAATTCTTTTTGTAATCTCTGAATCTCTTTATGTAATCCTTCCTTTTCTTCCTCTGTCATTTGAACTGTCTAACTTTCCTCCTTCAATTGCCCTTCCTCCAATAGTAGCTTATTGATTTCTTCATTTGCTTTAGTCAAAATTTGATAGGAAGTTTGCAGAGTTCTATACCTCCCCTCAATCTTTCTCAACTCTTTTTCCAATTTAGTGTTCTGCTCTGTTAGTTGCACACTCTTTTCTTCCAAGTATTAAATCTTATTTTGCTTCTGAACTTCTAGCTCTTCCAAAGCAATTATTTTATTGGAAAACTCCTCATTTTTCTCTTGCACCTTCCTTAGTTGCTCTGCCATCTGCTCCTTCTCCCTTTTATGCTCTTTAATAATTATACTGCCTTTTTCAAATTCTGACTCTGCTACCATCCCTGAAATGATCATGTTCCGGCTAGAGGGTCTAAACTGTTCAATGTTATTCATAATGACTTGACATGCTGATCTTATACTCTTTGGTATTCTTTCCAATCCTCCTTCCATTGCTATTTGTTTGGTTTCTAGCTGTTTGTCCTCTTTGCATTCACTCTCCTCTTCCTCTTCTCCTTCATATTCTATAATCTTGGCTTTGTTTTCTTCATTACTTAGATGAGTGTCCAATGTTTCCAAATCTGCCATGTCTTCTTGAACACTTGAATTCTTTTGCTCTAATACATCTGAAATAAGCTTTATTTCCTGTACTTTTTCTGTCTCCAATACCTGTTGAGTCTCTTCAGAAAGATATCCTTCCTTTGTTTGCATCTCCTTTCCCCAGCTTAAAGTTTCCTGGAACAAATTATATTCAGTTTCATTACCAAAGTTTCCCTGACATTCACCTGCTTGTTCTTCCTGTCTTTCCTTTTCCTGGGCTAGAACTGACTCAGTTACTTCCAAGTCTTTCACCTGATCATTGCTTCTTTCCTCTTTGTGTTCTTCCTCCTGTTCATCAATGTTCATGAGGTCCATTGCTACCTCTTGTTCTTGATCCTTATTGGATGTAAATTCCTCATTGTTCTTCAAATCATGCAGCACATCCTTTATACTCTGAATGATCTCCTTTTCCACTACTTTCCCTGTGACTTCTTGAACATTGTCTTTCTCAAATATTTCTTCTGCTTCCTGTAGTGAATCTTGATCTGTGCCTTTTTGTTTTATGACTGAGCTGCTCACTTGTGCCTTCTTGGCTATTTCTTCTATGCTCTCCTCTAGTTTGAAGTAGGTTTGTGACGGTTTTGTCCATATGGATTTCATCCCAGTATGCACTAGTCCACAACTAACTTCTTCCCTTATTTCACTTGCCTGTTCTATCATTATTGCTTTTCCCTTCATTAACCTTCTTTCATCTTCCAAACTGAGCTGTTGTCCTGCTTGTTCCTGAATTGACTTCTCCTGAGACTTTTTCTTCAATTCCTCAGGTGTTTTCTGTTTCTCAGAAGCCTGTGTAATTATATTAGGAGTATTTGGTATTGATAAATTTAGACTTTTTAGCAAAAAGCTCTCAATGTCACTTTCAAAATCAGATGAAAAGTGCGAAGGTCCTCCTTTTTCTGGTTCTATGGGTCTTGATACTTCTTCCACCATGGATGGCTTCTGTGTTTCTTCCATAATTACTTCCTCCCTTTCTTTGGTGACAACAGTTTCAACTATGGATTTGCCCTTTCCCTTCTTGGTCAATTTCTTCTTTTGTATTGGTTTCCTTGGAACCTTCTTTTTCACCACAACAGTGGTTCTGGTCTCTGGAGGTCCTTGCAATTCCTTGAAATAGGCCAGCAACTCAACTTCTTTCCTGACAAACACCTCCTCTGTTTCAGCTGTCATCATTTGATCATGGAGTGCTTCATAGTGCTCCACCTCCTCCTGAACCCAGTCTGTAGCTTTGCATGAATAGTCTTCCAGCATTTTCTGGTATTGTGCTTCATACATAGCTCTTTTGTTGTTTCCTTGGGTTAAATAGGTGTATAACTGCTCTTTGCTTGTTTGGGGTGGATGAGGTTCACTAGAGGACTGAACCTGTTTTTGTGCCTCCTCATGTTCCTCTTTTGTAACTTCCTCCATTTCTAGTTCCACCTTCCTTGGGTCCAACCTTCTTTTCTTTACAGGAATTACTTCCTCAGATATCATCTTCCTTTTCATACCTGTTCCCCTCATGCGGGTTTGTCCTTCTGTTTCCCTTTCAGTCATTTTTCTTGGAGGACTCTTGATTCCAGCCATAAGGCTTCTGAAATACTGTGCCTCTGGAGCTAATTTCAATTGATCTTCCATTTCTAGAACATGATAAATGATTCTTGTTAAGAACTGGGCTCCATTCATGAACTTCTTCTGCTCCCAGTGTTTTGCTGCTTCCTTCAACTGTTCATGGATGTATGGTGAGACATCCATTACTCCAAAAGGTTTGGTTCTGTCTTTGTTGTTGAACATCAATAATGTCACTGACTTATGCGGCATGGTATATCTTGGTAATTTTGGAAAACAAAAGTACTGTAAAAACATCCTTACGGCATATTCTTCACTCTCCCTTCCTTTAAAGTCAGTGAATTTTGCATATCCTGTGTAAGTTTCCTTATTCTTTTTGACAAAGCTAGGGTCAAGTTTGGTTCCCATCGTGTAGAATTGCAATGCTGCTCTGATATGTTCTGCCTTGATAATGATACCTACTTCTTGATTATCCTTGTTTTTGACTTTGCGTCTAAAATAGGCATCATTCCCTCTTCCTATTTCTGTCAAACTGTTCATTACTTGTGATACCCTCTCAAAGTCAATGAAAAAAATAGGCTCCTCCAAAATTCTGTGCAGTCCTACTGCCTTCCATCTTTTCATAGTAACTGCCACTCTTTGGAACCTGTAAAATTCCTGGCACAACATTGTATACTTATATCCTCCCACTTCCACTGTGAATATGTGCTGACCAATGATGTTTAAGGTTTCCTTTAGTTCCTTCACCACTTTCTCAGCCTCTGGAATTTCTGATTCATCATCTGACTCTAGGTCCACCTGTTCCTCCACAGCTTCAGTATCCAGAAACCAATGTCCTCTTGATAGAACAACTGACTCTGCCTTGAAGTCATGAATTGGCAACTCCTTTGTATTCACCATTTTCTGAGGAAAGTAAAATAAACAAAGAAAAACTCTACCCACATAAGTTACAAGAAATCAAAGAGTAATATGTAGGGATTTATTTTTAGATGTCATGACATAAGAATGAAAATAAAATCCAAAATGAATTCCATTTCTCTAGGAAAGACTCAAAGAGTGATCATTACAGGTGTAGCAAGATGTCTAGTGCAGTCCCTTTCCCTTAACCACTCTTTTGGAAAAACAAATCATTCATCAAATGATAGAAAACAAAAACTTAACTAAAAAACTAACTAACAAAAAATAAAGAATAAAAAATAAAGAATAAATAGATCTCTCCTATTCTTCTACCTATCTCTTGCTTTGTGACATATGGTTTTTGTAAAAAACAACAGAAAATAAACAATTTTTCTTAATTTTTCTTTTCTTTCTCTTTTTTTTCAATCAATGATTTTTTTTCTCTCTTTTTTTTCAGCAATGATTTTTTTCTCTTCTCTTTTTTTTCAAATACTTTTTTCTATTTCTTTTCTTTTTTTCATTTTCATTTTTTTTCATAATTTTTTTTTTCTTTCTTTTCTTCCCCTCCTAATTCTCTTTTTAGAAAAGAAAATCAAGTCTAATATGTATTTTTCCAAATTTTTTATGATTTTCTAGATATAGATCAAATCTGGATGATCTTTTTTGTTGGAGTTAGACGACTGCGGAAGCACGCGAACAGCACAAGGAAGAAGAAGAAGCTTGGAGCACAACACACAAGACTAAAATGTATTACTAGAGAATGTACAAAGATAAGTAGCCCATTAGGGCAATAGGCGTATATACAAGCCGGGGGAAAAAAACCTCCTAAAGAGGGAAAAAAGTGCCCCGGCGGTCCTAGAGTGTTCACACACATCACTACCTAAATATATCAACAAATCCCCCCTGGAAGTGATGCGGTGAACAAGGAGCTGGCACTCATGTATAAGGAAGTGCCGAGCTATGTGGAAATCACTCCACAAAAGGAAGTAAGCCCAAAGCTTTGCGGAAAGCTTCAAACTTCTCCCTAGGCAGAGCCTTCGTGAAAAGGTCTGCAATGTTCTCCTGCGTGGGCACATATGCCAAGCTGATCTCCCCAGCAGAGAACCTCTCCCTGACATAGTGATAATGCACCTCAATGTGCTTAGTGCGAGCATGGAACACAGGGTTCCTCGAAACTGCCAATGCGCTCTGACTGTCAGTGAAGATGGTGGTGGCAGAAGACTGGCCAACACCCAAATCAGCCATAAGGCGTCTGAGCCACACACACTCAACAGTCGCTGTGAAAGCTGCCCTATACTCAGCCTCACAACTGGAAGTGGCCACAGTAGGCTGCTTCTTGCTCAACCAAGATATACATGAGCTACCAAGCATGAAGGAAAAACCACTGGTGGACACACGAGTGTCATAGCAACCAGCCCAATCTGAGTCAGAAAAAGCATGCAAATCTGGCGGTAGTGATCCCCCCTTGGGATAAAACAACCCAAGTAGCCGAGTACCACTCAAGTAGCGAAAGATGCGCTTAACCGCTTTCCAATGCGTGACTCCTGGGCAATGCATAAACCTGCTCATCTGTGAGACAGCAAACTGAATATCTGGCCGAGTAATGCATAAGTAAATCAAGCATCCAACGGCCTGCTGATAGAGAACAGCATCAAATGCATCTCCAGCATCATGAAGACTCAATCGTAAACCTGTCTCCATAGGAGTGGCAATAGGCTTACAGTCTTCAAGGCCAAAACGCTGCAATAATGTGTCAATATATTTCATTTGACACAAAGCCATTCCACCATCAACTTGCATAAACTGAATGCCCAAATAGTGATGCAAATGCCCCAAATCAGACATCTCAAATGAGGCATGCAAATCAGCCTTGAAATCAGCAATATGCTTCTCAAGAGGACCAGTGAGCAGCATGTCGTCTACATAGACAACAATGATCAGAAGCACATCATTAGCACGCTTAACATATAAGGTGCTTTCAGTTGGACTGTTCTCAAAACCATGTGCAATCAGATAGGCATGTATTTTCTCATACCAAGCACGTGGTGCTTGCTTTAAACCATATAACGCCTTCTTTAACCTGCACACCTAGTTTTCATGCCCTTTCTGCACAAAGCCACGGGGCTGAAAAACATACACTTCTTCATGCAAGTCACCATTCAGAAATGCTGTTTTAATGTCCAACTGATGTACATTCCAACCATGATGGGCTGCAAGTGCACAAATGCTCCGAACAGTAGTCATACGGCATGTAGGTGCAAAGGTCTCATCAAAATCAATGCCTCTTTCCTGCGCATAACCCTTTGCAACAAGCCTAGCCTTATACCTGTCAACTGTACCATCAGGTTTACGCTTCAGCTTGTATACCCACTTAGTGCCAATGGCCTTCTTGCCAGGAGGCAAGTCACATAAAGACCATGTACCATTCTTCATTATAGCATCATATTCAGATTGCATAGCAGCCATCCAATTTTCTGAATTTTGTGCTTCATCAAAAGAAACAGGCTCATTCTCATCACAGAGACTAGATGCAGCCATAGCATAGCAATCTGATGCAAAGGAGGTACTATGAGAGCCTGAACGAGTACGATATGACAAAGGTGCATCTAATTTGCTGTCACGCAAAGTCTGCACCAGCCATTTTGGCATAGTTTTTGCCTGTTCAATATCAGCTCTCTCATCAACAAGTGCATCATGTAAATCTGCATCAGAAATGGAATGATCTGCATCATCATATGAAACCTGCAAAGGCTGAGAAGTTGCCTCATTAGGACTAGCGCTAGCCTGTCCACCTGTAAAAAGAGGCATCAAAGTATCATACATGTCTTTGGAGCTAACAGATGTCTCCTTAGTACATGAAAGTAATGGCTGAATAGCATCTTCCACAAAGACAACATCACGGCTAACCAGAATGCATTTAGTCTGTGGATGATACAGACGATAACCTTTACTTTCAGAACTGTACCCAACAAAAATACATTTTACTGCCTTATCATCCAATTTTCTGCGATGTTGTTCAGGCACTAATGCATATGCCAAACAACCAAAAACACGCAGATGAGCAACAGATGGCTTGCGGTCATGCCAAGCCTCATATGGAGTGATGGACTGCAACGCTTTGGTGGGACACCTGTTCAGTACATATGCTGCACACATGACAGCCTCAAGCCAGAAACTATGTGGTAAAGCCTGGCTTTTGACCATGCACCTCGCCATCTCCATGAGTGACCTGTTCTTTCGTTCAGCAACTCCATTCTGTTGAGGTGTATACGACACTGTACACTGGTGTTTTATCCCACGTTCAGCCAGAAATGCATTAAAATCTGAAGACATATATTCCCCCCCTCGATCAAAACGGAGGGTGCCCATTTTACATGCTGACAGATTTTCAGCCAAAACCAAAAACTGTTTGAAGCACATGAACACTTCGGACTTTGCTTTGAGTGGATATACCCATGCATGCCTGGAAAAATCATCAATGAAAGTCACGAAGTAAAGGTAATTTCCAAAAGAGGGTGTCTGCATAGGACCACAGACATCACTATGTACAAGCTGCAATTTCTGCATAGCCCGAACTGAACCATCTTTTGGAAAGGAAGAACGCTGCATTTTGCCCAAAATACAGCCTTCACAAACATGTTTTCCAGGTGCCTCAAGTTTGGGCAAGGAGGACACCATTTCAGATTTCTGCAGGCGTAACAAACTAGCAAAATTCAGATGACCAAAGCGTGCATGCCAAAGCTTTGCATCTGACATAGCCTGAGAATCATGAACTGCACATGCCGAATCATTCACAGATCTTTCATAGTCTATGAGCTTATACAGCCCACGACATAAAATGCCAGAAGCAATAATCACATCGCCATTTGAGAGATCATGGACTATACACCTGTCATCAACAAATTTCACAACCAAGCCAATCTTGGCTAATGCAGAAACTGATAACAGGTTCTTTTTGATCCCTGGCACAAATAAAGCATCTGACAAAGTGAAAGAACTACCATCAGCAGTAGTCAGAATGATCTTACCAACTCCCATAACAGGATAAGAGGAGTTATTGGCGCATGTGACAGTATTCCCTGTAGGGGCAGGCTCGAGTGAAGAGAAGAAACTGCGCTGCGAGGTAATATGTTTGGTCGCCCCACTGTCAAAGTACCAAACATCTGAGTCTACTGCAGACATGCACTGATCATGAGAAGATGGGTCAAAACTGCAGACAGTAGTAAACGCCCATTCTTCTTCCTGCACAAGATTTGCAGACTCTGTTTTTGGTGTAGAGGCCTCTGCAACAACCATTCCAGCCTCTTTCTTCTTTGCCTCTTTAGCAGCCAGTTTTGGACAGTTCTTTATAATATGATCATTTCCTTTACAGTACTTGCAGAACAATTTCTGCTTTTCTGATTTCTTCTCATCTTTATCCTGGTTCTTCGATTGTGCAGCATTTGCAGATTTCTGCTTACTAGTAGAAGAGCTCCATTTTCCTTTGCCCTTCTGACTAGCCAGGAAAGCTTGATCTGCAACACGCATAATGGACCTGTTCTGCCTGGACTGATCTTCCTGCAACAGAACAGAGACTAATTCCTCAAATGACAAGGCATTCGGATTGCCTTTCATCATCAATCGAAGAGTAGAGGCAAAACTCTGATATGAATCAGGAAGGCCATTCAGAACGGTCTGCACAAGTGAGCTATCTGGTATAACCTCATCAGCAGAAATCAATTGTTCCTTCAGGTCTTTGATCTTTGTAAGAAAATTGTCCATCGAATCACCTTCATTCATGTGCTCACTCTCCAACTGTTTTCGGAGGTAAGCAACACGAGCCTCATTCCTAGCCTGGTACAAAGTGGTAAGTGTATCCCAAGCATCCTTTGCTGTTCTGCAAGAGCGAATATGAGGAATAATGGCACGTTTGACAGACAAAGCTATCAATGCATGTGCCTGGGCATCTCTGCCATCCCAACGAATCTGCTCTGCAGTAGGTGCAACAGAAACAGCAGCACGAACAGGAATCTGTGGAATATCATCTTCGACACCATCTTCATCAGCTCCAACACCTGTATTTGCAGTACCTGTTGTTACAGGTGTAACAGGACGTCTTTCAACACCCTGCACAATGTTCCACAATCCTTTTGCAACCAGTACATGTCGCATCATATAAGCCCATAATGGGTAGTTGGTACCATCCAACTTATCCTCAACAGCCAACATACGGAATACATCACTGCTTTTAGCCATGGCCGGTGACTAAAATACCTTGATGCAAAAAATTGACTGTATCTCAAAAAGTTGAACAGAACTACCCAGACGAGTTCTGCTAGACCTGTAGCAGACTTCGAGACGCTTAAACTGGCGAACAGAAACTGGTATATACCTTTGGCACAAAAGGACGAAATAGCCTGCACAAGCACTACGATAGTGCGTTCGGAGGCCGAAACGAGCTCAGATCGCGATTTCGGCACCACACAGCGAAGCTGTTTTGATCTCGAAAACACCCTGAGTATGCTCACCAAATTTTGTGCGAATCTGAGACTGCAAACGGAGGAGTGTCGACGGCGCCCTAGAAGAAGCAACGACCTGCTCTGATACCAATTGTTGGAGTTAGACGACTGCGGAAGCACGCAAACAGCACAAGGAAGAAGAAGAAGCTTGGAGCACAACACACAAGACTAAAATGTATTACTAGAGAATGTACAAAGATAAGTAGCCCATTAGGGCAATAGGCGTATATACAAGCTGGGGGAAAAAAACCTCCTAAAGAGGGAAAAAAGTGCCCCGGCGGTCCTAGAGTGTTCACACACATCACTACCTAAATATATCAACATTTTTGCCACTGGGACAATTTTGATTTTTTAAGCCAATACTTCCTGACTCCAATTGGTCTGGTTCCCAGCAAACAACCATTCCCTCCAGATAAGCATTTTGTAGGACTTTTTGGTTTCCATATCCATTTTGTCCTTGATTCCTGTCTCCATGAGGAGACCTGCTGTAGACTTTGATTCCATGTGCTTTTTGCTCTGATGCTTTGATTCTTTGGACCATGCCATGATTGCCATCTTCTTCCCATCTCTTCACCCTTCCTTGTTCTTCCAATCTTTTGCAGATTTTGATTATATGAAGCTTGATCATTTAACATTTGTATTGGTAATGTCTGTATATCCTCAAATGCAAAAGTGAATCCTTCAAAGTGTATATCATGCACATCTGATGGAATTTCCTGTTTTTCATTACTCAAAAGAAATATTAAAAACCTTTTGTCATTTATGTTCAATTTAAGCTTCATTTTTTCAAAATCCAAGATCACTTTACCTTGTTGAAGCCATGGTTGTCCTAAAATCACTTTTTCTGTCATCAGATTATCTGGCCATTCTTCACAGCTATTTTCATATATTCTTCATTAAACTTTACTTCAATAGTCAGTGAAGACATGCTCTGTACTATTTGACCTTCCAATGTTTTGATTAGGGTTCTACTTTCTTTTCTTTTTATGTTGAATTTACTTACCAGGGCTGAACTAATCAGATTTACTTGTGCTCCAGAATCTATCAAAACCCTAATGCTTTCATTTTGACAGTCCATTATCATCACAGGGACATGTTCCTTTGGTTTGAGAGGAGATTCACACAGACAGACTTCCCTAAGCTCATTGATTTTTCTTATCCTTTCCATAGCTTCCTGTTGAGCTTCCTTTCTCATGTCTTCCTCTTCTCTTTTCCTGTTCTGAGCTTGTTGCAACCTTCTCCATTCATCCACAGTTAATGGGCAATCATACCTCTTAACTCTACACCCACTTATGAAGTTTGGCATGATTTCTCCGTCTATGTTAGCTAATTGAATGGCTCCACTGTTGCTTATCTGATGTATAATGTATGGTCCATGTCCTTTTTTCTGGAACTCTTTCTGATGTTCTCTGACTGTGTAAGCCAACACTTGATCTCCTACCTGTAGATCTTTCTCTTTTATGTGAACATCATGATAAGCTTTTTGCCTTTTCTTGTCCACATATAAACTCATATTGGCTTGGAGTCTAGATGCTCCCAACTTTTCCAATTCCATTACTCTTTCTGATAGTTCATGTCCAGTCCAATTGTAGTGACTTCCTACTTTTAATGTTGGAATAAGGAATTCCATAGGTAAAACTGCATTTTGTCCATATACTAGATTGAATGGTGTGCTCCCTATTGTAGTTTTGTAAGACACTCTATAAGCCCATAGGACATGATTAAGTTGTAGATCCCAATCATTCCTGTTTGTGTTCACTAATTTTGATAGTACAGTACAAAGTACTTTATTAGTACTTTCTGCTAACCCATTGGCTTGTGGGTGATATGGGGCTGACTTTCTATGACTGATCAGGAAATATTCAGTGATATTTTCTATGATCTGGTTTACAAAATGGGTCCCCCTATCACTTACTAGTTCAATTGGAAGTCCAAATCTGGTAATAATGTTTTCATATAGGAATCTGGCAGTAGTATTAGCATCATTTCTCTTTGTGGCTTTGGCCTCATCCCACTTTGTCAGGTAGTCTGTAGCCACTATGATGTATTCAGCATGGGATTGTTTCGTTGGAGGATGTATAGGTCCAATGAAATCCAATCCCCATTTACTAAAGGCTCTAGCTAAAATTAATGGAACCAATGGCATATCATTTCTTCTGTTTGGCTGACTTACCCTTTGTTGGTGGATTCTTAGACAAGAAGGAGTTTGAGGGTTTGTAGGAGAAAAGGGAAGAAACAAGAAGAGAAAATACACCTGGAAGCTTCTACCGATTGATTACAGTAAGACAATTACAATAGTTGAAGTACAAGACAAGCCAATACCTCTGTGCACAACCCCACAGAGTGCCCAATTACAAAATACCCAATATCCCAAAGTCTTCTTGCCGCCGGCCTCCTCTGCACCAGACCTCCACCTGTTTCAAGCTTATCCTTGTGCACACCTTTCACCAAGCTTCCACAAAGGGGGGAGGAGTGAATACCTTCTGTCGGCACGCGCCCACTACAATGGGACCTTGAGATACTTGGGGGCTAGCTTAACACTCTCTACACAATCCCTTAGGCACTCTCCATGCACCTTGCACTTCCACTTCTCTGCATCGCACACTGGTGACTGTTGCACTTCTCTCTCTTTCTTCCTTAGACTATGCTCTCTTGCTTACTCTAAGATTGGTCCAAGAATGGCCCTTGCCTTGATTTGAGTGTGTCGATACGTACGCTCCCAACTGCAATAGCCTCTTGGTGCTCACTTTGATGTCCCAAGATTGTCCTCACAAGTGGCAGCCAACGACTCACTGTTTTGTCCTGTAGTGACTTTAGACTAAAACCAAAAATTTTAATGGGGGGCCATTCTTTCACCTGTGCGTACACTTTGCCGCTTCACATACCTTCATGTTTCCTTTTAAGTCTTCACTTTTGCACATAAGAGGGGGTTCACTTGAACCTTCCAAAACACTTTAAAACACACTTTGAACCTTAGGGAAATTAGAGAAAATACCTCTACAACCTGCAACCCACTTTCTCCAATTTACCCTTTGTGGACAATTCATTGTGCACTACGTGTGCACTTTGACACCTGCACTTACACACTTTGACTTTGCACTTGTTGACTTTGACCTTGACCTTGTTGACTTTGACCAGTTGACTTTGACTGTAGTTGACTTTGACCAACATGACTTTTATGGGCTCAACAGTTGCCCACCACCTAATGTGCTCTCCGTCCCGGAGAGCTACAGCCAAAACTTTGAACATAGAGGACACCATTAGAATAGAGCTGCAACAACTGGAAGAGAACATCTGAGCAGCAACCAATTCCACCAGAACAAGCACCAGAAAAGAACGAGAAGTGGGGTTTTGTTATGGAAAAGCAAAAGAGGGGCAATGGGAGGTTAGAATGGAATGGGAAGGGAGGGCTGAGGGTATGAAGATGGATGGGTCCGGGAGGGTGAAGGATGTGGCTGGGTAGATTTGTAAAGGGAGGGGTTGGAAGTAGGAATCAGGGCCTGGATGGGGGCTAAAATGATCAAACTGGAGGGCTTCAGAGGGTACAGATGGAATATTATTAAACATAAGGAAAGATAAGGTGAGAATAGACCATGTGGACAATGTGGGTAATTAAAAACATGTGATAAATGTGTGCAAATAATGAGGGTTTTGACCAAAACTCAGAGAAAATATGGGAATTTGGAAAAATAAAGCCAAAAACTGAGGTGCCAAAAAACATGAAAATGACTCCTTTTTTGTAAAAAACGGCCAACCGAGGCACGATCCAGAGCCAAAAGCTTTGAGCCATAAAAACGAAAAAAAAATATTATTATATATATATTAAAATATAATAAGAAAACAAAAAATAAAATAAAAAGACCTTTTTTGTTTTGGAACGCCTGTGTGGATAATAAAATAAAAATAAAATCAAAATTAAAATAAAAATAAAAATAAAAATAAAAAATCGTAAATAAATTAAAAACAAAATAAAATAAAATAAAAAAGAATAAAATAAAACAAAAGAAAAATAAAATTAAAAAAAAGGAAAAAGAATTGGGGGGGGGGAGGGGGGGGGGGGCGGGGGGGGGGGGTTTGGTTGGTGGGTTTTTTTTTTTTTGCAGAGAAAGAAAACGCCCCTATGGGCCTTTTTTTTTAATAAAGTGTCCCAAAAATCAAAGAAAATACATAAAAAATCCAGAAAAATTGCAAAAAAATCCAAAAAATTTTCAAAAAATTTGCTATAGGCCTAAGCTAGAATTTTGCAATCAAACCTACAGATAGCTTCCTTTATTCCTCAAATTTGGCAAGAAAATGACATCGGAAGGGGATAAAAAAATGCTAGAAAAATTTCCAAAAATACCCAAAGTTTTACTTTTGCAGAGGTTATGAAATGCCTTCTAGGTTTTCTAAAAACACCAGTAACAAGGATGAAATTGAGAAATAAAACTACTAAAACTGAGCAAAATGTGATGACAAAGATATGTACAACCTGGACAGATTTTGCAGTTCCAGGTGATCCATACTTCTTCAAGTGTGTTGATGATAGGCCTTGAGCCTTGATATGTTGACCAGTGGCAAGGCCTCTCCTTTCAGCGTCTCTAACTCCACAGCACCCCACTTTAGCATTGTTTTGACTCTGTAAGGTCCTTCCCAATGTGGAAGCCATTTTCCTCTCAGTTGTGTAAGAAGATGAGGTCTATGGAGAAGAACTAACATGCCTACTTCAATGTTGTTGCTCCACAGATGTCGATCATGTGTCTCCTTCCTCTTCATCTGAGTTTCTATCAATTGTTTTGTTGCTAGTAGACGAATCTCCTCTACTTTATGTAGTGCTGCGAGCCTCTGAGAGACATCACAATCCTTCTTGCTCTGCATGAATGCTATCTTAGGTGAACCATGTAAAAATTCAAAGGGCTCAATGGGCAATATGCCATAAACTAGCTGGAATGGAGAATATCATGTGGCCTCTTTGTAGGCTAATCTGTATGCCCATAGGGTACCTTGATAAGCAATGCCCCAGGAAGTGGGTTGTCAGGTCCTATGTAGAATTCTATACCTGTTGAAAATTTCCTGTAGGACCTTATTGACAAAATGTGTACCTTGATCTGTACAAATTTCAAGTGGGCATTCAAACCTGCAAATGATGCTACTATAAATGAAATCAGCAACAGTTTGGGTAGTGCAATCGGGGGAGGCAATAGTTTCAGCCCACTTTGTCGCATAATCGATAGCTATCAAGGGATATTTTTCTCTTTTTGGAATTGTGGGAGGGTAGATGGGCCCTACAAAATCTAGCCCCCACTTCTCAAATGGTTGCTAGGAAGTGGAAACAACCAAGGGGTTATGCCTCTGCTTTGTTGGTGTTGCTCTAGCACAATGGTGAGAACCACGTTAAGAAGCTTCACCTCCTTAATGTCAATCCGCGGAAGAGATAGGAGTGATATGAAGTTCGTGAATGTGAGATGAAGTGAAAGTGAAGGTGAGAAGCATAGAAATGCACACACATATACACACACACTAAGAAGAGACAAGCAAGACACAATGGAAGGTGGGAAATTAGCTCTATTACTCAAGAACACTATTACAAGCTCAAAATAGCTCTAATCTCACACTAGCCAACCTCAAAAATGAGCTCTAGAGCTCTTTTTATAGTTTCTAGACTAGTTTTGACCGGTTTCACATCTAGTGACCGGCATAGTTAAAAATTAGGTCCTAGATGCTATTTAGAAGGGTAAACGATGTCTAAAAATAACGAAAATTGATATGCTTGTTCTACCTAAGCTCCTCAAGCTCGAGGACTCCTCGGCTTGCACAAAATGGAGCTGTGGATTACAAAATGGGGTTTTCTATGTTACATATGTTACAATAGTGATAAAAATCACTGTTGGAGGTTTTTGGAAAGTATTTGGAAACATAATTATTTGAAAAACGATTCGACTGGCTCCCTGCTTTGTCGTTACATGCTTCCGTGTCGTCTGTGCCTCTGACTGCTTCCAACACCCCCCTCCCTCTCGCTTCTGTCGTCCCTGACAGAACCTTGCTGTGAGGTCTGCCGGATATAGTTCTGTAGGAGGTCTTGAGCGAGGGTGTGCTCGGAGATACGAATGCCTCGGGCCAGGTCTGCCTCGAGTTTCTCCCAGTCGATTGGTTGCGGTTCTTCCGGTGGCGAGAGCTGATAATGTGTGGAATAGACCATTCGTTCACAGGCAAATAAGTGTAATAAATGTGTAGGCCTGCTTATGAATACCTTTGAATGGTATTCCCAAAAGCCGGTTGTGAACATCTCTTCGAACGTCTGCTTGTAGCACGCCGGTAGGTACTTTATTCTGCAATGCCAGGCATAACAAACCCGTAGCGATGGCGTTGTACTCATATCATATACCAGATCAAAATTGCCATGCTCAAAGCCCGGGGTGTTGACATGGGGTGCCTTGACGCGTCGGAAGACTTTAAAAATCATTTGCATCATGTCAAAGATTTTGACAGTCATATGCGCCGCTATATCATCCATATGCTTTAATCTAGGGAGCCAGTGGCGAATTGTAGCCATCATGTAGCCAACAGTTGGTAACTCAATGGGTGGCTTAAAATAGGGGTAATTCAACCAGTCTTGGCACTGCTTATTGTTTTGTACCTTAATAGCAAAGGCAGTACAGGAGCGGCGTCGTGGCACTGGTCCCCAACATGGATTGTACTTCAAATGCAAAGGTGCCTTTACCCATGTACTCATCATCTCTGGATACTGCTGTAGTAAATTTTTTCTCCACTCTGGTTGATAGATCCTGCCTTTTTGTGCATCTGGTGGTAGATCAGCCGCCTCGAATTGAGTTGCATGCGATGGTTTTTTACCTGTTTCTTTCTCAATGGCTAACTGGTATTCGGCCATTAACATGAAGTACGGTTTATACTGTAGCTCGTGCCCAGATATGTATCGTCGCGGGGCCAATTGAGCAAAGAATGGAGACTATAATATTCGTTCTTCTATCATCGCCATGGCATGTAATTGTGCCTCTACTCTAGCTGAGTGCGTTGTTCCAAGTTCCTCAATAGTCTTCATCCACGCGGGGGTCGGAAGTTCGTACGTCATCTGACCTTCGGCCGTGACGCGTCCGCCTGGGATGGGTTGTGGCTCGTATGCTTCTTCAAACGTTTCCTCCACCGGGATGGTGACCGTTTCTTCCTCAGCTGGAAGCTCAGGTGGGGAATCTAGCCTTGGTGGCGCTTCGTATACTGCAATCCTTGATTCAAGGGTCGATACCTGGGCCCGTAATGAGTTTAGTTCCTCTAGGAGGTCAAGAGAGGGGTCCACAGGTGTTGGTACATCTCGGTGTGCCGGTTCTCGTAACTGGAGTAATTTGTGATCTTCTTTGAGTTTCTGTAACTCCTCGTTCATGCGGTCATATTCATCTAGCAATCTTACATGATCGTCTAGCAGCATCCTCATTGAGTCTGAAGGAATGGCTTTGAACCTGCTAGGACTGAGTGGTTGGTCTGGGTGGTCGAGCGCTGCTTCTAAGTTTTCTCGGTTCTGATCCTGTAAGCGCTGGTTTTCTTCCTTGGCGGCTGCTAGGTGTCTTCGTAGTAAGCCCATGTTTCGTATTAGCGTTGCATTGCGGACTGTCTGGGCTGTTAATAAATTATCCAGGTCAGTCGTGGCTTCCTTGGTCTTTTCTTCACTTTCTAGTTCCAATTTGTGATAAGCCTCGCGTAATTCTTGGTAGCGGGTGTTCAGAGAGGCATTCTCAATGGACAATAAATTAAGCTGCGACTGTAAGTCATTGGTTGTCCTCTGCAGCTGCTGATAATTATCACCAAGAGATGTGAACTCATCTCTGACTTGCGTCATACACATGAGCATCTGTCGGAATGCATTATCTACAGTGGGTGATAGTATTAACGGGGTGCTAAATGAAGATGCAGTTGGTGTGGATGCAACGGGAACGGGGAATGGGGATGGGAAGGTGGATGATGTAGTGATTGTTGAAAATTGTGATGTGCCTAAAAATGTTTGTGTCGTGAGTGAAGTGAGCGATGGTGCAGTGGGTGGTGAGATGTCCATGTCAGTGGACGTATCTAGTGCGGTGACCGTGAATATGGGTGTGATTGTGGGTACTCGTGCTGGTGTAAATACGGGGTTTACAAAGGTTGAGGGGTAATTTACAGGGGGGCTGGCTGGAGCAGCTTGGTGGAAAGGGGAAAGAGGGGTTACAGTGGGTCGGGGAGGTGAGACGGGGGAGAAGGTTAATGGCGGGGGGAATGGGAAAAGGGGTCTTGGAGTTGTGGGGAAAGATGGAAAAGATTGATGAAGGAATGGGTTGGATAGAAAGGTGGGTGTGGGAAGGGGTAGATTAGGGCCAAATGGCGCGGGAATTGTGGGGTGAGTGGTCGTAAAGACGGTTTCTGCAACACCACCGGCGAATGAAGATGTGTGTCTGGGGGAAGGAGGGTGAAGAGGGGAGGCTGGATGGACGGGTGGTGAGAGAGGAGCGGTTGGGGTGGTCGGTACTTCAGTGACTACTGAGGTAGGTACAGTTGTAGCGCGGGGTGGGGAATCTACAATGATGGTTTCTTCGGCCAATGAACGTTCGGGGATGAGGCATGCCTCCCTGGCTTGTTCTGAAGATTGTGCTCCGGTTGGTACACGAATGTATTCGCCGGGCTTTGAAAGTAGTCGTACTCTGCGGGGGTCAAACTGTGGCAGTGGTTTTCGTTGCAAGTACCTGAGTGCCTCGTTGGAGCCTACTGATTGGACTAATTCTTTGAATCCTTTGATATATGCGTCTTCGAATCCGCCTGTGACAAGTTCCTGTTCTATTATTTTTTGGCTCTCTTCCTCTGTCAGCTTCTTTCGTGCCCAAACTTTTTCCATAGTTCTATACAGCTTCTTGATAGCTAGAGTGTAAGCTGCTGCCTCATAAGTTTCATCTTCATAGGTACTTGTATCGCCATGTGTGTCGGTTTGTTGGCCTTGGCCATCTGTCTGTTCCTGCTCTTGGGATTCATGTGTTCCCTGGCTAGCTTCGTCGTCTCCTTCGTCGTCATCGGTTGCTGTCCTTTCATCATCGGAGCTGGACACGACCTGTCCTTGTGGCTGATCCCTGGGTGTGGTAGGGTAGCTAGGCCTTTCAAATTCTTGAGAAAACATTTGCCCTTCTGAAAACTGGAACTCATTGGAGAATGCATCGGGCATCTCAAAATCAAAAGTTTGGTCCAGTGGCTCTGCTTGTCCTGGTTCTAAATGCGGTATTGGAAAAGAGAAAGCTTCCGCACCAATAGTGGTGGGAAGTTCAGCTGCTGTGGTGATAGGTTCTGTGGTTGTGGCTACTTGGGGTGCGAGAGTACTGGTGGTGCCCTCTGTTACCACTGGTCTAGATAACCTTATGCGGATAGGTTGTACTATGGGCGTGGCTGCTGTTGGTGACTGCTCTGGAGATGGTTGTGGAGAGGGTGATGCTGGGACTTGTAGGCACGGAATAGTACCTCTCATCCGCTTTCCGGCTCTGCCTTTGCTAGACTTTCTAGCCTTCCTAGTGGTGCCTTTGAATGCTTTCAGTTCCTCACTAGTCATGGCACGCTCAATTGGTAAGTCATATGCCAAGCACATATATATGATCCTGGTGAGGGCGCAACACCCATTGATTACCTTCTTTCGCTCCCACCTATGTTGTGCCAAATAGAGCTGATCAATGATCCAGCTGGCTAGATCAACTGTTTGCGGTCCAGTACATGCTAAGTATAATCCAAACCAAATTCTCTTGTGGGGCATGGTAAAACGATCCTGAGCTGGGAAAGCAAAGTGTTGCATGCATATCCGTAATGGCTTAGAGAGCTCAGGTGTTATAGCAGAAATATCCTCCCACTTAGTTACGTCACCACGCTTCATCTGCTCTGGGACTAGCCGTTCTTTCTCCGTTGGGGTGTGTGTTCCATGAATCTTGATGGCCGCCCTGATTAAATCCTTCGAAAGATAAAATCTTTTGTAAGGTGGATCATCCACTAAAGAAGGCAAAATAAAGGTTCCTGGGATGTCCTTATTCTCTGAGGCCAGCAAAGTGGTGATTAAGTAATAACACCTATAAAAGTCAGGTTTGGGCAGAGGATCACTGAAATACTCCGTGAAACCGGCTCTGGCCCAAACATGAGTTAAGTCCTGGGTGTTCTGTAGGCCTTCGAATTCTCTTGAGAAGAATTGATACTTGCCCCATGTGCGGTCATCAAATGTCATATTTGCTTCAAAAATGAAGTCAGCATCAGCTAATGGTCCTGCTAGGCCTTGGAACCAGTGAGAGTTACGGTGTATCTTCTCTGTGTGTCCCATAGGTGGGTTATCGATTGGCATGGGTCCCGGAAATCCTTGGAACTCTGGCGGTGGAGCGGTCGGGTGGGATTCTGTGCGTAAAACATTGAGGGGCACCGCAGCCACGCTCGGGCCTGCTTCCGATGGTCCTGCTTCGGTTTGCATGATGACTGGTGAGCTAATGGAAAAGATCTGCTACAAAAGATTAACACATTAGTATGGAAATTAATTATGATCCCATTAAGGTGAGACCGCAATCCCTTTCCATAACCGATGTGTAACCAGTGTAGCCAAGTGTCGTGAGGTGATTGATGCAATGATCTTTTTGCAGAGCTAATGCAGGTCTCTAGACGCCTACATGTTTCAGATTATGCATACATTTCTTGATGAGCTTTTATTATGCATGATGTGGGGTTTGGGTGTATGAAGTTATACAAGGTTTGGTTGAGGGTGAATTAGTACAAGGGTGGAGTTTAAACGGGGCGGGAGAATTGTTAGATAAGGGGGTACAAGAAGACGTTTGGATACGTTTCGGTATCCATTTCCTAAGAGTCTTGGAGTGGGTGGTATGTTTCTGCTGAGGTACAAAAAGTGGTATCGGGTTTGGTGGTATTGAAGGATGAAAAGATTTCGGAGGGGTATATATTACATGGCTAGAGGGTTGGGCTATAATACATTGTTTGGGTACCCAAATCTGCATGGGTGTGGGTCTATGGATAAGATATTTCTTGGCGATCCAAATCTGTCGAGTACTTGTAGAAGAAGATCGAGGGGACTTTGAATGCTGACTCTGCTTTTTTGGAAACTTTGTCCTGTTCTTGTCTGCAGTGTTGCCAATAGCCTGTGGTTGCTGTCCTTTTGGCACCCATATTTGCTTTGTGCCACTTGTTCTGTGGTGTTGATACTGCTGCTTTCTTTGCCTTGTCTGGTGGTGTCGTCGGTTTGGGTTCCTCTGTTGTGGTTGACTCCTTCGAGGTTGGGTTTGAGAGGTCCTTTGGACGCTCTGCTTTGGAAAAGAAGGGAGATCCAACACTTGCGTGACCTGCCCATTAGGAAGTGATCCGTTATTTATCTTTAATCTAGGCCAGTCCGCAGCAAGTTTGGAAGGGTGAGCACCGCAGGGTGTTGTGCTCATTTGGCCGCTGATGCAACCCACCTGACCGCTGATTGTGTTCATCTGCCCTAGCGATTGGGTAGCTGCCCTCTCTAGTTTGCAGGAAGCCCCAGGGAAGATCTCCTGTCGTCCTTCTGATTGACAATTGTCCCTAGCCAAGCCCGAGTGGGTTGGTGTAGACGTGACGTGACTGGTCTGACCCAAGATCTTCCGGTCTTCCGTTGCATGCGTTTCATAGGGTCTAGGGTTACAAACCTCAAGCGGAATGCCGTTAGGGAAGTCAAGCGGTATCACTCGCTTCTGTTCTAAGGTTCCAATCTGTAAGGAGCCTTGTCTAAGATTTAGGTCCACTGAGTGATCGTATAGCCAATCTTGGCCAAGGACTAGGGGTTCTATCAGGTCGTCATCATGGCACACTAGTAGCTTCGCTGTCATGGTCACATCCTTAATGAGGATAGGAAGGTCCACCTCACCCATGCAAGGGGTTTCCATGCCTCCTAGGCCTATGAGGTATGCCTCAATTGGCCGCATTTCTATTCCTGAATCCTTATAGTGGGACCATCTCATCGCACTAGTCGCAGCACCTGAGTCAATTAAAGCTCTGAGCTCTTGGCAAGGGTTGCCGTGCTCTAGCCTGACTGTAATGAATGGTCTCCTGTCCACTATACTAGGATGAGTTGGTGACTTTACCTCACACATAGCCATGGGATATCTGGGTGTTGTATCCAGATGGTTATACTGCTCTCTCCCTAGTCCTTGTCTTCTCAACTTCATGCGTTTAATGCGTTCTATTGCTTCTGCCTGAGCTTCCGCTCGTATTCTATTTTCTTCCTCCTTACGCTTCTTTGCCAACGTGAGTCGTCTAAGCATATCCTCCGTAAGAGGTTCCTGATATAGCCTGACTCTACAGCCACTAATATAATTAGGCATTATATCTCCTTCTAAGGTGGCTAACTGTACTGCTCCACTTGTTGAGAGTCTGTTAATGATAATAGGTCCATAACCTCGCTTTTCTAACTTACGTGCGTGTTGCTTTAGCGTATATACTAGAACTAAATCTCCTTCTTTTAAGCCTTTATCTTTCACATGTGCATCAAAATATGCTTTCTGTCGCTTCTTCGCTGCATATATTCCCGCTGCTGCCTTGAGCCTGGTTTCTCCTAATCGTTCCAAGTCCATTATTCTCACTGATAATTCATGGCCGGTCCACTGATGTTCTTGTGCAACCTTAAGGGTCGGTATCAAGAAGTCCAAAGGAAGCACTGCATTTTGACCAAAAACCATCTGAAAGGGAGTTGCATTGAGTACGATCTTGTAGGCCACTCGATATGCCCAAACAGCGTGGTGTAACTGTTTGTCCCAATCTGAACGTTTGTTGTTCACGAGTTTCGTCAGTACGTTACAAAGGATCTTATTAGTGCTTTCAGCCTGACCATTGGCCTGAGGATGATATGGTGCGGATTTCTTGTGAATCACCATAAAATCCTGTAACAAATATTCAATGACTTGGTTTAGAAAGTGAGTGCCTCGATCGCTCACTAACTCTATAGGCAGTCCATATCTTGTAAAGACATTTTCAAATAAGAATTTTGCAGTTGTGTGTGCATCATTCTTTTTCGTGGCTTTTGCCTCTACCCATTTCGTAAGATAATCTGTCGCAACAATAATGTATTCCGCATGTGTACCTTTTGCAGGGGGGTTAATGGGTCCTACAAAGTCTATACCCCACTTAGAAAATGCACGTCCGCCCATCATGGGTTTCAATGGCATTTCATCTCTGCGAGTAGGAAACTGAGTTCTTTGGCACACATCACATCTCTTGACATAGGTATGAGCATCCATGTGAAGAGTGGGCCACCATAATCCTGCAAAGAGGATGGCTTTGATTATCCTATCGGGTCCAAAATGACCTCCTGCAACACCTTGGTGTGCATCCTCTAGTATGCTCAGATAATCGCTCTCATGAACACATTGTCTTAGATATCCATCTCGTCCTCTTTTGTATAGGTTATCGCCAATAAGTGAATAATCTTGAGCTTCCTGCTCTAGACTGCGTTGTCGTGCTAAGGTCATGCCTTGAGGGAATGTGTTCGTCCTCAAGTATGTCACTAATGGTTCACTCCAGTCTGGTGTGAGAGACACGTGATATAAGGTAGCATGCTCTACTGGTGGTCTTTCACAACAAACATGGCATTCCTTACACAACCTGTAGACATATGCTTCCATCGTAGGCCAATATACTCCTAATCTATGCAGAGTCTCTAATGTTCGATGTTTTGAATGATGTTGCTTTAATGCACCTATGTGTGCTAATTGCAACCAATTCGCATGTTCTGATTCATCTACACAACAGGCAAGAATCTTTTGATTATCCTGTTTATATATGCTTCCTGCCATTATTTGGTATCTTTGAGACTTGGTAATCTCTCCCTCCTTGATCTTTAACCTAGGATTCTTGGGTCCATATGTGAGAATAGGGACTATAGGCTTAGCCCATTCTGGTGCTATCTCAAGGTTAAACAAGTATGCATCTGGTAATTCATCCGCTACTCCTTGAGGAGCTTCTCCTGAGGTTAATCTTGAAAGGTGGTCAGCTCTAAGATGTGTCTTTCCTTTCTTGACTACGACTTCAAAATCATACTCCATGAGTAATAGAAACCATCGTATCAGTCGTCCTGTGTTACATGGTTTGTTGACTAAGTACAATAGGGCTTGATGATCCGTAAAGAACTTGAATTTGTTGGCCAACAAGTAGTGCCTGAACTTCTTTACTGCGTAGATCATCCCTAATCCTTCTCGTTCCGTCGTGGTGTAATTCCTTTCTGCTGCGTTCAATTGTCTGCTCGCGTAAGCTATGGGGAGATCTATGTTACCTTCATTCGTGGGTTGTGCTAACACACATCCTATGGCGTAATTGGATGCATCCACATGTACATGGAATGGCTTACTCCAATCTGGGGTAGTCAATATAGGTGCTGAGCACAAGCGTCGTTTAAGTTCATTGAATGAATTTTCACATTCATCTGTCCATTCAAAATTGGTTAAAAGAGAGTACAAAGGCTTGGCTATGATTGCATACATGTGTATGAATCTCCTATAATATCCGCAATGGCCCATAAATGCTTGTACCTCTTTGATGTTCGTCGGCCTAGGTAGATCTGCAATTACTTTTACTTTTTCCTCATCCGTAGAGATTCCATTTTTTGACACAATGTATCCTAGAATTCGGCCCTGTCTAACCATAAAAACGCACTTTTCTGGGTTCAAACAAACCTGATATTCTCGACATTTGTCAAATATTTGTCTTAACTCTGGGATATGTGTCTGTCTTACATTTGAATGAGCACATAGTTCATCGACATAAACTTCCAAGCTCTTGCATAAAAATTCCTTAAAAACATGACACATGAGTCGCTGGAAAGTGGCGGGTGCATTTGTTAAGCCAAATGGCATCACACGAAATGCAAATATGCCCCATTCAGTGGCAAATGCCATCTTGTGTTGGTCTTCTGGGGCAATAGCTACTTGATTATAGCCTGAAAATCCATCAAGAAAGCTGTAAACTTCCTTGCCCGCAACTCTTTCCAATAGATGTTCTGTGATAGGAAGAGGATAACTATCTCTAATCGTTGCGGCATTAACCTTTTTAAGGTTAATACACACACGCAATTTTCCATTCTTCTTGGGCACAACCACAATGGGGGATACCCATTCGGTATGCTCAATTTCGTAAATGAATCCTGCTTCTATCAAGCGATCTATCTCCTCTTTAATCTTCGCAGCGTAGTTATCATTGTACGTGTACGGTTTCTGTTTTGTCGGTTTTGCATCTGGAGTCATAGGGATTCTATGAGAACATATATCTGGATCTACTCCTTTCAAATCTTTGTAACTCCACGCAAAAACATCTCTATATTCGCGTAATAGGGCAACTAGCTCTTCTTCTTCTTCAGTTGTCAAATCATGCCCTATGTATGTGCATTTTTCTTCCTCTCCTTCTATGGCTACGATTATTTTCTTGGTTTTCTCGCGGTTATCATATACTTGTCCGTCATTCGCCTTTCTATTAGGCATTCGTACCATGATTCTTCTATCTTCGATTTCATATTTCTTGAAGTTCTCGGGTACTTCAAACAAAGATTCTTCTTTTTCTGACATGGTTTCTTTCTTCTTTCTTTTCTTGCCTTCACTCTTAGTAGTCACTTCCATGGCTAATCTCACCTCATTCGTAATTTCCTCGTGTCTCTGAGGGTGAGTCTCTACTTCGAAAAAATATTCTTCCTCTGATGCAAAGGGAGAATCCATGATAATTGATTCTAAATCAAAATCGCTTGCATCCTCAAATGCATCAGTGTTAGGTTCACACTCTTCTAAAATCGCATCGCCCATGATTGGCTCTATCGTGAAAACTGAAATGTCATAGCCATCCTCGTCACAGTGGGGTGTCCATTGTTCTTCATTGATGGCTACATCCATGGTTGCAAGGATTTCAGCCCAACCATGGGGTTCAAACTCTTCGTCTGGGAATACTACAGGTGCGTAGGCTGGATCTTGAAGGGTTCGTGGATGTTGTTCTGCACCTAAGGTCCTGGCTTCTAGCCTTTCTTCCTCTTGTTTGGCTACTTTACACATCCATAAATGGGTATCCTCATGCAACCAAGAAGGATCTGATTCTAATGAGTGCACGGATTCCGTCTCTACTGGTGTCTTATGGATGGTATTCCATTGTATTGGGGGTACATCTCGATGTGAATAGTCTTTAAGATTGACTTTGGTAGTCACTCCTAAATGTTGCAAGTACAAAGAATTGGTTCCCCAATCTTGTACAATTTGCAACTGACGCATGAATGGTCGTCCCAATATCATCTCATAAGCATGGTTTTTTGCAAAGTCACAAATGGCAAAGGTATGCTCGAATTCTACACCACAAGTGGTGAGAGATATACCTTCTAGTAAGCCTAATGGTTTTTCTATGTGTCCATCAGCCATTTGTAGCTTCATCCTGGTGGGTCTTAATGCTGGCTTACCCCAACGTTTCCATAAAGCGGTGGTAGCTATGGCTACTCCGGCTCCTGAATCTAAGATGGCTTTCGTGGTGTAGCCTTGATGGGTTATCGGAAGATAAGTGTTACCTTCCTCTCCTTCGCTCATATCTCCAATCTTTTCTACGGGTATCTCTGGTACCTTATTTTGTGATCCTATTTGTGAGGGAGTAGTAGCAAGCTCGGGGAATTGATTTGCTACATGTTTCCACAATTCTGGTTTAACCTTTAACAACTCCTCTAGAGTGAAATTACATTGTACTTTAGTATTCTTGATCACTTCCGTGTTTCTAGGGATTACTGATTCTTCATTCCTCACTATTATCGTGGGTGCTCTCATACTAATAGACTTGGCTTCCCAAGGTCCTGTGAACTGAGGTAATTCTTGTAAAGAATTAGATTCAAATCTTGTGTTTTCACTCAGTTGTTCTTCCTCTACACCATCGTAAATAGAGGGAATGTCTTGGGGAAATTGTTCCTGCAAGTCATCTATTTCTTGAATAGGAGGATGAGTTCCTTGTTCCTTTCTCCACTTCTCTTGTTGTATTTCTCTCAAAAATTCATGTGAGTACCTATGTATGGAAGACAAATTGTCTTGACTTTCTGTATTGGGTACTTGAGACAGGGATGGTGCATTCCTTTCCTGTGTCTCTGGGACAATAGGGTTCCTAGGCTGATCCTTTTTCTCTTTACTCTCGATCAAATATTCTAACCTCTCCATTAGTCCTTGAAAATGTAATTCCGGTTTTGCTATGTTATTCCAATTAAGATATCTAGAGGCTTCGAACAAAGCTTGTGCTAATTCTACCATCTTCATGCAAAGTTTAGTTCTCTCAATTTCTAGATCAGCTCGAGGGTAGTTTTTGCTCATTTCAGCTACCTGAGGTCCCTCTTTTAATCTAGCCTGATATGCACGAAACATCATGTCTAGATTCTCTGGTATGGGTTCCGCTAAAACTGATCCTGATTTCTGAGCTGGATTCTTTTGATTCAATTCCTGTGAAGTCAATTCGTGGATTTTGGCTCTAGATTCCTTTAAACTTCCTTCCAACTCAGTTATCTTTTTACTCCATTTTCTCTTAATTCTTTCTCTAGAATCTTTCCAAGATTTTGTTTTTTTACAGCTAGACTCTGCAACTTCACTGGTTTCGGCTACTTTCTCTTGATTAAGCTGTTGGTTCTGTAAGAGCGCTTGGGCTCTTGTTATAGCTTGGATAGGCACGTATGTAGGGTTGGATCCATCTGCGTTATTTACAATACCTATCACGTTGATCGGTGTCACATTCGGAGCATTAACAGGGTTCTTAGGACAATCTTTGATTATGTGCTCTTTGCCACAATCAGCACAAAAGCCTTGGATGTTATAGTACTGTGATTGTCCTGCTATCGGGGGGTGTGGACAATCCTTTATGAAATGATCTCCTTGGCACCTAAAGCATGGTCCTCTAGGGCCCTGTGGTCTCTGTTGTCTTAATTGGGGCCGTGGATTTGGGTTTGTGTACATCACATTAGCATAGTCGGGCTCCCAACTAGGTTCCACTGGTGGACTATCGTAATGATATGTCTCCACGTGTTCTGGTGACTCTGTGTAATATGGGGGTGGACTATCGACATGAGTGGAGTCAAAACTGTTTGAGTGGGGGTCACTCTCTGTGATCAAAGGTGAAGAAGGCACTAAGGCCCTACTTAGGTTCTCTTTTGCAGCAGCATATTTGACTGAGATGACATTCGCTGGTGGGGGTGGCTGCTGAGCTAAGATAGGTTGAGGTCTCTGTTGAGCCTAGTATGGGTAGTTCTGAGGAAGCCTATAGTAATAAGGCTGAGTATTGTATTGGCCTTGATACCTACCTGGCTGCGGGTATGCTTGCGGGTAGTTCTGTCTCACGGTTTGTTTGTTGTATGGGCAGTCCTGAGCCGTATGATTCGTGTATCTTCTCTCGATTGTACAGTATTGGCCACTAGGGTTGGCTTGTGGTTGTGTTGTGTTGGGACACACATTTGCCATATGGTCACCACCACAGGTGTAACAACGCTTGTTTGTTAGCACCCTAGGTTTACTAGAAACTCCTAGTTTCTGGGCCACCTTTTCTGCCAGGTCTTCTATTGAGCTAGAAAATTTTGTAGATGCTAGAGATGAACAGTCTGAGTCCTTATAGACCTTGGAGAGTTCCAACTCGTCTCCTAAGTTGTCCTCAATGTCTATGCATATTCTCACACATTGCTCTAGCGTTCTGGGTTCTTTTAGGTACACGTAGGAGCGTAGTTTAGAGCTCAACAAGCCATCTAGAAACAATGACACTTGCTTAGCTTGTGAGGGTAGCTCTTGCATTGGACATCGTTCAACATATTGTCTAAACCTACGTCCTGCCAATCTAACTGTTTCTTGAGGGGTCTGTTTAAGGCTATGAATCAACGAAGACGTGTCATGTCTAATCCCACTTTTAGAGAATTCAGTGATGAATGACTCTAAAAAGTGATGGATGTCTCTAAATTGCCTTTGTTGCAAAGGTTGGAACCAAGTTAAAGCGGTATTCTTTAACGTTAGTCCAAATGCGTTGTATTGCGTGAACATGTCTTCAACTTGTTCGGCTCTTAGTACTTGCTTGAATTCTGCGACGTGGTCATAGGGATCTCCTGTCCCATCAAAATAATTCTTCATTGATTTTACTAATTGAGTGGGTCTCAATATTCTTACGTGTTCACGTGGTCTAGGTAGAGGAAAATCATCTCTACCACCTGGGATTCCATGATCTCTTTGTCTATCCACTTTATTAGTGTCCGTGGTTGTTCTATCTCTCCCTATGGGATGAGTGAAGCTTACTTCCGGTCTCTCTTTATTTCCCTCTCTTTGATTTCCATGGGCTGAGGATGTTCCTGCCCCTTGTTGACTTGTATTCATGTTTGTTCTCGATGGAGGGAATACCAATTCTCCTCTCCATGTGTATGTGTTTTTGGCGCGGTCGGGTACCACAAAGACTCTTTCTGAAGTCTCATCCAGGTATACAACCTTTCCAGGTGTATCCGGGTCCTTGAACTCGTATATAGTGATGATACCTACCTCACTAAGTACCTCGGTCTTGTATCTCCAAAAGACTTCATCAGTTTCTTTATTTACAAACAACTCTATGCTTCTGTTGTCCTGAGGGATCCATTCTGGGATTAGTACTCGTGTCAGTACAGATTTCCCTCTAGGTGTTCTAGGTTCGTCTAATGGTTCCTTTCCTTGAGATTTTGCTTCCGTCTCTGGTTGAATCACGCCAAACTCGTTGGTATTGTTTGGCTGCGTACTTAAGATGTACATCGTTCCTTCCTTGTCTATGTACGCGTCTCTCTCGAATTTCACCACTGGACGTTCCAATCCAATGGGTTGATCGGGGTTGTGCATTTGCACCACTTGCCTCCGCAAACCATCCTCATAGATGCGAGCACCTAATCGGTTGGTTCGGAGAAACTCTAGTTGTGTTCTATAGGGTCCTTCAGGTTTTTCTAAATAGGCTACATTCGACCCTCCTTCTGGTCTTTCTGTGCTAAATGCCATTTCTGAATCACTAGTATCTGAGCTCTTGTAGGGATAACTAGTGTTCAATTGTTGAGCCCACGATTGTGCAGTAGTTCTTATACTTGCCTCTGATGATCTAAGGCTTCGTCGGTCTGACTTACCTATATGTTTGGCCGATCTAAGGTTCATTAATTTTCTTCCTTGCACACTCAGTACACGCTCAGATCGTCACCGATTCTTTGTTATTACTTTCTTGATTCTTTTTAGATTTCTTTAGATTCTTGTCTTAATGTATGCATCAGGAATTCGACTTTCCGTGATAATTTTGAGTTCTCGTTCCGTCAGACTTAGGTTCTTTCCTTTAGGTTTTCGTGTCACACACCTTTACTTTAGTCTTGAACTTGAAAGAATTAAATATCTTGAACTTGAGGCGTTTCTATCGTCTTAATCCACAATGCTAACGTTTATCCTAAGCTAAGAATTGACTGAGGGGGTTGAGTAATCTTCCAACCTCGAGTCCGCTTTTCTGGTTGCTCTGATGCCCAAGAAGCCGCGCTTCCCAAGCTTTATGCCCTTCACAGCCTTGCCTTGGTTGTCTTTGATTGCCCTTGCTAGACCTGGAAAAATCCAATATTAGACCAATTCACAGTTGGATGATCAAGCACTTAAGTACATACACCTTTTAAGTCCCTTCCCTTTTGCCCAACTTTTTAATGCTGGCCCCCTGGCTTTCAAGTCCCAAACTAGGTCAACCTCAAAATAGCTTATCTAAAAATAGATGTATTCTTTAAAAAACGGACTTCGGATGAAAAAGTTATGACCATTCAGGCCCTGGGGGGTAAAAACTGACAAATAGGTTTTTCTCCAAATATGAGCTAAGGGGTCTCTTATGAGTCTAATCACCCAAAAATTTCCCAAAAATAGGCCCAAAATTGGCCAAAAATTGAAACCCTAAAATTTGCGATGGGGGTGCACAATCGCGATGGTCTGAGATAATCGCGATGGTCTGGGACCGTCGCGATGGCGTGAATTTGCACAATCGCGATGGTCTGAAAGTGCACCGTCGCGATGGCGTGAAAGTGCACAATCGCGATGGTCTGAAAGTGCACCGTCGCGATGGCGTGAGGGTGCACCGTCGCGATGGCGTGAACTTGCACAATCGCGATGGTCTGAAAGTGCACCGTCGTGATGGCGTGAGGGTGCACCGTCGCGATGGCCTGATGTGCACCGTCGCGATGGTCTAGATTGCCACATGGCACCGTCGGCGCGATGGCGTGAGCCAATCGCGATGGCGTGACACAATCGCGATGGTCAGAGACCGTCGCGATGGTCCGGCCAAGCCGTCGCGATGGCGTGAGCCAATCGCGATGGTGTGACACAATCGCGATGGTCAGAGACCGTCGCGATGGTCCACCAAAATGCAAATTTTGTGAATGCAGCTGTGGATTCCTAGAGGTGCTGGTGTCGCCTACACGCTGGTGTGGTCGCCTTATCCAAATTCCGAACTTTGCAGACCATCGCGATGGTCTGACACAGTCGGAAATTTCTGACAGAAACTGAAAAGTTTACCTTTTCCAAGCTTTCCTGATGCACTGGAGCTTTGTACCTGCAAGAAAACTCAAGAAAACAAAAGCACACACAAGCACAAAAGTTCTCTCTCACTCTCTCGCATGCACAAATGAGGGGAAATGAGGAGAATGGGTGGATATGGTGAATTTTCTGATTTTTTTGGAGATGAAGATGATGATGCGGTGATGAAGATGGAGTGTGGGGGAGGTGAAAAACACTAAAAACTAAGTAAAAACAACAACAAAAACTGAAATTTTTACCTTCCAATGCCACTTCTTGCTATACTCTTACCATCACACATTCGTCCTAGACTCGATCCCCGGCAACGGCGCCAAATTTGGTGTTGCTCTAGCACAATGGTGAGAACCACATTAAGAAGCTTCACCTCCTTAATGTCAATCCGCGGAAGAGATAGGAGTGATATGAAGATCGTGAATGTGAGATGAAGTGAAAGTGAAGGTGAGAAGCATAGAAATGCACACACATATACACACACACTAAGAAGAGACAAGCAAGACACAATGGAAGGTGGGAAATTAGCTCTATTACTCAAGAACACTATTACAAGCTCAAAATAGCTCTAATCTCACACTAGCCAACCTCAAAAATGAGCTCTAGAGCTCTTTTTATAGTTTCTAGACTAGTTTTGACCGGTTTCACATCTAGTGACCGGCATAGTTAAAAATTAGGTCCTAGATGCTATTTGGAAGGGTAAACGATGTCTAAAAATAACGAAAATTGATATGCTTGTTCTACCTAAGCTCCTCAAGCTCGAGGACTCCTCGGCTTGCACAAAATGGAGCTGTGGATTACAAAATGGGGTTTTCTATGTTACATATGTTACAATAGTGATAAAAATCACTGTTGGAGGTTTTTGGAAAGTATTTGGAAACATAATTATTTGAAAAACGATTCGACTGGCTCCCTGCTTTGTCGTTACATGCTTCCGTGTCGTCTGTGCCTCTGACTGCTTCCAACAGTTGGCTTCGGTCCACACCTCTGGCAAATGTCACATGCCTTTCCCCATTCATCTGCATCCCTAAATAGTGTAGGCCACCATAGACCAGCATCCAGTATCCTCTGACTCATAATATGCCCTGGAAGGTGCCCACCACCTGTTCCTTCATGTGCAGAGTGAAGGACTTGCCTCACTTCTTCTTCTTCCAAACACTTCCTGAACCTGTCATCCTTGCCCTGTCTGTACAATTTATCTTCAATGAAGGTATATGGTCTACTCTTGATTAGCAATCTCTTCTTTTGCACAACACTAGCTTTTTCTGGATACAACCCAGTTTTAATGAAATTTTTGATATCATAATACCAACCTTGAGCTTGTACAGCAAACAGATGAGCATCTGGAAAATCATTATTGATTCCACTAGTTTGATTCATCATATTAATTCTGGATAGGTGATCCGCCATAACATTTTCTTTACCTGGTTTATGGACTACAGAAAAATCAAACTCTTGGAACAACAATAACCACCTCCATATTCTACCAGTGGCTTGTGGTTTGTTGAGTAGGTATTTTAGTGGTTGGTGATCTGTTATAATAATAAATTTTACTCCCAATAAGTAATGACGGAATTTTTGGACAGCAAAGACCATTGCTAGGTCTTCCCTTTCTGTAGTACTGTAATTCCTTTCAGCCTTGGTCAAGATTCTACTGGCATATTGAATTGGTCTGTCCACTTTAAATTCTTCACTGGGTTGGGTCAAAACTGCCCCCATTGCATAGGCACTGGCATCTTCATGTATATGAAAGATTTTTGACCACTCAGGTGTGACCAAAATAGGAGCAGACACTAACCTTGACCGTAATGTTTGATATGCTTTTTCCTCCTCTTCTTCCCATTTAAAAGGTACTTCCTTACCTGTAAGTCTAGCCACAGGTCTGGCTATCTCTGCATACATTTTTATAAACCTTCTATGGTATCCAGTATGCCCCAAGAAACTCTGAATCTCTTTAGGGGATTTAGGTTTAGGCAACTTTAATATAGAAATGATTTTGTCAGGATCTGGGGCCATACCTTTAGCCGACACCACATGTCCTAAGAGAGTTCCTTCTGTCACAAGGAAATGACATTTGTTTGGATTGAGCTTTAACTTAGTCTCCCTGCATCTTTTGAAAACATTCTGCAGCTGCCTCAAGTGGTGGTCCAAACACTCTAGAGGCGTGTCTTTGTGAGATCCTGAAAACGAAGAGAAGTCATCCATGAAGATTCTGAGTGATTCCAGTAATAGGGGGCCAAAAATGAGATTGACCGTTCTGTTAAAGGCGGCTGGAGCATTTCTGAGCCCAAATGGCATTTTTACATACACATATGTTCCCCAAGGTGTGATAAAAGCAGTCTTTTCACGATCCTTTGGATGTATTGATATTTGGTTATAGCCACTAAATCCATCCATAAAGCTATATAATGCATGCCCAACCACTTCTTCAATGACCTGTTCTGCAAAAGGCATTGGGAAACCATCTGGAATGGTCACCTTCCCAAATGGCATTTTTACATACACATATGTTCCCCAAGGTGTGATAAAAGCAGTCTTTTCACGATCCTTTGGATGTATTGATATTTGGTTATAGCCACTAAATCCATCCATAAAGCTATATAATGCATGCCCAACCACTTCTTCAATGACCTGTTCTGCAAAGGGCATTGGGAAACCATCTGGAATGGTCACCTTGTTGAGTGCTCTAAAGTCAACACAAATTCTGATTTTATTAGTATTCTTCTTTGGTACTATAACCATAGGTGAGAGCCACTCTGAGTGTTCTACAGGAATGATGATTCCTGCATCCTCCATCTTTTGGATTTCCACATAGACAGCTTCAGCATATTTTGGATTAAGTCTATAACTCTTCCCTCTTATGGGTTTGGCTCCATCAACCAGAGGGATTTTGTGCTCTCCATAAGTTGCAGGCACTCCTTCTAAGTCTTTATAATGCCAGGCAAAAACATCTATATACTGGGTCAAGAATGATTTTACCTTTTCAAGGAGCCCTGAGTGGCTCCACAACCAAGTGGCCACCAAAACTGGCCGATTATTGTCTTGAGTGCCTAATTGTACTTCTTGGACAGGATTTCTCTCTACCATATTATCTTTGTGTGCATCTTCTTCCTTGTCTTCTTCTACTAGCTTTTCGTGCATTGCTTCATAAGCAGGTGTATTTTGGACTTCAATGTGTTCCTCCTTGTCCTGCATCCATCCTGCGGGGATTTCTTGAATTGGGAAAGAACATTCTTCACTAGAATTTTTTACCTTGCCTTTAGCTTTAGAAACTTCTTTATCTGTGGTTGTCATATCCTCCTCCAAGTTGTATTTGAGGGGTGTCTTCCTGCCCCTTCTGTGGTCTGTGATGGGCTCTCCCAATCCATCAACCTGGACTTTTTCCTTATCTTCAACATAACCTTTAGTCGTGCAAGAATTATTAAGAAAAATTCCAAAACAAGAGGAAGAGTTGCCTGCTTGGAGCCAATTTAGAATATCCTCTTCTTCCTCAAAATCTATTTGGGGTTGATCCTCCGATTCTTTTTCCATGCAAATGCCAACTGTTTGCATCATGCTAGTGTTTCCTTGATTATCTGGGCCCTCTTCTAAATGAATCTTTGTCAGCTCCTGCCCTTTCTTTTGTACCCACATAGTGTCCTTGCCCCAAGAATGAATGACACTTGCATGCCTCAGCCATGGTCGTCCAATTAAGAGAGGAAATCCTCGTTCAACCTGGGGCAATCTTAAAACCACAAAATCCAGAATGAATAGATTACCTTGTACTTCAAGTGGAACTTTTGGGATCACTCCCAAGGGCCTTACTTTGCTCTGATCTGCCAAAGTAACAGTGAAATTTGCAGGCTTTGAAGGGTGGAGTCCACTCTTTTCCATTGTATGTTCAGGCATCAAGTTAATGCCAGAACCACCATCCACAATAACTCCTTGAAATTCATGACCCTTGATTGATACTGTAAGCCGAGGACTTTTATAATCTGTAAGGGGTGCTTCCCCTACAATTTTTCCTTTATGTGAAACAGCAGTCTTTGCCACCAAACTTGTAGTGGAAGCTTCATCAATTATCTGCAATAACTCTGAGCTGAATTTCCCATCCATCTTTATTAAATAAAAAATACTAACCTCCTTTTTCATGGACTTGAGTAGTTTTGAAGCCTCTGATTCCTTGAGAGCATGGGCTCGAGTTGACTTATCAAACTCCTCATGAGCCCTGTTGAAGGCATGCCCAATGGCATCACTGGTGCATATGAGATCTCCTTTTTTACTTGAATCTGCACCTGTGTTGACTTTATCTTCAGATGTCTCTCTATTTTGATTCCCTTCCTTAATCTTTAATTCTTGTCCTATGTCTGCTTGAGCCTTCCCCTTGCTTCTTGTCTGCACCATCAAGGATTCTATTTCTTCTAATTGCACCACCCTGGTAGATGGAGATTGCTCATTGATTGGATCACACACTTCTTCCTTGTGCATAGAAATCATTTGAATATGGGGCCCGGAGGAAGAGGCTTGATTCTTGGAACAATTTGGATAATGGTCTCTTGCATCAGGGCAGTTCCTGCAGGGAGGGGCATTTTCTGGTAGGGTGCACCTACTTTGATAGTGCCCACATTCTCCACATCTGAAACAGATGATTGGCCTCCTAGGCCCATTTCCAAAGTTATTCCTCTGTCTAGGATTATAGTTGTTACCTTGATTTGGTGCAGCAGCCATCACATTTGCTAGTGTTGGGGGTCCTCCTTGTGTCCAGTATGTCGTTGCAGGCATTCCTCTTGATTGGCATTCATGGGCCTCATGGCCAACCTTCCTGCATAATTGACAAGTCACACTTAACAGAGGACATTCACTTACTATGTGACCTTGCTTGCTGCACATGGAACACCAAAGTCCACTCTTGATGCCACCTCCTTTGAGCTCCTGCAACTCCTATCGCAGCTGAGCCAATTCCTCTGCCTGGGCCTCCTCCTCCTTTTGGAGCTTTAGTGCTTCAATCTCCCTTCTCAACTGAGCAACAACATTCTCTTCCTCTTTGTAGGGTTTATTTCTTTTTAAGCCCTCCAGCTCTTTCCTTAGCTGTATCACTGGATCCTCCATTTTTGTACCATATGCTGGTTGGGAAGAGGTTGCTCCATACTGGTACCTTATCTGCTCCAAGCGTGTGGCTGTGTTGATGAACTCCTCTATGGAGGTTGTAGGTAGCACTAATTCCTTTATTTTGCATTGGGTGGCCACTGGTAGGGGCTTAGCCAACCATTTCTTGACAAAAAAGTCGTGTGGTGGATCTGGCAATTTAGCCATTAGTGCTTTGGCCCGAGTCACAAACTCTGGGAACTTTTCTCTTGGACCTAATCTTAAATTTTCTAGCTCTTCTATGATAATCTCCGCAGTGTTGCCATGCTGGAACTGATTTTTAAAAGCATCTTTCATCACATCCCAAGTGGTAAAATGGTTTTCAGCAAACAGGCTGAACCACTTATCAACTAATCCCATTTAATCTAGAGAGTAAAGTTTCCAAGTCTACCTGACCCGCCATGCTCTTGACTGATGATGTGGAAGATAGTGGACTGGGGGACCTTCTAACAACCTTCCTCCTTGTCTGTTTGCAGGTGACCCTCAATACTTGGGACCGGGTTGCGGTCATGAGCAGCTCATAGTCCACTGAATATGAGACACTTGATAAGAATATTTACCTTTTGTTTGATGAAGTAGCACTGTGGTTCTGTCGACACTTGATCTCTTCTATGCTTGGCACTTGGTTTCTCCTAAGCTCAAATCTCCTTGGAAGTCCCACCGTGCGTGCCAAATTTTGTTGGTGGATTCTTAGACAAGAAGGAGTTTGAGGGTTTGTAGGAGAAAAGGGAAGAAACAAGAAGAGAAAATACACTTGGAAGCTTCTGCCGATTGATTACAGTAAGACAATTACAATAGTTGAAGTACAAGACAAGCCAATACCTTTGTGCACAATCCCACAGAGTGCCCAATTACAAAATACCCAATATCCCAAAGTCTTCTTGCCGCCGGCCTCCTCTGCACCAGACCTCCACCTGCTTCAAGCTTATCCTTATGCACACCTTGCACCAAGCTTCCACAAAGGGGGGAGGAGTGAATACCTTCTGTCGGCACGCGCCCACTACAATGGGACCTTGAGATACTTGGGGGCTAGCTTAACACTCTCTGCACAATCCCTTAGGCACTCTCCATGCACCTTGCACTTCCACTTCTCTGCGTCGCACACTGGTGATTGTTGCACTTCTCTCTCTTTCTTCCTTAGACTATGCTCTCTTGCTTACTCTAAGATTGGTCCAAGAATGGCCCTTGCCTTGATTTGAGTGTGTCGATACGTACGCTCCCAACTGCAATAGCCTCTTGGTGCTCACTTTGATGACCCAAGATTGTCCTCACAAGTGGCAGCCAACGACTCACTGTTTTGTCCTGTAGTGACTTTAGACTAAAACCAAAAATTTTAATAGGGGGCCATTCTTTCACCTGTGCGTACACTTTGCCGCTTCACATAACTTCATGTTTCCTTTTAAGTCTTCACTTTTGCACATAAGAGGGGGTTCACCTGAACCTTCCAAAACACTTTAAAACACACTTTGAACCTTAGGGAAATTAGAGAAAATACCTCTGCAACCTGCAACCCACTTTCTCCAATTTACCCTTTGTGGACAATTCATTGTGCACTACCTGTGCACTTTGACACCTGCACTTACACACTTTGACTTTGCACCTGTTGACTTTGACCTTGACCTTGTTGACTTTGACCAGTTGACTTTGACCAGTTGACTTTGACTGCAGTTGACTTTGACCAACATGAATTTTATGGGCTCAACACCCTTTGACAGACATCACACCTTTTTACATAGGTTCTTGCATCAGGAAATAGAGTTGGCCACCAAAAGCCAGAATATAAAATGAGTTTAGCAGTTCTGTCACTTGAGAAGTGTCCTCCTACCACTCCAGAGTGTGCCATTTCCAACATTTCCAAACATTTATTTTCAGGAACACATATTCTTAGGTATCCATCCATTCCTCTCTTATACAATTGTTCCCCTATCAATTGATATTCTTCAGAGATTACTTGTAAGTTTTTTGAATCTGTACCAGCTATTACTTGTTTTCCTTTCTCCTTCCTTCTCAATTCATCAATGATATTTTCACTCCAATCTGGATTCTTCTGGAACCAATATAGAGTTATGAATTCTGAATCTTGCAATGTTTGGCACTTATTGCAATTGGCAATGTATTTTAATACATCTTGAATTTTATTAGGCCAATGTACCCCCATCCTATTGAGATTACTTAGGGTGACTACCCTAGAAGCATGAGTGCAAGGGTTCCAATGATGAGCTCTCCTCAGATATTCTTGTTGCTCCTCCTCAGGAGTGCAATATTCTAATATGCCTGTGTGGTTGAGATGGTATAAATGCCCAGCTAGCAACATAAAGTTCCTGCTTTGCAATACTAGGTGTGCATTATTCCCAACTGTTCTACAAGGTCCCATGGTTAATAATGGTACTAAAGTCATGGCCCACTCAGGAACACTTTCTACCTTAAAGAGATAAGTGTCTAGCAGATTGTCATCTAAAGGTGAACTGGGTTCTTCAGACTGGATTCGTGATAAATGATCTGCTCTCAAGTGTGTTTTCCCTTGTCTGACCACCACTTCAAACTCAAATTCCATTAACAACAGAAACCATCTGACTATTCTCCCTGTGTGACAAGGTTTATTTACCAAATATAACAGAGCTTGATGGTCTACAAAGAACTTAAACTTGTTGGCCAAAAGGTAATGTCTGTATTTTTTTACAGCAAATACCATGCCCAATCCCTCTCTTTCAGTGGTTGTGTAATTTTTCTCTGCTTGATTCAATTGTCTACTAGCATAGGCCACTGGAAAATCTAACTTGCTTCCTTCTATTGGTTGTGCTAACACACATCCCAAAGCATAGTTTTTGAAGCATCCACATGAACATGAAAAATTTTGTCCCATTGAGGTGTTTTCAGAATTGGGGTTGTTACCAAACAAGTTTTTAGAGTTTCAAAGGCTTGGTCACACTCCTTAGTCCACTCAAACTTTGTAATTAGGGCATATAAGGGTTTTGCTATGTCAGCAAATTTGTGTACAAATTTCCTATAGTACCCACAATGTCCCATGAAAGTTTGAAGTTCTTTTACACTTGTTGGTCTTGGAAGCTCTATTATGGCCTTTATTTTCTTCTCATCAGTTGAAATTCCATTTTTAGAGACTATATGACCTAGCATTCTTCCTTGTCTGACAAAGAATACACATTTTTCTGGATTTAAACATACTCTGTAGGTTCTGCATTTCCCGAATATATTTTCTAAGTCCTGCAAGTGATCTTGTCTTTTTAATGAAAAAGTACAAAGATCATCTACATATATTTCCATTACCTTTCTCAGGAACTCTTTGAAGACATGACACATCAATCTCTGAAAAGTTGCTGGAGCATTGGTTAACCCGAAGGGCATAACCCTAAAGGCATAAATTCCCCATTCTGTGGAGAAGGAAGTTTTATGTTGGTCTTCCAATGCTATGGGAACCTGATTGTACCCTGAAAAACCATCTAAAAAACTATAAACCTCCTTTCCTGCAACTCTTTCTAGAAGATGATCTGTTATAGGCAGTGGATAATTATCCCTTATAGTTGCTGCATTTACCTTTTTCAAGTTAATGCATACCCTAAGTTTCCCATTCTTTTTTGGTACCACAACTATAGGAGATATCCATTCTGTATACTCAATTTCATAGATGAAATTGACAGCTAATAGCTTGTGAATTTCTTCCTTTATCTTAGCAGAGTATTTATCATTAAATGTGTAATGTCTCTGTTTACTAGGTTTTGCTTCAGATGTAATAGGAATCTTATGCTCACAGATTTTAGGATCAATACCTTTCAAATCCTTGTAGCTATAAGCAAATACATCCCTATAGTTTCTTGCCAAGTTTCTTAGTGCCTCTTCTTCTTGAGTTGTCATGTCATCAGCCACTACAATGTGTCTTTCTTCTCCCTCCTCCTGAGTGATCATGATCTTTTTAGTTTCTTCCTCATTATCATAAGGCTCTCCTTTCTTCTTTTCCCTCTTTGGTTTCCTTCTGAGAAGTAATCTATTTTCTACCTCATAGGCCTTGAAATTTTCTAGTACATCAAACTGTTGATCTTTGTTCATTTCCCTTGTCTTTTTCTGATTCTCCTGGTTTTCTTCTATTTCTTTGTGTTTGTTTTTCTTATATTTGCCTGAGATTTTATCTTTAATAGCACCTTCAGCTTTTACTTCCTCCAAAAATTGTGTCTTTCCTTTTTCTAATATCATTTCTGATTCTATATCCTCTTCTGTTCTGGATACCTTTATCATTTGTATTCCAATGTGAAAAATATCATATCCTTCTTCATTTTGAAATTCCACTCCTACATATTCATCACTGGCTAGATCCATGGTAGCCAAGATTTGATTCCACCCATAGGGCTCAAATTCCTCATCCTTGAATTGTTGAGGTACATAGTTCTCATCTTGTAACCTCCTTTCCTCCATACAATCCTCTCTTCTTAATCTCCTTCTCCTATTGGTCAGAGTTCTTATCATATTGCACTTCCATACTGATGATTCAACTTCATCCTGGTCCTCCATTTCTGATTCCTCACTCAACTCTTGATTCTGATGAATCTTATACCATTCTTGAGGAGATATGTCACAGTAGTGTCCATTTCTTAGATTTACTTTGGTTATTCTTCCTTTGCTCTACAGGTATAAGCAATCATTACCCCAATCTTGTACAATTTGCATTTGTCTCATGAAAGGTCTTCCTAGGATAATTTCATATGAAGTAGATTGTGGGAATTCAACTATAGCAAAGGTATGTTCTATCTCTATCCCACATATGTCCACAATCACTTTTTCCCATATTCCTAGGGGTTTCTGTATGTGTCCATCTGCAAGTTGCAATCTCATTTTTTTGGGTAATAATTCATTTTTTCCCCATTTCTCCCAAGTTTGTTTAGTCATGATGGCCACTCCTGATCCACTATCCAAAATAGCTTTGGCCTGGTTTTTTCCAAATTGTATTTTTAAAGTTGAGTTTCCCTCTTCTCCCTCACAATATCCTCCTATCTTATCAATGGGAATATACCACAATTCCTCCATTTCCTGTAGTTGTGGGTGAAGATTTTCTGGTGTTGTCTCCCATTTTTTCACTTGGCTCTGTAAGTGAGGATTTTGTTTCATTAAATCTTCCCATGTGGTGTGATACAAAATTGTGCATCTTTTGTCTACATTCACTTGGAGTGTTACTTGTGGGTTTTCTTCCTTGATACTCTTTCCTCTTGTTTTTGTTGTCTCAGATTCCTCAACTGTTTTTTGAGAATTGTCTTCTTCCCCCATTTTGAGTTGCACTTCCTGAATGATTTGTTTACATTTCTGCATTCTTTCATGTTCTAAGTCTGGCATAGGATAAGCCATTGTATGATCAGCAGGGCTTGGTCCCTCTTGAATTCTTCCTTTGTATGCTTTTATCAGAGTGTCTAGAATTTTTGAATTTCCTATTTCCAACTGGGTTTGTGTCTTTGGAGGGGAAGTATTGTTTGATTGTTCCCTATTTTCTTCTTCAATATTTTTACTCATTTTTTGCTTCCTCTCCCATTTCCCTTTTTGTCTATATTTCTTTACCTTTGAGATTGAACCTTCATTTTGTTCCTTAGTTGTTCTTTGTTGTTTTGTTTGTGACCTTGTTACAGCATTTACATCTACTAGGTCATTGTCACTCAATTCTTCCTGTTCCATGATACTGACTGCTTTTAGTGGTATGTTATTAGGTGTGTTTTGTTGTTTTTGAGGATTTTTTGGGCAATCCTTTATCAAATGCTCCCTGCCACAATCCTTGCAATATGCTCCTTCTATTCTAAATGTAGGAGGTTGTGGACAGTCTCTAATAAAATGATCTCCCCCACACCTATAACAAATTATCTTTGGTCCTCCTTTGAATTGAGGTTTTTGATTGGACATATAATTATTGGTTATATACATGAAAGTGGCAGTGTCCATCTCAATTCTTCCATTTCCCAAGTCTAAAGCTTGTAATTCTGGCTCTCTTGATTCATAACCTTCCCATTCTTCTTGATATCCCTCATTCCATTGATAGTCTTCCTTATATGGTGGCTTTGTTCTTGAGTTTCCCTCCTCTATTGGTGTGTATTTGATTGGCACCACATTTGTTGGTATAGGAGGTTGTTGCCCCAGCACAGGTCTTGGTTGCTCACTATACACTGATTCTCTTTGGCTTCCATAGTCTCTCTCCTTTATGGGTTGTTTATTATAGAAGCATTCCTCCCTGGTATGGTTGGTCCATTTCCTCTCTAGTGTACAATATTTGAGTGTCTTTCTGTCTTGCAAATGTGGAGGCTTTTGATATGGGCAATGTTGTATCAGATGACTTTCTCCACAATTGTAGCATTTTTTATTTGTGTTTATCCTGGAATTTATCAAATTAGTTTTAGTGCTTACCTCTAGGGCTTTAGCAATGGCCTGAGCCAACTCTTCTGCTGGAGGAATTTTGTCTTCATTTGATCTGGGTTGATCAAAAGCTAACAAATCCTGGCCTCTGTTATCTTCCACATCTATTGCTTCTTTCACACAAGCTCCTAGATCAGGGCATCTCCTGTAATACACTAGGGTTCTTAATTGAGCACTTCTCAACCCCTCTATGAATAGCGATACTTGTCTAGCCATGGAAGGTACTTCCTCTTTAGGGCATCTGTCAATATATTGTTTAAATCTCCTGGCTGCCTCCCTGACATTCTCATCTTTTTGTTGTTTAAAACTGTGTATCAAAGTGGCTGTGCTATGTTTTATCCCGGTCTTTGAGAATTCTCCAATAAAGGCTTCTAAGAAGGATTCAATATCTAGGTACATTTCTTTTCTCAAAGGGATGAACCATGATAATGCTGGTCCAGTTAGGGTTAGACCAAATGCCTCAAATTGCACTTTGTAATCTTCCACCTCCTCAGCTCTAATTAATTGCCTAAACTCTGCAGCATGAGCATGGGGATCTGAATACCCTTCATATTGATTTTTCATACATTTGGCTACTTGATATGGTCTAAGCATTCTACCCTGAGGTTGCCAATGGTGTCTTCTTCTGAGTGGAAATTCATTATATCCTTCTGGTTCCTTGTCAAAGGGATTTGGTGAAGCATGTGTCCTCCTCCCATGTTGTTGTTCAGTACTAGTATAGTTTTCATTGGGTCTAGGTAAATCTGGTTGTCCCATGTTATGCTCCCAAGGTCCTTTGTCAGCACATTGCCCTAAGTCATTTGAATTTTCTGGGTCTTGGGAGAAGATGTACACACACCCTTGCCTATCCTCATACCTACCATCTTTGAATTGAGCTACAGGTGTTATGTTTAGGGGAGCTTCTAAGTTTCTCAATCTAATGAGAAACTTATGCGTTCCATCTTGATATACATAGGTGCCAAACCTATTTGTATACATGTATTTGAGGATATTTCTATAATCCCTAGTTTCAATGGGCTCATTTGTTTCAGTTAAATTTTCCATGTTGTTTTCTTGCCCTAAATTTCTTTCTTGCCCTTCCCCTATTACTGACTCTATCTCCTTCCTTCCTAGGTCTTGCTTAGTAAGTGAATTTAGTTTGATCCCAGACCTAAGGATCATTTAGCTGATTTTCACGATTTTGAACTCAAAATCGTGTTTTTCACGATTTTGTGTTCAAACTAGTGATTTTTCACCAATTTCTGTTGAAAATCGTGTGTCCCACGACTTTCTACATAGGAGAGTGTTTTTTCACGATTTTGTGACTAAAATCGTGTTTTCCATGATTTTGAACTGAAAATCGTGTTTTTCACGATTCTCTAACTAGGATAATGTTTTTCACGATTTTGTGACTAAAATCGTGTTTTCCACGATTTTGTACTTAAAATCGTGTTTTTTTCACGATTTTCTAACTAGGATAATGTTTTTCACGATTTTGTGTCCAAACTCGTGTTTTTCACGACTTTGTGTCCAAAATCGTGTTTTTCACGATTTTGTACTCAAAATCGTGTTTTTCACGATTCTGTGCTCAAAATCGTGCTTTTCACGACTTTGTGCTCAAAATCGTGTTTTTTACGATTCTGTGCTCAAAATCGTGTTTTTCACGATTCTGTACTCAAAATCGTGTTTTTCACGATTTTCTAACTAGGATAATGTTTTTCACGATTTTGTGTCCAAACTCGTTTTTTTCACGACTTTGTGTCCAAAATCGTGTTTTTCACGATTTTGTACTCAAAATCGTATTTTTCACGATTCTGTGCTCAAAATCGTGTTTTTCACGACTTTGTGCTCAAAATCGTGTTTTTCACGATTCTGTGCTCAAAATCGTGTTTTTCACGATTCTGTGCTCAAAATCGTGTTTTTCACGACTTTGTGCTCAAAATCGTGTTTTTTACGATTCTGTGCTCAAAATCGTGTGTTTCACGATTCTGTATTCAAAATCGTGTTTTTCACGATTTTCTAACTAGGATAATGTTTTTCACGATTTTGTGTCCAAACTCGTGTTTTTCACGACTTTGTGTCCAAAATCGTGTTTTTCACGATTTTGTACTCAAAATCGTGTTTTTCACGATTCTGTGCTCAAAATCGTGTTTTTCACGACTTTGTGCTCAAAATCGTGTTTTTTACGATTCTGTGCTCAAAATCGTGTTTTTCACGATTCTGTGCTCAAAATCATGTTTTTCACGACTTTGTGCTCAAAATCGTGTTTTTCACGATTCTGTGCTCAAAATCGTGTTTTTCACGATTCTGTGCTCAAAATCGTGTTTTTCACGATTTTGTGCTCAAAATCGTGTTTTTCACGATTTTGTTCCCAGACAATCGTGATTGCTCACAATCGTAAATAACACGATTTTCTGATGAAAATCGTGTACTGGGAATCGCAATGTTGTTCTTTGTGCTCAGAATCGCGATTTTGTGTTGACTTCACAATCGCGATTTTGAACAATTTTGAATTTTTTCAAGTTTTGATTTTCAGATCTCTCTTTCTTCTAATAGAATCGCCTTATTGAATTTTTAACATGCAATGAAACATCTTTAACCAAAAGCTAATATTTTCTCACTTAAAAACTCAAACTCAGAAAATCGCAATTTCGTTATTTTGCTATTTTCCTACTTTTTTGTGTTATAGGGTTACTAAAATGCTAAGAAATGCAACCAAATTAATGTTGAGACTCTTTACCTTGCTTGCTTGGTTGAAAATTTCTCCAAAAGTGGCTGGTTGCAGAAAGTTGCGATTTTGCTCGATTTTGCTCACTCTCTCTCTTCCTCACTCTCACTCAAATGAATTTTTCTTTCAATTCCAGGTTTTTATAGTATCCAGAAAATCGCGATTTTGTGTGATTTCCACAGTTCTTCACTCTTCCACTTGTCCCAACTTTACTTACCCAATCTTGATGACATCTTTTGCAATTTTCTTTTCTCAAAGTACCCAAATATGCTAGAAATTCCAGAAATTTTCTCTTATAGAAAATCGCGATTTTGTGCAGAAAATCGTGTTTTTTTCTGTAGATCTTATTTTGTGCAAATTTGAGTATTCTTTCTTCTTGTTCTCTTTCAATACCTTCTCTCCTTTGTAATTCACCAAACTCCTGTACTTCTGCACCAAAATCACAACCTTACTCAGAAAACCGCGATGTTGTGCAGAAAATCGTGTTTTTTCAAATCTGCTAATTTTTAACAAATTTTTTGCTTTTCTCTTACTTGGTCCCTATCACTCTCATCCACAAAGCTCTAGTGCAACTTCCTAAGAAGAAAAGAAATTTGTTTGATTGTTTTTATGAATTTTATGATTTTTTTTAGTTTTTTGCCCTAAAATAAAGGAGAACACTTTACTTAGGGTTTCTTGTTTGGTGATCTATTGATCCTATGTTTCTTGATTGGTTATGATTTCTTATAGCTTAGCTATCACAACAGTTCATGAGAAAAATTTTCCAAAGAAAATGTGCTATGGAATGCAAGCAATTTTTGCAAAGATAAACTCAATCACATTTTTCTTTTCAAAATGCAGATCAACTCAAGATTTATGCTCAGATTTAGTTAACAAATGAATCTTTTCTACTTGCATCTAGCTACTTTAACTGACTTTTCCTTAGTGCAACCATGTTATCTTCCCAAGATCCACAATGGTGCCTAGTACTTGGTCAAAAAGAACTCTAAAAATGCAAGAATAGACTCATGAATCTTTCCTACTTGCATCTAGCTACTTTAACTGACTTTTCCTTAGTGCAACCATGTTATCTTCCCAAGATCAACAATGGTGCCTAGTACTTGGTCAAAAAGAACTCTAAAAATGCAAGAATAGACTCATGTTACCTCATCTTCAGCTTTCTTGGCTCAAATCTTCCACACACCTGCACTTTTACTTCAACAATGTAATGAGCAACTATCAATTTACAAAAATTTCAGCACTTCCAATTCTAAAAGATGATCTATTGCTTTCTTTTCCCAAAAGACAAACAAAAGAAATCTACCTTTTCATGTTCACATTTCTTGATTAAAGAGTATTACCTTTTCCTTGTGTTTGTTACCATCATCAATAGAAGATCCAGCAAGGTCCAACTTCAATGAAGCTTTTGAATTACTCCCCGGCAACGGCGCCAAAAAATGTTTGTTATTGATCTTTGGAGTTGTCCTCTCCAATCATTTAGCATAAAGAATCAACAAGACATCTTTATTTTGTCAATCCTAGAAGTATTCTTGAGACCACAGCCCCTTCAAGATGATATAATCCAAGAAATAAGAGAATAATGGCTGGATTTCTGAGAATAGTGAAGATGAAGAGGAATTTCTAGGGTCTGGATTATCTTGAGCAAATCTCCACCATTTTCTACAATCTTGGTGTCTATTGCATGCTATTTTATCAGCAAAACACAATTATGAAGTCAAAATCAAGAAATATCACCTGTATCATACAGACGAGACAATCACGATTCTGTGCAAACAGACGATTTTCAGCTCCAGCACCATTCTTCATCAATTCATCACTCAACACAACAGTATTCAACTCTCTTCATACACATTCAACAGATTTACACAATAGAAGCTCACAAATCTCCATGGATACACAAGACTAAGACTCACAAATCTAAGAAACCACACAAAAGAGGAGAAAACACGATTTTCAGCAGAAAACTCCTTCTCTATTCACTTGGATAGCATGTAAACAAATGATTAACCAACCCCCTCATAATAGAGGAAATTAGCTTATATACATTTTCAAGTGTCCCTTTTCACACTTGAATTTTGGTCTTTTCCTCTATTATTCTAAAAATATGCTATCTAAGAGTTTCCAAAAATTCTAGAAAAAATACATAAGATTCTATCCTACATAAGGAAGACTCTTCCTTATTTTTACAACAATTGCATAAATATTTTTACAAATTTCTATCATTTTACAATTATTTTCCTTCCAAAAGGATTCCAAAAAATGCATCTTCCAATAGTTGATTTACAATTTTGTTACACTATTTTGTGGGAATAAGGTTAGCTTTGTTGCTCATTCACTTCACACACTTAGATTATTTCAACATAACCTAAATTTTGTATTATCATCTTCTTTGATATTCTTCCATTCGTGAGTGCACCACTTAATATGGTTGAGTAGTACTCCCATGTTGTAATTTGGACATCTATTTTTTAGTGAGTAAGATTTGGCTTACGTTCTCTATCCTTGTCTCAAGATCTCTTTCTTTCTATCTCTCACCTATCATCGTAATTAAATAAGTGTGTATGCTCAAAAGGTTTTAGTATTGGAACGATCCTAGGGCCCCAAATTAGTGTTGGAATTTGGGGCCCCAAGATCGTTCCAATACTAAAACCTTTTGAGCATACACACTTAATTAATTACGATGATAAGTGAGAGCTGGAAAGAAAGAGATCTTGAGACAAGGATAGAGAACATAAGCTAGATGCTTACTCACTAAAAAATAGATGTCCAAATTACAACATGGGAGTACTACTCAACCATTTAAAGTGGTGCACTCACTAATGGAAGAATATCCAAGAAGATGCTGATACAAAATTTAGATTATGTTGAAATAATCTAAGTGTGTGAAGTGAATGAGCAACAAAGCTAACCTTATTCTCACAAAATAGTGTAACAAAATTGTAAATCAACCAACCCTAATTTTGAGATTAGGATAGAGAAACCCCAAAAACAAAATATAAGGTTACTCACAAAAGATAGTTACCACCACCTTGTATAAGACTTCTTGATCCAAGAGAGTAGCCTCTCCTTCACCAAAACTCCACCTCCAAAGCTTTAGAACACCAAGAGCTGGCTTGTGATCTTTGAGTGATCACCTCCTCCAAGGGTGTGAGACTCCTCCTTGATCTCATTGAGAGGATCGCTTGTTGAGTGGTGATTCATAATGAGCCAAAGCTCTTCTTATATAGCTTTGTGATCCCTTCAAAAGCACAACAAATAAAGCATAAATTGAAAAGCTATGATTGCTATGTGATCGATCGCTAAGATAATACAAAAAAGCTATTGCTGCCATCGGGAAGGCTTTGATCTTTGTTCGCTTTAGTAAAAAAGACTTTTGAAAATTTCCACTGACGGGATTTGAACCTGGGCTGCCCTTTTGAGAGTACAGTAGTGTAACCACGGCACCTAATGTCTTTTGTTGTGGTAGGACTATAGTGAAAGTTATATATGTTGTTAGCTCATGTGAAATTTGAAGAGAAAAACAAAACTTCTAATGAAGCTAAGGTTTGACATTGATTCCAACAATCCCTCCTTCAATGTCATAGTGGTACAAGCTTCAATAACCTACAAATCTTCTCATGACTATATCTATTCATTGCTTTGGTAAAAATATCTGCAACATTCTCACTAGAACGAACATAAACCAGCTCAATGTGCTTCTTAGCTATTTGCTCTTGAATATAGTGGTAGTATACCTCTATATGTTTTATCCTTGCATGATGCACTGGATTCTTTGCTATAGCTATTGCACTCTAGCTATCTGAAAATATCTGAATGGGTTCATGTACTCTCACATCAAGATAATTGAAAATCTTCTACAACCATACTGATTCTAGAGTAGCTGTAAATGCTGCACGATATTCAGCTTCACATGATGAAGTGGCAATAGTGCGTTGTCTCTTCGAAAGCCATGAGATAAGACAATCTTCAAGATAAAAACAAAATCCACTAGTACTTCTTCTTGTGTCTCTATCACCTACCCAATCAAAATCTAAAAATCCTTTTAGTAACAAATGTGTAGATTTCATAAATACCATAGAATAATTTGAAGTTCCCTTCAAATATCTGAAGATTTGCTTTAGTGCTTTCTGTTGGGAATGATGGATGGATACTCCAAGAGACTGAGTAGGTACTGCTAACCCTGCTTTGTACCAGCACTCTTTTGCTTCAGAGTTGATAACTAGACCTCCTTAGCTTTCCAATGACACCATAAAATGTCCTATGTCCTTTGGAAATGATGTGTGCGAATTGGAAAACTTCCTTTTAGGGGTATCTAATTAGCTTAGTAAGCTACCTATTCCAAGTGGAATGATGTAAAATGATAAACTATGCTAAGAGAAATCAATTTAGCAAGTTAAGCTATACCCCCGACTTTTTAGGACTGTAGCAGAAAATGACCAGATTTCACCTCGACGCAGATTTCTCAAAAATGGCTGAATAGAATGTCTTCAAACTTTGATAGCATGTAGATACTTCAAGCTGAATCCAACAAGCTTTGAATCACTGAATTTGGTGAAGAATTGACCGAGATATGCGCTTTACAAGTTGACAGACTTTTGAGTAGACTAACAGAGAACTCAGAGATGGACAATATGAATGTATGTATTAATGAACATTTATATACAACTCCATTTGCATGAACATTAATGCCAAATGTTATAGAGAGGTGTGGGCGTGAGTATAGACCTCACACACACTCAAAAATCAGTAATGCTAGGCTCGGGAGCGCTCTCTCTTACCCGCGACTTTTCATGACCATTTTTATAAGAGATGACTAAAAATTTGAATTCAAATTCAAACTTTTGGCTCCCTATGATCAAGCTCCTAAATGCTTGGAGATATTCTTTCAATCAAACAACTACTTTTATCCACAAATCACTTTGGTAGGTGATTACAAAAGATTCCATGTCAATCTGACTTTTACAATAAGGTAAAGTGGTAATTAACCACTAGCATATGTTCCTATGCTTCTTCATGTTTGTATAGACTTTAATGCATCTTTTGAGCCAAATGTGTAGGCTTGTAATTTACACCAACAGCTCCCCCTCAAGCCAAACATTTTGGCTTAAGTCTTCATCTTCAATCTTCAAGTATATCTTGCAATCCAATCATGGATTTGAACCTGCAAAGTTTGGTTCCATCCAAAGCTTTAGTCAACAAATCAGCACATTGCAAGTTGGTTGATACATAGGTAAGTTGAATGTCCTTGCTTATCAATTTCTCTCTCACATAATGGTAATGGACCTCTATGTGTTTGGTCCTAGCATGATAAATGGGATTAGCTGCAAGGTGAAGAGAACTTGTATTATCTCCAAAGATAATTGGTGACCTAGTATACAATCCCAATTCTGTATACAAAAGTTTAATCCAAATTTCTTCTTGGGTGGCATTAGCCAGTCCTCTATACTCTGCCTCTGTGGAAGTCAAAGCAAGAGTAGGTTGCTTCTTTGAAGACCATGAAATTGGTTTGTCACCTGTAAAAGAAATATATCCAGAAGTGCTCCTCCTATCATCCTTGCATCCTGCCCAATCTGCATCTGAATAAATTTTGATATCTGAAGTGTAAGGGAAATACAAACCATGGTTCTGTGTACCCTTGAGATACTTCAAGATTCTCTTGGTAGCCTCTAAGTGAGGTATCCTTGGCTTGTGCATAAATTGACTTAGCACACTAACTCCATATGCAATGTCTATCCTTGTTAAGGTAGCATAGTTCAAGCTACCCACCATACTTTGATAACCTGTAATGTCCTTGACTTCATCACCTTCATGGGCACTTAGCTTTAGGTTTACCTCCATTGGAGTGCTTGCTACTTTAGCATCCTGCAAGTGAAACTTCTTCAACATGTCCTGTATATATTTTTTCTGAGTGATGTATATCCCTGAATTAGTGTAGACTAATTCAAGTCCCAAAAAATATTTCAATAGACCAAGATCATTGATCTTGAACTCCTTCATCATTTGACTTTTGATATATCTGATTCCATTGACATCATTACCTGTAATGATGATGTCATCAACATAAACACAAAGGTATATTACCTCTGAATTAATTCTCTTAATGAACAAAGAAGTATCTGCCTTGCTCATGACAAATCCTTGGTCTTGGAGGTATGTAGTTAACCTGTAATTCCATGCCCTAGGTGCCTGCTTCATTCCATATAAAGCCTTTTTTAATTTGCGAACATATGTTACCTTCTTAGGGTCCTCATAGCTAGGAGGTTGTGACATATATACCTCCTCTGAAATCCATCCATTCAAGAAAGCATTCTTGACATCCAATTGGTACATATTCCAATTTTTTGATGCAGCCACACTTACCAACACTCTGATGGTTGGCATCTTGGCCACAGGTGAGAATGTCTCCTCATAGTCAATGCCTTGGGTTTGTGCAAAACCCTTGGCTACCAATCTGGCTTTGTACCTATTGATTGTGCCATCAGAATTCCTTTTAAGCTTGTAGATCCATCTGGATCCTATTACCTTCATTGAGTCCTTCTTAGGTACTAACTCCCATGTGTCACTTTCTTTAAGTGCATCAATCTCCTCATCCATAGCGTCTTTCCATTCTGATTTGGTTATTGCTTCTTCATATGATCCTGGTTCTTCATTTGACAAATCTTTGGCAAGATAGACAAAATTTTTAGTAACAAGAGATGTATCATACCCATATCTGATAGGTTTCTTGCTTTCTCTTTGTGGTCTTCTAAATGGTTGAGTTGAGGATTCAGGTATGTCTTCAAGCTTCTTCATCTTCATTTTACCTTTGGACTTCCATGCTTTGAATTCTTCAAGATTGATAGTATCCTCATCATCTGAACTTGAGGCTTCATTCTGAGTAGGTTCCTCCTTTGTAAGACTTGGAAATTCCTCTTCCAAATCATAGGGTAATTTGACCTTCCTGCATTCATTCTCATACCAAGAATCATTTTCATCAAAGACAACATCTCTGCTTACCATAAATCCTTTATTGATAGGATTATAAAACCTATAACCTTTTCTATTTAAATCATACCCAATAAAGATGCATTTTTCAGCCTTTGGGTCCAGCTTACCTCTTATCTGAGAAGGAATGTGTACATATGCTACACATCCAAATATTTTGCAATTGTCAAGTGAGGGTCTCTTACCATGCCATGCTTCATAGGGTGTCATGCCATCAAGAGACTTAGATGGTAACCTGTTTATGAGGTAAGTGGCAGTAGAAACACTCTCTGCCCATAGATAGTTAGGTAACTTTTTCTCATTAAGCATAGATCTAGTTGTCTCAACAATTAATCTATTTCTTCTCTCAGCTACCCCATTCTGTTCAGGAGAATACCTTGTGGTTATCTCTCTTTTGATGCCTTTGTCCTGCAAGAAGTCTTCAAATTCATTAGAGAAGTACTCACCTCCTCCATCTGACCTTAGCCTCTTCAAATTCCTTCCTGTCTGATTTTCAACTAATGCAAGATATTTTTTAAAGCAATTAAATACCTCATCCTTGTGCTTCATGAAGTATAATACAGTCCATCTACTATAATCATCAATGAAAGACACATAGTACCTTGATCCTGAGATTGAGGGGTCTTTTCTTGGTCCCCATACATCTGTGTGGACAAGCTCTAGGTAGTCTTCATGCATGTATCCTTTCTTTGAGAAAGGTAACCTGTGAGACTTCCCAAATTGACAAGCACCACACTTATAAATCATATGTTGCTTGGATACATTAGGTATCCCAAGCACACATTGGTCCCTGCACATTTGTTTCAAGGTTCTTTCTCCTATGTGTCCTAACCTTTTGTGCCAAATCTCAAGCTCTGAAAGTGTTTGATCTTTATAACTGTATAGTGCAATATTCTTTGTATCTTCCAACTCAAAAGTGAAAAGTCTACCTGATTTTTCTCCTTTAGCAATCCGCTTGAACCCATGTCTTGGGTCCTCCACATATGCTCCATATTGGTTTAATCTAACCTGCAAACCTTTCTCCACAATCTGACCAACACTCATCAAATTTTTGGTAATGGTTGGTACATAGAGTACCCTGCTCAACAAATTCTAATTTCCATCACAAGTCTTAACATTTCCAACTTTAACTATAGAATGCTTTGTTTCATCACCTGTTTGGACTTGATGCTTACCTTTAGGTTCCTCAAGATCAGAGAGTAATGCTACATTGCCAGCCACATGATTTGAACATCCTGAGTCAATGTAGAATAGGTGGTCATCATTTGTACCTGACTTTGAAGTCATGTTTATGATCAGAAGAGAGTCATCTTGCTCCTCTGTGTAGTTGTTGTAATCCTTCCTAGATTTGAATCCTCCTTGGTAGTTGCCATTTTAATTATTGTTGTAGTTGTTGTTGTAATTATTGTTGTAGCCTTGGTGATGGTTGAAGCTACCTCTTGGCTGTGAGTAGCCACCTCTTTGGTATCCTCTTCCTCTCTGATTCTTGTAATTCCTAAAACACTCATCTGTAGTATGATTTGATAAACCACAAATGTTGCATGGTGAGGAGTTATAAGATCTCCCCCTACCTGGCTTACCTCCTCTGCCCCTTCCTCTTGAAGATCTACCTCTCCTGTCATAGTTGGCTTGAGAGGTTGATCCTTCATCTTCCACCTTCTTGCTCTTGCCTTTATCTTTAGACTTCTTATCAGTGTATAGGGCAGAAGAGTTATTACCTTTGGATGTGTCTCCATTTTTGTTGAGCTTTGCTTCATGAGTAAACAATTGTCCCATGAGATTTGTAAGATTTGGAGTGTGCATGTCCATGTAGAGATCCATGGCAGTGGTGAAGCTTTCCCATTTGTCATCAGCCTTGATCCCATTGATCACTTGCCTTACAGTCTATTCTTCTTCAATCTCTTCTCCTATGCTTGCTAACTGATCTGCTACATCTTTAATCTTGGTCACAAATTTTGAAACAGCTTGCTTAGGTTGCTTCCTTAGTGTTGTGAATTCAATCCACAACTGATTTTTCCTAGCCCTTGTGTTGGAGGAAAAGTATGATGACAAGGTTTCCCAAGTCTCTTGGGATGTCTTACAATTTCTAATATGTGTCAAAAGAAAATCAGATATAGAGTTGAGTAAGTAAGACCTTGCCAATGCATCCTTAGCACACCATGTGTTGAGCTTTTCATGTTCTTCCTTGGTTGGTAATCCTCTTGCTTTGAATGAGGGCAATTCCTCATCTCCTGAGATGTAGCCATAGAGACCCTTCCTTGTAAGTAGGTCTTCATCCTTAGAGACCATGCTTGATAGTTGTTCCTGTCCAATTTGTCAATAAATGAAGGAAAACCATCTCCCATTTTACCTTAGTTTGCTCTGATACCACTGTTGGGAATGATGGATGGATACTCCAAGAGACTGAGTAGGTACTGCTAACCCTGCTTTGTACCAGCCCTCTTTTGCTTCAGAGTTGATAACTAGACCTCCTTAGCTTTCCAATGACACCATAAAATGTCCTATGTCCTTTGGAAATGATGTGTGCAATGATTGAATCAAAATAGATAACTTTGGAAGTCACAAACTCAAGAAAACCTTCTATTTATGGCTTGACACCTACTGAGTATTTTGCTCAGTATGACCAGCACAGTAGGAATTGGAAACATTCCTTTTAGGGGTATCTAGTTAGCTTAGTAAGCTACCTATTCCAAGTGGAATGATGTAAAATGATAAACTATGCTAAGAGAAATCAATTTAGCAAGTTAAGCTATGCCCTCGACTTTTTAGGACTGTAGCAGAAAATGACCAGAGTTCACCTCGACGCAGATTTCTCAAAAATGGCTGAATAGAATGTCTTCAAACTTTGATAGCATGTAGATAACTTCAAACGGAATCCATTGATTATGAGTAGGAGGAACTGTAGGTAAAGACCTACATGTGACTCTAGATGTCGACGTGGTTACCTCTTCTTCAGTTGGTTCTGTAATAGTAATTCTAGTACCTCTGTAAGCTGTTGTAGCTCCTTCTTCGCCTTCTCGTCTGGGTCTTGTTAAGGATCCATTGATGATACTCCATAAATCCTTTGTCACTAAAATATTCATCATCATGAAACTCCACATGGGGTAATTAGAAGATCCATCCAACTTGTCTTCAATCTCAATTCTAATCTCACTCATCTTAACTAAGTGTGTATGTCAATTATGCTCTGATACCAAGTGTTCTTATATAGGTGAGGTTCTTTTTACCATTGTGACATTGAAGGGAGGATTGTTGGAAAACAATGTTCCATGTTCAATGGTGGAAATTCCTCAAAAAGATACAGGATATATAGATATCTTTAGTAGCTTCTCTACAACCAAAAGGTGTTGGGTGCCTTGGATAGCCTAAATGCCTCCCATATCAACCACTCGGGTTCAAGTCTAGTGATTGATGCAGCGCGAAGAGTTTTTTTGAAATATTCACATGTACATATTTTTAGCATACATTGGCTATTTTTAGCAATCATCAAAAGTAAAAGCTTGAAAAGCAAAAAAATGAACTACGGTTGGAAGATTTTTCGTTACGAAAGTGCCTTATTGGAGTGCTTTTCACAATAGATTTATTGTTGGAGGCTCTACTATAAAAGAGAGTCTTTGGGATCACTTTGATCATCCTACACCGATTGGCAACGCCAATTTTTGGTCCCTCAGTAGAGTTGGTGCTTTGGCACTCATGGGGCAGCCATGATGCACTCTAGGAGCATGTTGAGGAGCAGCTATGGAGTTCTTCTTGGAGAAGAGTGTGCTCACACTTTTGCCTATGGAGAGGACTTATCCATCAGCAGCTTGGTGGTGTGGATCAGCCATCTACGTAATGTATTTGAAGATTGTCTTCTACATGAAGATTTCGGTTTACTTCAAAGACATTGGATGGTGGTTAACATAAGATTTGCATCTTATGTTAAGAATTCAGGTACACTTTCTCTTTATGCACACAGGTACTACTTGGAGCGTATGGAGGCAGTGGCATCCATATCAGGAGGAGTCCTATTCGGCATATCTAAAGGAGAATCAGTACATGTATGCTTCATGCATATTTGGATGAGGTGTTAGAGAAGGTATGTTCATATGAGTTTGAGGATTTCTGGTAGCAAACTGGTTAGCATTCTTTGCTACTTTTATAAGTATGTGATCTTTCACACACATATCTGACTAAGGGTCTTCCATAGCCTAAAATCGGATGAGGGTTTGCTGATTATCAGTTTTAGACTAATTCTTCCTCTTTTTGTCACTCATATACACTCTTTTACAACCTATCAAGTCACACATCTCATACATATTCAGATTTCTATCCCTACATCTGAATATTCTTGTAAATTTTGTACATTCACTCATTCATCTATTTCTGTTCACATAGAGTGGTTGAGAATTTTTACTCCCACATTGTTTGTTGCATTTGTATATATGATAGTGTGAGTAAGCAGTGGCTTACGTAACACTTTACACATGTTGTCTAATTCTTCTCTATCTTTGTCTCATCATTTGTATGATTAAGTGTGGTATGTTCATGTTTTGTCAATATTGGAAAATTGCTGGAATCTATGTTGTAAATCTTGGAAACCTATGGAACTATGGACCTGTGGTATTAGTTATGGGCCAAATCTCTTCTTATATAGTTTTGTGCTTCCTTCAAAAGCACAACAAATAAAGCATAACTTGAAAAGCTACAATTGCTATGTGGGCGATCACTAAAATAATACAAAAAAGCTATTGCCGCCATCGGGAACACTTTGATTTTTGGGCTTTGTTCACGTTAGTAAAAAAGTCTTTCGAAACGTTGCTGCTGATGGGATTTGAACCTGGGCAGCCCTTTTGAGAGTACAATAGTGTAACCACGGCACCCAATGCCTTTTGTTGTAGTAGGACTACAGAGAAAATTACATATGTTGTTAGCTCATGTGGAATTTGAAGAAAAAAAACTTTTAATGAAGCTAATGTTGGACCATATTGATGTTGATTCCAACAATCCCTCCTTCAATGTCATATTGGTACAAGCTTGAGTAACCTGCAAATCTTGTCATGACTATCTCTAATCAATGCTTTGGTAAATATATCTGTAACATTCTCACTAGAAGGAATATAAACCAACTCAATGTGCTTCTTAGCTATTTGCTCTCAAATATAGTGGTAGTGTACCTCTATATGCTTTGTCCTTGCATGATGCACTGGATTCTTTACTATAACTATCGCACTCTAGCTATCTCAAAATATCTAAATGGGTTCATGTACTCTCACATCAAGATAACTGAAAATCTTCTGCAACCAAACAGACTCTAGAGTAGTTGTAAATGCTGCACGATATTCAACTTCACATGATGAAGTGGAAATAGTGGGTTGTCTCTTCGAAAGCAATGAGATAAGATAATCTCCAAGATAAAAACAAAATCCACTAGTACTTCTTCTTGTGTCTTGTGAAGAGATGGATAGGTATGTGCTTGAAGATGAAGAGGTGTTGCAAAATCCTTGATCTACACCAGCCAAATGAACTCCAAGAGTATGTGGTGGGCCCTTTTAGCTTTCCAATGGATGTATTAGACACCCTATGTACCCTGGAAGATCACTGTGTACCTAAGAACCACCTTAGGGACTTGTGGAGAAAGAGACTATACCTCAATCCCCGCTTTAATTATCAATCCGATGAGTATCAAAACCTAGCCGAGTGTATGAAGACATGCATTCAAATGACGATCAATGCAAATGAGTTACTCAAAGAGTACAAACAAGGCAAAGACTATTCCAAACAAGCTTCAACTGTCAGTTATGGTGTCACGATACTTGGAGAAGCTGCCAACAGTAAATTGAGCTTTTCTCTCAGCTCCGAACTCCGAATATAGCAAATAGCATATGCATTTCGAATCTCTCGAGAAGACGCATCAAATGGTGGTATTTTCACTCAATTTTGATGCTTCTACGTCAAGTTATGAGCAAAATACTGAGTCACGGGAATGACCTTCCTACACTTCAGCACTTCCTACACTTCACACACACCTTAACCATAGCAAAAAAACACTTTCATGGATAGACAACAGTTCCTTATACTCTTTTCTAGCAACACACATGCATACAAGCTCACAAAGAAGATGATACAGAGAGGAGAAGACACAAATTCGAATTTCTGTGCTCTTGATTCTCACAATGGAAAAAAAGTGTTTACAAAGAGTCACAAATTGAATTATATACATGTGCCCTAAAAATGGTCCTTTCACACAAGAGACCGGCACTTTATTCACTAAAAGGCTAATTTCCTACTAATTTATATGGTTAAGCCACTAATCTTCTGTGGGAATGTATCTAGAGGACTCCTCTAGTGCATTTACAACGGAAATTATGTTACAAGAATGGTTATAATACAAAAATTGGGTGTCCAAATTGGAAAAATTTTGGGGCCCTTCTTTTTCTCTGCCTTGTGCTCTCTTTGCTCTGCAACACTCTCCCCCTCTTTGTCTCTGTCGTCCCTTCAGAGGCTTTACTCCTTGTCTTCAGCTTGTTTAAGAGGTGTGAATACACGCACCCAACGGTCGAAGCGGCAACAAGGACTGTCAGACAATTGGTTATCTTATCCGAGGTATGTCCTTTGCTTCTATTTGCCCCTTGGTATTCCGTATATCACTTATCTGGGTTGTTGTATTTAGTTGGGTTGTCACGCACACCACCAGTGACCTCTTTCTAGCTTTTGGTCCTCTGATTCGTCCTGGTTGCACACATCTGACCCTGTTGTATTGCTTTGAGCCTGTCTACTTTCTTTTGAATCGCACGCTGTCAACGGAAGGATTAATACCTGCCAATTATCTTCTTGCACTTCCTGGATACTTTCCTGGCCCCGGTTCCTCCTTCCACCTATGTGCTTTTTCCTTGATATGTGCCCCTGCGGGGCTTTGTGCAGAGATGGGTGTTGCGCCCCTGCGGGGCTTCCTGCAGAGATGTATCTTCAGATATGATCTTTTTAATGAAGCTTTTTTCTTTGTCTTCTTCTTTTCTTCTTTTTACTTGATTCTCCCTCAACACTGCCCCCCTCCTGAACTCTGTCGTCCCCGACAGGCTTCAAGAGTCGACGGGAGTATGTTCTATATACTTTTTGCTCTGTTTCATTAAGCAGATTGGCTTCACGTATCATTAGCTGCTTCCACTGTTCTACTTTCACACCGTCATGTGGTGGTTGTCTATGATCGGCGAAGAAGCTTAGCTCATATGTCACTAATCTGGCATTCAAGTTAGATGACATCTTTAAGAAGATTTCTGAATCAATTTCAAAAAACCCTGTGAAAAAGGCTTCTTCAAATGTTTGCATATAGCTACTCGGCAAAAACATCAACCTAGAATAATATGCCGTTATTGTTGGTCGGCTAGGCATAACAAACAAGTCAAAAACAAGAATATCTGTTCCTTGATTAATGCCAATGAAGTTCAAAAATGTATATGCCGCGTGTTTGAACACCTTCAAAACTGTAAGAATCATGCTGAGTATTTTATTGGTCATCTTGATAGTTAAATTGGGTACTGTTGCATAACTCTGCAACCAAAATTCAATGGTTTTGATCATGTAATCCTCCGTAGGTAGATAGTTATGCGGTGGACTTGGAAGTAGTGGATAGTTTAGCCACTGTTTATTGATCACACCAGTCTTTTGCATATTAAAAAATTCTCGTGCTTCTTTGTGCCGTGGTGTTGGACAAAAAGAAAGATTTACCTGTAATAATATGGTGCCGCTTGCCAGTGCACTCGTAATGTAGGATGTTTCTCCAAAAATTTTCTTCTCCAAACAGGCTGTGCAGCTTCAAATTCTTCTTGAGTATAGTTGAACGTGTCATTTTTGAACTGCAGCTGTTCGTATGGATTTTTCTATGTGATCTTCTTTATGTATTGCCTGGTTTTCTCTCTCAATATTCCATACGGAATGTTGAAAGGCTTCATGATCGTCTCCAATTCTTTACCTTTAATCTTTGCTTCTTTCATAACTTTGATGACTTCATTTTCAAAATTTTCTGTCAACCGGGACACCAATAGTGCCCGTTCCTTCTGACCTATTTCTGCAGTGTATGGCATTGGATGATCATCATGTGTTTCCGCCATCTATTCTTTCATTGGAGAATTATAAATCGGGGGAGATAGAGGACGTACCTCTACCTCGTCAGTAGGATTCTCTTGTCTTGGCTCTACTGGTGTCCCGATTTGTGCTTTCTCTTGTGCTTTGTCCTCTAATTGTGCCAAGTGCTCAGTCTTCTTTTTTACTTCTTGCATTGCTGCCCGTAGTGCTTCTTTGGTAGCAAGTAACTCATTACCAATCTCTGCTACATGATCCATATTTTCACTATAACTCGCTGCAAGTTTTCCATGGGTTGTATTCAACTACTTTTTTAGCTCATTTGTTTCTTGAGCGTGCTTACATTGCCATTCGTCTCTTAAGGTCTGCTCTTGCTTCAACAATTCTGCATACTTCTCAATCTGATCTCTTAATTCTTTCTGGTCAATACTGTAGTCTCTTGTTTTTTGATAGGTTGATCATATAGCAATGACTTCATCAATTCTTTATTGCATCTGTGTAAGCTATCATTTTCTTCTATGTATACCTTTAGTTGTGTTTCTAGTAGATTACTTCTAGCTTTCATTCTCTCTTTGTCTGCTTCACTAGCGTCATGCTGTCTTTGTAATTCTGTCAGTTGTTTCTATAGCTGATGATGTTGGTGCATCAATGCATCGCATCGTGTTTTGACTGCAAGTAACTCCATTTCTTTGGAGGCAGTCTCTTTCTGGGCCTGGATGAGCTTTGCGGACAGTTGTTCACTCATGATTTGAAACTGATTCTTTTCCCTCATGGCCTTGTCGTAATCCGCATTTGTTTCCATCATATGTTGTTGTGTGTCCATGGCCGTTTGTATCATTTGTTTAACAATAGGTTTCAATTGAGTTACGTCCACATTTAACCATGTGGTGGGGATACTAGGTTCTGCTTCTGTTGTCACACCTTTCCCTTGTGCCACGTGTAACGTAGTATCATGGGGCTGCCTAATGTGAAGTTGGATCCTTGGCTCAGCCTCCATGTGGTCATTCTTACCTTGAGGTGTATCATCCCATACCTCAATCACAACGGGCTCCTTACTTGGTTGTTGGCTTGATTCCTGGTCCACTGGAGTTTGTATTTCTTCTTTGATAGGTGGCACTACATCTTTATTAGTTATTGGAGCTTCTTTGATACTGATCTTTGTCTTATCATTCAATTGAATTACGTGCTCTGGTTCAGTGGGTTCTTGGCTCTGTGCCTGTCCCTGTTGGTTGTCTGGCATGATTGCGACTTGATTAATCTCTGTCCATTATTCATTGTGAGTTTGTGTCCTTATATCAGTATCTAGGGTGTCCTCAAGGCTTGATTCCTCATTAGAGCTTGATTCCTCCAACCCTATTTCTTTGTATCTGGAAGGTACTTTATGAGTATGTTCTTTATCCCTCTGTTTCTTTTCCTGGCTTGCCTGTCTGTAATGGTGACCTTGAATATTCAAATTTACTTGCCCCCGCATATACCGATGCATTTCTTCCAGGGCTGCAGAGAGGTCTCTCTTGGTTATTGGCTGTTGTGTCATAGGAAGCTTCGGTAACACATGTGTTCTCTTTGATTGTGGTGTCTTTTGAGCTTCTTCCTCTCTTAGGCGTTTAGTTCCTCTCATTGGTGTCTTTGAACTGGTTCCTACTTCTTCAACAGCAATGACTACTTTCTTTTTCTTTGGAACAGTTGCTGACTTTACATATTTGGCCATCTCAGTTGAGGTTGGCATCCAGCATAAGCAATCCTTCATTTCAAGTGCCTCATAAATGAGTAAGGTCAATGTCGAACTTCCATTCAAGAACTTTTTCTGACTCCACTTCTTCTTCGCTTCAAATAGGCGTTCTTGAACATATGGAGTCATGTTGACTTGGTTTCCTACTTGCCTCGTAGCATGTGAGAGTAGCTGCACAACAATCTTTTGAGGTGCTGTGTATCTATGCATACTTCGAAAACAAAAATGTTGGTGAACTAATCTAACAGAGTCTTCAATGTCGGTTCTGTAGATTTCCAAAAATGTTCTCTTTTTTGGATCATGACATTCATCTTTGACATTTGTGAGTCCCTCTTGATTCCATCCAAAAGCTCTGTTAATTAGCTCATGAGAGAATTGAATGGTTTTCCATGTACCCACCTTATCCAGTACTCTTGCCTCTGGGACTGACATCTTATTCGATGCAGATTGGAGTGTATTCATTACTTGCGTATATCTCTGGAAATCAGGCAAATATATTGGAAGTCTTAAGAATGCATCAATTCCAGCTTGTGTCCAAACATCAGTCATACGTGGTAATCCTTGTATGATCATCTTGAAATCCTGTGACATGATAGGGAAATAGTGATCTCTCTCCATGATCTTGATGGTTGCCATGAAAAGAAACTCAGACACTGGTTGATTATCGAGAAACCAATGACCTCTTGCCTTAGTTACTGATTCCAAGGGAAGAAGCTGGACCTCTTCCTCTTGCGTAGCTTCGGAATTAGTAGATGCCATCTGCACTCAATATAGAGTATGAATTAGTGGCAAGATAGTATCAAAAATCATCTTCATTTGTCTTCCATTAGATTGGCAATTCTCCGCGTGAATAGTGTCGTCCCTTTCCCGTGGGTGTGAGAAAGGTAATACCTGGGATTTCTCCTATTTTTAGATATTTTTATGTTTTTGTCTAAAAGAAAAACAAAAAAGTTACTTCATAGCCGAAGCGGTTATTATTTTTTTCAGTAATTTTCTTAACAAAAAAGTTACTTCATAGCTGAAGCGGTTATTATTTTTTTCAGTAATTTTCTTTAGATTCTGTACAAGTGCTCTCCTATTTCCCAAGAGGAAAATGTGCTTCACTATCCTGAAATAGAAGAATAACGTGTCGAATGCTTGGCCTTGTAATGTGGCCCTATTATGCATACTTTGGATTCTGGTAACTCCAAATGCGTGCAACTCGAATTATTTGGTAGATGTATACAGCTTGTCTTGTCTTTCGGCATCCAAGTCTACTTTATTCTGTTGGGAGAAATCGTGTTCCCAACACTCCTGGTGAATGCGGTGCTTCTCATTTGGTGCTTCTGCTTTGTCTGCTTTTTGAACCTTGGAATGACGTGTGAATTGTATGTAGACTCTTGCTCTATCCTGTAGCAGTTTAGCTTTTGTCGTTTTACCTTTAGACCATAATGATTTTCCTTGTTCCTTGACTTGTCCTTTTTGGTGATTGTTCTTTGAGTACATGACTTGGGAATCCATATTTATGTGCAGGCTGGTTGGGCGACTACCACTTTCTTTGGAATCCATATTCTAGCAATTCTTTGTGGACCTTGGTGTCCCAAGTGATTTACTCGCTGGTTCAATGGGTCGTTCTGATGTCGATAATATTTCTATTGTTGAAGATATGCAGCCACTTGATCCTTCCTTATCCAAGCCTGTCTAGTGTAAGGAATGGGGCATATTCTAATAGGTGCAGACTTGTGATTACCCGGAGAACTAGTCTCTCTTGTGCGTGGTTCTTTGCTAAGGCTGTTTTCAGATAGAATAATACTCTTGTGACTTGCTAGATTAGAAGATGGTGTGCAAGCAGAATTCAGTGTATCCTCACATGAAGTACTCGATGAAGGGGTTTCCATAGTGCTAGTGAACATACATTCATCACTGTGTTCATTTGAGTGAGCTCTCGGGTCTATATCCTCGGCTTTGATTGGTCGTTCGTCTAACATGCTGAATACCTCTCGATGTCCTATCTTGGTTGAGATGTATCCTAATGCCAATTGAATAGTCACTTCATATTCGTATATCCAATCTTGACCTAACACTAGGTCTTCGAGTAAGTCCTGATCATGACATACTAAGAGTTTCCGTTCCATAGTGTTGTTTCCGAGATGTAGAGGTAAGGTAACCTCACATATACATTGAGTAATTGTTCCTCCTATTCCTATCAGTTGTGCCTTTGATGGACGTAATTCCTCCTTGAGTTTTTGAGTCAATGAAAATTTGACACAACTTATGGCGGCTCCTGTGTCAATGAGAGCATCCACTAAGTGGTATTCCCTTTTCCCGGCTCCCAAATTCAAATATGGTTGCATCCCTTGTTGACCTAGGTTTTCAGTGGCTCTAAAATTAGCCATTGGGACGAGTTCCTCTCCTAGTCGATATCTCTCATCTCTCTCTCTCATCCATTCTTTTCATTTTCTTATTCGCTCTAACGCTTCTTGTCTGGCTTCCTCTCGTATTCTTTCTTCCTCTAGGTGCCTATTCTTACCCATTATCAATCATGACATTATTTCTTCAGTTAATGGTCCTAGATATTTTTTCACTCGACATACACTGATATAGTTTGGCAATACGTCTCCATCTAGAGTTGCTAAGCTGATGGCTCCGCTGGTGGATATGCGATTAATGATTAACAGGCCATATCCTCTTTTTTGTAGTTTCTTTGTGTGTTGTTTCAAAGTATAAACCAAAACTAAATCTCCTTCCTTCAAATTTTTATCTTTAATATGAGCATCAAAATATGCCTTCTGGCGCCTTTTAGCAGCATAAATCCCTGCTACTGCTTGTAACCTAGTTTCATGTAACTTCTCTATTTGATCCAATTGAGCTGAGAGCTCATGTCCTATCCACTCATAAGTTGTTGCTACTTTGAGAGTGGGTATTAAGAATTCAATTGGCAAAATAGCATTTTGTCTATACACTAAGTTAAAAGGAGTAGTTCCTATGGCGGTCTTGTAAGCTACTCGGAATGCCCATAAAGCGGTGTTAAACACTGTGTTCTAACTGTCAGAAGTGCGTTTAAACGTTGTTGGGTTCTTGGGAGTGGAAGGGGTCTGTAAAAACAGAGGCCCTATGCTTGTTTCCCAAAATGACTTCACACCACAATATACTAATATTCAAGACTTCTATCATGAATTGGTATACCCTTCTCAATCTTTACGGTTCGTTATTCTACTTCTTCCAAGGTTCGTCGAACACACTGTACCAGACGATTAGTATCATGATACCGAGTTACCTCGGACCCTTTTCCGAATACACATTGCAGTAACATTAGGAACAATAACAGTAGTTCAACCTTCACCGAACAGTGCTCATAGTCAAACTCAAGTGAAGGCACAGAAGGACTCAACAGTTACAGACACACAGTGCTTGAAGATTCAGTACGCAACTTAGGACAGCTCTTACTGTAGCTTAATCTTTGCCGTACGAACATAGACCTCAATATTGAAGACAACACAATATAAACCCGAATACCAGAAAAGCTACCATAGCTACACAGACTCCACCAAACACTGGCAGACCATTTCAAGAAATAATAACAACACGATACGCGAACTAACACAACAATCCCAATAGAGACTCGCAAACGACTTACTCAGACAACAGTACAACGATCTACCGTATGTAAATGGAACTCACAATCGCAACAGAGATCGATAGACAACAACACGGATATGCACAATATACTCAGAGTACTCAGAAATTAGACAAACAATGCTACAACCGCGCTCAGACAATCACCCAGACGGACAGTTTGGTGATTCCATGAATCGTCACTGAGCATCTCTTTTCATTGCTTTATATAAAAGATTACAACTGTCAGTGTTACAACTTTTCGCGCGTGCAAACAAAAGATTCAATTTTACAACTTCCAATCCGGCGGCCGACTAACACTCTGGCACGCACGGTGGACTCGAACCTGCAGGTTTTACAAAATTATTGTTCTTCTATAATTCCGTCTAAATACATGTTTCTGGCTAATCTAAAGGTTCGGGCGATTTTCTTCTTTAAAGTTTCTAACAGCTATTTGAGAGTATCCGATTCTATTAGTTGTGCATCTACTCTTACAGAACTTAAAGCTATAGCTTCGGTTAGCAAAATTTCTGCTTGCGTCTTCAGAAAGGCTTCTTGTAGGTAGAAATCGTTTGATAGGGCCGCATCTCTGGAAACTTTCATTTCTACCACTTGTTTCTCCATCTTGCTTACTCTTTCAGTCTGATTGTCGAGCTGATTCTCCCTTCTTTCGATCTCTTGATTCTGAAACTGTATGGTTCTAGAATATGCATCCCTTTCTCTTCAGAGATCTATTATTACTTTTTGTAATTGTGCTTCTAATGTCAGTTTTCGCCGTAGAATGTTGTTTACCTCGTCGAATTCTATCTTACATTTCTGGAGTTCTTCGGTTGTTTTCATCGCCAGATCGTACTGTTCTTGGCCTTTTTGTACCACTTCGTCTAGTTGAACTCTGGTTTCTTCGAGCAGATTTCCTAATGCGATTCTTGCATCTTCTTTGTCTTGTAACTCTTGTTTCATTTTACTGATTTCCGCATTTGCATTCTGTAATGATTCTTCTTTCTTTGTGAGCTCAGCCACCACCGCATCTCTTTGTCTGGTAACCATTTCCTGTTCAGCAATTCTGGCCTGTAATTCCTTCAGCTGTTCTTGTAGAGATTGGTTTTCGGCTTTGGCTACTAGTAATTCTTCCTGTAGGGGGCTGTTGGAAGCAGCCAGAGGCATAGAATACGCGGAAGCATGTAAATATGGAGCAGGAAGCTAGTGGTATCTTTTTTCAAAGAATCATGTTTTAGAAATACTTTTCAAAAACCTCCAACAGTGATTTTTATCACTATTGTAACATATGTAACATAGAAAAACCCTTTTCTTAATTTCTAGCTCCATTTTGTGCAAGCCGAGGAGTCCTCGAGCTTGAGGAGCTTAGGTAGAATGAGCGTATCAATTTTTGTTATTTTTAGACACCGTTTACCCTTCCAAATAGCATCTAGGACCTAATTTTTAACTATGCCGGTCACTAGATGTGAAACCGGTCAAAACTAGTCTAGAAACTATAAAAAGAGCTAGAGAGCTCCTTTTTGAGGTTAGCTTGTTTGAGCTTAGAGTTATTTTGAGCTTGTAATAGTGTTCTTGAGCAATAGAGTGGATTTCTCTCCTTCCATTGTGTCTTGCTTGTCTCTTCATTGTGTGTGTGTATGTGTGTGTGCATCTTTGTGCTTCTCACCTTCACTCTCACTTCATCGCACATTCACGATCTTCATATCACTCCTATCTCTTCCGCGGATTGACAATTAAGGAGGTGAAGCTTCTTAACGTGGTTCTCACCATTGTGCTAGAGCAACACCAAATTTGGCGCCGTTGCCGGGGATCGAGTCTAGGACAAATGTGTGATGGTAAGAGTATAGCAAGAAGTAGCGTTGAAAGGTAAAAATTTCAGTTTTTGTTGTTGTTTTTACTTAGTTTTTAGTGTTTTTCACCTCCCCCGCACTCCATCTTCATCACCGCATCATCATCTTCATCTCCAAAAAAATCAGAAAAGTCACCATATCCACCCATTCTCCTCATTTCCCCTCATTTGTGCATGCGAGAGAGTGAGAGAGAGCTTTTGTGCTTGCATGTGCTTTTGTTTTCTTGAGTTTTCTTGCAGGTATAGAGCTCCAGTGCATCAGGAAAGCTTGGAAAAGGTAAAATTTTCAGTCTCTGTCAGAAATATCCGACTGTGTCAGACCATCGCTATGGGCTGCAAAGTTTGGATTTTGAGGAAGGCGAGTTCACCACCGTGTAGGCAACCCCTGCATGTATAGGACCATCGCGACGGTTCGGACCATCACGATTGTGTCACCACCGTGTAGGCAACCCCTGCATCTCAAAAAGTTGCATTTTGGTGGACCATCGCGACGGTCTCAGACCATCACGATTGTGTCACACCATCGCGATTGGCTCATGCCATCGCGACGGCTCGGCCGGACCATCGCGACGGTCTCACGCCATCGCGACGGTTCATTTGGACCATCGCGACGGTTCGCGGACCATCGCGACTGTTCGGTTGACCCCACACCATCGCGATTGGCTCACGCCATCGCGCCGATGGTGCCACGTGGCAAGCTAGACCATCGCGACGGTTCACACTTCACGCCATCGCGACGACACCCTTACACCATCGCGACAACCCGAATTTTGGACCATCGCGATTGGCTCACGCCATTGCGCCCTGACTATCGCGATTGGCTCAAGCCATCGCATCTGTGACCATCGCGACGGTTCACTTTGGACCATCGCGATTGTTCACGTTGACCGTTGACTTACGCCATTGCGATTGTCCGCCTGATCGAGCCATCGCGACGATTCACACTCACGCCATCGCGATTGTCCACTTTCACGCCATCGCGACCGTGCACTTCAGACCATCGCGATTGTTCACCTTCACGCCATCGCGACGGTCCCAGACCATCGCGATTGTCTCACGCCATCGCGATTGTGCACCCCCATCGCAAATTTTAGGGTTTCATTTTTTGGCCAATTTTGGGGCTATTTTTGGGAATTTTTTTGGGTGATTATATTCATAGGAGACCCCTTAGCTCATATTTGGAGAAAAACCTGTTTGTCAGTTTTTACCCCCCAGGGCCTGAACGGTCATAACTTATTCATCCAAAGTCCGTTTTTTGAGCTTAATAGCTCGTTAGAAAGCTCTTTCCGAGTTCTACGTGACCTCAATTGTTTTTTTCTTAAAGGATACGTCTATTTTTAGATAAACTATTTTGAGGTTGACCTAGTTTGGGACTAGAAAGCCAGGGGGCAAGCATTAAAAAGTTGGGCAAAAGGGAAGGGACTTAAAAGGTGTATATACTCAAGTGCTTGATCATCCAACTGTGAATTGGTCTAATATTGGATTTTTCCAGGTCTAGCAAGGGCAATCAAGGGCAACCAAGGCAAGGCAGTGAAGGGCATAAAGCTTGGGAAGCGCGGCTTCTTGGGCATCAGAGCAACCAGAAAAGCTGACTAGAGGTTGGAAGATTACTCAACCCCCTCAGTCAATTCTTAGCTTAGGGTAAACGGTAGTATTGTGTATTAAAGACGATAGGAACGCCTCAAGTTCAAGAGAATTAAATTTATCAAGTTCAAGATTAAAGTAAAGGTGTGTGATACGAAAACCTAAAGGAAAGAACATAAGTCTGACGGAACGAGAACTCAAAGTCCCACGGAAAGTCGAATTCCTGACGCATACATTAAGACAAGAATCTAAAGAAATCTAAAAAGAATCAAGAAAGTAATAACAAAGAATCATTGACGATCTGAGCGTGTACTGAGTGTGCAAGGAAGAAAATTAATGAACCTTAGATCGGGCAAACATATAGGTAAGTCAGACCGACGAAGCCTTAGATCATCAGAGGCAAGTGTAAGAACTACTGCACGATCGTGGGCTCAGCAATTGAATAGTAATTACCCCTACGAGAGCTCAGACACTAGTGATTTAGAAATGGCATTTAGTGCAGAAAGACCAGAAGAAGGGTCGAATGTAGCCTATTTAGAAAAACCAGAAGGACCCTATAGGACTCAACTAGAGTTTCTCCGAACCAACCGATTAGGTGCTCGCATCTACGAGGATGGTTTGCGAAGGCAAGTGGTGCAAATGCACAAACCCGATCAACCCATTGGATTGGAACGTCCAGTGGTGAAATTTGAGAGAGACGCGTACATAGACAAGGAAGGAACAATGTACATCTTAAGTACGCAGCCAAACAATACCAATGAGTTTGGCGTGATTCAGCTAGAGACGGAAACTAAATCTCAAGGAAAGGAACCATTAGAAGAACCTAGAACACCTAGAGGGAAATCTGTACTGACACGAGTACTAATCCCAGAATGGATCCCTCAGGACAACAAAAGCATAGAGTTGTTTGTAAATAAAGAAACTGATGAAGCCTTTTGGAGATACAAGACAGAACTACTTAGTGAGGTAGGTATCATCACTATATACGAGTTCAAGGACCCGGATACACCTGGAAAGGTTGTATACCTGGATGAGACTTCAGAAAGAGTCTTTGTGGTGCCTGACCACGCTAAAAACACATACACATGGAGAGGTGAATTGGTATTCCCTCCATCTAGAACGAACATGAATACAAGTCAACAAGGGGCAGGAACATCATCAGCCCATGGAAATCAAAGAGAGAGAAATAAAGAGAGACCGGAAGTAAGCTTTAATCACCCCATGGGGAGAGATAGAACAACCACGGACACTAATAGAGCGGATAGACAAAGAGATCATGGAATACCAGGTGGTAGAGATGATTTTCCTCTACCTAGACCACGTGAACACGCAAGAATATTGAGACCCACTCAGTTAGTGAATTCCATGAAAAATTACTTTGATGGGACAGGAGATCCCTATGACCATGTCACTGAATTCAAGCAAGTAGTAAGAGCCGAACAAGTTGAAGACATGTTCACGCAATACAATGCATTTGGACTAACGTTAAAGAATACCGCTTTAACTTGGTTCCAACCATTGCAACAAAGGCAATTTAGAGACATCCATCACTTTTTAGAGTCATTCATCACTGAATTCTCTAAAAGTGGGATTAGACATGACACGTCTTCGCTGATTCATAGCTTCAAACAAACCCCTCAGGAAACAGTTAGACTGGCAGGACGTAGGTTTAGACAATATGTTGAACGATGTCCAATGCAAGAGCTACCCTCACAAGCCAAGCAAGTGTCATTGTTTCTAGATGGCTTGTTGAGCTCTAAACTACGCTCCTACGTGTACCTAAAAGAACCCAGAACGCTAGAGCAATGTGTAAGAATTTGTATAGACATCAAGGACAACTTAGGAGATGAGTTGGAACTCTCAAAGGTCTATAAGGACTCAGACTGTTCATCTCTAGCATCCACAAAATTGTCTAGCTCAATAGAAGACCTAGCAGAAAAAGTGGCTCAGAAACTAGGAGTTTCTAGTAAACCTAGGGTGCTAATGAACAAGCGTTGTTACACCTGTGGTGGTGACCATATGGCAAATGTGTGCCCCAATGCACCACAACCTCAAGCCAACCCTAGTGGCCAATACTGTACAATTGAGAGAAGATACACGAATCATACGGCTCAGGACTGCCCATACAACAAACAGACCGTGAGACAGAACTACCCGCAAGCATACCCGCAGCCAGGTAGGTATCAAGGCCAATACAATGCTCAGCCTTATTACTATAGGCCTCCTCAGAACTACCCATACCAGGCTCAACAGAGACCTCAACCTGTCTTAGCTCAGTAGCCACCCCCACCAGCGAATGTCATCTCAGTCAAATACGCTGCTGCAGAAGAGAACCTAAGTAGGGCTTTAGTGCCTTCTTCACCTTTGATCACAGAGAGTGACCCACACTCAAACAGTTTTGACTCTACGCATGTAGATAGTCCACCCGCTTATTACACGGAGTCACCAGAACATGTGGAGACATATCATTACGATAGTCCACCAGTGGAACCTAGTTGGGAGCCAGGCTATGCTAATGTGATGTACACAAACCCAAACCCACGGCCCCAATTAAGACAACAGAGACCACAAGGCCCTAGAGGACCATGCTTTAGGTGCCAAGGAGATCACTTCATAAAGGATTGTCCACATCCTCCAATAGCAGGGCAATCACAGTACTATAACATACAAGGCTTTTGCGCCGATTGTGGCAAAGAGCACATCATAAAAGATTGTCCTAAGAACCCTGGTAACGCTTCGAATGTGACACCGATCAATGTGATAGGTATTGTGAACAACGCAGATGGATCCAACCCTACATACGTGCCTATCCAAGCTATCACAAGAGCCTAGGCGCTCTTATAGAACCAACAGCTTAATCAAGGGAAAGTAGCTGGAAGTAGTGAAGTTGCAGAATCTAGCAGTAAAAAGACAAAATCTTGGGAAGATTCTAGAGAAAGAATTAAGAGAAAATGGAGTAAAAAGATAACTGAGTTGGAAGGAAGTTTAAAGGAATCTAGAGCCAAAATCCTAGAATTGACTTCACAGGACTTGAATCAAGAGAATCCAGCTCAAAAATCAGGATCAGTTTTAGCGGAACCCATACCAGAAAATCTAGACATGATGTTTCGTGCATATCAAGCTAGATTAAAAGAGGGACCTCAGGTAGCTGAAATGAGTAGAAACTACCCTCGAGATGATCTAGAAATTGAGAGAACTAAACTTTGCATGAAGATGGTAGAACTAGCACAAGCTTTGTTCGAAGCCTCTAGATATCTTAATTGGAATAACATGGCAAAACCTGAACTACACTTTCAAGGACTAATGGAGAGGCTAGAATACTTGATAGAGAGCAAAGAGAAAAAAAATCAGCATAGGAACCCTATTGTCCCAGAGACACAGGAAAGGAATGCACCATCCCTGTCTCAAGTACCCAATACAGAAAGTCAAGACAATTTGTCTTCCATACATAGGTACTCACATGAAGTTTTGAGAGAAATCCAAGAAGAGAAGTGGAGAAAAGAACAAGGAACCCATCCTCCTATTCAAGAAATAGATGACTTGCAGGAACAATTTCCCCAAGACATCCCCTCTATTTACGATGAGGTAGAGGAGGAACAACTGAGTGAACACACAGCTTTTGAATCTAATTCTTTACAAGAATTACCTCAATTCACAGGACCTTGGGAAGCAAAGTCTATTAATATGAGAGCACCCACGATAATAGTGAGGAATGAAGAATCAGTAATCCCTAGAAACACGGAAGTGATCAAGAATACCAAAGTACAATGTAATCTCACTCTAGAGGAGTTGTTAAAGGTAAAACCAGAATTGTGGAAACATGTAGCAAATCAATTCCCCGAGCTTGCTACTACTCCCTCACAAATAGGATCACAAAATAAGGTACCAGAGATACCCGTAGAAAAGATTGGAGATGTAAGCGAAGGAGAGGAAGGTAACACTTATCTTCCGATAACCCATCAGGGCTACACCACGAAAGCCATCTTAGATTCAGGAGCCGGAGTAGCCATCGCTACCACCGCTTTATGGAAACGTTGGGGTAAGCCAGCATTAAGACCCACCAAGATGAAGCTACAAATGGCTGACGGACACATAGAAAAACCATTAGGCTTACTAGAAGGCATATCTCTCACCACTTGTGGTGTAGAATTTGAGCATACTTTCGCCATTTGTGATTTTAGTAAAAATCATGCTTATGAGATGATATTGGGACGACCATTCATGCGTCAGTTGCAAATTGTACAAGATTGGGGAACCAATTCTTTGTACTTGCAACATTTAGGAGTGACTACCAAAGTAAATCTTAAAGACTATTCACATAGAGATGTACCCCCAATACAATGGAATACCATCCATAAGACACCAGAAGAAACAGAATCCGTGCACTCATTAGAATCAAATCCTTCTTGGTTGCACGAGGATACTCACTTATGGATGTGTAAAGTAGCCAAACAAGAGGAAGAAAGGTTAGAAGCAAGGACCTTAGGTGCAGAACAACATCCACAAACCCTTCAAGATCCAGCCTACGCACCTGTAGTATTTCTAGACGAAGAGTTTGAACCCCATGGTTGGGCAGAAATCCTAGCAACCATGGATGTAGCCATCAATGAAGAACAATGGACACCCCACTGTGACGAGGATGGCTATGACGTTTCAGTTTTCACGATAGAGCCAATCATGTGCTATGCAATCTTAAAAGAATGTGAACCTAACACTGATGCATTTGAGGACGCGAGTGATTTCGATCTAGAATCAATTATCATGGACCCACCCTTTGCATCAGAGGAAGAATATTTCTACGAAGTAGAGACTCACCCTCAGAGACACGAGGACATTACGAATGAGGTGAGGTTAGCCACAGAAGTGACTACTAAGAGTAAAGGAAAGAAAAGAAAGAAGAAAGAGACCATGTCAGAAAAAGAAGAATCTTTGTTTGAAGTACCCGAGAATTTCAAGAAATATGAAATCGAAGATAGAAGAATCATGGTACGAATGCCTAATAGAAAGGCGAATGACGGACAAGTATATGATAACCGAGCGAAAACCAAGAAAATAATAGTAGCCATAGAAGGAGAAGAAGAAAAATGTACATACATAGGGCATGATTTGACGAAGGAAGAAGAAGAAGAATTAGTTGCCCTATTGCGTGAATATAGAGATGTTTTTGCTTGGAGTTACAAAGATTTGAAAGGAGTAGATCCAGATATATGTTCTCATAGAATCCCTATGACTCCAGATGCAAAACCTACGAAACAGAAACCATACACGTACAATGATAATTACGCTGCGAAGATTAAAGAGGAGATAGATCGATTGATAGAAGCAGGATTCATCTATGAAATTGAGCATACCGAATGGGTATCTCCCATTGTGGTAGTGCCCAAGAAGAATGGAAAATTGCATGTGTGTATTAACCTTAAAAAAGTTAATGCCGCAACGATTAGAGATAGCTATCCTCTTCCTATCACAGAACATCTATTGGAAAGAGTTGCGGGCAAGGAAGTTTACAGCTTCCTTGATGGTTTTTCAGGCTATAATCAAGTAGCCATTTCTCCAGAGGACCAACACAAGACGGCATTTGCCACTGAATGGGGCATATTTGCATTTCGTGTGATGCCATTTGGCTTAACAAATGCACCCGCCACGTTCCAGCGACTCATGTGTCATGTTTTTAAGGAATTCCTACACAAGAGTTTGGAAGTTTATGTCGATGACTTATGTGCACATTCAAATGTAAGACAGACACATATCCCAGAGTTAAGACAAATATTTGACAAATGTCGAGAATATCAGGTTTGTTTGAACCCAGAAAAATGCGTTTTCATGGTCAGACAAGGCAAAATTCTAGGACACATTGTGTCAAAAAATGGAATCTCTACGGATGAGGAAAAAGTGAAGGTGATTGCAGATCTACCTAGGCCGACGAACATCAAAGAGGTACAGGCATTTATGGGCCATTGCGGTTATTATAGGAGATTCATACACATGTATGCAATCATAGCCAAGCCTTTGTACTCTCTTTTAACCAATTTTGAATGGACAGATGAATGTGAAAATTATTCAACGAACTTAAACGACGCTTGTGCTCAGCACCTATATTGACTACCCCAGATTGGAGTAAGCCATTCCATGTACATGTGGATGCATCCAATTACGCCATAGGATGTGTGTTAGCACAACCCACGAAGGAAGGTAACATGGATCTCCCCATAGCTTACTCGAGCAGACAATTGAACGCAGCCGAGAGAAATTACACCACTACGGAACGAGAGGGATTAGGAATGATCTACGTGGTAAAGAAGTTTAGGCACTAGTTGGCCAACAAATTCAAGTTCTTTACAGATCATCAAGCCCTATTGTACCTAGTCAACAAACCCTGTAACAGAGGACGACTAATACGTTGGTTTCTATTACTCATGGAGTACGATTTTGAAGTAGTAGTCAGGAAAGGAAAGACACATCTTAGAGCTGACCACCTTTCGAGATTAACCTCAGGAGAAGTTCCTCAAGGAGTAATGGATGATCTACCAGATGCATATTTGTTTAATCTTGAGATAGCACCAGAATGGGCTAAGCCTATAGTCCCTATTCTGACATATGGACCCAAGAATCCTAGGATAAAGATCAAAGAAGGAGAGATTACCAAGTCTCAGAGATACCAAATCATAGCAGGAAGCATATACAAACAGGATAATCAAAAGATTCTTGCTTGTTGTGTAGATGAATCAGAACATGCGAATTGGTTACAATTAGCACACATAGGTGCATTAAAGCAACATCATTCAAAACATCGAACATTACAGACTCTGCATAGACTAGGAGTATATTGGCCTTCGATGGAAGCAGATGTCTACAAATTGTGTAAAGAATGCCATGTTTGTTGTGAAAGACCACCAGTAGAGCATGCTACATTATATCACGTGTCTCTCACACCAGACTGGAGTGAACCTTTAGTGACATACTTGAGGACGAAGACATTCCCTCAAGGAATGACCTTAGCACGACAACGCAGTCTGGAGCAGGAAGCTCAAGACTATTCACTTATTGGCGATAATCTATACAAAAGAGGACGAGATGGATATCTAAGACAATGTGTTCATGAAAGCGATTATCTGAGCATACTAGAGACTGCACACCAAGGTGTTGCAGGAGGTCATTTCGGACCTGAAAGGATAATCAAAGCCATCCTCTTTGCAGGATTATGGTGGCCCACTCTTCACATGGATGCTCATACCTATGTTAAGAGATGTGATGTGTGCCAAAGAACTCAGTTTCCGACTCGCAGAGATGAAATGCCATTGAAACCCATGATGGGAGGACGTGCATTTTCAAAGTGGGGTATAGACTTTGTAGGACCCATTAACCCCCCTGCAAAAGGTACACATGCAGAATACATTATTGTTGCCACAGATTATCTTACAAAATGGGTAGAGGCAAAAGCCACGAAAAAGAATGATGCACACACAACTGCAAAATTCTTATTTGAGAATGTCTTTACAAGATATGGACTGCCTATAGAGTTAGTGAGCGATCGAGGCACTCACTTTCTAAACCAAGTCATTGAATATTTGTTACAGGATTTTATGGTGATTCACAAGAAATCCGCACCATATCATCCTCAGGCCAATGGTCAGGCTGAAAGCACTAATAAGATCCTTTGTAACGTACTGACGAAACTCGTGAACAACAAACGTTCAGATTGGGACAAACAGTTACACCACGTTGTTTGGGCATATCGAGTGGCCTACAAGACCGTACTCAATGCAACTCCCTTTCAAATGGTTTTTGGTCAGAATGCTGTGCTTCCTTTGGACTTCTTGATACCGACCCTTAAGGTTGCACAAGAACATCAATGGACCAGCCATGAATTATCAGCAAGAATAATGGACTTGGAACGATTAGGAGAAACCAGGCTAAAGGCAGCAGCAGAAATATATGCAGCGAAGAAACGACAGAAAGCCTATTTTGATGCACATGTGAAAGATAAAGGCTTAAAAGAAGGAGATTTAGTTCTAGTATATACGCTAAAGCAACACACACGTAAGTTAGAAAAGCGAGGTTATGGACCTATGATCATTAACAGACTCTCAACAAGTGGAGCAGTACAGTTAGCCACCTTAGAAGGAGACGTAATGCCTAATTATATTAGTGGCTGTAGAGTCAGGCTATATCAGGAACCTCTTACTGAGGATATGCTTACACGACTCACGTTGGCAAAGAAGCGTAAGGAGGAAGAAAATAGAATACGAGCGGAAGCTCAGGCAGAAGCAATAGAGCGCATTAAACGCATGAAGTTAAGAAGACAAGGACTAGGGAGAGAACATTATAACCATCTGGAAACTACACCCAGATATCCCATGGCCATGTGTCAAGTAAAGTCAACCACTCATTCTAGTATAGTGGACAGGAGACCATTCATTACAGTCAGGCTAGAGCACGGCAACCCTTGCGAGGAGCTCAGGGCTTTAATTGACTCAGGTGCTGCGACTAGTGCGATTAGATGGTCCCACTATAAGGATTCAGGAATAGAAATGCGGCCAATTGAGGCATACCTCATAGGGCTAGGAGGCATGGAAACCCCTTGCATGGGTGAGGTGGACCTTCCTATCCTCATAAACGAAGTGACCATGACAGCGAAGCTACTAGTGTGCCATGATGACGACCTGATAGAACCCCTAATCCTTGGCCAAGATTGGCTATACGATCACTCAGTGGACCTAAATCTTAGACAAGGCTCCTTACAGATTGGAACCTTAGAACAGAAGCGAGTGATATCGCTTGACTTCCCTAATGGCATTCCGACTGAGGTTTGTAACCCTAGACCCTATGAAATACATGCGACGGAAGACCGGAAGATCTTTGGTCAGATCAGTCACGTTACGTCTACACCAACCCATTCGGGCTTGGCTATAGACAGTTGTCAATCAGAGGGACGACAGGAGATCTTCCCTGGGGCTTCCTGCAAACTAGAAGGGGCAGCTACCCAACCGCTAGGGCAGATGGACACAATCAGCGGTCAGGTGGGTTGCATCAGCCGCCAAATGAGCACAACACCCTGCGCTGCTCATCCTTCCAAACTTGCTGCGGACTGGCCTAGATTAAAGATAAATAACGAATCAATTCCTAATGGGCAGGTCACGCAAGTGTTGGATCTCCCTTCTTTTCCAAAGCAGAGCGTCCAATGGACCTCTCAAACCCAACCACGAAGGAGTCAACCACAACAGAGGGACCGAGACCGACGACACCACCAGACAAGGCAAAGAAGGCAGCAGTATCAACATCACAGAATAAGTGGCACGAGACAAATATGGGTGCCAAAAGGACAGCAACCATAGGCTATTGGCAACACTGCAGACGAGAACAAGACAAAGTTTCAACAAAAGCAGAGTCAGCATCCAAAGTCCCCTCAATCTTCTTCTACAAGTACAAATACTCGACAGATTTGGATCGCCAAGAAATACCTTATCCATAGACCCACACCCATGCAAATTTGGGTACCCAAACCATGTATCATAGCTCAACCCTCAAGCCATGTAATATATACCCCTCAGAAATCTTTCCATCCTTCAATACCACCAAACCCGATACCACTTTTTGTCCCTCAGCAGAAACATACCACCCACTCCAAGACTCTTAGGAAACGGATACCGAAACGTATCCAGACGTCTTCTTGTATCCCCTTATCTAACAATTCTCCCACCCCGCTTAAACACCACCCTTTGTAATAATTCACCCTCAACTAAACCTTATATAAATTCACACACCAAACCCCACATCAGGCATGATAAAAGCTCATCAAGAAATGTATGTATAACCTGACCATGTAGGTGTCTAGAGACATGCATTAGCTCTGCAAAAAAATCATTGCATCAATCACTTCACGACACTTGGCTACACAGGTTACACATTGGTTATGGAAAGGGATTGCGGTCTCACCTTAATGGGATCATAATTAATTTCCATGCTAATGTGCTAATCTTTTGTAGCAGATCTTTTCCATTTGCTCGTTAGTCATCATGCAAACCAAAGCACGACCATCAGAAGCTGGCCCAAGCACACCAATGGCCAATATTGGAGAATTACTAGCGGAATCTTATCCGACGATGCAACCTCCAGAGTTTCAAGGTTTTCCAGGACCCATGCCAATAGACGATCCTCCTAGAGGATATACTGAGAAGATTCATTGTAACTCTCACTGGTTTCAAGGCCTAGCAGGACCCTTAGCAGACGCTGATTTCATATTTGAGGCCAATTTGGCATTTGATCTTCGCACATGGGCCAAGTACCAGTTCTTTTCAAGAGAATTTGAAGGACTACAGAATACCCAAGATTTAACGCACGTTTGGGCATGAGTGGGATTTATCGAATATTTTAGTGACCCTCTGCCTAAACCTGATTTTTACAGATGCTTTTACTTAGTAACCACCTTGACAGCTTCAGAGAACAAGGATCTACCCGGCACATTCATGTTACCATCCTTGGTTAATGATCTCATTTAGAAGGTTTTATTTGTCTAAAGATTTAATTCGCGCAGCTCTGAAAATACATGGAACGCACACTCCGACGGAGCGAGAACGGCTAGTCCCAGAGCAGATGAAACGTGGTGATGTTACTAAGTGGGAGGATATTTCAGCTATAACCCCTGAGCTCTCCAAGCCATTGCGGATATGCATGCAGCATTTTGCTTTCCCAGCTCAGGATCGTTTTACCATGCCCCACAAGAGAATCTGGTTTGGTTTATACTTAGCATGTACTGGACCTCAAACGGTTGATCTAGCTAGCTGGATAATTGACCAGCTCTATTTGGCACAACATAGATGGGAACGAAAGAAGGTCATCAATGGATGTTGTGCACTTACAAGGATTATATATATGTGTTTGGCATATGATTTACCCATTGAGCGTGCAATGACCAGTGAGGAATTGAAATCATTCAAAGGGGCCACTAAGAAGGCTAGAAATTCTAGCAAAGGCAGAGCCGGAAAACGCATGAGAGGAACCATACCCTGCCTTCAGGTGCCAGAATCACCCTCACCACAACCATCTCCAGAGCAGTCACCGACCGCAGCCACTCCCACGGTACCACCAATTCGTATCCGGTTATCAAGACCAGTTACGCCGGAGGGCACCACCAGTACTGTTGCACCCCAAGCAGCCACAACCACAGAACCTATCACCACGGCAACCGAAATTCCCACCACTATTGGTGCGGAAGCATTCTCTTTTCCAATACCACATTTAGAAGCAGAACAAGCAGAGCCACTGAACACAACGTTCGATTTTGAGATGCCCGATGCATTCTCCAATGAGTTCCAATTTTCAGAAGGACAACTATTTTCTCAAGAATTTGAAAGGCCTAGCTATCCCACCACACCCCGGGATCAGCCACAAGGACAGATCGTGTCCAGCTCTGATGACGAAAGAACAGCAACCGATGACGACGAAGGCGATGACGAAGCCAACCAGGGCACTCACGAATCCCAAGCGCATGAACAGACAGATGGCCAAGGCCAACAAACAGACACACATGGTGATACAAGTACCCATGAAGATGAAACTTGTGAAGCAGCAGCTTACACACTAGCTATTAAGAAGCTGTATAGAACTATGGAAAAAGTTTGGGCACGCAAAAAGCTGACAGAGGAAGAGAGTCAAGCAATAATAGAACAAGAACTTGTCACAGGCGGTTTCGAAGACGCATACATCAAAGGATTCAGAGAGTTAGTCAAATCAGTAGGCTCCAACGAAGCACTTAGGTACTTGCAAAGAAAGCCACTACCACAGTTTGACCCCCGCAGAGTACGACTACTTTCAAAGCCCGGCGAGTACATTCGTGTACCAACAGGAGCACAGTCTTCAGAACAAGCCAGGGAGGCACGCCTCGTCCCCGAAAGTTCGTTGGTAGCAGAAACCATCCTTGTAGACTCCCCACCCCGCGCTACAACTGTACATACCTCAGTAGTCACTGAAGTACCGATCACCCCAACCGCTCCTCCATCACCGCCCGTCCATCCAGCCTCCCCTCTTCACCCTCCTTCCCCCAGACCAACATCTTCATTCGTCGGTGGCGTAGCAGAAATCATCTTTACGACCACTCACCCCACAAGTCCTGCACCCATTAGACTTAGTCTACCCCCTCATACACCCACCTTTCTATCCAACCCATTCCTCCATCCATCTTTTCTATCTTTCCCCACAACTCCAAGACCCCTTTTTCCATTCCCACCGCCCTTAACCTTCTCCCCAGTCTCACCTCCCCGACCCACTGTAACCCCTTTTTCCCCTTTTCACCAAGCTGCTCTAGCCAGCCCCCTTGTAAATTACTCCTCAACCTTTGTAAATCCCGTATTTACACCAGCACAAGCACCCACGGTCACACCCATATTCACGGTCACTGCACTAGACACGTCCAATGACATGGACACCTCACCACCCACTGCACCATCACTCACTTCACTCACGGCACAAACATTTTTAGGCACATCACAATTTTCAACAATCGCTACAGCATCCACCTTCCCACCCCCATTCCCCATTCCCGTTGCATCTACATCCACTGCATCTTCATTTAGCACCCCATTAATACTATCACCCACTGTAGATAATGCATTCTGACAGATGTTCATGTGTATGACGCAAGTAAGAGATGAGTTCACATCTCTTGGCGATAATTACGAGCAGCTGCAGAGGACAACCACTGACTTACAATCACAGCTTAATTTATTGTCTATTGAGAATGCCTCTCTGAACACCCGATACCAGGAATTACGCGAGGCATATCACAAATTGGAACTAGAAAGCGAAGAAAAGACCAAAGAAGCCACTGCTGACCTAGATAACTTATTAAGAGCCCAGACAATGCGCAACGCAACGCTAACGAGAAATATGGGCTTACTCAGAAGACATCTAGCAGCAGCAAAGGAAGAAAACCAGCGCTTACAGGACCAGAATCGCGAAAACTTAGAAGCAGCCTTAGACCATCCAGCCCAACCACTCAGTCCTAGCCGGTTCAAAGCCATTCCCTCAGACTCGATGAGGATGCTGCTAGAAGATTATGTAAGGCTGCTAGATGAATACGATCGCATGAATGAGGAGTTACAGAAACTCAAAGAAGATCATAAATTACTCCAGTTACGAGCACCGGCACACCCAGACATACCAGCACCTGTGGAACCCTCTCGTGACGTCTTAGAGGAACTCAACGCATTAAGGGCCTAGGTATCAAACCTTGAATCAAGGATCGCAGTATATGAAGCACCACCAAGGCCAGATTCCCCACCTGAGCTACCAGCTGAAGAAGAAACTGTCACCATCCCGGTGGAGGAAACGTTTGAAGAGGCATACGAGCCACAACCCATCCCAGGCGGACGCATCACGGCTGAAGGCCAGATGACTTACGAACTCCCGACCCCCGCGTGGACGAAGACAATTGAAGAACTTGGGACAACACACTCAGCTAGAGTAGAGGCACAATTACATGCCATGGCGATGATAGAAGAACGAATTTTACAATCTCCATTCTTTGCTCATTTGGCCCCGCGACGATACATATCTGGGCATGAGCTACAGTATAAACCGTATTTTATGTTAATGGCCGAATACCAGTTAGCCATTGAGAAAGAAACCGGTAAGAAACCATCGCATGCGACTCAATTCGAGGAGGACGATCTACCACTTGATGCGCAACAAGGAGAGATCTATCAACCAGAGTGGCGCAAAGATTTACTACAGAAGTATCCAGAAATGATGAGTACATGGGTAAAGGCACCTTTGCATTTAAAGTACAACCCATGTTGGGGACCAGTACCACGACGCCGCTCTTGGACTGCCTTTGCTATTAAGGTACAAAACAATAAGCAGTGCCAGGACTGGTTGAATTACCCCTATTTTAAGCCACCCATCGAGTTACCAACTGTAGGCTACATGATGGCTACAATTCGCCACTGGCTCCCTCGACCAAAGCATATGGACGATATAGCGGCGCACATGACTGTCAAAATCTTTGACATGATGCAAATGATTTTTAAAGTCTTCCGACGTGTCAAGGCACCTCATGTAAACAGCCCGGGCTTTGAGCATGGCAATTTCGATCTAGTATATGATATGAGTACAACGCCATCGCTACGGGTGTGTTATGCCTGGCATTGCAGAATAAAGTACCTACCGGCGTGCTACAAGCAGACGTTCGAAGAGATGTTCACAACCGGCTTCTGGGAATACCATTCAGAGGTATTCATAAGCAGACCTACACATTTATTACACTTATTTGCCTGTGAGCAAATGGTCTATTCCACACACTATCAGCTCCCGCCACCGGAAGAACCACAACCAATAGACTGGGAGAAACTCGAGGCCGATCTAGCCCGAGGCATTCGTATCTCCGAGCACACCCTCGCCCAAGACCTCCTACAGAACTATATCCGGTAGACCTCACAACAAGGTTCTGTTAGGGACGACAGAAGCGAGAGGGAGGGGGGTGTTGGAAGCAGCCAGAGGCATAGAAGACACGGAAGCATGTAAATACGGAGCAGGAAGCTAGTGGAATCTTTTTTCAAAGAATCATGTTTTAGAAATACTTTTCAAAAACCTCCAACAGTGATTTTTATCACTATTGTAACATATGTAACATAGAAAAACCCTTTTCTTAATTTCTAGCTCCATTTTGTGCAAGCCGAGGAGTCCTCGAGCTTGAGGAGCTTAGGTAGAATGAGCGTATCAATTTTCGTTATTTTTAGACACCGTTTACCCTTCCAAATAGCATCTAGGACCTAATTTTTAACTATGCCGGTCACTAGATGTGAAACCAGTCAAAACTAGTCTAGAAACTATAAAAAGAGCTAGAGAGCTCCTTTTTGAGGTTAGCTTGTTTGAGCTTAGAGTTATTTTGAGCTTGTAATAGTGTTCTTGAGCAATAGAGTGGATTTCTCTCCTTCCATTGTGTCTTGCTTGTCTCTTCATTGTGTGTGTGTATGTGTGTGTGCATCTTTGTGCTTCTCACCTTCACTCTCACTTCATCGCACATTCACGATCTTCATATCACTCCTATCTCTTCCGCGGATTGACAATTAAGGAGGTGAAGCTTCTTAACGTGGTTCTCACCATTGTGCTAGAGCAACAGGGGCTAATGTCAGCCTCTAGTAGATCTACTTTATGTTGGAATTCATTGCGAATATTCTCTGTTACTTGCTTCATTTGCGTAGGGAGTTGTTGTGATAAATTGATTAGCAGTTGACCCATTGACGCTAACTCAGAGAATACGGGGATGGATGTGAGTGGAGGAGGGGGACGAGGTTGGGAAGAGGATGCGGTGAGGAGTTGCTGGGAGTTCGGTGGAGAGTAGTTAGGCGATGAAGATGAAGAAGCTGCGAGTTCGTCGGGTTCATTGGGTGGAATAGGAAGGATGGGGTGTAGCGGAGTTTCGGATGGTGGAGTGGGCAGGACAGGGTTAGGCTCTGTTACCTGTTCTGTTGTTTGTTCTGCAGTGTCGGTAGCTGTGGACTCAACTCCTTTCAGAAGTTCGTAAAAAATTTCTTTAACGATCTGTTCTTCATTTCTTTGTTTTTACTGCTCTGATTGTTGCTGTGATGTCTCTTGTGACGAGCTTGTGTTGGATTCGGTGTGATCCTCCTGTTCTTGTTGTCCTTCTAATGAAGATTGTGCTGATGATTCATGCTGCATAGACGTTGCGATGTCATGGAAGGTTTCTTCGTCCTGTTTTTCTTCTTCCTTGTCATCTTCTTTGTTTTTTTCGGCTGACCCCTGGGCTTCACTTTCAAAGGAACTGATTCTAATTCTTTTCCGGCGGAAGAGTTGATTGAGTTCCTCTTCGTCTTCTTCATTGTCCTCCAATAATTGCACAGAATCTTCATGGCACAGGACCGGGCCTCAGGGTGGTGGTTGTGCTGCAAGAATGGCCGGAAAAAGGAAAGAAATAATGTGCGGCAATCTGGACCTTGGCATTCCTCCTTTGTTTACCTGTTTAATTTTTGAAACGCATTCCTTGTGAATGCGGTGGAAGAAATAGGATGCAAAATTTATTAGTTCTCTAGCAGCTAAATCAATGGCGGAGTAGAATGGACGCGATATTCCATAAGTACGTTTCTGTAGGTTCAGGATAGCTACCAAGAACTGAAGGGTGGATCTCTCAGGTTCCAGTCGACATAGGATCGCGTATTCGTTGGATGAATGCCTAGGGAATAACTGATTCATGGTGGCTAATGGCAGATTCGGGCCATTCTCTCGACCTTGCGAAGGGAGTCGAAACGACTCCGCGAAAGTTTGGAAGGTGATTACAGTTCGGAAGGGTAGGGATGTGATAGCCCAACTTTGCTCGTTGGCAGGTGTTTTAGCGATAGCGGCGATGATATGAGCAAAAAACGGGTGGGATTCCACTGAATGCCACGGCAGTTCAGTGAAATTGGATAACCCGCGGGTGCGCAGAAACTCTCCTACCTCGGTAGGGAGTCCGTCACGGAAAGCGGCATAGTTTGCCAGAGCTTCCATGGTGCAAACGATGTTAGCAAGCACAAAACGCAAACGCACAGGGTATACACAGTCACACAAATCACGCAAGCACAATAGCGATTTTTGGCAAAACGAAGAAGGTTAAGTAGATGTTCGGTAGTGGGGAGCAATCAAAATCACTAATAATCGTTCGTCGTTGAAATGATAACTTCTTAATTTCGGTGTGCATGCATGAGTAGTTGGAAAGGGCAGGGCGGCAGTTGACATAATTAGGTATCAAAACGTGGATATTTACAGACTTATTTTATTAAGCACACAAAAAATAAAAGAAAAGAAAAGAAGAGAAAAGGAAAGAAAAGAGAACGCCAAAAGACGCGGCCAACCGCAAAACGTTTCATTGCGGGTTAGATGTTTGTTGATACGGCCGTAGCTTCGAACCGTTGATGACTTTCGAAAGAGGAATTCCGGTCAAAGTAGTCAACCAAAAAGTTGCTGGGCCCACTTGTTCAAAAATCCGGTAGGGGCCAAACCATCGTAACTTGAATTTGCCAACAGAGCGATTTGATTTTGCATTGTAAAATAATACAAGTTGTCCCACCGTAAAAACTAAGATTTTTAGATAGCGATCATGTGTTCGAGCTTGTCTTAGCTGTACTTCCTGCATAGTTAGTAAACTTTGCCATCAGTGCTCATCCAGTTTTCTGAGTGTATCTAGCCAAAATGATAAAGAATCTTCTGGTATTAATTTCTGAGTGAGAGCCACACGTAAGCTTGGCACAATAATTTCCATGGGTGCTATGGCTTCCAATCCATAAGCTAGTTTGAAGGGTGTTAGACCTGTTGCTACCTTATAGGTAGTTCGGTATGCCCACAGGACTGTAGGTAACAGTTGGTCCCATCTTTCCGGTGCTTCCAAAATGAGTTTTCGAAGCATATTCAGCAAGGTCTTGTTTGTACTCTCAGCCAAACCATTTGCACGAGGGTAATATGGTGAACTGAATTTATGCGTGATCTGAAAAGAATGTGTGAGTACTTTCATTAGATTGTTAACAAAATGAGTGCCTTGATCTGTAACAAGCTCCAGAGGTAATCCAAAGCGCGGAAAGATATCTTTCATTAGGCAATTTGCCACCCAAATAGCTGTGGCAGATTTTAAAGCCCATGCTTCTGCCCATCTGGTTGCATAGTCTGTACAAGTTAGAATATAACGATTATTGTTGAGTATTGCTGGCGGTGTAATAGGTCCGATAAAGTCTAGACCCCACTTTTGAAAAGGCTCTAATGGCAAGTTAGGTTGTAGAGGGAAAAGATGACGTTGCAGGGGCTGTCCAGATCTCTGACAACTATCACATTGTTTGACAAACTGTGATACATCCTTGTATATAGTAGGCCACCAAAGTCCGCTTTGCAAAATTTTTTGGTGTGTTAAATCTGTTGCAAAATGGCCACCGGAAGGAATTGAGTGAGCCAAAGTAATGACTGAGTTAACTTCATGTGGTTGAATACAACGAAGTAAAACTCCAGTGTGATCCATATAGTATAATTCCCCAGCAATCAACCGAAATTGGCAGCTGAAAACTGCAATTTTCCTGCGTATTGCAGTAGAAGTCTAAGAAGGGAGGCATCCATCAGTAAGAAAGGTCAATATCTGATCATAGTATGTAGATGGCATAGGTGGGTCTGCAATTTCATCATTAGTCGGTTCAGAAACATAAATTGCCGGTGTTGTGTCATCTACACCGACCGGAGCTTCATCGGAATCTAAGCGAGAAAGGAAATCTGCTAAGGCATGTGAACTGCCTGACCGATGAATAACTTCGTAATCAAATTCTTGTAAAAGCAGAACCCATCGCGCTAATCGGCCACCTAAGTGCTGTTGCCGAACCAGATAGACAAGTGCAGCATGATCTACATGAAAAGTAAATTTGCGGCCAAGTAAATAATGCCTGAACTTCTTGACAAAGTATACTAAACCCAGACATTCCCTTTCAGTTACAGAGTAATTCTTTTCCGCAGGGACAAGCCTTCGACTTGCATAGTATACTGGTCTGAACCACTTATTCGTTTGTTGCATTAATACGCTTCAAATTGCTATATCTGAGGCATCAACAAATACATGAAAGGGGTGATCCTAGTCGGGGGGCTGTAAGATGGGAACTTGTGTTAATAAACACTTTATACGATCAATGCTATCTGACATTCCTGAGTCCACTCAAATTGTCGAGGAGTCTTGGTGATTAATCTGTTCAGTGGTATTGCCAAATGAGCAAGCCACTGTAAGTGCCGACCATGCCATCTTACTTGGCCCATGAAGCGCATCACTTCCTTAGGTGTAGTGGGCACAAGTGCTTCTAACAGAGCTGTAATTTTATCTGGATCCACCTGTATACCTTGTGCAGATACGATGTGGCCAAGTAGCCTTCCACATGAAACCGCAAACACAGATTTGTTTGGGTTCAAACAGAGTCTGTATTCTCTGCATTTTTCAAAGCAACACCGTAAATGGAACAAGTGTGCTACTATCTTGCCAAATAACGAAAAATCATCAAGAAAACTTGCATAAACGAGGTAAGGTAAGGGGAGAATATTTCCTGCATACACCTTTGAAAAGTACTTGGGGCATTTCTTAATCCAAACCACATTATGGTACAAGCAAAAACGCCCCAATTGGTGATGAAAGCGGTCTTTGGTATATCCTGTTCAGCCATTCTAACTTGATTATACCCACTGTATCCATCTAGGAATGAATACATTTCATGTAATGTTACTCTATCAAGCATTGTGTCAAGAAAAGGTAGCAGAAATGGATCAGGCACCGTAGCTGCGTTCAGTTTCCGGTAATCTACACATATTCGTAGCTGGTTATTCTTTTTAGGCACAATAACAACTGGTGAGATCCATTCAGCATGCTCTACTGGTACAATGAATCCGACTTTGAGTAGCCTATCAATTTCTGCCTTTACCTGTGATGCATAGTTCGGATTCATCCGGTAGCTTGGTTGTTTGATTGGTTTTGCTTCCGGCTTCAGCATGACCCTGTGTTGATAAATGCGCGGGTCCAAACCCTTCATATCTTTGTAATCCCATGCAAAGACATCGGAGAACTTTCGGAGTAGCTGGATTAGGTCTGCTTGAAATGTTTCCGGTAAGTTTTCTTTTATCTTGACAGGACGCGGATGGTCTTCATCTCCTAAATTATAAGTGATCAACTTATCCTCTAGAACATAAAATTGTCGAGGCTTCTCTGTATCGTCAGCTGGCTTAAAAAGTTGTTGCAGTTGAGCGTCATCTATAGCAGCACTATCTTCCTTCTTATCTTCTTCTATTACAGGCATCACCGTACAAACTACGGCATTCCAATTATCTACAACAGATTGTAGATCAACAGTTCCTAGGGAAATTAAGTCAATGTTGTTCTTTAAAAACTCTTCTTCTTCATCATTTGACAACCCATCTAACATATGAACTGGTTCTGCAAAATACGATTTAGCATGCAATTCGCAAGGCTGTATAGCATCTAGTCTTACAATATATTTACGATTATTATCTTTGAAAGTGAGTTCCTGTGCAGAACAATCTTGTATGACCTTAGCTTGCTTCAGCCAAGGACGGCCAAAAAGAAGATTATAATCAAGGGTGGATTCCGGTAATTCTAGGACGACAAAGGTCATCTTAAATGTGGTACCCTGCAAAGTTATTGGTACATTCCGTACAAGTCCTACTGGATGGACTCTTGACTGGTCAGCCATTCTGACAAAGAACTGAACTGGTTCGATTTCAGTCCATCCTAACTTCTTACACAGTGCAACAGTAGCAATGTTGACTCCATATCCTCCATCAATTATTACTTGTGTAATTTTATGATTTTTATACCATACCGTAATTAAAGGAACCGAATGATCGACCGTAGAATCAGGTTCCGGTTGCACTGCCGCTGTTGCTGGAATGCAAGAAGGTACATGACTGAACTGTTGTTGGAATTGTTGTCGAACTCCTGGTACTAGTGCAAGTAATTGGCCAAGAGGAAGAGTAATGGACGCTTTAGATAAAATCTCCCAGGCCTTATGTGATTGAATTGTGCTTTCCACGGATTCTGAAGATGATGCGCCGGCTGAAGAGGATGTATCTGCTGAAGATGATGTGCCTGCTACTGAATTAGAATCTTGTTTTTGTGTTCCTTCCTTGGTTAGCGGAGCCTGGGTCACCGGAATAGGATCTGGAAACACTGGAGGTTCGGCGGTGGTCCATTGATTGGCCTTATCATACATCCTTTGTTGTTCACGTATGCCTGGTTCAAATACTTCTACCGCTGGTTGCAGTTGCTTACCGGATCGGGTCTGAATTACTGCAGCTTGCATTTCTACGGGTGTGATTTGTACCATATTAGCCATTGGGTTTTGTCGTTCTTTCTTCCTCTGATCATACTCAGCTGCATCCTTACAAAATCTTCTAATGTGACCAAATTCACCACAAAAATGGCAGCGCGGTGGTGGTAAATTGGGATTTTCCTGTGCTGGTCCGGCCTGCCAGCGATTTGCATTGTAGTTATTATTTCTCTGTCCTCTGTAATTTCGATAGCCTTGTTGCTGGTTGTTTCTCATTTGCGGAGGTACATAATGATTGGCTGGCTGTCCTGGTTCCTGTATAATAGCATTGACAGTTGCGGTTCCCTGTACTTTGGCGTTGTATGCACAGTTTTCGGTAGTATGTCCGGTCGTGTTGCAGATAGCGCAAAACAACTGATTAAGTGCACAAGTGGCACTAGTGTGCCCTGAATTCTTGCATGTGGTGCAGAACATTTGTCTGGTCGGGTCTTCTGCAACATTTTTATTTGCCGTTAACCATTCCAAGTCTTCTATAAATCCTCCAACCTTGTTTTCTAGCTGCAAAGCCATTGCAATCACTGCATCTAGCGTCATAGCTCCTACACAGCGTATGATCATAATCTGTTTAAGTTGCGGAGTCAATCCATTGATAAACCATTGAGTGATAACGTCATCCGGTAGGTTGGCATGTGCTGGTGGTAATTGCCTCAAATGGGTTCTGAATAGAGTGGCATATTCCTGCACTGTTTGATTTATCTTCTGTCTATTGTTTTGCAGGTAATCGAAAATTTTGGCTGGATTCTTCTTTAGACTGAATCTTTGCAAAAATGCATCCCTTACTGCTTCATAGGTGCTGAAATGGTTAATATCATATTCTGTAAGCCATCTGGCTGCTTCATTAACCAATGTAGACTGGAAGACAATAGCCTTATACGCTGGATCGGGTGGATGGTTGAGCACTGCGTAACTTATCTCAAATGTGCGTACATGAGCATCTGGGTCATCTCTTGGAAATCCACCGAATTTAGTGTACGTTACTCCGGTTGGAGTCGGCCTTGGTGGGCATGGTTGTTGTTGTTGTTGTTGTTGTTGTTGTTGCCCGTTCATGGCACTGATGGTTGTATTGTGACTATCTTCTGTACCCCGAGGCTGAATATCTGAATCCTCGGAATCTGTATCGTCAGCCTGTGCACTTTCGGAGTCGATAATCTTGTTCAGTATGTTTAGAATCTCGGTTTCGAACAAGCTACCTTCCTTCTTGATGTCAAATGTAGGAAAGCTTACTCCCGATAGCGATGACTGGACTGACGATTCACCAAAAAATGGTAAACCGCCACCGGAAAACTGCGATCTTTCAGCAACTGGTACGGAAATATCACCGGAATGTGTCGATTTTTCACCAATACAGGGTGCTTTTTCTCCCTTGCTGATTTCTTTGACTAAGACATTTCTATTCGTAAACAAGTTTGAATCTTTACTCAATGATGTTAAATTAACTTCATACTGTGTCGTGTTAGATTTTGGAGTTACTATATCTTCGACAGATTGTGACAAAATCGCATCGGAATCTGCGAGAGATTTAGTTCGTTCCACCGGAATATGACCGGAATCCTTACTAACGTTCTTTACTTTCTTGAGAACTGGGTTAGACCTATCTGCGCTTTTACCTCCTGGAGGCGTCCTTAGCAAATTAGGTACCCCAGGCTGGCAGTTCTTTGGATACGTTTCACCGGATCGAGTAACCGGCATGTATCATCTTTTGGTACTAATCGCGTACTATTACTGTCGATTTACAATTTACAATCACGTTTCCATAACTGATTTGCAACAATCTGATTTGTTGCCACCTTCCCATAGACGGCGCCAGTGTTAAACGTTGTGTTCTAACTATCAGAAGTGCGTTTAAACGTTGTTGGGTTCTTGGGAGTGGAAGGGGTCTGTAAAAACAGAGGCCCTATGCTTGTTTCCCAAAATGACTTCACACCACAATATACTAATATTCAAGACTTTTATCATGAATTGGTATACCCTTCTCAATCTTTACGGTTTGTTATTCTACTTCTTCCAAGGTTCGCCGAACACACTGTACCAGACGATTAGTATCATGATACCGAGTTACCTCGGACCCTTTTCCGAATACACATTGCAGTAACATTAGGAACAATAGCAGTAGTTCAACCTTCACCGAACAGTGCTCATAGTCAAACTCAACCGAAGACACAGAAGGACTCAATAGTTACAGACACATAGTGCTTGAAGATTCAATACGCAACTTAGGACGGCTCTTACCGTAGCTTAATCTTTGCCGTACGAACATAGACCTCAATATTGAAGACAACACAATACAAACCCGAATACCAGAAAAGCTACCATAGCTACACAGACTCCACCAAACACTCGCAGACCATTTCAAGAAAGAATAACAACACGATACGCGAATTAACACAACAATCCCAATAGAGACTCGTAAACGACTTACTCAGACAACAGTAGAACGATCTACGGTATGTAAATGGAACCCACAATCGCAACAGAGATCGATAGACAACAACACGGATATGCACAATATACTCAGAGTACTCAGAAATTAGACAAACAACGCTACAGCAGCGCTCAGACAATCACCCAGACGGACAGTCTGGTGATTCCACGAATTGTCACTGAGCATCTCTTTTCATTGCTTTATATAAAAGATTACAACTGTTAGTGTTACAACTTTTCGCGCGTGCGAACAAAAGATTCAGTTTTACGACTTCCAATCCGGCGGCCGACTAACAAATTGTTTATCCCAATCAGACCTACCATTGTTCACGATTTTAGTGAGAACTGTGCACAAGATTTTATTTGAACTTTCGGCTTGTCCATTGGCTTGTGGATGATAAGGGGCTGATTTCTTATGAATTACCAAGAATTCATTCAGTAAGGCTTCTATAACTTCATTCACAAAGTGTGTGCCTCTATCACTCACAATTTCTATCGGCAATCCAAACCTAGTGAAAACGTTCTCGAAGAGAAACTTGGTAGTAGTTCTTGCGTCAATTTCCTTGGTGGCTTTGGCTTCAACCCATTTGGTTAGATGGTCTGTGGCTACAATTATATACTCGGCGTGGGATCCTTTAGCTGGTGGGCTAATAGGTCCTATGAAGTCTATTCCCCATTTAGTAAAAGCTCTAGCACTCATCATGGGTTTCAGTGGCATCTGGTCTCTTCTAATTGGATATTTTGTTCGTTGACAAATATCACATCTTTGCACATATGTTGTTGCATCTTGGTGTAGTGTTGGCCACCACATTCCAGCAAAGAGAATCATTTTTGCAGTTTTATCTGTAGAAAAATGTCCTCCTACAGCTCCTGTATGTGCCATCTCTAAGACAACAAGATACTCGTCTTCATGAATGCACATTCGCAAATGATTATCTCTTCCCCGTTTAAGGAGTTGTTTTCCTATAAGAGCATAGTCCTTGCTTTGTTCTACCAGTGCACGTTTCCTTGCTAGAGTAGCTCCTTCTGGGTACTCTTGGGTCTTTAAGAACTTCACTAGAGGCATGCTCCATCTTGGTGCTACAGTGGAGTAGTAGAGTTCTCTTCTGGATTTCGTTCTTGACAGGTCGGGCAGGCTGATACATAGTTATGCGCATCCCTCTGCATGGTTGGCCAATATATGCCTAGTCTCCTCAATATTTGCCATGTCCCGTTTGCACTTAAATGAGTTTTCCATTGATTTACATGTGCTTTTTGAAGCCACTTCTTGTTCCTCTTCTTCTACGCATCTCATGAGTAATCCACTTGAGTCTAGGTGATACAAACTTCCAGCAATGATATGAAGGTTTTTAGTCTTCCATAGGTCTTGGGTTTGGTTTGTTGTGATCCCATCTTTATCTCCATGCATGAGTATAGGGATCAACTTTTCTGCCCATTTCGTATGGTTCGTTACTAGCTAAGGGTGTGGCTGGTACTATTGCTCTCTCTGGGTTTTCTTCCTGTCGAGCTACTTTCACTGAGACAACATTTTGAGGATGGGGTGGTTGTTGTCCTAACACCGGTTGTGGTTGAGTGTACCCTTGATAAGCATATGGTCGTGGTACAGGTACCTGCTGTTGATATGTGGGATATCTAAAGGCTTCACCTCCCTCATCTCTCTAAGGGTATCCGTAAGGTCTCATGACAGGTTGTCCAGGTCTTGATTGCCTATTGTAAGGACAGTTTTCCGTGCCATGATTTGTATACTTTTGTTCTATGCTGCAATATTGTAGAGAGCTCGGAACGGGTGGTCTATTGTAAGCATAAGCAGGTGGTGGGATTACTCCCCTAGTGCACAGATGAGAGGGATGATCACCTCCACAATGCATACATCTTCTAAGCATGGGCACTCTCATTGGGTTATTGGGGTAGCTCCTCTGTCCCTGAACGTTCAACTTCTTTGCTACTAAGTCAGCTATTTCTTCTACATTGTTCTTAGGGTTTGATGTGCTGCTGGCTGAATCTTCACTTTTGATACTACCTTGAGGTATTTTCAGATCCTCCGCTAGATTGTCCTCTAGGTCAATACATTCTTGCAAGGTTAGAACTCTTTTCACGTATACCAAAGATCTTAACGATCCATTCAATAATCCTTCCAAAAATAATGACACCATTTTGTTTTGAGTAGGTCTCTCTTCCACTGGACACCTATCCACATACTACTTGAATCTTCTTGCTGCCGGTCTCATTGATTCCGTGGGAGCTTGTTTAAAGCTATGAATCAACGACGACGAGTTGTTTTTAATTCCAGACTTAGTGAATTGCTCAATCATTTTTTGATAGACTTGTTCCATGTTTTGAAAATTATTAGGATCTAATGGCTGGAACCAAGTTAGAGCTGTGTCCGTCAAAGTTAGACCAAAAGATTCATATTGGATCAAGAAATCTTCCACTTGTTCGGCTGTGATTACTTGCTTAAATTCAGCTATATGATTATAAGGCTCACTAGAACCATCATAGTGGTTTCTCATGCATTTGGCAACTTGGATTGGCCTTAATCTCCTTCCTGCTTCAGGTGGTCTAGGCATCACAGGGAAAACTGATCTTCCTATCGTTATATGAGGTCCTCTTACCACAGGTGGTCTAACTGGGGCACGAACTCCATTCCATGGGTTAACAGGTGGCTGAGGCCGATAGTGGGGGTTATTTGCAGGCATAGCAAACTGTACGTGTGGTCTGACCGGAATATGTGTTTGTTGTGTTTGTCTTGACTGTTGGAATGAATTATTCTGAGAGATTCCATTTGGGTTTTGTGAAGTAGTGGCTTGATCCCTCGGGGAAACACTAGAATGTTCTGATATTTCAACCTGGCTCTTTCTGACTCTGTTAAAGGCCAATACGTTCTCTGGTTTTTATCCAAATACGTGATGATGGTGGGGAAGTCAGGATCTCGTAACTCATAGACAGTAACTGGATTAGGGGCTGCTTCCCATAATCAAGAGTGGGCTCTAAGGAGATTCTCCATTCCATTGATCAAATACACATCCATTAAGGAGTCATCTTGGGGAACCAGGTCTCCTCTCCAAACCCTAACAACAGTAGATCTCCCTCTAGGTGTGGTCAATTGCTCTTCATTCCCGTCTTCATTAAGGTTTGGGGCATTGTCTTCTTCCCCAAGTTCATTGATGTTTTCAAGATGTTCTGTAACAACATACTGGATATCCCTTTTATCCATATAAACTCCTCCTGCATACTTAACTGCTGGCATATGCACTATGTAAGCATCTGAAGCTTTCTTCAGTCTGGCCACTGATCGGTTTAGTCCATCTAGGTATATGGGTATCTCATGGTGATTGGTGGTCACATATTCTAAAGATGTCCGATATTCTCCCTCAATAGTTGACATCATGCCAATCATTGGTGCAGTGTTTTGCATATCCTCTGAAGCCATAGGAATTTCTTCCTCTAACTCACTAGAAGTTTCAGAATAATGTGAGCGGTTACTTGGTTCGGCTACACTTCCTACTGAAGAGATCACACTTCTTCGGCTTCCTAGGGTTCTCCCAGATCTCAGGTTCATTCACTTTAAAGTTTTGTTTAGCCTTAGCCAACCTCCAGCTTCTAGAGTTCTTCACTAAGGGTTAGAATTCTAGACAAATTTGGTTGGGAAAGGACTGACTGTGAAACCTCAAGTCACGATACTTGACCCCAAAAAGTTCACGATACTCGATATCTGACACACTAGAAGGGTACCACGATACTCGACCTGTGAACCAGACGATACACGATCTCTCACAGAAGACAATATATGACACTTGGATGAAGATGATACTCGATACTTGAGTACACGATACTCGATACTTGAGGAAACACGATACACGATACTTCACAGGTAAAATGACGATACTCGATACATGACAAGTATCGCGAGGTAGTTCAAGACGATACTCGATACTCGTCAGATATCGGGAAAATAGTCTCTTCGATATACGATATCCAGCAAGTATCGCGATCCGAAACTCACGATACACGATACTCGACGAGTATCGTGACCTGAATTTCACGATACACGATATGCGATATCCGACAAGTATCGTGAGAAATTCTCAACGATACTCGATATTTGACAAATATCGCGAAGAGCTACCCTCACGATACACGATATTGCCTAGGTATCGCGATCAGAGATTCACGATACAGGATACTCGACGAGTATCGTGGTCTGAATTTCACGATACGTGATATATGACAAATATCGTGAGGATTTCTCAACGATATACGATATTCGACCAGTTCAAGTATCGCGATACTCAACCATAGGAGTTCACGATACCTAGGTATTGCGATACTCAACCGCGGGAGAAGACGATACTTGGCACTTTTTCAATTTTTTGCAAGTATATTTTTTTTAACTTTAAATGAACATATGTGTTTTTCCAGCTCATTTACCCTCTCCTCACCAACTGTATCACAGAAATAAACTTGTCCCCACCCTTGTCTACCTTTCACGATACTTACCGCAGGTCGTTTTTTTGAAAACTTGATTTCAAAAGTGGTTTTGCACAAAGATTCAATAGTGTGCTCACCTTGGAAGCTCTTTCCAACTTCCTTATCCCTCTAGCTCGCTCTACAAAGCTCTAAAAATCCTTGGTCTCAGCTCATGATACTCGACAAAGTGCGCACACGATACTTGGTTTGGGAACAAGTGATTTGAAAAGGCAATGTTTTTGGTTTTTATACTCTTTTCTTTTAAAAGATTCTTTCTAACTACAAAAATTCACAAGACTAGAATTAATGGCTACTCTAACTTCCTCACTACTCTACTCACTCCACTCACTTCCCTAGACTAATAACTCACTACACACACATGAAGAGTGAGAAGTAGTAAATGCGGATGAATGTGACTTACCAAAGAAGAGAAAATCACCACTCCTCCACTCACTTCAATGCAAAAAGCTACTTACATCACACGAATGCCTCGGTTTGATTCGACATTCCCCGGCAACGGTGCCAAAAACGTGTGTACCTAAGAACCACCTTAGGGACTTGTGGAGAAAGAGACTATACCTCAATCCCCCTCAAGTGCATATAGTGGGGATTCACGCTTTAATTATCAATCCGATGAGTATCAAAACCTAGCCGAGTGTATGAAGACATGCATTCAAATGAAAATCAATGCAAATGAGTTACTCAAAGAGTACAAACAAGGCAAAGACTATTCCAAACAAGCTTCAACTGTCAGTTATGGTGTCACGATACTTGGAGCAGCTGCCAACAGTAAATTGAGCTTTTCTCTCAGCTCCAAACTTCAAATATAGCAAATAGCATATGCCTTTCGAAGATCTCAAGAAGACGCATCCAATGGTGGTAACTTCACTCAATTCTGATGCTTCTATTTCAAGTTATGAGCAAAATACTGAGTCGTGGGAATGACCTTCCTACATTTCAGCACTTCCTACACTTCACACACACCTTAACCACAACAAAAAAACACTTTCATGGATAGATAACACTTCCTTTTACTCTTTTCGAACAACACACATGCATACAAGCTCACAAAGAAGATAATACAGAGAGGAGAAGACACAAATTCGAATTTCTGTGCTCTTGATTCTCAGAATGGCAAAAAAGTGTTTACAAAGAGTCACAAATTGACTTATATACATGTGCCCTAAAAATGGTCCTTTCACACAAGAGACTGGCACTTTATTCACTAAAAGGCTAATTTCCTACTAATTTACATGGGTAAGCCACTAATCTTCTGTGGGGATGCATCTAGAGGACTCCTCTAGTGCATTTACAATGGAAATTATGTTACAAGAATGGTTATAATACAAAAATTGGGTGTCCAAATCGGAAAAATCTTGGGGCCTTTCTATTTCTCTGCCTTGTGCTCTCTTTGCTCTGCAACCATCACTCTCAAAAAGATAGATGAAAATAGATAAGTTGGAGTTAGCTCAGAGGTGAAGAACTTGCTATTTTGGTTCATACACATGTCCAGTGTTTTGCATAATTCTCTGAGCACAGCAGCAATTAGCTTAATTCCTCTTGGGAAAGTCTATTTAACTTAAAGAGATAACTTTCAAGAGTAATCTCATGAAAAATAATGAACCAGACACTGAGAATGATGTTTAACAAGTGATGACATCATCTGGATTTTCACGGGCTGCTATAGTAATGAGACTAGTGAGCCAAAAAATGAATATAAATCAAGATGTAAGAATCCAATGATTATGAAAATTTGCATGCTTATACTAGACAGTAAGCTGAATTCAACAAGATTTAAATCATTGAATTTGGGTACGTACACACTGAGAAACAGCTCTGACAAGATGAGTACAAAAGTCAGGTACTTGACAGAGAAGTGAAAATCAACAGACAGGGTTGACTTCAACTGAACATAACTGAAGATTAAAACACCCAAATGAAATGCAAATTGGTGAGCATATAGTAGACTTGTAGAGCTAACTTTATCAAGTAAAATCACTAAAAATGTCGCACCAAGCTCAGAGAAACCATCTCTGCAATCTGAATGCGAAAACTGAGAGATATGGCAGTGAGTAGTACACTTCACAAGAACATGGAAATATGAACTCAAATGATCATGAAAATGAAGGTATATTGATTGTAAAATACAATGGACTTACGGATACATATGTGTGCCTTGTAAACACACCTTGGTATGGCATAAAGCTCAGCTCTTGGAGGCCTTCACATAACCACGACTAAGACTACCATGTATTTATAGTTGATCTTGGGAGGCTAACTTCCCTCAATCACTCTCCAATCAATTAGTGATTGATTTGATTCTCTATCTACCACAAATCACAAATTTGTGGCTCCTCTTTCCCTTTTTGATCAAGTGGAACCACTTAAAATTCTTTCACTTTTACATTAAGTAAAGTTTTCAAAAGTTACAAGAGGTAGTTCACAAGTGAACTTTACATTGTCTTCATTTTAAGGCTCCTTCTATGACTTTGTGGGACTCATGCCAATACTTAGGCTTGTCATAGACTTGCTTCAACATCTCCCCCTCAAGCCAAGTATGCTTGAGGTCTTCAATCTTCCTAGATTACCTGTAAACCAATCATAGCCTTGAATTTGCAAAGCTTTGTACCATCCAATGCTTTGGTTAGAATATCTGCACATTGTTGATGAGTGGACACATATGATATTTGAATATCTTTGCTTAGAACCTTCTCTTTTGCATAGTGATAATGAACTTCAATATGTTTAGTCCTTGCATGAAAAATAGGATTAGCAGCCAAATGAATAGAACTCATATTGTCACCATAAATAGTTGGAGTTCCAAACTCCAATCCAAGATCTTTAAATAATGTCTTCATCCACATACCTTCTTGTGTAGCTATGGCAAGACCTCTGTAATCAGCTTCAGTAGAAGAGAGAACAACTGTGGGTTGCTTCTTGGATGACTATGAAATAAGCTTTGAACCTGCAAAGGTAAGATAACCTGAAGCGCTCCTTCTATCTTCCTTGGAGCCAGCCCAATCTACATCAGAAAATAGCTTCAAACCTAAATCATATACATAAGGATAATAAAGTCCTTCATTTATGGTTCCTTTGAGATACCTGAGAATCCTTTTGGCAACATCCATATGTGGTTTCCTTGGTGTGTGCATAAATTGACTTAGCACACTCACACTATAACATATATCTATTCTTGTCAATGTGGCATAGTTAAGACTACCAACTAGACTTTGATATGATGTGATGTCCTCTATGAGTTCACCTTCATGTGAGCTCAATTTGTGATTGACCTCCATTGGAGTACCTGCAATCTTACAATCTTGCATCTTGAATTTTGCCAACATGTCCTTAATGTACTTTCTTTGAGTGAGAAACAAACCATGATCTTTGTAGATAACTTCCAAACCTAGGAAGTAGGTAGGTGAACCCAAATCACTTATCTTGAACTCTTCTCTCATCTGATCTTTGATCTTCTTCATACCATCTGCATCATTACCTATCAATATAATATCATCTACATATACACATAGGTAGATGATCTCAGAATTACTCTTTTTAATAAAGAGTGAAGGATCTGCCTTGCTTGGTTGAAAGCCTTTGTCCTGCAAGAATGAAACAAGTCTGAAATTCCAAGCTTTTGGGGCTTGCTTGAGACCATACAATGCTTTGTTAAGTTTACACACATAATCAAGATAAACTTGATTCTCAAAACCAGGTGGTTCTGCCATATATACCTTTTCTGTTATCCAACCATTCAAGAATGCATTCTTTACATCTAGTTGAAGTATCTACCAATTCTTGGAAGAGGCAATACTAAGAAAAACCCTAATAGTAGGCATCTTTGCCACAAGAGAGAAGGTCTCCTCATAATCAATTCCCTGAGTTTGTGCAAAGCCTTTTGCTACAAGCCTTGCCTTATACCTGTTAATGGAACCATCAGAATTCTTCTTGAGTTTATAGACCCATCTTCAGCCTATTACCTTCATGGATGAAGTCTTGGGCACCAAATCCCAAGTGTTGTTTTCCTCAAGTGCTTCAATCTCTTCCTTCATTGCATGCTTCCATTCTGTTTTTGCTTTGGCCTCTTCAAATGATGATGGCTCGTCTTGGTTTATGTCCTGTGCTATGTAGATAGAATGTTTAGTTACTAATGAGGTGTCAAACCCATACCTTTCTAGTTTTTTCTTTTCCCTCATAGATCTTCTAAGACCATGATGTGATGATTCTTCCTCATGTACAAGTTCCTGCAATTTTGCTTTACCTTTAGACTTCCATGCTTTGATCTTTTCCATCTGAGATTCTTCATCATCCTCTGAGGTGTCTTGTTCTTCAATCTTCGGTTGTTCTCTACCAAGCTTTGGAAAATCTTCTTCAAGATCATATGGTAAATTGACTTTCCTGCATGAATCTTCATTCCATGAATTGTTTTCATCAAAAACTACATCTCTGCTTACCAAGAATCCTTTGTTGGTAGGGTTGTATAACCTATAACCCTTTTGATTGTTGTCATATCCAATAAATACACACCTTTCTGCCTTTGGATCCATCTTGCCTCTAACCTGTGAAGGAATCTAAGCAAAAGCAATACATCAAAAAATTTTACAATGATCTAAGCTTGATCTTCTTCCATTCCAAGCCTCATATGGAGTCATCCCATCAAGGGATTTTGAAGGCAACCTGTTAATCAAGTAAGTGGCTGTAGATAGAACCTCAACCTATAGATAATTAGGCAAATGCTTTTCATTTAACATGGACCTTGCAGCTTCAACAATTGTCCTATTCCTCCTTTCCGCCACTCCATTTTGCTCAGGAGTGTACCTTGTAGTTACCTCTCTTTTGATTCCTCTTTCTTGAAGAAAATAATCAAACTCATGGGAGAAGTATTCTCCTCCTCCATCTGACCTTAGCTTTTTTAGTGATTTACCTGTTTGATTCTCCACAAGAGCCAAATATCTTTTGAAACATGAAAAAACTTCATCTTTGTGTTTCATAAAGAATAGGATAGTCCATCGGCTGCAATCATCAATAAAGGAGACATAATACCTTGATCCAGATATTGAAGCTTCCTTGCTAGGTCCCCATACATCTATATGAACCAACTCCAAGAGATCTCCATGAATATAACCTTTCTTCATGAATGGTAACTTGTGAGACTTTCCAAATTGACATGCACTACACTTATAAATCATATGTTGTTTTGACAAGCTAGGGAGTCAAATTACACTTTGGTCCCTGCAAATTTGCTTTAATGACCTTTCACCAATATGTGCTAACCTTTTGTGCCATACTTCCAATTCTGTGGGTGTCTAACTACCATAATTAAAGAGAGCAATGTTTCTAGTGTCTTGTAATTCAAATGTGAACAATCTACCTGTCTTTTCACTTTTGCAATTCTTCTGAATCCTTGACTTGGATCTTCAACAAATGCTCCTATTTTTGTGAACGTGACTTGCAGCCCTTTCTCGACTATATCCCCAACACTTATCAAATTCTTTGTGATGGTAGGGACATAGAGTACCTTACTGAGTAGGTTGATGTTTCCATCAGGTGCTTTGACATTTCCTATTTTCTCCACAAGATGTCTTGTATCATCTCCTGTTTGTACCTCATGCTTATTCCTTGGATCTTCTAAATCTGATAGGAGTGCCACATTTCCTGCCACATGATTTGAACAACCTGAATCTATGTAGAAAACATGCTCATCAGATTTACCTTGTGGCATAACCATGTTCATGATCAATAACGAATCCTCTTTGTTTGAGTCTTCTGTGTAGTTATTGAAGTCTCTCCTTCCTTTGTAGCCTCCTTGATAGTTTGAATGATTGTAGTTGTTGTAGTTGCCATGATAATTGTTGAACCTTCCTCTTGAGTAGCCATAACTTCCTCCATTGTATCCTCTGCCTCTTTGATTCTTGGAATTCCTAAAGACATTTTCAGTTGTATGATTAGTTAATCCACAAATAGAACATGAGTTGGAGTCTTGGGATCTCTCCCCTACCTTGTCTACCTCCTCTTCCTCTACCGCTGCCATGTCTTCCTCTACCTGCATAGTTAGCTTGATATGTTCCTGCTTCATCATCCACTTTCTTTGCCTTTCCTTTGTTATCTTTGGACTTGCTTTTATCAATGTATAAAGTTGAAGATTGATTACCTTTAGAGCTTTCTCCATTTTTTATAAGCTTTGCCTCTTGAGTAAGTAGTTGTCCAATGAGTGTATTGAAATCAGGTACATGCATGTCCATGTACAAATCCATAGCTGGTGAATGCTTCCCACTTGTCATCAACCTTCAAGCCATTGATGACCTGCCTTACAATTTTCTCTTCATCTATTACCTCTCCAATGCTTCCCAACTGATCTGCTATGTCCTTGAGCTTTGTGACAAAATCAGTCACTTTGTTTGGGAGCCTTCTTGAGAGTTGTGACATCCAGCCATAGTTGATGCTTCCTAGCTTTAGTACTTGAAGAGAAGAAGGCTTCAAGTGCATCCCACACTTCCTGAGATGTCTTACAACTTCTAATGTGAGGCAACAAAAAATCTGAGATACAGTTGAGGAGATAAGATCTTGCAAGTTCATCCTTGGAGCACCATGTGCTCAATCTTTCTTGCTCTTCTTGTGTTGGTTGACTTTTGTTCGTGAAACTTGGCATAACTTCATCTCCAGCCACATAACCATATAAACTTCTACCTTGGAGATAAGCTTCCATTCTTAGTGACCTAGCTGAGTAGTTACCTCTGTCCAATTTGTCAATTGATGAAGGAAATCCATCTGCCATGTTGTCCAACCTTGCTCTGATACCACTGTGAAGAGATGGATAGGTATGTGCTTGAAGATGAAGAGTTGTTGCAAACTCCTTGATCTACACCAACCAAATGAACTCCATGAGTATGTGATGGGCCCTTTTAGCTTTCCAATGGATGTATTAGACGCCCTATGTGTTGGAGTTTGACGTCTATGGAAGCACGTGAATAACACAAGGAAGAAGAAGAAGCTTGGATCACAACACACAATCATGAAAGTATTACTAGAGAATGTACCAAGACAGTCCTAGTGTGTTCACACACATCACTACCTAAATATATCAACAAATCCCCCTTGGGAGTGATGCGGTGAACAAGTAGCTGGCACTCATGTATAAGGAAGTGCCAAGCTATGTGGAAATCACTCCACAAAAGGAAGTAAGCCCAAAGCTTTGCGGAAAGCTTCAAACTTCTCCCTAGGTAGAGCCTTCGTGAAAAGGTCTGCTATGTTCTCCTGCGTGGGCACATATGCCAAGCTGATCTCCCCAGCATAGAACCTCTCCCTAACATAGTGATAATGCACCTCAATGTGCTTAGTGTGAGCATGGAACACAGGGTTCTTCGCAACTGCCAATGCACTCTAACTCTGAGTGAAGATGGTGGTGGCAGAAGACTGGCCAATACCCAAATCAGCCATAAGGTGTCTCAGCCACACACACTCAATAGTAGCTGTGAAAGCTGCCCTATACTCAGCCTCACAATAAGAAGTGGCCATAGGAGGCTGCTTCTTGCTCAACCAAGATATACATGAGCTAGCAAGCATGAAGCAAAAACCACTGGTGGACATACGAGTGTCATAGCAACCATCCCAATCTGAGTCAGAAAAAGCATGCAAATCTGGCGGTAGTGATCCCCCCTTGGGATAAAACAACCCAAGTAGCCGAGTACCACTCAAGTAGCAAAAGATGCGCTTAGCCATCTTCCAATGCATGACTCCTGGGCAATGCATAAACCTGCTCATTTGTGAGACAGCAAACTGAATATCTAGCCGAGTAAGGCATAAGTAAATCAAGCATCCAACAGCCTGCTGATAGAGAACAACATCAAATGCATCTCCAGCATCATGAAGACTCAATCGTAAACCTGTCTCCATAGGAGTGGCAATAGGCTTACAGTCTTCAAGGCCAAAACGCTGCAATAATGTGTCAATATATTTCGTTTGACACAAAGCCATTCCACCATCAACTTGCATAAACTGAATGCCCAAATAGTGATGCAAATGCCCCAAATCAGACATCTCAAATGAGGCATGAAAATCAGCCTTGAAATCAGCAATATGCTTCTCAATAGGACCAGTGAGCAGCATGTCGTCAACATAGACAACAATGATCAGAAGCACATCATTAGCATGCTTAACATATAAGGTGCTTTCAGTTCGACTGTTCTCAAAACCATGTGCAACCAGATAGGCATGTATCTTCTCATACCAAGCACGTGGTGCTTGCTTTAAACCATATAATGCCTTCTTTAACCTGCACACCTGGTTTTCATGCCGTTTCTGCACAAAGCCACGGGGTTGAAAAACATACACTTTTTCATGCAAGTCACCATTCAAAAATGCTGTTTTAATGTCCAACTGATGTACATTCCAACCATGATGGGCTGCAAGTGCACAAATGCTCTGAACAGTAGTCATACGGCATGTAGGTGCAAAGGTCTCATCGAAATCAATGCCTCTTTCCTACGCATAACCCTTTGCAACAAGCCTAGCCTTATACGTGTCAACTGTACCATCAGGTTTATGCTTCACCTTGTATACCCACTTAGTGCCAATGGCCTTCTTGCCAGGAGGCAAGTCACATAAAGACCATGTACCATTCTTCATTATAGCATCATATTCAGATTGCATAGCAGCCATCCAATTTTTTGAATTCTGTGCTTTATCAAAAGAAACAGGCTCATTCTCATCACAGAGACTAGACACAGCCATAGCATAGCAATCTGATGCAAAGGAGGCACTATGAGAGCCTGAATGAGTACGATATGACAAAGGTGCATCTAATTTGTTGTCACGCAAAGTCTGCACTAGCCATTTTGGCATAGTTTTTGCCTGCTCAATATCAGCTCTCTCATCAACGGGTGCATCATGTAAATCTGCATCAGAAATGGAATGATCTGCATCATCATATGAAACCTGTAAAGGTTGAGAAGTTGCCTCATTAGGACCAGCACTAAACTATCCACCTGTAAAAAGAGGCATCAAAGTATAATACATGTCTTTGGAGCGAACAGATGTCTCCTTAGTACATGAAAGCAATGGCTGAATAGCATCTTCCAACAAAACCAACATCACGGCTAACCAGAACGCGTTTAGTCTGTGGATGATATAGACGATAGCCTTGACTTTCAGAACTGTACCCAACAAAAATACATTTTACCGCTTTATCATCCAATTTCTACGATATTGTTCAGGCACTAATGTGTATGCCAAACAACCATAAACACGCAGATGAGCAACAGATGGCTTGTGATCATGCCAAGCCTCATATGGAGTGATAGACTATAGTGCTTTAGTGGGACACCTGTTCAGTACATATGCTGCACACATGATAGCCTCAAGCTAGAAACTATGAGGTAAAGCCTAACTCTTGACCATACACCTCGCCATCTCCATGAGAGACCTGTTCTTCCGTTCAGCAACTCCATTCTGTTGAGGTGTATACGGCACTGTACACAAGTGTTTTATTATCCCACGTTCAGCTAGAAATGTATTAAAATCAGAAGACATATATTCCCCCCCTCGATTAGAACGGAGGGTGCCCATTTTACATGCTGACATATTTTCAGCCAAAACCAAAAACTGTTTAAAGCACATGAACACTTCAGACTTTGCTTTGAGTGGATATACCCATGCATGCCTGGAAAAATGATCAATGAAAGTCACGAAGGTAATTTCCAAAAGAGGGTGTCTGCATAGGACCACAGACATCACTATGTACAAGCTGCAATTTCTGTGTAGCCCGAACTGAACCATCTTTTGGAAAGGAGGAACGCTGCATTTTGCCCCAAAATACAGCCTTCACAAACATGTTTTCCAGGTGCCTCAAGTTTGGGCAAAGAGGACACCATTTCAGATTTCTACAAGCGTAGCAAACTAGCAAAATTCAGATGACCAAAGCATGCATGCCAAAGCTTTGCATCTGACATAGCCTGAGAATCATTTACTACACATACCAAATCATTTATTGATCTTTCATAATCTATGAGCTTATACAGCCCACGACATAAAATGCTAGAAGCAATAATCACATCGCCATTCGACAGATCATGAACTGTACATCTGTCATCAACAAATTTCACAACCAAGCCAATCTTGGCTAATGCAGAAACTGATAATAGATTCTTCTTGATCCCTGGCACAAATAAAGCATTTGACAAAGTGAAAGAACTACCATCAGCAGTAGTCAAAATGATCTTACCAACTCCCATAACAGGATAAGAGGAGTTGTTGGTGCATGTAACAGTATTCTCTGTAGGGGTAGGCTCAAGTGAAGAGAAGAAACTATGCTGTGAGGTAGTATGTTTGGTAGCCCCACTGTCAAAGTACCAAACATCTAAGTCTACTGCAGACATGCACTGCTCATGAGAAGATGGGTCAAAACTGCAAACAGTAGTGAACGCCCATTCTTCTTCCTGCACAAGATTAGCAGACTCTATTTTTGGTGTAGAGGCTTCTGCAACAACCATTCCAGCCTCTTTCTTCTTTGCCTCTTTTGCAGCCAGTTTTGGACAAATCTTTATGATATGATCATTCCCTTTACAGTACTTACAAAACAATTTCTGCTTTTCTGATTTCTTCTCATCTTTATCTTCCTTCTTCGAATATGCAGAATTAGCAGATTTCTGCTTACTAGTTGAAGAGCTCCATTTTCCTTTGCCCTTTTGACCAGCTAGGAAAGCTTGATCTGCAACTCGCATAATGGACCTATTCTACCTGGAGTGATCTTCCTGCAACAGAACAGAGACTAACTCCTCAAATGACAAGGCATTTGGATTGGCTTTCATCATCAACCGAAGAGTAGAAGCAAAACTCTGATATGAATCAGGAAGACCATTCAGAACGGTCTGCACAAGTGAGCTATCTGGTATAACCTCATCAGCAGAAATCAGCTATGCCTTCAAGTCTTTGATCTTTGTTAGGAAACTGTCCATAGAATCACCTTCATTCATGTGCTCACTCTCCAACTGTTTTCGGAGGTAAGCAACACGAGCCTCATTCCTAGCTTGGTACAATGTGGTAAGTGTATCCCAAGCATCCTTAGTTGTTTTGCAAGAGCGAATGTGAGGAATAATGGCACGTTTGATAGACAAGGCTATCAATGCATGTTCCTGGGCATCTCTGCCATCCCAGCGAATCTGCTTTACAGTAGATGCAACAGAAACAACAACACGAACATGAATCTATGGAATATCATCTTCGACACCATCTTCATCAGCTCCAGCACCTGTATTTGCAGTACCTGTAGTCAGAGGTGTAACAGGACGTCTTTCAACACCCTGCATAATGTTCCACAATCCTTTTGCAACCAATACATGGCGCATCATATAAGCCCATAATGGGTAGTTGGTACCATCCAACTTATCGTCAACAACCAACATACGGAATACATCACTGCTTTCAGCCATGGCCGATGACTAAAATACCTTGATGCAGAAAATTGACTGTATCTCAAAAAGTTGAACAGAACTGCCGAAACGAGTTCTGCTAGACCTGTAGCAGACTTTGAGACGCTTATATTGGCGAGCAGAAACTGGTATATACCTTTAGCACAAAAAGATGAAATAGCCTACACAAGCGCTACGACAGTGCGTTCGGAGGCTGAAACGAGCTCAAATCGCGATTTCGACACCACAAGGCGAAGCTGTTTTGATCTCATAAACACGCTGAGTATGCTCATCAGAATTCGTGCGATTCTGAGACTACAAACGGAGGAGTGTCGATGGCACCCTAGATGAAGCGACGACCTGCTCTGATACCAATTATTGGAGTTAGACGTCTGTGGAAGCACGCGAACAGCACAAGGAAGAAGAAGAAGCTTGGAGCACAACACACAATACTGAATGTATTACTAGAGAATGTACCAAGATAAGTAGCCCATTAGGGCAATAGGCATATATACAAGCCGAGGGAAAAAAACCTCCTAAAGAGGGAAAAAGTGCCCTAACGGTCCTAGTGTGTTCACACACATCACTACCTAAATATATCAACACTATGTACCTTGGAAGATCACTCTCAAAAAGATAGATCAAAACAGATAAGTTGGAGTTAGTTCAGAGGTGAAGACTTGCTATTTTGGTTCATACACCTGTCGAGTGTTTTGCATAATTCTCTGAGCACAGCAGCAATTAGCTTAATTCCTCTTGGCCAAGTCTAGTTAACTTAAAGAGGTAACTTTCAAGAGTAATCTCATAAAAAATAATGAACCACACACTGAGAATGATGTTTAACAAGTGATGACATCATCTCGATTTTCACGGGTTGCTACAGTAATGAGACAAGTGAGCAAAAAAATGAACATAACTCAATATGTAAGAATTCAATGATTATGAAAATTTGTATGCCTATACTAGACAGTAAGTTGCATCCAACAATCCTTAAATCATTGAATTTGGGTAAGTACACACTGAGAAACAGCTCTGACAAGATGAGTGAAAAAGTCAAGTACCTGACAGAGAAGTGAAAATGAACAGATAGGGTTGACTTCAACTGAACATAACTGAAGATTGAAACACCCAAATGAAATGAAAATTTTTGAGCATATCGTAGACTTAGTGAGCTAACTTTACCAAGTTAAATCACTGAAAATGATGCACCAAGATAAACTTTGCGAGATATGGCAGTGAGTAGTACACTTCACAAGAACATGGAAATATGAACTCAAATGATCATGAAAATGAAGGTATATTGATTGTACAATACAATGGACTTACTGATACATATGTGTGCCTTGTAATCACACCTTGGTATGGCATAAAGCTCAGCTCTTGGAGGTCTTCACATAACCACGACTAAGACTACCATGTATTTATAGTTGATCTTGGGAGGCTAACTTCCCTCAATCACTCTCCAATCAACTAGTGATTGATTTGATTCTCTATCTACCACAAATCACGAATTCGTGGCTCCTCTTTCCCTTTTTGATCAAGTGGACTCAACCACTTAAGATTCTTTCACTTTTACATTAAGTAAAGTCTTCAAAAGTTACAAGAGGTAGTTCACAAGTGAACTTTACATTGTCTTCATGTGAAGCCTTCTTCTATGACTTTGTGGGACTCAAGCCAATACTTAGGCTTGTCATAGACTTGCTCCAACATGTCTTTATCATCTACCCTGATTTTGAAAATACCATAGCATAATTTGAAGTTCCCTTCAAATATTGAAAGATCCGCTTTACTGCTTTCCAATGTAACACTGTCGGATTCTGCATGAACCCTGATACTTGAGAAACTGCAAACTATATATCATGACGTGTATTACAAAGATATATCAAGCAACCAACTGCTTAACTATATAGAGTAGCATCAAATGGCTTTGTATCTCCTACCATTTGGAAAGACATGTTCTGATCCATAGGTGTTTGCATAAGTTTAGAATCAACCATCTGAAACTTTTCCAAAAGTTTCTCAATGTACTTATGTTGTGCCATATAGATACACTCATCTTGAAACAAAAATTGAATCCCAAGATAATAATGCAAAATGCCTAAATCATTCACATCAATTGTTTGCTTTAATTGTTCTTTGTACATCTGCAAATCTACATCTCTGGGACCTGTGACTATAATATCATCCACATAAATGATTGCTATAATCATCATACCTGTTTCAGTTTTGACATAAAGAGTTGGAGCTGCATCTGAGTTATGGAAATCAATGGATAAAAGATATGTATGTATCTTTTCATACCATGCTCTAGGTGCCTGTTTTAAACCATACAAAGCTTTTATAAGCTTACACACTAAGTGTTCTTTACCTGTCTCTTCAAAACCTTCTAGCTTCTGAATATACACATCCTCATGTAAATCACCATTTAGAAAAGCAGTCTTAATGTCAAGTTGATATATATGCCAACCAAAATGTGCTGCTAGAGCAAGTATTGACCTAATAAGAGTCATCCTAGACGTAGGAGCAAATGTCTTATCATAATCAATACATTTTTTTGTGCATATCCTTTGACAACTAACCTGGCCTTGTATCTATCAATAGTACGATCTGCTTTCCTTTTGATTTTGAAGATCCATTTTACACCTATAGCCTTCTTTCCCTCTCGTAACTCACATAGCTGCCAAGTTTGTGTTGATATATTTAGGTAGTGATGTGTGTGAACACAGTAGGACCGCCGGGGCATTTTTTTCCCTCTTTAGGAGGTTTTTTTCCCTCGGCTTGTATATACGCATATTGCCCTAATGGGCTACTTATCTTTGTACATTCTCTAGTAATACATTCAGTATTGTGTGTTCTGCTCCAAGCTTCTTCTTCTTCCTTGTGTTGTTCGCGTGCTTCCGCCTAAGTCTAACTCCAACAATTGGTATAAGAGCAGGTCGTCTCTTCATCTAGGGTGCCGTCGACACTCCTCCATTTGCAGTCTCAGAATCGTACGAATTTTGGTGGGCATACTCATTTCGGCCTCCGAACGCACTATCGTAGCGCTTGTGCAAGCTATTTTGTCCTTTTGTGCCAAAGGTATATACCAGTTTCTATTCGCCAGTATAAGTGTCTCAAAGTCTGCTACAGGTTTAGCAGAACTCGTCTGGGCAGTCCCGTTCAACTTTTTGAGATACAGTCAATTTTTTGCATCAAGGTATTTTAGTCACCGGCCATGGCTGAAAGCAGTGATGTATTCCGTATGTTGGCTTGTTGAACGCAGGAGATCTGATAAAATAAAATAAAAAGAAAAAGAAAAAGACGGCTACGATGAGATTAAAAAGGACACGTCGCAAGTAAAGGAGGGAGTTACATGAAAGGAGTTCGTGAAAAACCGTAAGGAGAAAGAAGTCACGGGAAGAGAGAGAGCAACCACCGCAAGAAGGAGGTAGAAGTCCTGAGAAGACAAGCAGACTTGATGAGAGGAAGTAGCATTACTACAGTGGAAAAGAAGAAGTTCTTCTGACAAGGCTTTGGGAGGACCGAAGAAAGTCTGTCTTCACAGAAATGACTATGACTTTTGTATCTGATGTAACCCTGTGATGAATGCTCAAGTATGAAATCTATGAAGTTCTTATACATGTGAAAATCTGTATTCGCGATACTTATGTTTACCAAGGAAATGAATAGCAGACGTTTTCCAACACAGTAGTTCTTCTCTGTATTTTCTTCAAATCTTCTCTGTTAAGTTTAATGAGAGATTCAAGTAGTCTACACAGAGGTGCAACGTAACTCAAATGACTGTGAGTGTGTAAGAAGCTAGAAGTCTTGGAAGGCGGTATCTGAACAAGTGATAGAGTAAATCTGACACAGTAGAAGGCACCGAAACGAAACATTTCGGTGAAATTCCGGTGGATAACTAAATGCAATTTTCGGTGGAAATCTCTGCGTATGTAGAGCAGTGCCATAGGAAAAAACAAGTATTTCTGTTTTTTCTTTAATTTGATGTTGTGTTGAACCTCGAACCCTCAACATGGCTGTTGAGGATAAGTTGGATGGTACCAACTACCCATTATGGGCTTATATGATGCGACATGTATTGGTTGCAAAAGGATTGTGGAACATTATGCAAGGTGTTGAAAGATGTCTTGTTACACCTGTAACAACAGGTACTACGAATACAGGTGCTGGAGCTGATGAAGATGGTGTCGAAGATGATATTGTGCAAATTCCTGTTCGTGCTGCTGTTTCTGCTGCACCTACTGCAAAGCAGATTTGTTGGGATGGCAGAGATGCCCAGGCACATGCATTGATAGCTTTGTCTGTCAAACGTGCCATTATTCCTCACATTCGCTCTTGCAAAACAGCTAGGGATGCTTGGGATACACTTACCACATTGTACCAAGCTAGGAATGAGGCTTGTGTTGCTTACCTCTGAAAACAGTTGGAGAGTGAGCACATGAATGAAGGTGATTCTATGGATAGTTTCCTAACGAAGATCAAAGATTTGAAGGAACAGTTGATTTTTGCTGATGAGGTTATACCAGATAGCTCACTTGTGCAGACCGTTCTGAATGGTATTCCTGATTCATATAAGAGTTTTGCTTCTACTCTTCGGTTGATGATGAAAGGCAATCTGAATGCCTTATCATTTGAGGAGTTAGTTTCTGTTCTGTTGCAGGAAGATCAGTCCAGAAAGAACAGGTCCATTATGCATGTTGCAGATCAAGCTTTCCTGGCTAGTCAAAAGGGCAAAGGAAAATGGAGCTCTTCTACTAGTAAGCAGAAATCTGCAAATGCTGCACATTCGAAGAACCAGGATAAAGATGAGAAGAAATCAGAAAAGCAGAAATTGTTTTGCAAGTATTGTAAAGGGAATGATCATATCATAAAGAACTGTCCAAAACTGGCTGCAAAAGAGGCAAAGAAAAAGGAGGCTGGAATGGTTGTTGCAGAAGCCTCTACACCAAAAATAGAGTCTACTAATCTTGTGCAGGAAGAAGAATGGGTATTTACTATTGTTTGCTGTTTTGACCCATCTTCTCATGAGCAGTGCATGTCTGCAGTGGACTCAGATGTTTGGTACTTTGACAGTGGGGCGACCAAACATATTACCTCACAGCGCAGTTTCTTCTCTTCACTCAAGCGTGCCCCTACAGGGAATACTGTCACATGCGCCAACAACTCCTCTTATCCTGTTATGGGAGTTGCTAAGATCATTCTGACTACTCCTGATGGTAGTTCTTTCACCTTGTTAGATGTTTTATTTGTGCTAGGGATCAAGAAGAATCTGTTATCAGTTTCTGCATTAGCCAAGATTGGCTTGGTTGTGAAATTTGTTGATGACAGATGTACAGTTCATGATCTGTCAAATGGCGATGTTGTTATTGCTTCTGGCATTTTATGTCGTGGGTTGTATAAGCTCATAGACTATGAAAGATCTGTGAATGATTCGGCATGTGCAGTTCATGATTCTCAGGCTATGTGAGATGCAAAGCTTTGGCATGCACGCTTTGGTCATCTGAATTTTGCTAGTTTGCTATGCCTGCAGAAATCTGATATGGTGTCTTCTTTGCCCAAGCTTGAGGAACCTGGAAAACATGTGTGTGAAGGCTGTATTTTGGGCAAAATGCAGCGTTCCTCCTTTCCAAAATATGGTTCAGTTCGGGCTACACAGAAATTGCAGCTGTACATAGTGATGTCTGTGGTCCTATGCAGACACCTTCTTTTGGAAACTATCTTTACTTCGTGACTTTCATTGATGATTTTTCCAGGCATGCATGGATATATCCATTGAAGGCAAAGTCCGAAGTGTTTTTGTGCTTCAAACAGTTTTTGATTTTGGCTGAAAATTTGTCAGCATGTAAAATGGGCACCCTCCGTTCTGATCGAGGGGGGGAATATATGTCTTTTGATTTTAATGCATTTCTGGTTGAACGTGGGATAAAACACCAGTGTACAGTGCCATATACACCTCAACAGAATGGAGTTGTTGAACGAAATAATAGGTCACTCATGGAGATGGCGAGCTGTATGGTCAAGAGTCAGGCTTTACCACATAGTTTCTGGCTTGAGGCTATCATGTGTGCAGCATATGTACTTAACAGGTGTCCCACTAAAGCGCTGCAGTCTATCACTCCATATGAGGCTTGGCATGACCGCAAACCATCTGTTGCTCATCTGCACGTTTTTGGTTGTTTTGCATATGCATTAGTGCTTGAACAACATCGTAGAAAATTGGATGATAAGGCAGTAAAATGTATTTTTGTTGGGTATAGTTCTGAAAGTAAAGACTATCGTCTGTATCATCCACAGACTAAACGCATTCTGGTTAGCCGTGATGTTGTTTTTATGGAAGATGCTATTCAACCATTGCTTTCATGTACCAAGGAGACATCTGTTAGCTCCAAAGACATGTATGATACTTTGATGCCTCTTTTTACAGGTGGACAGTCTAGTGCTGGTCCTAATGAGGCAACTTCTCAGCCTTTGCAGGTTTCATATGATGATGTAGATCATTCCATTTCTGATGCAGATTTGCATGATGCACTTGTTGATGAGAGAGCTGATATTGAGCAGGCAAAAACTATGCCAAAATGGCAAGTGCAGACTTTGCATGACAGCAAATTAGATGCACCTTTGTCATATCGTACTCATTCACGCTCTCATAGTGCCTCTTTTGCATCAGATTGCTATGCTATGGCTGCGTCTAGTCTCTGTGATGAGAATGAGCCTGTTTCTTTTGATGAAGCACAAAATTCAGAAAATTGGATGGCTGCTATGCAATCTGAATATGATGCTATAATGAAGAATGGTACATGGTCTTTATGTGACTTGCCTCCTGGCAAGAAGGCCATTGGCACTAAGTGGGTATACAAGCTGAAGCGTAAACCTGATGGTACAGGTGATAGGTATAAGGCTAGGCTTGTTGCAAAGGGTTATGCGCAGGAAAGAGGCATTGATTTTGATGAGACCTTTGCACCTACATGCCGTATGACTACTGTTCGGAGCATTTGTGCACTTGCAGCCCATCATGGTTGAAATGTACATCAATTGGAAATTAAAACAGCATTTCTGAATGATGACTTGCATGAAGAAGTGTATGTTTTTCAGCCATGTGGCTTTGTGCAGAAAGGGCATGGAAACCAGGTGTGCAGGTTAAAGAAGGCATTATATGGTTCAAAGCAAGCACCACGTGCTTGGTATGAGAAGATACATGCCTATCTGATTGCACATGGTTTTGAGAACAGTCCAACTGAAAGCACCTTATATGTTGAGTGTGCTAATGATGTGCTTCTAATCATTGTTGTCTATGTTGACGACATGCTGCTCACTGGTCCTATTGAGAAGCATATTGCTGATTTTAAGGCTTATTTGCATGCCTCATTTGAGATGTCTGATTTGGGGCATTTGCATCACTATTTGGCCAGTCAGTTTATGCAAGTTGATGGTGGGATGGCTTTGTGTCAAACGAAATATATTGACACATTATTGCAGCATTTTGGCCTTGAGGACTGTAAGCCTATTGCTACTCCTATGGAGACAGGTTTACGATTGAGTCTTCATGATGCTAGAGATGCATTTGATGTTGTTCTCTATTAGCAGGCTATTGGATGCTTGATTTATTTATGCATTACTCGGCTAGATATTCAGTTTGTTGTCTCACAGATGATCAGGTTTATGCATTGCCCAGGAGTCACGCATTGGAAGGAGATTAAGCGCATCTTTCGCTACTTGAGTGGTACTCGGCTACTTGGGTTGTTTTATCCCAAGGGGGGATCACTACCGCCAGATTTGCATACTTTTTCTGACTCAGATTGGGCTGGTTGCTATGACACTCGTGCGTCCACCAGTGGTTTTTGCTTCATGCTTGGTAGATCATGTATATCTTGGTTGAGCAAGAAGCAACCTACTCTGGCCACTTCTAGTTGTGAGGCTGAGTATAGGGCAGCTTTCACAGCGACTGTTGAGTGTGTGTGGCTCAGACGCCTTATGGCTGATTTGGGTGTTGGCCAGTCTTCTGCCACCACCATCTTCACTGACAGTCAAGCGCATTGGCAGTTGCGAGGAACCCTGTGTTCCATGCTCGCACTAAGCACATTGAGGTGCATTATCACTATGTCAGGGAGAGGTTCTCTGCTGGGGAGATCAGCTTGGCATATGTGCTCACACAGGAGAACATAGCAGACCTTTTCACGAAGGCTCTGCCTAGGGAGAAGTTTGAAGCTTTCCGCAAAGCTTTGGGCTTACTTCCTTTTGTGGGGTGATTTCCACATAGCTTGGCACTTCCTTATACATGAGTGCCAGCTCCTTGTTCACCGCATCACTCCTAGGGGGGATTTGTTGATATATTTAGGTAGTGATGTGTGTGAACACACTAGGACCGCCGGGGCATTTTTTTCCCTCTTTAGGAGGTTTTTTTCCCTCGGCTTGTATATACGCATATTGCCCTAATGGGCTACTTATCTTTGTACATTCTCTAGTAATACATTCAGTATTGTGTGTTCTGCTCCAAGCTTCTTCTTCTGCCTTGTGTTGTTTGCTTGCTTCTGCAAAAGTCTAACTCCAACAGTTTGATTCTTGTGAATAGAATGAATCTCTTCTTGCATAGCTTTTCTCCAAATAGGAATGTTAAGTGCATCTTTAACACATGAAGGTTCATCTTCAATAGTCGTAAGTGCCAAAATATCATTAATCTTAAAGTCTTTAGCAAAACTTACATTATCTCTTTGTTGTTGATGTCTAGTGTGACTTCTTGTTCTTACATGATCTTGTTGTTGTTGTCTGGTCTGATTCCTTGTTCTTCTTGTAAAAGTCTTTATACCACTGTCTTTCCAAGTCTGATATAACCAAGTAGGTGTATCCTTTTATAGTGGTGAAATTCTTTCTGAATTTTCAGCTTCCACAGGTTCTGGAACTTGTCTGCCGAGGTACTAGGACTTTCTGGAACTCTAACTTCTTCCATTTGTGGAATCAAAGTCTCTTGTGGAACTGACTCTGTAGAAGGTTGTAAAATTCCTCTTTCTTTAGGCCTTTCTTGAATCCTAGGAATTTTAACTCCCTCTTGGTATGGTTGAACATTTACATCCAGAATCTTTCTAAAAAATCCATAGTCATTTTCACTAATGAACTCTGGAATTTATGCTTCTTTATCATAAATCTTATTTTGAGCAATATAAGCATTACATGAAAGAATAACTTCACCTGTCTCTGGAACATAAAACCTGTATCCTTTACTCTCAACAAAATATCCAATAAAAATAGCTTTCTTTGCCTTTACATCTAGCTTTCCTCGGTCCTTTTTCTCAATATGTACATAACAAAGTGATGCAAACATTATGAAGTAACTCACATTAGGTTTTCTACCATAATAAGCTTCATACGGTGTGATTACGTTTAAAGATTTTGTAGATGACCTGTTTAAAATGTGGTTAGCTATATGTACTGCATCAAACCAAAATTTTGGTGAAAGCTTCTTGGATGCCATCATGCTCCGCATCATTTCAACAAGTACTCTATTCTTTCTTTCTACAACACCATTGTGTTGAGGAGTATAAGCAATAGTAAGGTGTCGAGTAATAAATTTCTCATCAAGAAATGTCTGGAACTCTTTTGATAAGTATTCTTCACCTCTATCACTTTTGAGAATCTGGATAGTTTCCTGACTTTCATTTTCAACCATAGCTACAAACTTCTTGAACATAGAAAAGACTTCTGACTTCAACTTAAGACCATAGATCCATGAGTATCTCGTTAAATCATCAACAAATAGAACAAAATACCTGAAGCCTTGAATAGATTCTGCTCTCATAGGTCCATTCACATCTGAATGAATAATCTGCAATTTCATGCTAGTTGTAATATGACCATGTGTCTTGAAAGGTAGTTTATGCATCTTACCTTCAAAACATCCTTCACATATATCTAAATCATCTGGTAGCTTGAATGAGGGTAAGCTCTCAACCATATCTCTCTCTTTGATACTCTTGAGAGCTCCAAAACTAATATGTCCAAATATTTCATGCCATGGCTTCATATCTTCCATCAGTGACAAAGATTTGACTACATATGCCTGATTGATTTTTTACAAAACAAAGATCCCTTCTCTATGCTCACCTTGCAAAATACACTTATCTTCTTTGTGTGATAGATCTTACAAAGATCTCTCTCTAATACAACTTTAAAATAACTCTTCTACCTGAAGAATAGGAAAGAGAAGAAAACACATCTCTGCAACCTGTCATATGCTTTGTAGCAAATGAGTTAAATATCCAAGGACTTACTGAAAGAACTTGTAAAACTGCCTAATCATTTCCAATGTAACACTGTCGGATTTTGCATGAACCTTGATACTTGAGAAACTGCAAAATGTATATGAGGACATGTATTACAAAGATATATCAAGCAACCAACTGCTTGACTATATAAAGTAGCGTCAAATGACTCTGCATCTGCTACCATCTGTAAAGATGCGTTTTGATCCATAGGTGTTTGCATAGGTTTAGAATCACTCATCTGAAACCTCTCCAAAAGTTTCTCAATGTACTTCTGTTGTGTCATATAGATACAATCATCATTAAATAGAGACTGAATCCCAAGATAATAATGAAAAATGCCTAAATCATTCACATCAAATGTTTGCTTCAATTCTTCTTTGAACATTTGCAAATCTTCATCTCTGGGACCTGTGACTATAATATCATCCACATACATGATTGCTATAATCATCATACCTGGTTCAACTTTGACATAAATAGTAAGAGCTGCATCTGAGTTATGGAAATCAATGGTCAAAAGATATGTATGTATCATTTCATACCATGCTCTAGGTGCCTGTTTTAAACCATATAAAGCTTTTATAAGCTCTCTTAGGTGCATCCATGTGTGTTCTTCTTGGAGAGTGCATGAATTTTCTTAGCACTCCTACACTATATGATGTGGCCTCTTCTTGAATGATCTCTCCAATGGATGCTAATTGATTTGCAACCTCCTTTACCTTGGTACTAAACTATGTGATAGTTTGTTTAGGTGTCTTCTTTATTTGGTTAAACTCATTCCATTCATGGTTCTTTCTTCCTTTGGTACTAGCAAAAAAGAAGGTCTCAAGTTTTTGTTATATACAATGGTAAGTACCATGTCAAGAACCTCCACCTCCTTAATTATCAATCCACGGAAGAGATAGGGTGATCGGAAGATCATGAATGAGTGATGTGCATGAAGGTGAAGGTGAGAAGCACACACATGCACACATGCATACACACACACAAGGTGAAGACAAGAGGATACACAATGGAAGGTGAGAATCACACTTTTATTACTCAAAATATCTCACACTCTTTCAATGTGACTTTTTCTAATCCTTCTAACCTCTCAAAATGAGCTCTCTATCTTTTCTTTATAGGTTTTTGACTAGTATTGACTGCTTTTGAATGTAATGTCCGACCTATTAAAAAATTAGGTTCTAAGGGTCACATAAAGATGATAAGTGTATTTTATAAGGTGAGCATAGAGGAGGGATCTTTATTTTGTCAAAAATCAGTCAGGCATATGCAGTCAAATCTTTGTCACCGGTGGAAGATATGAAGCTATGGCATGAAAGATTTGGACATATTAGTATCAAAGACAGAGGTATAGTTGAGAGCTTACCCTCATTCAAGCTACCAGATGATTCAGATATATGTGAAGGTTGTCTTGAAGGTAAGATGCATAAACTATGTTTCAAGAAACATGGTCATATTATAGCCACCAGGAAATTGCAGATTATTCATTCAAATGTGAATGGACCTATGAGAGTGAAATCTATTTAGGGCATTAGGTATTTTGTTCTATTTGTTGATGATTTTACGAGATACTCATGTGTTGGCAGCAGTCAGGGAACCGAAGGAGCCACAAGACAAAGAGGGTCAAAACGAAGAGATAGCACAAGCAGACACAGTAGCCAAAGAAGATCTGGCAAGTAGGCCATCTAAATTTTTCAGACATCAAGGAGTTGAGCACACAAGAAGAAAGAGCAAGTAGGGAGCTCAAAGATGTGTACGGCAAATCAACATAGAAAATCCCTACACAAATAGTGATTTTAATCACGAAAAACCATTGTAAATACCATTTCGTATTTTTGTAGCTCCATTTTGTGCAAGCCAAGGAGTCCTTGAGCTTGAGGAGCTTTAGAAGTATCTACCTGCCAATTTTCATATTTTTTGGATCTCGTTTGTGCCCTCAAAAAAGTCCTGGAACCTAATTTTTAACTAGGCCGGACATTAGGTCTGGACAGTGCCAAAGCTAGTCAAAAACTATAAAAGGAGCTAGAGAGCTCATTTTTGAGGTTAGCTTGTAATAGTTTTGAACTTGTATGAGCTTTTTGAAAGTAATCTAAGAACTCCATTGCTTCTCACTCTTTGTCTTGTCGTGTGTGTGCGTGTGTGTGTATGTGTGTGCATGTTTGTGTGCTTCTCACTCACGTATTTGTGCCTCCACTTGCTCGAGGTCTCATACCATCCTCACGTCTTCCCAGATTGACATTAAAGGAGGTGCTACTCATCACTAAGCTACACCAAATTTTGGCGCCGTTGCCGGGGAACGAGCTTTGAGGACGAGCGTGTTCACCATCTCCCACCTTCATCTCCATCATCGCGAAAAAAATTCAGTTTTTTGACTATATCTCCTTCCTCCTTTCGTTTCCCTCATTCCACTTGTGAGAGAGAGCGAGAGAGCGATATTGTGTGTGCAATTTTTGCATGTTTCTTGAGCTGTCTTGCAGGTACATGCTGCATCATCTTCTCCAGCACTCTGCGCAGGTCTATTGAGAAGCAATTGAGAGCATCCAAGCAAGGGCTTTGTGCAAGCTTGAGAATCAACTTCTCGAGCACTAAAGAACAAGGATCAGGAAGAAAGGTCGGAATATTCTCAACTCCCCTTCGTCAATTCCTAGCTTAGGCTAAGAACGACTAGAGGTAGGAGTAAGTCAGGGCGACGATAGGCAATTATCAAGTACCTAAACTTTCAAGTTCAAGCTAAGGACATAATCTTTGTACTGTCGAGAACTTTAAAGGAAAAGAACTTAACGTGGAACGATCAACTTTAAGTGCGGAACTACACTCAAATATACCTTACGACGTGATATCAGACAAGAATGTTAACACGGTAATCAACTAAAAAGAATCAAGTAACTGATACAAAAGGACTCCGCAACGAGGTTGTACTTGGGCAAATTTGGGTTATTCAATTAGGCTTATGAACCTTAGATCAGGGCGACATCTAGGGAGAGATAGACAAAGCCTTAGGTCTTCAGAGGCCAGTGTCAACCACACTGCTAGGTCTTGGGCCGAGCAGTTGAGCCACCACTCATACTACCCTAGTTCTGAGACTAGTGAATCAGAGATGTCTCAAGGCATGGACAGACCTACGGGAAGTTCAGGAGTGCCATACTTGCACAGGGTAGAAGGCCCTTACAAAATGCAGTTGGAATACCTTAGGACCAACCGATTGGGTGCTAGCATCTATGAGGATGGCCTAGGAAGATCTGTGGTACAGGTGAAGAATCCTGACCAATCCATTGGACTAGAGCGCCCAGCTGTCAAGTTTGAAAACGGAGCGTACTTAGACAAGGAAGGGACAATATACGTAGTCACCAGTCATCCAGAAAGGACTGATGAATTTGGGAATGTAATCCCAGAATCGGACTTAGGTGACCTAGAGCAGGGAAACATGGGTGCAGAACCTAGGACCCCCCGAGGCAAATCTGTTCTCACTAGGATTATCACACCAGAATGGGTTCCCCAGGACAACAAGAGCATAGATCTGCTTCTGAACCAAGAAACGGACAAAGCCTTTTGGAGGTATAAATCTGATCGGCCAATCGATATAGGAACAATCATGATCTATGAGTTTAAGGATCCTGATAGCCCAGGCAGAGTGACCTACTTAGATCTTGCTTCAGAGAGGATCTTTGTGGTGACAGAAAATGATAGGCATGCTTACACTTGGAAGGGTGAATTTATTTTCCCCCAAACAAGATCTAATGTGTCCTATGGTCACCATGGAGCGGGAACATCCCAAGCTCATGGAACTCAAAGAGACCGAAGTAGAGATAGGCCAGAAGTAAGCTTTGCCAACCCAGGGGGCAGAGAAAGAACGAGGACGGAAACAAATAGAGTGGAGCTTGAGGTATTTAGAGCTCACAGGAATCAAAGAAATGCGGATGAGTTCCCTCTACCACGACCTAGAGAGCACACAAGGACTTTGAGACCAACTCAATTAGTCAAGTCCATGAAGAATTACTTCGATGGCACTGGAGATCCATACGATCATGTGGCCGAGTTCAGGCAAGTCTTGAGAGCTGAACAAGTGGAGGATCTATTCACGCAGTACAATGCCTTTGGTCTAACCCTTAGGAACACAGCCCTTACGTGGTTTCAACCATTGAATGAGAGACAGTTCAGGTGTATAGACCAACTCCTAGAGGCTTTCATTATTGAATTCTCTAAGAGTGGCATAAGACATAATACCTCCTCGTTGGTTCACAGCTTCAAGCAAACCCCTCAAGAAACCGTGAGACTTGCAGGAAGAAGATTTAGGCAATACTTAGAAAGATGCCCTGTTTTGGAGCTACCCACACCAACTAAGCAAGTGGCTTTATTCTTGGATGGATTGCTAAGTGAAAAATTGAGATCCTACGTGTACTTGAAAGACCCTAGGACCATAGAAGAGTGTGTACGCATGTGCATTGACATCGAGGATAACCTAGGGGAGGAGTTAGAGCTTTCCAAGATATACAAAGATTCAGATAGTGCCTCTAGCCTCTCTTCCACGCAATCCACATCAATTGAGGAACTTGCAGAGAAAGTAGCTCTGAAACTAGGTGTCTCTAGCAAACAAATCCCAAGGTTTGCCCCTGCGAAAAGATGCTATACTTGTGGAGGCGACCATATGGTGAATGTCTGTCCCATTACGGCTCAACCCCAAGTAAATCCGAGTAGCCAATACTGTACCATAGAACGGAGATACACAAATCACACAGCACAAAACTGTCCATACAATAAGCAAGCAGTTAGGCAACCCTACCCTCAGCCATACCCTCAGCAGGGAAGATACCAGAATCAGTACCCACCGCAGCAGTATGCTAGGCCTCAACAAACCTACCAACCCCAATACCAACAAAGGCCTCAGCCTGTGTTAGCACAACAACCCCCTGCCCCAGCTAATGTAATTCCAATAAAGTATACAGCAGCTGAGGAAAATTTGAATAGAGCTATAGTGCCAGTAACACCACTGCTTTCAGAAAGTGACCCGAGCGATCATAGCTTTGATTCTACTCACATTGATAGCCCCCAGGCTTACTACATGCAGTCTCCTGAACATGGTGAGTCCTACTATAGTGAAGAGCCAAATGAACCTAGTTGGGAACCCGAGTACACAAATGTAATGTATACAAACCCTCACCCAAGACCCCAACCTAGGCAGGTAAGACCTCCATTCCCAAGAGGACCGTGCTACAGATGTCAGGGAGATCATCTCATTCGTGATTGTCCCTTGCCTCCACCTACACAACCCCAGTCAGTGACAATTCAAGGCTTTTGTCAAGATTGTGGAAAGGTGCATCTCTTACGAGACTGCCCAAAGAATCCTAATAACATGCCGAAAATCACTCCCATCAATGTTGTTGGGTTATTGGTAGATTCCACAGGAAGTGTCACTTCCACTGCGCCAATACATTAAGTGGTCACGAGAGCCCAAGCCTTACAGCAGAACCCAAGCGTAGGCTAGGAAAAGAGCCCAGATGTTAGTGAAATTGAGAGTATAACCAAGAAAAGGACTAGAGCTTGGAGAGATAGTCATGAAAGAATGAAAAGACAATGGGCAAAAAAGATGAGCAAACTTGAGGAAAGCCTCAGAGAAATAAATGCCAGGATAACTGAACCCACATCTCAAACTCCCTCTCACACTACCCCACCACCGCCATTCCCATCTCCATCCGAACCGCCACCTTCCAACCCGCCTCACCTAATCCCACCACCCCCTAGAGTAGGATCAGTCCTAGCAGATCCCACTCCTAAGGACCTTAATATGATGCTTAAAGCATATCAGGCCAGAATCCAAGAAGGGCCAATTGTAATTGATCATGAAAAGTGTTATCCTAGAGTAGAGCTAGAGTTAGAATGAACCAAAATTTGTGCCAAAATGGTGGAATTGGCTCAGACCATGTTTGAAGCCAGTCGCCTATTTAACATCTCTAGTTCAGCCAAGACACAGTTACACTTTGATGGATTACTAGAAAGAATAGAGAGACTAATTGCAAAATCAGAAAAGGAACCTGCTTCTCAACCTAAGGACAAGGCAAGTGAAAGAGCAGGTCTTCCTGCCCAGAAAGCCTATGTGCCTGAAGCCTATGTGCCTAACTCTACGGAGCCAGACACATCATCTTCTATGAATCGATTCACACCAGAATTCCTACGAGAGATTCAAGAAGACAAATGGGCTAAAGAAAGTGAAGTACCTCCTCCCATTGAACTGGTGGATGATGCACACGACCAATTCCCACAAGACATCCCATCCATTTATGAGGAGCAGGAGAGCACCCACTCTCAGGAAAGACTAGACTTTGAGTCTAACTCTCTACAAGAATTACCCCACTTCACACGCCCATGGGAAGCTAAGTCTACTTGTATGAGAGCACCCACGGTCATGGTACGAAATGAGGACTCAGTCTTACCTAGGAACATAGAAGTAGTGAAAAACACTAAAGTGCAGTGCAATCTCAAGTTAGAAGAGCTACTCAAGGTTAGACCTGAATTATGGAAACATGTCGCCAAACAAGTACCAGCGATAGTGAAACCTCATTCCCAGGTAGGATCACATAGGACAGTGCCAGAGATACCCTTGGATAAGGTAGGAGACATGTGTGAAGGTGAAGAAGGGAACACCTATCTTCCCATTACCTACCAGGGGTACACCACCAAGGCAATTTTGGACTCAGGTGCAGGAGTTGCAATTGCCACCACTTCCCTATGGAAGCGTTGGGGCAAGCCAGCACTCAGGCCAACGAGAATGAAATTGCAGATGGCCGATGGTCATATTGAGAGGCCCTTAGGATTGTTAGAAGGAATAACTCTCACCACCTGTGGTGTCGAGTTCGAGCATACATTTGCTATATGTGATTTTAGCAAGAACCATGCCTATGAAATGATCTTAGGATGACCCTTTATGCAACAGTTGCAAGTGGTACAGGATTGGGGAACCAATTCTTTGTACCTGCAGCACTTAGGTGTTACGACCAAAGTGAATCTCAAAGATTACTCTCATAGAGATGTTCCCCCTATCCAATGGAATCCCATCCATAGAGCTAAAGATGATATGGAATCGGTGCATTCCATAGGATCAAGATCCTCATGGATGCATGAAGACACCCACTTATGGATGTGCAAAGTGGCAGTAGAAGAGGAGAAAAGAGAAAAGGCCAGAGAAATAGGTGCAAACGAAACACATAGACCCATTCAAGACCCAACCTATGCACCTGTAGTATTTCCTGATGAGGAATTTGAACCCCATGGATGGGTAGAAATCTTAGCAACAATGGATGTAGCCATCAATGAGGAACAATGGACACCCCACTGTGATGAGGATGGCTATGACATTTCAGTTTTCTCCATAGAGCCAATCATGGGAGAGGCAATGTTAGAAGAATGCGAACCTAACCCTGATGCATTTGAGGATGCGAGTGACTCCGATCTAGAGTCAATTATTATGGACCCACCTTTTGCATCAGATGAAGAATACTTCTATGAAGTGGAAGTTCAACCCCAGAGGCACGGAGAGCTTACAAACGATGTAAGGCTAGCCACACATGTAACCCCTAAGGAAGAAGGAAAGAAAAGGAAGAAGAAAGAAGTCACACCAGAAGAGGAAGAATCTTTGTTTGAGGTCCCAGAAAATTTTAAGAAGTATGAGATAGACGACAGGAGAGTCATGATTAGAATGCCTAAACGAGAGGTGCAATCAGGGGAGGCCTATGATAACAAAGAAACCACCAAGAAAATAGTGGTAGCCATAGAAGAAGGGGAAGAGAGATGCACTTACATAGGCCATGACCTGACGGAAGACGAAGAGCATGAATTGATAGCCTTGCTAAGAGAATACAAAGATGTATTCGCTTGGAATTACAAAGATTTGAAAGGTGTGGACCCTGACATATGCTCACACACCATCCCCATGACCTCAGATGCCAAACCCTCTAAGCAAAAGCCATATACATATAATGATAACTATGCTGCTAAGATCAAAGAGGAGATAGATAGACTGGTAGAAGCTGGATTTATCTATGAAATTGAGCACACTGAATGGGTATCCCCCATTGTTGTGGTGCCCAAGAAAAATGGAAAGTTGCATGTATGCATTAACCTGAAGAAGGTTAATGCAGCCACAATTCGAGATAACTATCCACTTCCTATCACAGAGCATCTTTTAGAAAGAGTAGCAGACAAGGAAGTGTACAGCTTCCTCGATGGATTTTCGGGCTACAATCAAGTAGCCATAGCTCCAGAAGATCAGCATAAGACGGCATTTTCCATTGAATGGGGCATATTTGCCTTTAGAGTAATGCCATTTGGGCTTACCAATGCACCAACAACCTTCCAGAGGCTGATGTGCCATGTATTTAAAGAGTTCCTGAGGAAGAACTTAGAAGTCTATGTTGATGATCTTTGTGCCCATTCCAACATTAGACAAACCCATATCCCTGAACTCAGACAAATCTTTGACAAATGTAGAGAATATCAGGTCTGCTTGAACCCAGAAAAGTGTGTTTTCATGGTCAGGCAAGGCAACATTCTCGGACACATAGTGTCAAGGAATGGCATATCCACAGATGAAGAGAAAGTAAGAGCCATAGCCGAGTTACCTAGGCCAAAGAACGTCAAGGAAGTGCAAGCCTTCATGGGGCATTGTGGTTATTACCGCCGGTTCATTCATATGTACGCTGTCATTGCAAAGCCCATGTATGGACTCCTAACTAACTTTGAGTGGACTGATGAATGTGAGAATTCCTTCGAGGAGCTTAAACAAAGATTATGTTCAGCACCAATCTTGACTACACCAGATTGGAACAAGCCATTCCATGTTCATGTGGATGCCTCCAATTATGCTATTGGATGTGTACTTGCACAACCTACGGGTGAAGGTAATATGGATCTTCCAATTGCCTATGCTAGTAGACAATTGAATGCTGCTAAACGAAATTATACCACTACGGAGAGAGAAGGACTAGGCATGGTATACACAGTTAAAAAGTTTAGACATTACTTGCTTGCAAATAAGTTTAAATTTTTTACTGACCATCAGGCATTGTTATATCTTGTAAACAAGCCATGCAATACAGGAAGATTAGTAAGATGGTTTCTCTTACTAATGGAATATGATTTCGAGGTTGTGGTAAGGAAAGGGAAGACTCATTTGAGAGCAGATCATCTATCTAGGCTCACATCGGGAGAAGCCCCACAAGGAGTGTCAGATGACCTTCCTAATGCTTACTTGTTTAATTTGGAAGTGGTGCCACAGTGGGCTAAGCCACTAGTGCCAGTATTGACATACGGGCCTAATCACCCAGTAATAAACACACAGGATAGAGAGGTAGTGAAAGCCCAAAAGTATCACATCATGGCAGGAAGTATGTACAAGCACACAGATCAAGGAATCTTGGCCTATTGTGTGGAAGAGGATGAGTACGCTAAATGGTTGCAATTAGCACATGTAGGTGCATTAGAGCAACACTATTCAAAGCAACGAACCCTACAGACACTAAGGAGACTCGGAGTGCATTGGCTGACTATGGAAGCTAATGTCCAAAAGTTGTGCAAGGAATGCCCAATCTGCTGCACTAAACCACCTGTGGAACATGCCACTCTTTATCAAGTGTCCATAGTGCCGGATTGGAGTGAACCACTAGTATCCTTTTTGAGGACGAAAAAATTCCCTCCAGACATGACTCTGGCTAGGAAAAGGAGTTTAGAACAAGAAGCCCAGGATTACTCACTCATTGGTGATAATCTATACAAGCGTGGTAAAGATGGTTACCTGAGACTATGTGTCCATGAGAGTGAATATCTTAAGATCTTGGAAACTGCTCACCAAGGTGTAGCAGGAGGACACTTTGGACCAGATCGGGTGATCAAGGCAATACTATTTGCGGGCTTCTGGTGGCCGACCCTTCACATGGATGCACATACCTATGTGAAACGATGTGATGTCTGTCAGAGAACTCAGTATCCTATACGTAAAGATGAGATGCCACTGAAACCTATGATGGGTGGACGTGCATTCTCTAAGTGGGGAATAGACTTTGTAGGTCCTATTAATCCCCCAGCTAAGGGTTCCCATGCAGAATATATCATTGTTGCGACAGACTATCTAACAAAGTGGGTAGAGGTAAAAGCCACAACGAAGAATGATGCTCAAACAACTGCTAAATTCTTGTTTGAGAATGTATTCACAAGATACGGGTTACCTATAGAGCTAGTCAGTGATAGAGGCACTCACTTCTTGAATGAAGTTATTGAAAATCTGCTCCAAGAGTTCTTGGTAGTACATAAAAAGTCTGCCCCCTACCACTCTCAAGCATATGGCCAGGCTGAGAGCACCAACAAGATTTTGTGCAATGTGTTGACCAAATTAGTGAATAATAAACGCTCTGATTGGGACAAACAACTACACCATGCTGTTTGGGCATACCAAGTCGCCTACAAAACGGTACTCCAAGCCACCCCCTTTCAGATGGTATTTGGTCAAAATGCAGTGCTACCATTGGACTTCTTAATACCTACATTGAAAGTAGCACAAGAGCACGAATGGACGGGTCATGAACTCTCCTCTAGACTTTTTGACCTTGAACAATTAGGAGAAACAAGACTGAGGGCGGCTGCAGGGATATATGCAGCTAAGAAACGACAGAAGGCATATTTTGATGCCCATGTTAAGGATAAATGCTTGAAAGCAGGAGACCTAGTACTAGTCTACACTTTGAAACAACATGCGAGGAAGCTAGAGAAAAGAGGCTACGGACCCATGATCATTAATACAATCTCAACAAGTGGAGCAGTACAACTAGCCACATTAGAAGGCGATGTTCTCCCGAGCTACATTAGCAGATGCAGAGTCAAGTTGTATCAGGAACCTCTCACAGAGGAAATGCTAAGTCGACTCAACACTACTAAGAAACGCAAAGAAGAAGAAAAGTGAATTCGAGCAGAAGCTCAAGCAGAAGCCTTAGAGCGCATACGGAGAATGAAATTAAAAAGACAAGGTAGAGAGCAACCTAGGCAAGATGCCGATGCAGACCAAGGATATCATGTGGCTATGTGTGAAGTTTCAGGTATCAGCTCTCATAGGATAATTGATCGACGTCCTTTTATAACCTTAGGCATAGGACAAGGAAAAAATGCAAGGACTGTAAGAGCCTTGATTGACTCAGGTGCAGCCACTAGTGCTATTAAATTGTCTTACTGTCAAGAGTTGAAATTAACTGGTGTCACTCTAGCACAATGGTGAGTACCAACGTGAGGAGATACACCTCATAAATGTCAATCCGTGGAGACGTGAGGACCGGTATGAAGACCGTGAGCAAGTGATGGCACAAGTGCGTGAGTGAAAGCACACAAGCATGCACACACATACACACACACGCGCACAACGTAAGAGCAAAGAGTGGAACAATGGAAAGCTTCGATTATACAAGAGCTCTCTTACAAAACTGAAATCTACAATAAGCCCACCTCAAAAATGAGCTCTCCAGCCCTTTTTATAGTTTTTGAGTGGTTTTGGCCCTGTCCAGACCTAGTGTCCGGCCTAGTTAAAAAATAGGTTCCAGGGCTTATTTGGGGGCTCAAACGGAGTCTAAAAATTATGAAAATTGGTAGGATGGTAGTTCTAATACTCCTCAAGCTCGAGGACTCCTCGACTTGAACAAAATGGAGTTACAAAAATGGGAAATGGTATTTACAATGGTTTTTAGTGATCAAAATCACTATTTTTGTAGGGATTTCTTCTGAAAATTTGACAGGTGCTTCTTAGAGCTCCCTACTTGCTCCTTCTTCTTGTGTGTCCACTTCCTTGATGCGCTTCCATGCTTTGTCCTTGACCTTGAGCTTCAACACTCCCCCCCCTCTTGAGTCTGTCGTCCCTGACAGACCCTTGTTGTATTGGTCGTTCCATGTAGTACGTTGAGAGGTAGCGTCCTTTGCGTCCACCAGGGGTGATCCATTTTCCCAATGTAGCCTGGTCGTTTGTCCAGTTCCTTACTTTGCCACTGCTAGATCTTGCAGTTTGTAGTTCCTTTGTATTTACCTCTTCCTTGTATTCTATCTTGATGGTGCATTTGCGAGCTGCCCAAAACGACTAGTTGCTCAAAGGAGGTGATTAATGTTGATTATGAGCAACTCTCTATCGTGGATGGCTTCCTTGCTCTTGTAGTGGTCACCGTGATGTCCTCTGATTCTTCCAATGATGGCTTCCATAGTTTTCATGCCACGTACTTGTAACCCATAATGTATGATGGTTAAGTGCATTAGTGCATGGGTTGAACAAATTATGTGCCTTGTGCATGGCCTTGTAATGTGGCCCTACGTATGCGTACTTGGAAAATGCATGGCAAGAAGTATGGTGCAAGAGATTGGGTCTTGAGCTAAGTGCTCAAGGGTATGCTGACGAAGAGGTTTCCTAATCGATGATGGTTATAGTGTTGTTGAAGCATACACAGCTTACCATGGTGAAGGGTCCGTTGATCTTCATCTCTTCGTGTTGTAGTTCCAGCATGGTGTTTGACCATCGGCTTGTCCTTTTTGTTGATGGATGTCTTTGCTGAAAGTTCGCTGATGAGCATTTTCAAGCACAGTCCTCTTCTTTGCCCCTTTTTTTTTTTTTTTTTTGGAACACGATGGCATCAAACAAGAAGAAAGATGTTAGTATCAATAACATATTTTGCATGTGAAAATTGTGTCTTATGTGCCTGGGATTTCTCAATTGTGTCTATGCACGGCCATGTAAGGTGGCCCTATATTGATGCATACTTTGGAAATGCATGACCTGAATGGTGCAAACGACTGGGTTATGCCAAAGGCACATGGTTGCTGCTGGTCGAGGCTTTTGATATTACTTGTATACTTGATGAATTCTTTGATTGGAGGTGTCTATTGGATCTCGAAATGATGTAATCCTCCGGATTGGAACCCATTTTGGAATAGGGTTTGGTACTGTAGAGATCACCGCAGGCCACTTCATCTTTGGATGCTTTCCGAACTTCGGTATCCCGTGTGGTTGGCTTTTTGATTCTGTGGTTGTTGTTGGTGCTTTTGGCTTCCAAACCCATATCCTTGATGATTGCCTGCTTACTTTTGCAGAAGGGTTGAGTGTATCTTCGTTTGTTCTTTGTGTTTTGGTCTTACCCTTTGCTTTCCTTGGCTTCTTTGTTGAGACCTTTTGCATGGTGGGGAGCATAGGCCTTTGTACGTGTAAGAGCTTCTTGGGTACCCACATCTGTAATCGCCCTTGTTGAGCTGTAGCTAATTTTTTAGGCACCCAAATTTGTACCTGATTGTGGCCGGCCTTCTTTGATAGCTTCGGTACCCAAATTTGTTGGATTCTTCGTGCTAGAGCCTGTCGTAGGTGCTTGGCCCTTCTTTTTCCATGGTCGATCTGGTTGGGGGGAAATCTTTGAGGCCACATCGATGGTTGCACTCCTTTCTTTACCCAGATCTGCTTCATGCCCATGACTTCTTTCTGCTTGAAGGCTCTTTGTTTATTTGATAGACTGGCTGTTTTGCACTGTTTTGCTTGCTTCTGAGGTTGAACTACTGTGGATGCTTTACTCTTTGAAAAACGAGAAGAAGGTTCATCTTGCCTTTGCGACTGTCCTTCCATGATTGCGTCCGTCTCGATCATAGAGCTTTTGACATCTACAACATCTTGTTCGAGAAGATTAGCCGTAGAGGAACAAAGAGAGTGTGTGGTGTCAGTGTCAGTGGGCATGCGATTCTCCAATTCTACTGTAATGCATTGATTATATACCCAAACTTGAAGAAGTTGACTTCTTAGGTTCAAGTTGACAGCATGGTCGTAAATCCAATCTTGACCCAAGACAAGTGGCTCTGTGAGGTCCTCATCATGACACACTAGCATTTTGACTTTGATTGGAACATCTTGAAGGTAGATGGGAAGTTCCACCTCTCCCAAACAAGGGGTTTCCACGCCTCCTAAACCTATGAGATAGGCTTCTATGGGCTCGATGTTCAATTGCAGGTCTTGGCAGTATGAAAGTCTAACTGCACTAGTTGCTGCTCCTGAGTCAACCAATGCTCTCACAGTCCTTACACTCTTTCCTTGTCCTACCTCTATAGTCACAAAGGGCCGTCGATCAATTATTCGAGAAGTAGTTATGCCCGATTTCTGGCACATGTCCATGTGATATTTTGGAGTTTTTGTGTTGACATCTAGGCCTAGCCGCCGTAACTTATTTCTTCTGATGCGCTCTCTAGCCTCTGCTTGTGCTTCTTCTCTAACCCTTAACTCCTCTTCTTTTCGCTTCTTAGCAGTGTTGAGTCGCATGAGCATTTCCTCTGTAAGAGGTTCTTGATATAACTTGACTCGGCATCCACTAATATAGTTTGGTAGGATATCACCTTCTAAAGTGGCCAATTGAACTGCGCCGCTAGTCGAGAGTCTATTAATGATCATGGGTCCATATCCTCGTTTCTCCAATTTGCGGGCATGTTGCTTTAGCGTATAAACCAGCACTAGATCTCCTTCCTTCAATCCTTTATCCTTTACATGGGCATCAAAGTATGCCTTTTGCCTTTTCTTTGCAGCATAAATGCCTGCTGCTGCCCGTAGCCTCGTCTCACCTAAGCGTTCTAGATCAAAGATCCTGGAGGACAACTCGTGTCCATTCCACTCATGCTCTTGTGCTACTTTCAAGGCTGGGATTAGGAAGTCCAATGGTAGCACGGCATTCTGTCCAAAGACCAGCTGAAATGGGGTGGCATTGAGTACCGTTTTGTAGGCCACTCGGTATGCCCAAACAGCATGATGAAGTTGTTTGTCCCAATCAGAGCGTTTATTATTCACCAGTTTTGTTAATACGGTACATAGGATCTTATTCGTGCTCTCGGCCTGTCCGTTGGCTTGTGGGTGATAAGGGGCAGACTTCTTGTGTATCACCATGAATTCTTGAAGGAGATGTTCAATGACCTCATTCAAGAAGTGCGTACCTCTATCACTAACCAACTCTATTGGTAACCCATATCTAGTGAACACATTTTCGAATAAGAACTTAGCCGTCGTTTGAGCATCATTCTTTGTCGTGGCTTTTACTTCCACCCACTTTGTAAGGTAATCTGTGGCTACAATAATGTATTCTGCATGGGAGTTTCTAGCTGGGGGGTTGATGGGACCTACAAAGTCTATACCCCACTTTGAAAATGCACGTCCTCCCATCATTGGCCTTAAAGGCATCTCGTCTTTTCTTATCGGATATTGGGCACGTTGGCATGTGTCACATTTCTTCACATAAGTATGTGCATCCATATGAAGAGTGGGCCACCAAAGTCCTGAGAATAGAATGGTCTTAACTACTCTGTCAGGCCCAAAGTGTCCACCTGCAGCACCGCTGTGTGCAGTTTCTAAGACTTTCAAATAGTCTGATTCATGAACGCACAGTCTTAGGTAACCATCCTTGCCTCTTCGATATAGGTTGTCTCCTACTAAGGCATAATCTTGAGCCTCTTGCTCCATGCTCCGTTTTCGTGCAAGACTAGCTTGATTGGGTAATGTTCCTGATCTCATGAACTCAACCAATGGAGCACTCCAATCTGGGATTAATGACACATGATAAAGAGTGGCATGCTCCACTGGGGGTCTCTTCTGGCACCCTGGACAATTCTGGATCCACTCCTGTATTTCTTTGTCCATGCTAGGCCAATACACTCCTAAACGTTTTAGATTCTGCAATGTTCGTTGTTTAGGGTAGTGATTTCCTAGCAGTCCCTCATGGGCTTGTTGCAACCAACTAGTATGTTCATCGTCCTCGACACAACAAGCTAATACGCCCTCAGTATCTTGCTTGTACATACTTCCGGCCAATATTTGATACTTTTGTGATTTTACAATTTCTTCTTTGCTTGTTTTCACATTTTTATTTGCACGCCCAAAGGTTAGGACTGGTACCAACTTATTTGCCCATTTAGGAACAACTTCTAAATTGAACAGATAAGCATCGGGCAGTTCATCAGACACTCCTTGCGGTGGCTCTCCTGAAGTGATACGAGAAAGATGGTCTGCCCTAAGATGGGTTCTACCTTTCCTGACAACAACTTCAAAGTCGTATTCCATTAGTAAGAGGAACCATCTCACTAAGCGGCCTGTATTGCAAGGTTTATTGACCAAATATAGTAAAGCTTGATGATCAGTGAAAAATTTGAACTTATTGGCCAATAAATAGTGTCTAAACTTCTTCACAGCATATACCATGCCTAAGCCTTCTCTCTCCGTTGTGGTATAATTTCGTTCAGCTGCATTTAATTGCCTACTAGCATATGCTATCGGCAAATCTAGGTTTCCTTCACCTGTGGGTTGTGCTAGCACACATCCTATTGCATGATTGGAAGCATCTACATGGACATGAAAGGGTTTGCTCCAATCCGGAGTAGTCAATATTGGTGCAGTGCACAAACGTCTTTTCAGCTCGTTGAAGGACTTCTCGCATTCCTCGTTCCACTCAAAATTTGTTAACAGGCCATAAAGAGGTTTAGCTATGATGGCATACATGTGGATAAACCTACGGTAATATCCACAATGGCCCATAAAGGCTTGTACCTCTTTAACATTCCTTGGCCTGGGCAGCTCTGCTATTGCTCTTACTTTGTCCTCATCTGTTGAAATTCCATTCTTAGAGACAATGTGACCTAAGATTTTACCTTGTCGTACCATGAACACACACTTCTCTGGGTTCAGACAAACTCGATAATCTCTACACTTGTTGAAGATTTGTCTGAGCTCAGGGATGTGGTAACTTCTTTCTTGGGAATGAGCGCATAAATCATCCACATATACTTCTAAGCTCTTCCGCAAGAACTCTTTGAAGACATGACACATGAGCCTTTGGAATGTTGCAGGTGCATTGGTGAGCCCAAATGGCATCACACGAAATGCAAAGATTCCCCATTCTGTGGCAAATGCTGTTTTGTGTTGATCTTCGGGGGCAATGGCTACTTGGTTGTAACCTGAAAATCCATCAAGGAAGCTATAAACTTCCTTGCCTGCAACACGCTCCAATAGATGTTCGGTGATTGGAAGTGGATAACTATCTCTGATTGTAGCGGCATTAACTTTTTTAAGGTTAATGCACACTCGCAATTTCCCATTCTTCTTTGGCACCACCACAATGGGGGACACCCATTCAGTGTGCTCAATCTCATAGATGAATCCAGCCTCAATCAGCCTGTCAATTTCCTCCTTTATTTTGGCTGCATAATTGTCATTATATGTGTAGGGCTTTTGTTTGGTGGGCTTGGCATCAGCGGTCATCGGAATCGTATGAGAGCAAATCTTTGGGTCTACTCCTTTCAAGTCTCTATAGTGCCATGCGAACACATCCCTATATTCCCTTAATAGAGCTACAAGCTCTGCTTCTTCTTTTGCATTTAGGTCATCTCCTATGTACGTACATCGTTCTTCGTTCCCTTCAATGGTCACTACAATTTTTTTGGTCCTTTCTTTATTGTCATATGTTTCTCCTATAATGGCCTCTCTCTTAGGCATCCGTACCAAAATTTTTCGGTCTTCCACTTCATATTTCTTGAAATTTTCTGGTACTTCAAACAATGATTCTTCCTCTTCTTGTTTCACCGCTTTTCTTTTCTTTTTCTTTTGACCTCCTTCACTTCCTTCCTTTGAATTTATCGTTTTAATACTCGTGAGGGGTTCTTCTTCTTTTTGGGTTAACACTCCTATGTCTTCTAAATAGTGTTCCTCTGAGTCAAAGTAAGTATCCATCACAATGGATTCTAGATCATCGTCATTCTCTTCTTCTTCTATGGACTCACTAGGATCACACTCTTCCAACAGGGGCTGACACATGAACACTGAAATATCGTAACCCTCCTCATCACAATGAGGTGTCCATTGTTCTTCATTGACTGCAATGTCCATGGTAGCTAAGATTTCTGCCCAACCATGAGGCTCAAATTCCTCATCTGGAAATATCATCGGTGTATAGGCTGGGTCTTTTATTGGTCTATCTCCTGGGGAAGTTCTATCTTCCCTTGCTTTTAGACGCTTTTCCTCTTCCTCTGCGACCTTGCACATCCACAAGTGAGTATCTTCGTGCAGCCAGGATGGATCAGGTGAACTCCCAGAATGCACAAAGATAGAATCTTCTTTTGCTTTGTGGATAGGATTCCACTGTAGGGGTGGTACATCTCGGAAGGTGTAATCCTTCAAATTGACCTTGGTGGTGACCCCTAAGTGCTGTAAGTACAAGGAGTTGGTCCCCCAATCCTGCACTATTTGCAATTGTCGTAGGAAGGGTCTTCCTAGGATCATCTCGTAGACATTATTTTTTTCAAAGTCACATATAGCAAATGTATGTTCAAACTCTACACCACACGTGGTTAGAGTTATCCCTTTGAGCAATCCTAGAGGTCTTTCAAAATGACCATCTGCCATTTGAAGCTTCATTCTTGTTGGTCTTAATGTGGGTTTGCCCCATCGCTTCCACAAGGAGGTGGTTGCAATAGCAACACCAGCACCCGAATCTACAATTGCTTTGGTTGTGTGACCTTGATAGGTGATCGGAAGATAAGTGTTACCTTCTTCACCTTCGCTCATGTCTCCTATCTTGTCGAGAGGTATCTCTGGTACTTTCTGCTTAGGTCCTACTTTTGGCATATTGGATTCAAGTTCTGGAACCTGATCCTTCACATGATTCCAGAGCTCCGGTTTTGCCTTGAGCAGCTCCTCTACAGTGAGATGACATTGAACCTTAGTGTTCTTCACAACATCAGTGTTTCTTGGAATCACTGAGTCTTCATTTCTTACCAATATTGTGGGAGCTCTGATCTGGAGAGATTCAGATTCCCATGGGCCTGTGAAATGAGGCAACTCTTGTAAAGAATTAGATTCAAAATCTACTCTTTCATCTTCTTGTTGCTCTTCTTGGTCTCCATAGATAGACGGAATGTCTTGGGGAAATTGATCATGAAGATCATCAATCTCAGGAATAGGAGGGGAATTACCCTTCTCCTTGGCCCATTTCTCTTCCTGTATTTCCCGCAAGAACTCTTGAGAGTACTGTTGAATTGAAGGAGGTGTTCCAGCATCCGTGGAATTAGGAACATAAGCTCCCATTGGTGGAGGGCTTCCTCTTTCAATAACTGGTTGAGCCTGTGGAGGTAAAGAAACTTGTGGTTTGTTTACCAACTGCTCTAATCTTTCTAGTAAGCCTTGGAAATGCAAATCCGGTTTGACAGAGGTTGTCTGATTGAACTTTTGACTAGTCTCAAGTATAGCTTGAGCTTGTTCTACCATTTTCATGCACATTTTCATCCGTTCAATCTCTAAATCTGCTCTAGGGTAACTCTTGTCTAGGGTTGCAACTGTTGGCCCTTCTTGAAGACGAGCCTGGTAGGCCTTGAACATCATGTCCAAGCCTTCTGGGGTTGGATCTGCAAGAACCGACCCTGGTTGTGGGTTATTTACAATGGGTGGTGGGGTGAAATGAGGTGGAGTGGCTGGAGCTTCGGTATGTGAGGGGCTTTGAGATGCAATGTCTTCTATTTTTGTTTTGGCATCTTTTAGACTTTCTTCTATTTCAGATATCTTTTTGTTCCACTTGCGATTAGCCTTCTCTCTGGTATCCTTCCATGTTCTTGGTTTCCTCTTACTAGGTTCTCCTGGCTCACTTGACTCCGATTGCTCGGATGGTTTTGCTTGTTGTGCAGCCTGTGCCCTAGTGACTGCCTGTACAGGAGCCACATTACTGCTACTTGAACTTGAATCTGCCACTAAGCCAACCACGTTGATGGGTGTAACCTTGGGTGCACTAGAGGGGTTTCTCGGACACTCTCTAGGAAGATGTTCCTGGCCACACTCAGGACAAAAGCCTTGTATCGTAATGTTTTGCCCTTGTCCCAGAGCTGGTTGGTGGGGGCATTCACGAATGAAATGGTCGCCCTGACATCTAAAGCATGGTCCTCTAGGGGCTTGTGGTCTTACTTGTCTCAATTGGGGCCTAGGATTTGGATTCGTATACATGACATTGGAGTATTCTGGCTCCCAATTTTGTTCCATAGGTGGTGCCTCATATTGATACTGAGAAGTCTCACTTTGCTCAGGTGACTGTATATAATAAGCATGTGGACTATCTTCATGGAAGTAGTCTGAACCATGAGCGTGAGAATCATTTTCTGAGACCAATGGGGTTAGTGGCACCAATGCTCTATTAGGGTTCTCCTCCGCCATCGTATATTTAACTGGGATCACATTGGCAGGAGCTGGCGGTTGGTTTCCTAGGACAGGTTGTGGCCTATATGGTGTCTGATATTGCTGCTGGTATTGAGGTTGATATTGTTGTGGCCTATAATATGGCTGTTGGTACTGATTCTGATACCTACCCTGCTGGTAAGGTTGCTGATAATTTTGTCTAACAGCCTGCCTGTTATAGGGACAATCTTGGGTCGTATGATTTGTATATTTCCTCTCAATGGTGCAATATAGAGCATTAGGGTTTCCTTGGGGTTGAGTCGTTAACGGGCAAACATTAGCCATGTGATCTCCTCCACATGTATAACATCGCTTCACTGAAGTGACCCTTGGCATTTGTCTATTTTGAACTCCTAGCTTTTTGGCCACTTGTTCAGCTATCTCATCTATCTCAGTGGAGGTTCTAGAGGTATTACTTGTAGAACTATCAGAGTCCTTATAGAGTTTGGATAGTCCTAACTCCTCACCCAAGTTGTCTTCTATGTCAATGCATATCCGTACACACTCTTCTATGGATCTAGGCTCTTTCAAGTATACGTATGACCTTAATTTTGTGCTCAATAGGCCATCTAAAAATAGTGCCACCTGTTTGGCTGATGTGGGTAATTCTGGTACAGGGCATCTTTCCAGGTACTGCCTAAATCTTCTTCCTGCGAGTCGCACTGTTTCTTGGGGTGTCTGCTTGAAGCTGTGGATCAAGGATGATGTGTTATGCCTGATACCACTTTTGGAAAATTCCACAATGAATTCTTCTAGCAGCTGACCTATCTCTCTATAGTTGCGACTGTTTAGAGGTTGAAACCAAGCTAAGGCAGTACCCTTAAGAGTCAAACCAAAAGCCTCAAACTGGGTGAATAAGTCTTCAACCTGTTCAGCTCTTAGCACTTGTTTGAACTCCGCCACATGATCATAAGGATCTCCAAATCCATCAAAGTAGTTCTTCATTGTCTTAACCACTTGAGAGGGTCTAAGGGTTCTTGAGTGCTCTCGTGGTCTAGGCAATGGGAAATCATGATCATCTCTTTGATGCCTATAAACTCTATGTCTCTCCCTTTCAGGTCTTTCCGTCCCATATCCTGATCTATCTCTGCCTACAGTGTCTGCAAAGCTTACCTCCGGTCTCTCTCTAGTTCTTTCCCTCTGGATTTCATGAGCCTTGGATGATCCGGCTCCTTGGAGGCCCTGGGAAACATTAGATCTTGGTGGAGGGAAAATTGATTCACCTTGCCAAGTGTAAGCATGTCTGTCATGATCTGATACCAAGAATAATTTCTGAGAGGTGTGATCTAGATAGACAGCTTTCCCTGGTGTCTCTGGGTCCTTGAATTCATAGATGGTGACTACTGGGATGGGTTGATCTGGCCTAAATCTCCAAAAGGCTTCCTCCGTTTCTCTATTCACGAATAGTTCTATGCTTTTGTTATCTTGAGGAATCCATTCTGGAGTGATCACTCTAGTCAAGATTGACTTACCTCTAGGGGTCTTGGGTTCTCCTCCTAGGTCCCCTTTTTCTAGGTCTCCTATCTCATTCTCGGGAATGATATTTCCAAACTCATCTGTCCTATCTGGTAAGTTGGTAACCACATACATGGTTCCTTCCTTATCAATGTAAGCACCCTCTTCAAACTTGACCACTGGGTGTTCAAGTCCAAAGGGTTGGTGAGGATTTTTGAGTTGAACCACTGATCGCCTTAGACCATCCTCATAGATGCGAGCACCTAATTGGTTGGTCCTGATATACTCCAATTGGGTCTTATAGGGACCTTCTGGTGTCTGTAAACAGGCAGGGCCTGAGCTACGTGTGGGTCTTTCCATGCTAAAAGACATTTCCGAGTCACTGGTTTCTGAACTTCGTGTGTAAGGATAACCACTAAGCTGTTGAGCCCAAGACTTGGCAGTGTGATTGACACTAGCTTCAGAAGATCTGAGGCTTTGTCTGTCTCGGCCCAAGTGTCTGCCTGATCTAAGGTTCATATGCCTGATTTATCTACCCCCTTGGACCTAAGCACACTCTCGTTGCAGGTTAATTTGCACCAATCACTTTGTTCTTTTGAGTTGAATATTATGTTTATGGTCTTGTCTGAAATCGCGTCGTCAGGAGTACTTAAGTGAATTTCCGCACTTGATGAGTGATCGACTCCAGTTTACCTTTTGTCCCTTAGAGTTTTTGCACTTAAGACCTACTTAATTCTTGCACTTGGTTGCTTAATACTCTTGGACTTGATTCGCGCCTAACGTTGCCCTAATTAATTACCACACCTAAGTCGTACTTAGCCTAGGCTAGGAATTGACAAAGGAGGGTTGAGAGATCTTCCAACCTTAATTAGCTGGTTGACCAAACTGCTACACAAGCCCAGGAAGCCTTCTCCCAAGCTTGGTACTCACCCTTGCTAGCTTGCTTTGGATTGCCTTGAGTGCACACAATGTTCCTGCAAAAGCTCATCAGTCAGTATAGCTCTATTACCACAAGTATTTGAAAGACATACATCAATATTTTCAACCCCCCCTGGAGTAACTCACCGTACCCCCTGAATCTTAGGACCACCTAGTTTCACCTAAAGGTCAACTTAAAAATACATGTTCTAAAACTCCACGTATGATTCTACAAAAAACCAGTCGAGGTCCACGTAGGATTTTCAACAAGCTTTCCAACGAGACCAAAATCTCATCAATCGGAGTTCGTATGGTCAAGTTATGACCATTCAGGCACTAAAGGGTCAAAATAGGCTCTGGGGGTTCAGGAGATCCCTCTCTGGTTTCTAGGCCTTTTGCCCACTTCCAAGGTTCTAAAGTTATACTAAGGTGCCCAAAATTAAGCTCAACTACCCTTCCAATCACTCAAAAATAACCCTAAATTTTCATGCGTTAAAGGCCGTGTATCGCGATAGGTCGGGTCGAGGTGTCGCGATAGCTCGTGAGGTGTCGCGATAGGTCGTGAAGTGTCGCGATAGGTCGAAGTGTCGCGATAGGTCGGGGTGTCGCGATAGCTCGTGAAGTGTCGCGATAGGTCGAGGTGTCGCGATAGCTCGTGAGGTGTCGCGATAGCTCGTGAAGTGTCGCGATAGCTCGGGGTGTCGCGATAGCTCGTGAGGTGTCGCGATAGCTCGTGAGGTGTCGCGATAGCTCGTGAAGTGTCGCGATAGCTCGGGGTGTCGCGATAGCTCGTGAGGTGTCGCGATAGCTCGTGAAGTGTCACGATAGCTCGTGAAGTGTCGCGATAGCTCGTGAAGTGTCGCGATAGCTCGTGAAGTGTCGCGATAGCTCGGGATATGGTGAATTTTTCAGTTCTGTCTAAAGATCCTAGGAGCTCTCAGCCTGCACAGTGTCGTGGTGCACTCAGAAACGCGATTAGTCGAAGTTTTCGGAGTGTCGCGATAGCTCGAGCTCGACGCCTCGAGGACTGTGCAGAAGAATTCTGTACCTGCTGAACTTGCTGGAGATGGTGATGGTGATGAAGATGAAGAAGAAGGAAAATTCAAAAACTGAACTGAAAATGATGATTTTTTTACCTTCCAACGTCGCTACTCTACGTCTTACCGTCACACGCTCGTCCTCCAAGCTCTCTCCCCGGCAACGGCGCCAAATTTGGTGTCACTCTAGCACAATGGTGAGTACCAACGTGAGGAGATACACCTCATAAATGTCAATCCGTGGAGACGTGAGGACCGGTATGAAGACCGTGAGCAAGTGATGGCACAAGTGCGTGAGTGAAAGCACACAAGCATGCACACACATACACACACACGCGCACAACGTAAGAGCAAAGAGTGGAACAATGGAAAGCTTCGATTATACAAGAGCTCTCTTACAAAACTGAAATCTACAATAAGCCCACCTCAAAAATGAGCTCTCCAGCCCTTTTTATAGTTTTTGAGTGGTTTTGGCCCTGTCCAGACCTAGTGTCCGGCCTAGTTAAAAAATAGGTTCCAGGGCTTATTTGGGGGCTCAAACGGAGTCTAAAAATTATGAAAATTGGTAGGATGGTAGTTCTAATACTCCTCAAGCTCGAGGACTCCTCGACTTGAACAAAATGGAGTTACAAAAATGGGAAATGGTATTTACAATGGTTTTTAGTGATCAAAATCACTATTTTTGTAGGGATTTCTTCTGAAAATTTGACAGGTGCTTCTTAGAGCTCCCTACTTGCTCCTTCTTCTTGTGTGTCCACTTCCTTGATGCGCTTCCATGCTTTGTCCTTGACCTTGAGCTTCAACAACTGGCAATCCTATAGAAGCATATCTCATAGGATTGGGAGGTGTGGAAACCCCTTGCCTGGGCGAGGTGAATCTTCCCATCTCCATTCAAGACGAAGTATTGACAGTCAGAGTACTAGTATGTCAAGATGAGGACCTCACTGAACCTCTTGTCTTGGGTCAAGACTGGATCTATGACCAAGCAGTCAACTTAAACCTAAGAAGTGGACTTCTTCAGGTATGGGTGAATCAGAGTAGAATTACAGTTGAGTTAGATAATGGAGCACTCCAGGAACTAGAAAAGGCACAGACTCCTGGTCCTTCCAGGGGTACACATGAAGTTGACCATGCTGTTCTTGTCCAAAGCTATGTGATGCAGAGGAATGGAGATCTCAAAAAAGAAGTCAAGATCTCGACGGAACTCCCTTCTTTTCCAAAGGCCAGAAGGAGGCAGCAACTAAGGGTAGATCAATTACTGAAGACTATCTATGAGGGAGACCAAAAGAACGTGCGAAGCCGAACAACTCAGCCAGTGAAACAAATGTGGGTGCGAAAAGACGAGCTGCCGACTGTAGCCAAGTCGCGACAACTGTCTCAACTGTTGGTGCATTTTGCCCAAGCCTACATGCTTGATATGCTTGATATGCTTGATATTATCCTCATTTGTAAGTCACATGAGTAGTCATGTGAACACCTCTTGTAAAAGAGTTCATTTTTATCTCTTGTAATTTGAAAAAGAAAAAGGAAAAGGATGGCTTACCTCATCCATGATGTAAAAGCAAATTCGTGGCTCTAACTACTAAAACCCACGACTTTTTGAGCTGAGGGAATATCTCCTAACTTTGGGGATCACTTTTAGGTGGAGCCATTCGAATTTGAATTCAAAACTCCCTCCAAGAATAGCTATAAAAGGAGCAAGAAGGAAGAGGCGATTAGCAAGCCTTGTATGTGACCACTTCATGTCATTTTGTAGAGATTGAAGAGCTTACTCCATAGCTCTATCATTCTACTCCCATTGTGCAAAGATTCAGTGCCAATGTGGTTGTAATCATATGTGAATCTATACATTTATTATCATCTACCTCTCTGTTTTGTTCTTTGCTATACTCACTCAGAGCAGCAACTTCAGAAGGTCATATCTCCCGTTATATTGAATCTTTTTCAATGATTTAACGTGCGCTGGATAGCTCTTACTGTCTAGTTTCTGCATATCAATTTTCAAGGTCATTGGATTTATACTTTTGGAGATATCTGCATTTTACTGCTCACTGGTCTATCTCTGCAGAGCCCCGAGAATGGTGGGCATGTTCCAGAAATTAATAAATCTTGTTCTCAGTGCTCAGTCCATCATTTGAAGTGTTTTAACTTGGATTAGGAAGCTTGCTAATTCTATTTGCTATGCCCAAAAGGAATTTTTCTAACTCCTACCAGGTTGAGAGCACTGTTCATTTTTTCCAGCAGGTGTATGTCCAAAAATAGCAAGTTTTGGGAGCTAGTCATTTCGCAACTAGTTTGTCTTGACTTAAACTTTTGGGATACATGTTCCAAAGTACTTGGCTGATATTTTGGTGGATTTAAGAAGCTTAAAGGGTCTACTAATCAAATCTGAAGTCTCAGTTGGCTGGTGTGAAGCTGGTTGTAGCAGCACCTACTCATCTTTGGATTGCATCCACCATCTCTCTTACAGTGGTATCAGAGCATAGTCAAGCAACATGGGAGATGGATTTCCATCAACAATTGACAAATTGGATCGAAACAACTACCCGGCATGGTCTCTAAGGATGGAGGCTTACCTTCAAGGGAGGAATCTATATGGATTCATATCCGGAGATGAAGCAATGCCAACCATGAGGAACAAAGGGCAACCATCACATGAAGAAGTGGAAGGACTTTCGAATTGGTGTTCAAAGGATGCACTTGCAAGGTCCTATATTCTAAACTCAATCTCTGATTTTCTTTTATCTCATGTCAAGGGATGCAAGACATCAAGAGAGACCTGGAATGCACTTGCTTCTTTCTTCTCTTCCAACACTCGAGCAAGGAAGAACCAATTGTGGATAGAGTTCACAACAATGAAGAAAAGCCCGAAGCAAAATGTGACTGATTATGTCACAAAGATGAAGGATATTTCCGCCCAACTTGGAAGCATTGGAGAGGTAATTGAAGAGGAGAAAATCATAAGACAAATCATGAATGGAATCAAAGCAGACGACAAGTGGGAGTCATTCACAACAGCCATGGATTTATACATGGATATGCATGTACCCGACCTCAACACACTCATGGGCCAACTCTTCACTCATGAAGCAAAGATTAGCAAAGGTGGTGAGTCCTCAAGAGGTAATCAAACTTCTGCCTTATATTCTGATAAAGCTAAGGTCAAGGACAAGTCAAAGAATAAGAATGAAGATGAAGGTAGCTCTTTCCAAGCAAACTTTGCAGGTAGAGGAAGAGCTAGAGGAAGAGGCAGAGGTGGAAAGCAAGGCAGGGGGAGATTCCAATCATCTCAACCTTGCAACATATGTGGCTTATCTAACCATACTACTGAAGAATGTTTCAGGAACCCGAGGAACTCAAGAGGAAGAGGATTCAATTCAATAGAGGTGGCTATGGATCAAATAGAGGTAGATACAATGGAGGCTACAACAACAACAACTACTACAACAATAATTACAACAACAACAACTATCAAAGTGGCCATAGAGGAAGAAGAGATTACAATAACTATGCAGAGGACCAAAGTCAAGAAGATTCATTATTGATTATGAATCTATCAGCGAAGAAGGGTAAGGATGATGATCACATATTTTACATTGATTCGGGATGCTCGAACCATGTAGCAGGAAATGTGGCTTTACTTTCTGATTTGGAGGATCCTCATAACAAGCATGAAGTGCAGACAGGAGATGACACAAAGCACTCAGTGGAGAAGATAGGTAATGTGAAGACATCAGATGGGAATATGAACCTCTTAAGCAAAGTCTTGTATGTCCCTACAATTACCAAAAATTTAATAAGTGTTGGACAGATTGTTGAAAAAGGATTGCAGGTTAGATTCAATCGATTTGGAGCATATGTTGAAGACCCAAGGCAAGGCTTTCGAAGGATTGCCAAAGGAGAAAAGACAGGAAGGCTTTTCACTTTTGAAGTGGAAGATACAAAGAACAGAGCTTTGTTTAGCTATGGATCTCAAACTCTTACAGAGTTGGAGATATGGCACAAAAGGCTTGCTCACATTGGTGAGAGGACACTCAAACAAATTTGCAGGGACCAAAGTGTACTTGGTTTGCCTAATATCACAAGGCAACACATGATTTATAAGTGTGAAGCTTGTCAACTCGGCAAGGCTCATAGACAACCTTTCAATAAGAAAGGATATATGTATCAAAATCCTTTGGATCTAGTGCACACGGATGTGTGGGGTCCAAGTAAGGAGCCATCTATATCAGGCTCAAGATATTATGTGTCTTTCATAGATGATTGTAGCAGGTGGACCATTCCGTTTTTCATGAAGCACAAGGATGAAGTGTTTAATTGCTTTAAGAAGTATATTGCTCTTGCTGAAAACCAAACAGGTAGGACTTTGAAACGACTCAGATCAGATGGTGGAGGAGAATACTTCTCTTCTGAATTTGATGCCTTCTTGCATGAAAGAGGCATTAAAAGGGAAGTCACTACAAGGTATACACCCGAACTCAATGGTGTAGCAGAGAGGAGGAACAGAGCTATTGTCGAAGCTGCAAGGTCCATGCTCAACGAAAAGGGATTGCCAAACTACCTATGGGCAGAGGCTGTGTCTACAGCCACATATCTCATAAATAGACTTCCATCTAAGTCACTAGATGGAATCACTCCATATGAAGTGTGGAATGGAAGAAGACCTAGTCTAGAGCATTGCAAAATCTTTGGATGCTTAGCCTATGCTCACATTCCTTCTCAAGTAAGAGGGAAATTGGATCCCAAGGCAGAGAAGTGTGTATTCATTGGTTATGATCAAAACCAAAAAGGATATAGATTGTACAATCCAACCAATAAAGGATTTTCTGTGAGTAGAGATGTAATGTTTGATGAAAACAAATCATGGTTTGATGATGACAGGAAAGTGAAGCTGCCGTATGACTTGGATGAAGATTTTCCATCACTTCAACCAAAGGAGCCAAAGCAGATTGAAGAAAGTGATTCGGAGATTGACCTAGAAGACTTGGAAAGACTAAAGCTATGGAAGAACAAAGGTAAAGCAAAGATGCAGGATGCTACATATGGACCCGAGAGCTCACATCAACCACTTAGAAGGTCTTCGAGGGAGAAGAAGAAACCAGAGAGGTTTGGTTATGATACTTCTTTGGTCACAAAGCACTCAATCTACATTGCAAAAGATTCAACCAATGAAGAGCCTACCACATTCGAAGAAGCACAAAGCAAGAAAGCTTGGAGAGATGCAATGGATGAAGAAATGGAAGCCTTGAAGGAGAATGACACTTGGGAGCTTGTACCTAACAAGCCATCTATGAAGGTAATTGGATCTCGATGGATATACAAAATCAAGAGGAATCCAGATGGAAGTATAAATAGACACAAAGCAAGGTTAGTTGCTAAAGGGTTTGCTCAAACCCATGGTATTGATTATGAGGAGACTTTCTCTCCTGTTGCAAAAATGCCTACAATTAGAGTTCTCATAAGTCTTGCTGCATCTAGAAATTGGAATCTCTATCAACTTGATGTAAAGAATGCCTTCTTGAATGGATGGATTTCTGAGGAAGTAGCACAACCTCCTGGATATGAGGATGCACATCATCCTAACTATGTATGCAAACTAAAGAAAGCTTTGTATGGATTGAAGCAAGCTCCAAGAGCTTGGAAAGATTGGTGACTTATTTGCAAGACCAAGGATTCAAAGCTAGCAAGGCGGATACCTCTTTGTTCATAAAGAGGAATGGATCTGAAGTGATCTATTTATGTGTGTATGTTGATGATATTATTATCACAGGCAATGATCTTGAAGGAATCAAACAAGTAAAGGCTCAAATGAAGGAGGAGTTCAAAATAAGTGACCTCGGACCACTCACTTATTTTCTTGGATTGGAGTTGATCTACACAGATTCAGGTATATAGATCACACAAAGGAAGTATGTCCATGACATGCTCGTCATGTTCAAGATGGAAAATACCAAGTGTGCAGGTACACCTATGGAGCAAAACCATAAGCTTAGTGCTTATGAAGGAGAGCCAATTGAAGACATCACAAGCTATCAAAGCTTGGTTGGAAGTTTGAACTATGCAACACTCACAAGGGTGGATATATGCTATAGTGTTAGCATATTGAGTCAGTTTATGCATAAGCCGAGAAGACCACACATGGAAGCGGCCAAGAGAGTCCTCAAGTACCTAAAGGGGACTATGAATGAAGGTTTGTTTTATTCATTTACTTCAGATATTGAGCTAAAGGTCTATTCAGATGCAGATTGGGCCGGATCTAAAGATGATAGAAGAAGCACATCAGGATATATATCATTTGCAGGTTCAAAAATCATTTCTTGGTCATCGAAGAAGCAACCAACCGTGGCATTATCTTCTACCGAAGCCGAATATAGAGGTTTGGCTAATGCAACTCAAGAAATCATGTGGTTAAAGTCTTTGTACACAGATCTTGGACTTCATTCTTCAACACCTCAGATTTTTGGTGACAACACAAGCTCACTACATCTAGCAGCTAATCCGGTATACCATGCTAGAACCAAGCATATTGAAGTCCACTACCATTACGTGAGGGAGAAGCTAATGAGCAAGGATATTCAACTATCCTATGTCTCTACAGATATGCAATGTGCAGACATGTTGACGAAAGCTCTTGATGGTACAAAGTTAAGTAGATTCAAGTTGATGATTGGCTTGCAGGAAATCAAGGACAATTGAAGACTTATTTGGAGGCCAAGCATGTTAGGCTTGAGGGGGAGCTGTTGGTGCATTTTGCCCAAGCCTACATGCTTGATATGCTTGATATTATCCTCATTTGTAAGTCACATGAGTAGTCATGTGAACACCTCTTGTAAAAGAGTTCATTTTTATCTCTTGTAATTTGAAAAAGAAAAAGGAAAAGGATGGCTTACCTCATCCATGATGTAAAAGCAAATTCGTGGCTCTAACTACTAAAACCCACGACTTTTTGAGCTGAGGGAATATCTACTGACTTTGGGGATCACTTTTAGGTGGAGCCATTCGAATTCAAATTCAAAACTCCCTCCAAGAATAGCTATAAAAGGAGCAAGAAGGAAGAGGCGATTAGCAAGCCTTGTACGTGACCACTTCATGTCATTTTGTAGAGATTGAAGAGCTTAATCCATAGCTCTATCATTCTACTCCCATTGTGCAAAGATTCAGTGCCAATGTGGTTGTAATCATATGTGAATCTATACATTTATTATCATCTACCTCTCTGTTTTGTTCTCTGCTATACTCACTCAGAGCAGCAACTTCAGAAGGTCATATCTCGAGGTATACTGAACCTTTTTCAGTGATTTAACGTGCGCTGGATAGCTCTTACTGTCTAATTTTTGCATAGCAATTGTCAAGGTCATTGGATTTATACTTTTGGAGATATCTGCATTTTACTGCTCACTGGTCTATCTCTGCAGAGCCCCAAGAATAGTGGACATGTTCCAGAAATTAATAAATCTTGTTCTCAGTGCTCAGTCCATCATTTGAAGTGTTTTAACTTGGATTAGGAAGCTTGCTAAGTCTATTTGCTATGCCCAAAAGGAATTTTTCTAATTCCTACCAGGTTGAGAGCACTGTTCATTTTTTCCAGCAGGTGTATGTCCAAAAATAGCAAGTTTTGGGAGCTAGTCATTTCGCAACTAGTCTGTCTTGACTTAAACTTTTGGGATACATGTTCCAAAGTACTTGCCTGATATTTTGGTGGATTTAGGAAGTTTAAAGGGTCTACTAATCAAATCTGAAGTCTCAGTTGGCTGGTGTGAAGCTGGTTGTAGCAGCACCTACTCATCTTTGGATTGCATCCACCATCTCTCTTACATCAACTACCTATTAGTAATCAACGACATGATACTAATAAGAGGACTCCTAAAACCTCTGTTGAGAAAGTGAAATCTATCTGGGTGCCCAAGAAGTCGATGAAGGCTGACCCACAATCAAGACAAATTTGGGTGCCTAAGGCTTTCTTGCGGGCTCAACTAGTTCCACACGACTCACATCATACACGACCGAGTTCACTCACTCAAGGAGCCGCCACCCACTCTTGCCTGATACACTCGAACACACAGTCACTTAGAAGCACGCACAGACTCACTCGTAAATGGGTCCCAAAGACGCATCACCCCCGAGCAGAATTACTCATGCAACCCTCTAGAGTCTCCACAAAACCAAAACCAAGAGCCACCCATTGCGTTTGGCAACCTAACACTTGTAATAAATCCCTCGACTCCAATTTGTAAATTCATCTCCACTTACTAACTGCATCAGTCAGACACTGCATCTTTCCATCTAGCTCCTAGGACTATCCATTCATTAACTACACACACTGTCATCGTGCACTCACTGACCCACTAACCCATTACTCACCTCACAATAATATTGTAACGGGGGAAAACGTGTTCTATCTTGTCCATTACAATATTAACGCATGCTCTATATTCTCGACAGAACCAGCTAGCAAGCAATAACGATGGCAGAAGCTGGAGGCACCAGTTCCCAGGCAGGGTCCAGCGCACAGATTGTGGACATTGAAACCATTCTTCTGGAACCGCCACTCACCGAAAGGCCTCAAGAACTTCAAGCGGTGCATGTCCTTCCTATGCAGGACCCTCCTTAGGGACACACTTCTCAAGTGGGGAAACATGCTCATTGGTTTAGTGATGTAGCAGGGCCATTGGGTGACGGCACCTACTTCTGGGAAGCAGAAATTGAATTTAATGGCAAATGGGGACGCTACCACTTTTTCACTCTAGAATTCGAGAACTATCAGAATGCAGAGGTAATGCGATCAGTTTGGACCAAGGCAGGCCTGGATAGATATTTCAGGGCACACTTGCCTAAACCTGATTTTCTACGCTGCTCATATTTTATCAGCACCATCACTCCCAGCAGGGCCAAGGGAGGCGATAGTACTTTCGTACTACCATCATTGTTGCCAGGACACGAACTCAAGAGATTCAAACTGACCCTCAATCTGGTACGGGAAGCATTGAACATGCAAGGTATGCACATTCCCACCGAGAAAGAAACAATGGTCCCGGGTAGGATGAAGCATAAGGATCTCAATAAATTGAAGGACATGGTGGCAATGATGCCTACCATTGCTCTCCACTTACGAACTGTTATGCAACATTTTGCTTTTCCCGCACAGGAACGATTCACTATGCCCCCTAAGAAAATATGGTTCAGCTTATACTTGGCAGAAACAGAGAACCTCACCCTCAACATACCGCACTGGGTCATCGATCAGATACACCTTGCCCATCAACGATGGAATAAGAATTAGAAAAATGTACTTCATGGTTGTTGTGCCCTAACAAGAATAATTTACAGATGCCTAGCATATGACGTGCCCATTCAAAGAGCACTAGTGTGGTCCAGGGCCCAAGAATTCCAAAGGCGACTATCAACAACGGGTCCTCCATCGAAGAAGATGAGAGGGGGCGTCCAATTACCATGTGCTCAACCAAGGGGAGCCACTACCACACCTGAGGTGACTCCTCCTCAAACTAGGCGTGTTCGGCCATTCACCATTCGTCTTCCCAGACCAAGTACAGAAGGACCCAACTTGGTGTTTCCCCCCATTCCATCAGACTTGGAATTTCCACAAGGATTTACTCTCAATGACCTTACGGATGAAGAAGTTGCCAAGCTGATCTACGAATCTAATCTTGAAACAGAAGCAGACCAGACCCAGGAACCACATCCCACCACAACAACACCAGCCCCGACACAACCAGTCCTCGTAGAAGTCGAAGGAGATGAACAAGAGGCAGGAGGAGAAGAAGAAGAAGCCAACGAAGAACAACATCAAGAATATGATGAACTCTCAGAGCTAGCAAGTGCCCCAGCATATTCGGCACAAATAAAAAGATTGTACCAAACCATGAAGCGAGTTCAGGAACAACACAAAATGTCACTTGAATCAGGCAAGGTGCTCATGAGCCAACTATTGGCAGAGGAAGGCGTGGATGATATGTTTATTGAATCCATGAACCTACACGCAGAGGCAGTCGGCTTGGATGAGGCCATGACATACATTAATCGATTTGAGAAACGTGTGCCTGCCCGCCCTAGGCGATCTGGAAAACAAATACACATCAATGTATCAGAACCGGAAGGCAACACGCAAACAGAAGAACATCAGGAGGAACCACTCTCCCCACCCACCTCACCTCTCACTACACAATTCACCTCACCAACCAGCACGACCACGCCCTTTTCTACCACTACCACAGTTGTCATGGGAATTCCTCTCTCTCCCGGTATCCAATTTGGAGGAGTTTCCATGCCCACCTTCACGACACTCTTCACAAATATCACTTCCATCCCACCCACTGTCCCCATCTTTACAGTCACACACACATTGGACACAATGGAGACATCACCCGCCACAGTACCACCCCCACCCCCCACACAACCTCAATCTCCCATACCCCCTCCACCTACTTCACCACTTGACTCCACCGCATTCACAACTCCCTTCCCCTTCCCCATTCCCCCTGCATCTTCATCTTTAACTGCATCTTTTAATGTAAATAGTATATTCCTGTCATTACATCAATGTGTATATCAACTTCAGCGTGAGTACAGGCATCTAGAAGGCCGCCATCATCAGCTGACAACAAACCATCAACAACTACAAACACGACTCATAAGGCTAGAAGAAGAAAATGTGGAACTCAACCAACGCCACACCACTCTCGAGCAAGCCCACCAAACACTCCTGGAGGCACCCCAACCATCAACAAAACCCGGTGTCAAACAACTCGAAGCCTTGCTGGAGGTGTACCAAACAGATAACCTGAGAGTCCGGCGTAATTTAACTCTACTTCGAAAGCATATGGCTACAGCACTTGAAGAAAATAAACGGTTGCAGAAACAAAATGAAGAAAACCTGGAAGCAGCCATGGAAGGGTCTCCCCATGAGATCGATCCAGAACAGTTCAAAGCGGTTCCCACAAAAACAATGAAAACCATCTTGGAAAGTTATGCGGATTTATTAGACGCACATGATGATTTGGAAAGGGAACAAGATGAGCTACGTAGCCAGCTCAGGGAAAAGGAGGCTCCAACCAAGGTAATAGAAACGGCCTCGACTTCAGAGGAAGTAAAGGCATTGACAGAGCAGGTGGCTGAACTCCAGAAAAAGTTACTAGAATATGAAAGGCAGCCCTCCCCAGTTGAAGAACCCGAACCGGAGGATTTAGTACCCATTGAGGTGGATGAAACATATGAGGAACCATACGTTCCTATGCCGATGCCAGGTGGTGCACAGACCTCAGAAGGAATGGACACATTAGAAGTTGAAGTACCTGAATGGCTCCAAACACTAGAGAAGACAGCAACAACCCATGAAGATAGAGTGGCCATTCAAATCCAATCTATGGCAAAGTTAGAAGACACCATCATCAAGTCTGAATACTTTCGAAGCATGTCTCATCATAGATGGATTGGCACCAACGATGATCAATATGTGCCATATTGTGTGCTCCTTGCGGATTACAATGCAGAGATTCAACGCAGTTGTGGCAAACCTCCAACTTTTGCCACACAATTTGGGCCAGAGGATATCCCAGAAAGTGCGAAGAAAGGCTCCATTCATCAACCAACCTGGAGAATCCGTCTTCTTGAAACCTACCCGGAAATGGTTCGTACCTGGACTAACATGCCCCTTTTTATTAAATACAATCCTTGTTATGTTCCAGTATTCCGCCGGCGCACTTGGCCAGAGTTTACAATTGCTGTCAAGAACGTCAAGGGTTGTGCAAAGTGGTTAAATTATGTTTATCTAGCACCGCCACAAGGCCCTCCCACTGTAAATTACATGATTTCTACCATCAGACACTGGAGCACTCGACTACGGAATACCCCCGATGTGATGGCACAAATGTGTATGAAAATCTTTGAATTAATGCTAATCACCTTCAGGACGTTCAAGAATATTAAAGACCCCCACTTCTCAGGTGTCAGATTTCTTACAGGAAACCAAGATCTGGTATACGACATGAGCACAACCCCATCCATAGAGGTAATATATGCTTGGCACGCCAGAATAAAGTACCTCCCAGCTTGTTTTAAACAGACATTCGAGGAGATGTTCATAACGGGATTCTGGGAATATCACTCAGAAATATTTGTACCCAGGTCCTCACATCTCCTCCACTTATTCGCTGTGGAGAGAACCATCCATTCAGAACAACTGCGGGTGCCACATCCGAACGTACCAGGACCAGTGAATTGGGATGCATTATTAATAGATCTAGCACGGGGGCTCAGATTAGAAGAACATCACCTTGCTTCCGACGTTGTCCAATATTACGTTCAATGAACATCTAGACAAGGGTCTGTCAGGGGCGACAGACGCGAGAGTGGGGGGGGGTGTTGGCAGCAGTCAGGGAACCGAAGGAGCCACAAGACAAAGAGGGTCGGAACGAAGAGATAGCAGAAGCAGACACAGTAGCCAAAGAAGATCTGGCAAGTAGGCCATCTAAATTTTTCAGACATCAAGGAGTTGAGCACACAAGAAGAAAGAGCAAGTAGGGAGCTCAAAGATGTGTGCGGCAAATCATCAGAGAAAATCCCTACACAAATAGTGATTTCAATCACTAAAAACCATTGTAAATACCATTTCGTATTTTTGTAGCTCCATTTTGTGCAAGCCAAGGAGTCCTTGAGCTTGAGGAGCTTTAGAAGTATCTACCTGCCAATTTTCATATTTTTTGGATCTCGTTTGTGCCCTCAAAAAAGTCATGGAACCTAATTTTTAACTAGGCCGGACATTAGGTCTGGACAAGGCCAAAGCTAGTCAAAAACTATAAAAGGAGCTAGAGAGCTCATTTTTGAGGTTAGCTTGTAATAGTTTTGAACTTGTATGAGCTTTTTGAAAGTAATCTAAGAACTCCATTGCTTCTCACTCTTTGTCTTGCCGTGTGTGCGCGTGTGTGTGTATGTGTGTGCATGTTTGTGTGCTTCTCACTCACGCATTTGTGCCTCCACTTGCTCGAGGTCTTCATACCATCCTCACGTCTTCCCGGATTGACATTAAAGGAGGTGCTACTCATCACTGAGCTACACCAAAATGGATCTATGGTCTTAAGTTGAAGTCAGAAGTCTTTCCTATGTTCAAGAAATTTGTTGCTATGGTTGAAAATGAAAGTCAGGAAATTATCAAGATTCTCAGAATTGATAAGAATCAAAGCATACCTGCAAGGAGGGAACCTCTATGGTTACTGTTTGTTATTGATCTTTGGAGTTGTCCTCTCCAATCATTTAGCATAAAGAATCAACAAGACATCTTTATTTTGTCAATCCTGGAAGTATTCTTGAGACCACAGCCCTTTCAAGATGATAGAATCCAAGAAATAAGAGAATAATGGCTGGAATTCTAAGAATAATGAAGATGAAGAGGAAATTTCTAGGGTTTGGATTATCTTGAGCAAATCTACACCATTTTCTACAATCTTGGTGTCTATTCCATGCTATTTTATCAGCAGAACACAATTATGAAGTCAAAATCAAAAAATATCACCTAGATCATACAGACGAGACAATCGCGATTCTGTGCAAACAGACGATTTTCAGCTCCAGCACCATTTTTCATCAACTCATCACTCAACACAACAGTATTCAGCTCTCTTCATACACATTCTACAGATTTACACAATAGAAACTCACAAATCTCCATGGATACACAAGATCTAGACTCACAAATCAAAGAAACCACATAGAAGAGGAGAAATACGATTTTCAGCAGAAACTCCTTCTCTATTCACTTGGATAGCAAATACACAAATGATTAACCAACCCCCTCATAATAGAGGAAATTAGATTATATACATTTTCAAGTGTCCTTTTTCACACTTGGATTTTGGTCCTTTCCTCTATTATTCTAAAAATATGCTATCTAGGAGTTTCCAAAAATTCTAGAAAAAATATATAAGATTCTATCCTACATAAGGAAGACTCTTCCTTATTTTTACAATAATTGCATAAATATTTCTACAAATTTCTATCATTTTACAATTATTTTCCTTCAAAAAGGTTTCCAAAAATGCATCTTCCAACATCCTTCCCCTCCTAAGCCTTTCGGCTCCTGACGAAAGATTTTCCTGCTCCTCTGCACTGATCATTTTTCTTCATTTCTTCTTTCTTTGATATACTTGTGACAGCAAATCATGACTTTTTCTTTCTGTTATATTTAGATTATTGACCATCTCGAATAACGCCTTTCTCCACTGTACTGCAGCTTCAGGTTTATCTATGACATCCTTTTTCAAGTACTCTGTGTAGGCAGCTTCATATGCTGTAAGTCTGGACTTTGTAACAACTGATAGGTTTCCAGAAATCTCTGACTCCCTCTCAAAAAACCCATAATCAAAGGCATCCTCAAAAATCTGTAAGTAATGACTACCCAAAAATATAATTCTGCTGTAGTAGGCCATTAAGCAGATTCTGTAAGGTGTTTCACTCAAATCAAATAATAAGGCGTCTGTTGGAGAATTAAAGCCGATATAATTCAAAGTTCTAATATCTGTGTCAGTATAAGTTTCTATACAAGCCAGAATTAATCTCATTATTCTTACAAGTAGTATGCAAGCAGAGTCATTGACATCTTTGTATGTAGTTATTACAGACTCAACAGTATTCACCATGTAACTCTTGGTAGGCCATGTGCCTGCCTTTCGACCTGCTACTTTTGGGAAATTCATCCACTTTGGTGGAATTTGACCTTCTCTTTTTCTATCCCAAAAAGTTGTCCATTCTCTTCTTCGTGCCACTGGACAATAGGCTAGATTGATCTTTAAATGAAGAGGTGCCTCTTTATAGATTTTCCTACATTCTTTGTTGGCATCCAACCATTTATTTCTCCACTTAGGGTTGGCTCTCTCAAATAGTTCTTTGGTGACATTGATGTCCTCTTCATACCCAAAGTATTTGTTTGGAGGTAGCCCAACTCTGGTCATCTGGTAGTTCTTTACACTCTCCAAAATCATACAAAATGGTATCCCCAATCCATCTGCTGCCCAGTGATGCTGATCTGGATTGATTCCCTTATTCAATGCGAATGTGACAATTTGTTCTTCGTACTCATCATGCATCTTTCTGATGAACTCCATTCTAGAATCTCTACTTGTCAGCAATTTCTTTACAAAATCCTCTGAATATTCTTCTTCTGATTTTTTGTCTGCTGGTTCATTGTCATGTTGTATTCCCTCAATATTGTCTACCCCATGTTCTTCTGCATGTGTGGTTTCCACATGTGTCTCTTCCTGGATTTGTAGCTTATCCAACTTCTTCTGCAATTCTTCTATAGTCAACATCAGACTCCCATTCCGTTGTGCCCATAATTCTCTTTCTTTTTTCCACTCATTCCATTCCTTTTCCCTCTTTGTCTGCCACTCATTTCTTTCCTTTTCCATATCCAGGTGTAGCTTATTATAGCCTCTCATAGATGTAGCAGCATGTGTACTAGCCTGCCTTTCTAATTCTTTGGCTTCTTTCAATTCTCTTTGTAATTCCTGAATCTCTTTGAGTAATCCTTCCTTTTCTCCCTCTGTCATCTGGACTGTCTGACTTTCCTCCTTCAATTGCCCTTCCTCCAATAGTAGTTTATTGATTTCTTCATTAGCTTTAGTCAAAATCTGATAGGAAGTTTGTAGAGTTCTATATCTCCCCTCAATCTTTCTCAATTCTTTTTCCAATTTATCGTTCTGCTCTGTTAGTTGCATACTCTTCTCTTCCAAGTATTGAATCTTGTTTTGCTTCTGTACTTCCAGCTCTTCCAAAGCAATTATTTTATTGGAAAACTCCTCATTCTTCTCTTGCACCTTCCTTAGTTGCTCTGCCATATGCTCCTTTTCCCTTTTATGCTCTTTAATAACCATAATGCCTTTTTCAAATTCTGACTCTGCTACCATCCCTGAAATGATCATATTTCGGCTTGAGGGTCTGAACTGTTCAATATTATTCATAATGAGTTGACATGCTGATCTAATACTCTTTGGGATTCTTTCCGGTCCTCCTTCTATTGCTATTTGTTTGGGTTCTAGCTGTTTGTCCTCTCTGCATTCACTCTCCTCTTCCTCTTCTCCCTCATATTCTATAATTTTGGCGTTATTTTCTTCATGGCTTGGCTCAGTGTCCAATGTTTCTAAATCTACCATGTCTTCTTGAACACCTGAACTCTTTTGCTCCAAAACATCTGAGATCAGTTTTATTTCTTGTACCTTTTCTTTCTCCAACACCTGTTGAGTTTCTTCAGAAAGATATCCTTCCTTTGTTTGCATCTCCTTTTCATGACTTAGAGTTTCCTGGACCAAATTGTATTCAGTTTCTTCACCAAAATTTTCCTCACATTCACCTGCTTGTTCCTCCTGTCTCTCCTTTTCCTGTGCTAAAATTGTTTCAGCTATTTCTAAATTTTTGACCTGATCATTGCCTCTATCTTCTTTGTATCCTTCCTCCTGTTCATCAATGTCCATGATGTCCATTTCTACCGCTTGTTCTTGATCCTCATTGGACGTGAATTCCTCACTATTCTTCAAATCATGCAGCACATCCTTTATACTCTGAATGATTTCTTTTTCCACTACTTTCCCTGTAACCTTTTGAACATTACCTCTCTCACATACTTCCTCTACCTCCTGTAGTGGATCTTGTTCTGTGCTTTTTTGTTCTATGACTGAGCTGTACACCTGTGCCTTCTTAGCTATTTCTTCTATGCTCTCATCTAGTTCAAAGTAAGTCTGGGAAGGTTTTGTCCCTATAGATTTCATTCCACCATGCACTATTCCACAACTAACTTCTTCCCTTATTTCACTCGCTTGTTTTATCATGACTGCCCTTCCCTTCATTATTCTTCTTTCATCTTCCAGATTAAGCTCTTTTTCTGCCTGCTCTTGAAGTGGTTTCTCGTGAGACTTCTTCTTTAATTCCTCAGGTGTCTTTTGTTTCTCAGAGGTCTGTATAATGACATTGGGAGTATTTGGTATTGACAAATTTAGACTTTTTAACAGAAAGCTCTCAATATCACTGTCAGAATCAGATAAGAAGTGTGAAGGTCCTCCTTTTTCTGGTTGTGTGGGTCTTGATACTTCTTCCTCCAACGATAGCTTCTGTGTTTCTTCCATGACTACTTCCTCTCTTTCTTTGGTGATAACAGTTTCAGCTATAGATTTACCCTTTCCCTTCTTGGTCAATTTCTTTTTTTGTACTGGCTTCTTTGGAACCTTCTTTTTCACCACCACAGTGGTTCTGGTCTCTGGGGGTCCTTGTAATTCCTTAAAATAAGCTAGCAATTCAACCTCTTTTCTGACAAACACCTCCTCAGTTTTAGCTGTCATCATTTGGTCATGAAGAGCTTCATAGTGCTCCACCTCCTCCTGAATCCAGTCTGTAGCTTTGCATGAGTAGTCTTCCAGCATTTTCTGGTATTGTGCTTCATACATAGCTCTCTTGTTATTCCCTTGGGTTAGATAGGTGTATAGTTGCTCTTTGCTTGTTTGGGGTGGATGTGGTTCACTAGAGGCTTGAACCTGTTTCTGTGCCTCCTCATGTTCCTCTTTTGTGGCTTCCTCCATTTCTAGTTCCACCTTCCTTGGGTCCAACCTTCTTTTCTTGACAGGAATTACATCTTCAGATATCATTTTCCTTTTCATACCTGTTCCCCTCATGCGGGTTTGTCCTTCTGTTTCTTTTTCAGTCAATTTCCTTGGAGGACTCTTGATTCCAGCCATAAGATTTCTGAAATACTGTGCCTCTGGAGCCAGTTTTAGTTGATCTTCCATCCCAAGAACATGATAAATGATTCTTGTTAAGAACTGAGCTCCATTCATGAACTTCTTCTGCTCCCAGTGCTTTGCTGCTTCTTTCAATTGTTCATGGATGTATGGTGAGACATCCATAACTCCAAAAGGTTTGGTTCTATCTTTGTTATTGAACATCAATAATGTGACTGACTTATGAGGCATTGTGTATCTTGGTAATTTTGGAAAACAAAAGTACTGTAAGAACATCCTTACAGCATATTCCTCATTCTCCCTTCCTTTGAAATCAGTGAATTTTGCATATCCTGTGTAAGTCTCCTTATTCTTTTTGACAAAACTTGGGTCAAGTTTGGTTCCCATTGTGTAGAATTGCAGTGCTGCTCTGATATGTTCTACCTTGATAGTGACACCTACTTCCTGATTATCCTTGTTTTTGACTTTGCATTTGAAATAGGCATCATTCCCTCTTCCTATTTCTGTCAAACTGTTCATTACCTGTGATACTCTCTCAAAGTCAATGAAAAAGATAGGCTCCTCCAATATCCTGTGCAGCCCTACTGCCTTCCATCTTTTCATGTTGACTTCCACTCTTTGGAACCTGTAGAACTCCTGGCACAACATTGTATACTTGTATCCCCCTACCCCCACCGTGAATATGTGCTGGCCAATTATGTTTAGGGTCTCCTTAAGTTCCTTCACAACTTTCTCAGCTTCTGGAACTTCTGATTCTTCCTCTGACTCTAAGTCCACCTGTTCCTCCACAGCTTCACTATCCAGAAACCAATGGCCTCTTGATAGCACAACTGATTCTGCCTTGACGTCATGAATTGGCAGCTCCTTAGTGTTCACCATTTTCTGAGGAAACTAAAATAAAGAAAAACTCTACCCACATAAGTTGCAAGAAATCAAAGAGTAATATGTTTTCAGAAGTCATGTCATAAGAATGAGAAAATAAAAAATAAACTTCATTTCTCCAGAAAAGACTCAACAAGTGATCATCACAAGTGTAGCAAGATGTCTAGTGCACTCCCTTTTCCTAGCCATTCTTTTGGAAAGATAAATCATGTATCAAATGATAGAAAACAAAAAATTTACAAAAAATTAACTAAAGAACTAACTAACAAGAAATAAAAACATAAAAAATAAATAGATCTCTACTATTCTTCTCCCTAGATCTTGCTTTGTGACATATGATTTTTGTAAAAAACAACAGAAAGTAAACAATTTTTCACAATTTCTCATTCTCTTTTTTTCAAAAAAAAAGAAAAATTCTCTCTTCTTTTTTGAGCAATGATTTTTTTTCTCTCTTTTCTTTTTCAAATACTTTTTTCCATTTCTTTTCTTTTTTCATTTTCATATTTTTTCATAATAATTTTTTTCTTTTCTTTTTTCATTTTCATTTTTTTTTCATAATAATTTTTTCTTTCTTTCCTTCCCCTCCTAATTCTCTTTTTAGAAAAGAAAATCAGGTCTAATATGTATTTTTTCATAATTTCTTTGATTTTCTAGATATAGTTCAAATCCGGATGATCTTTCTTCCACTGAAACAATTCTGATTTTTTAACCCAGTACTTCCTGACTCCAATTAGTCTGGTTCCCAGCAACCAATCATTCCCTTTGGATAAGTATTTTGTAGGAGCTTTTGGTCTCCATATCCATTTTGTCCTTGATTCCTGTTTTAATGAGTAGACTTGCTGTAGACTTTGATTCCATGTGCTTTTTGCTCTGATGCTTTGATTCTTTGAACCTTGCCATGATTGCCATCTTCTTCTTATCTCACCACCCTTCTTTGTTCCTCCAATCCTTTGCTGATTTGGATCATATGAAGCTTGATTATTTAGCATTTGTATTGGTAATGTCTGTGTATCCTCAAGTGCAAAAGTGAATCCTTCCAAGTGTATATCATGCACATCTGATTGAATTTCCTGTTTTTCATTACTCAATAGAAATATTAAAAACCTTTTGTCATTTATGTTCAATTTAAGCTTCATTTTTTCAAAATCCAAGATCACTTTACCTTGTTGAAGCCATGGTTGACCTAAAATCACTTTTTCAGTCATTAAATTATCTGGCCATTCTTCACAGTCTATTGTCATATATTCTTCATTAAACTTTACTTCAATAGTTAGTGAAGACATGCTCTGTACTACTTGACCTTCCAAAGTTTTGATTAGGGTTCTACTTTCTTTTCTTTTTATGTTGAATTTACTTACCAGGGTTGAACTAATCAGATTTACTTGTGCTCCAGAATCTATCAAAACCCTAATGTTTTCATTTTGAAAATTCATTATCAGCACAGGGACATGTTCCTTCGGTTTGAGAGGAGATTCACATAGACAGACTTCCCTAAGCTCATTGATTTTTCTTATCCTTTCCATAGCTTCCTGTTGAGCTTCTTTTCTAATATCTTCCTCTTCTCTTTTCCTGTTTTGGGCTTGTTGCAACCTTCTCCATTCATCAACAGTTAATGGGCAATCATACCTCTTAACTCTACATCCACTTATAAAGTTTGGCATGATTTCTCCTTCTATGTTAGCTAGTTGAATGGCTCCACTGTTGCTTATTTGATGTATAATATATGGTCCATGTCCTTTTTTCTGGAACTTTTTTTGATGTTCTCTGACTGTGTAAGCTAGCACTAGATCTCCTACCTGTAGATCTTTCTCTTTTATGTGAACATCATGATAAGCTTTTTGTCTTTTCTTGTCCACATATAAACTCATAATGGCCTGGAGTCTAGATGCTCCCAACTTTTCCAATTCTATCACTCTTTCTGATAGTTCATTTCTAGTCCAATTATAGTGACTTCCTACTTTTAATGTTGGAATAAGGAATTCCATAGGTAAAATTGCATTTTGTCCATATACTAGATTGAATGGTGTGCTCCCTATTGCAGTTTTGTAAGCCACTCTATAAGCCCATAGGACATGATTAAGTTGTAGATCCCAATCATTTCTATTTGTGTTTACTAATTTTGATAGTACAGTACAAAGTACTTTATTAGTACTTTCTGCTAGCCCATTGGCTTGTGGGTGATATGGGGCTGATTTTCTATGACTGATCAAGAAATATTCAGTGATGTTTTCTATGATCTGGTTTATAAAATGGGTCCCCCTATCACTTACTAGTTCAATTGGAAGTCTAAATGTTATATGGAGAACCCCTCAGAAGAGGTGTGAACCACCTCTTAGATTGGTTATTACATGGGCTCACACATGAGTGCCATGTGGCACCCATGTGAGAAGCCATGAGGGGGGGATGACTTATCATTATGTAGAGAGAGTAACTAATTATGACTACTATGCGGCTGGGCGGCAGAAGGGAACTCCGTGCGCAATCATTTCTGAGAAGTCGACATCGATCGGCGTGCAGAAGCAGTCCCAAAATTGGGGAGCTCATCGGAGCATTTACAACACTGGTATCGGAGCAGGACAGCGACAATAGACATAGGACAGCGCCAGCAGACGCCGCACGCGCGAGAGACGGCCCACAGGCACACCAAACGAGGCGCCAACCGCCGCCGTGCGCAGAGAGGAGCCCGCAGGCGTCCGCCAGCCCACGAGGGGGAGCCTTGCTCCTCCTTCCCCACTCTTGGATGAGAGAAGCTCTTTAGAGCTTTCTTTTTGTACCCCAAAAAGGCCTGCAACCCAAGCACATGTGGGATAAAGCTCCATCTTCATCGACTGTCATGCATGGACTGAGGTTTTCGAAAGCAAAGTGTAAGCCATTTCAAAATCGAAGTTTTTCTTGATTTTACAGGAATAAAAGAGACCTTTTGAATCAAGATATTGGCTAAAGTGAGGATGCACATATGTATTACGGGCTGTGGAGAAGGGTTTAGAGTTTTGGGTTTTCATTGAAAAGCTTCAATCCTTCAGTTTGGAGCTCTTCAAAGTCTCTACTTCAAGAGGGTTACCTTTTTACCTCCCACCGGTGACATACCTCACTTCTCCGGACCATATCTTCTTCATACCATATCGGATTTCAAATATCTTCGTCACGTTTCGAAGCTACGCTTTCAAGCTTCGCTCAGAGACCATTGGTGTTGGATTTGGAAGAGATTTGCCCTATCCAAAATCTCTCTGCAGCGCTTCAGCAGGAACTAGGCGGCCACTCCCGGGCCTAGTTTTTCTTCATCCGGACTCCAAATCCAATTTTTTCACTTGGGATTGTCTCAAATTCTTGAAGTTCAGGTGCTGGGCAACAATTTGTGCACTGGCGAGGATTGGAAAATCTCTGAAATTGTTCAGTTGCATTCAGTTTGCCCGTTTGAGGCTTTTCCTACGCACTTTTGGTGTTATTTTGGATGGTTTATGGTGTCCAGAACCTCCCCGGACCAAGCGGACATTTCCAATTTTTTTTTTGGGACTGGCGAGGAATCAAAATCAGCGGCTTGAAGCATCAAGGACCACCTGGATTTAGCTTCCGCAACTCTACTTTGTATCAGGGAAGTGTTCTTGTGTTATATCTCTCTTCTTCTTGCATATTTAAACTCTACTTCCATTCATTTTCATACTCTCTAGTTAGCAAACGGGGGAAGGATACTTAAACATGGAAACTAAAGGCAAACAAGTAGTTGAGACCACTTCTCCACCTAGAGAGCAAATAGAGGATCAGGATGCTAAGATGGAAGAAGTAGAGTTAGGACAAGAAATAGAAGAGAATATAGAAGAAAAAGAGCCTTCACAGCAAGAGTATACTTATGAAGAACTTATAGATGAATTTGTCACTCGTGACCAATTCATTGACTTGAAAGACCAAACCCTTAAGTTAGAGAAAGATTTGGGTAGCATTACATCTCTTATACAGCAACTTAAGTCTCAAATGATCTCCCTTGAGACTACTGTCACCTCTTTCCTAGCTAGGAAGGAAAGAGAGACTCCTACCATTCCTCTAGAGATTACTAGGAAAGAGACTGCTCTTCCTAGTAAGCATAAAGGAGAGAGCTCTAGGGAAGCTCCCCTCCTGAAAGACTTGAAGCCACCAACCTTCACGGGGGATGACCGAGACAAGAATAAGGATGCAATCTACACTTTTTTACAAAAGTGGCATGATTTGCATCAATTGAAGGGCACCCCACCTGAGTATCGTGTGCTAGAGGCGAGTCTTTCCCTCGGCCCGCGTGCTTATAAGTGGTGGATGAGTCTTAAGGAGGCAAACTCTATCCCTAGTGACTGGACTCAGTTTGAGACTCTTTTCCTAAAAGAGTTTCTTCCTGAAAATGAAGAGGAGAGGAATTGGGATGAGTGGGATAGGATTACTCAAAGAGGCAGGCCTCTTTCAATCTATCTATCCCACTATAGAGAGATCACTTTGAAGCTTAAGGGTCTAGATGATTTTCAGAAGACCAGAGGGTTTGTTAGGGGCTTGGATAAATCCATAAAGAGGGAAGTCAGGAGGAATGCCCCTAAGACGTTTGAGGAGGCGATCAAATACGCACAGATATATGAGGACCATAACCGTCCTCAGTATACTCCTATGGAGACGGATCAGCCCCTTAAACCTCTTAGCACCACTAAATTTAAGAAAAAGTTACCTTTTGGGAAAAACAAGGTTTTTATTAAAAAACAAAGATCACAAGGGCCTAAGCTATCCACAGACCAGTTTGAGAAGGCCAAAAGAGAGAACCTGTGTTTTAGGTGCCTATCCCCTAGCCACTCACAGTGGAACTGTCCACTCAAGAAGGGGGAAGAAAAGAAGAAAGGACCAGAGTCTAGTACGGCTCCTGAAAGGGGCAAAAAGGCGGTCCACCTAGTGCAGACCCTTCCCATTCATGGCAGCTCTAGCTGCAAGGGAGTGGAGGTGATGCACGAGGATATAGAACACACGTGTTGTTTGACTCAGTCATTGTGGTCACCGCAGTTTGGACCACATGACTTGGTCAAGCTACATGGTAGTGTATACGGGACCAGGGTGCGAGTCATGATAGATGACTCTGCCACTCATAACTTCATAAACTATGCTTTGGTCAAGAAATTGAAGATTCCCCAGCAGCCTAGTGCACATAAATACATTGTATCTATGATGCAAGGGCAAGATAAAAGAATATGGGATACTATGGTATCCAATTTGGAAGTCAAGATGCAGGATTATACAGACCATATGGACTTCCAAATTATGAACATGGAGAGGACAGATCTAGTCTTGGGAAGAGAATGGCTATGGGGGTTGGGAAATACACTTAAACGCAGCTATCAAAATAACACACTCGAGTTTGAAAAGAATGGAAGTAAAGTTTATATTCAGGGAGAGAGAGATGTACCTAGTGCACCTCTCATCTCATCATTAGAGTTGTATAGTCTCTGTTGTTCACAGCATGTACAGGATATGTTTTTATTGTATAGTCATGATATGGAGCATTGTATAGACAGCTCATCTGATGTATATTTTCATGCTTTGAATGTAAATATGAACAGGACTTTCTACTATTCTTTTTTGCAAGAGTGTGTAGTTAAAAGTTTTAAGGATCTTATGTTTGAGTACAGAGATGTTTTTCCCACTGACTTACCTAGAGGGCTACCACCTGAGAGAGGGGACATTGACCATGCCATAGAGGTTGTTACTAACACTAACCCTATTTGTAGACCACCTTATAGGCTTAGTGTTTCTCAGCATGAGGAGGTTGAGAAGCAATTGCAGGATTATTTAGATAAAGGCTTCATTAAACCTAGTAACTCACCATGGGCATCGCCAATGCTCCTAGTTAAAAAGAAAGATGGCTCTATGAGACTATGTATAGATTATAGAGCACTTAATAAGGTAACTATCAAAAATAGATTTCCAATGCCTAGGTTGGAAGATCTATTTGATCAGTTACATCAAGCTAGGTATTTTACCAAGCTTGACCTTAGATCAGGATATCATCAGATCAGGATTAGGGCAGAGGATGTCCCTAAGACTGCATTTAGGACTAGATATGGGCACTATGAGTTTTTGGTAATGCCTTTTGGTCTCACCAATGCTCCTGCCACTTTCATGAAGCTCATGAATAGCGTTTTACGGCCTTATCTAGGACACTTTGTAGTAGACTTTTTAGATGACATTCTGATCTATAGTGCATCAGAACAGGAGCACTTGGAACACTTGAGAAAAGTATTTCAAGTGCTAAGGGAAAATTCGCTCTTTGCTAAAGAGTCGAAGTGTGAATTTTTCAAGACAGAGGTTAAATACCTTGGGCATATAGTCTCCCAAGATGGAATCCAGATGGATCCTGAAAAAGTAAGGGCTATTATGGAATGGCCACATCCACGGAACCTGGAAGAGCTGCAGATCTTCCTAGGTTTATCAGGTTTCTATCGAAGATTCATTAAGAACTATGCCAAAATTGCTGTCCCGATGACGGAACAGCTTAAAGGGAAAGGGAAAGCCTTTCATTGGGGAGACAAACAGAAGCAAAGTATGGAAAAGTTGAAGGTAGCAATTGCTACAGCTCCACTGTTACATATAGCAGATCCCAATAAACCATTTGTGGTTGAGACTGACGCGAGTGATTTTGCTATAGGAGCGGTTTTAGCACAGGATGGTCGACCATTAGCTTTTGAGAGCAAGAAACTAGAACCGGCTCAAAGGAATTACTCCGTCTATGAGAAGGAGTTGTATGCAATAGTCCATGCTTTGAAAAAGTGGCGTCATTATTTATATGGTGCCAAAGTTACGATAGTGTTTGATCAAGAGAGCATTAAGTGGCTCTCTAATCAAACAGACCTTAAAGGTCGGAAGGCCCGATGGGCAGAGACCCTTCAAGAGTTTGATTATGAGCTTAGGTATAGGAAGGGAAAGTTTAATGTAGTGGCTGATTCACTTAGCCGCATGCCTATGCTCAATGGACTGAGTTTTACTCAGATCACTAGTGAGCTACTTGAGTCTATTAAAGGGAAATGTAGGCTTGATCCTGCATATTTCGAGATTTGGGAAGCCATAGAGAATGGGGATCGTCATATACGGGTTTCCAATGAGGATAGAGTATCGACGGGTACTCAAGAAGGATTCAAGTGGAAGAATTACAGTGTCCAAGATGGATATCTGTTATATAAAGGTAAGGTGTGTGTCCCTAGAGATACTGAGATGAGACGGCATATTTTGTATGAGTGTCATGACACACCTAGTGCGGGACACCCAGGAGTTAACAAGACTTATGATCTTGTTAAGAGGCAGTTTTATTGGCCTGGACTTCATAAGGACGTCCTAGAATATGTGCTTAAGTGCAATAAATGCCAGGTCAACAAAGCTGAGAGATTGAGGATTGGAGGGCTACTCCACCCATTGGATATTCCCAATGGGAAGTGGGAGAGTATCTCCATGGACTTTATAGTCGGTTTACCTAAGACACAGAGAGGGCACGACTCGATCTGGGTAATTGTGGATAGGTTAACCAAAATGGCTAGGTTTATTCCAACACATACTACAGTAAAGACACCTGAGTTGGCTAGACTCTTTGTAGAGAACCTATACCAATTATATGGTCTTCCTTTAGACATAGTTTCTGATCGGGATAGGAAGTTTACTAGCCACTTTTGGAGAGCGGTCTTCAAAAGGTTGGATACAAAGCTTAGCATGAGTACGGCCGAGCATCCACAGTCGGATGGGCAAACAGAAAGGGTTAACCAAATCCTAGAGGATATGCTTCGAGCATATGTAAATGAAAGGCAAACTAATTGGGAAGAGTACTTACCTATAGTAGAGTTTGCATATAATAGTGCCAAGCACTCTTCCACTGGGCATAGTCCATTTATGCTTATGTATGGGTTTCAGCCAAGGGCTCCTTATGCAGTTGGCTTGCAGAATGAAAAAGTTCAAGCTGCAAAGGACTTCTTGGAAGAAATGAATGATATGCTTAGACTTGCTAAGGACAGCATTAGGAAAGCTCAGGATAGGGCTAGAGCCTATGCTGACCCTCAAAGAAGAGATATCAACTTTGAGGTAGGAGAGCAAGTCTATCTTAGAGTTCCATTTAGGTCTGAAACCATGAAGACGGGACCTTGTCCAAAATTATCTCCTAGTTATTGTGGACCTTTCCAAATACTTAAGAGAATAGGAAAGATGGCTTACCAGCTCCAACTTCCAGAGAATAGTCAAATTCACCCAGCCTTTTCTTAAGCCGGCTAACATGAAAAACTGGCTCGGTGAATCTGACAACTTCATTCCAGATAGTGAGGTAGTAGAGCCTATTTCTGTTCAATCTATTCCACATGAGCCAGAGAGCATACTACGCACTCGAGAGAAACGGACGAGGAGTCACTTGTATAAAGAGTGTCTAGTAAAGTGGAAAGATAGTTCAGAAGATAGTGCCACATGGGAGCGGGTTAGCACCCTTCAGAGACAGTTTCCCAGTTTCAGTTTACCTTCCCAAGAGTTTTCTTAAGGGGAAGGATATGGGGAAACAACACGGAGACAGGACCATGTATTTCTATACATGGGGATATAGTGGGAGTAGTGTTATTATTAGTTCTCTCTTTCTATTACACCTTCCAATACCATTTTTGAGGACAAAAATGGATTTAAGGGGAAGGAAATGTTATATGGAGAACCCCTCAGAAGAGGTGTGAACCACCTCTTAGATTGGTTATTACATGGGCTCACACATGAGTGCCATGTGGCACCCATGTGAGAAGCCATGAGGGGGGGATGACTCATCATTATGTAGAGAGAGTAACTAATTATGACTACTACGCGGCTGGGCGGCAGAAGGGAACTCCGTGCGCAATCATTTCTGAGAAGTCGACATCGATCGGCGTGCAGAAGCAGTCCCAAAATTGGGGAGCTCATCGGAGCATTTACAACACTAAATCTGGTGATAATGTTTTCATATAGGAATCTGGCAGTAGTATTAGCATCATTTCTCTTTGTGGCTTTGGCCTCAGCCCACTTTGTCAGGTAGTCTGTAGCCACTATGATGTATTCAACATGGGATTGTTTTGCTGGAGGATGTATAGGTCCAATGAAATCCAATCCCCATTTACTAAAGGCTCTGGCTGAAATTAATGGAACCAATGGCATGTCATTTCTTCTGTTTGGTTGACTTACCCTTTGGCAGATATCACATTTTTTTACATAAGTTCTTGCATCAAGAAATAGCGTTGGACACCAAAAGCCAGAATATCAAATGAGTTTGGCAGTTCTGTCACTTGAGAAGTGTCCTCCTACCACTCCAGAGTGTGCCATTTCCAACATTTCCAGATATTTATTCTCAGGAACACAAATTCTTAGGTATCCATCCATTCCTCTCTTATACAACTGTTCCCCTATCAATTGATATTCCTCAGAGATTACTTGTAAGTTTTTTGATTCTGTACCCGTTTTCACTTGTTTTCCTTTCTCCTTCCTTCTCAATTCTCTAATGATATTCTCACTCCAATCTGGATTTTTCTGGAACCAATATAGAGTTATGAATTCTGAGTCTTGTAATGCTTGGCACTTCTTGCAATTGGCAATGTATTTCGATATATCTTGAATTTTATTAGGCCAATGTACCCCCATCCTATTGAGATTACTTAGGGTGACTACCCTAGAAGCATGAGTGCAAGGGTTCCAATGATGAGCTCTCCTCAGGTATTCTTATTGCTCCTCCTCAGGAGTGCAATATTCTAATATGCCAGTGTGGTTGAGATGGTATAAATGCCCAGCTAGTAACATGAAGTTCCTGCTTTGCAAAACTAGGTGTGCATTAATCCCAATTGTTCTACAAGGTCCCATGGTTAATAATGGTACTAAAGTCATGGCCCACTCAGGAACACTTTCTACCTTAAAGAGATAAGTGTCTCGCAGATTGTCATCTAAAGGTGAACTGGGTTCTTCAGATTGGATTCGAGATAAATGATCTGCCCTCAAGTGTGTTTTCCCTTGTCTGACCACTACTTCAAACTCAAATTCCATTAGCAATAAAAACCATCTGACTATTCTCCTAGTGTGACAAGGTTTATTTACCAAATATAACAAAGCTTGATGGCTCTACAAAGAACTTAAACTTGTTGGCCAAAAGGTAATGTCTGTATTTTTTTACAGCAAATACCATGCCCAATCCCTCTCTTTCAGTGGTTGTGTAATTTTTCTCTGCTAGATTCAATTGTCTACTAGCATAGGCCACTGGAAAATCTAACTTGCTTCCTTCTATTGGTTGTGCTAACACACATCCCAAAGCATAATTGGAAGCGTCCACATGGACATGAAAAATTTTGTCCCATTGAGGTGTTTTCAAAATTGGGGCTGTTACCAAACAAGTTTTTAGAGTTTCAAAGGCTTGGTCACACTCCTCGGTCCACTCAAACTTTGTAATTAGGGCATATAAGGGTTTTGCTATGTCAGCAAATTTATGTACAAATTTCCTATAGTACCCACAATGTCCCATAAAAGTTTGAAGTTCTTTTACACTTGTTGGTCTTGAAAGCTCTATTATGGCCTTTATTTTCTTCTCATCAGTTGAAATTCCATTTTTAGAGACTATATGACCCAGCATTCTTCCTTGTCTCACAAAGAATACACATTTCTCTCGATTTAAGCATACTCTGTAGGTTCTGCATTTCCTGAATATATTTTCTAAGTCCTGCAAGTGATCTTGTCTTTTTAATGAAAAAGTACAAAGATCATCTACATAGATTTCCATTACCTTCCTCAGGAACTCTTTGAAGATATGACACATCAATCTCTGAAAAGTTGCTGGAGCATTGGTTAACCCAAAGGGCATAACCCTAAAGGCATAAATTCCCCATTCTGTGGAGAAGGTAGTTTTATGTTGATCTTCCAATGCTATGGGCACTTGGTTGTATCCTGAAAAGCCATCTAAAAAACTATAAACCTCCTTCCCAGCAACTCTTTCTAGAAGATGATCTGTTATAGGCAGTGGATAATTATCCCTTATAGTTGCTACATTTACCTTTTTTAAGTTAATGCATACCCTAAGTTTCCCATTCTTTTTTGGTACCACAACTATAGGAGATATCCATTCTGTATACTCTATTTCATAGATGAAATTGGCAGCTAATAGCTTGTCAATTTCTTCCTTTATCTTAGCAGAGTATTTATCGTTAAATGTGTAATGTCTCTGTTTACTAGGTTTTGCTTCAGGTGTCATAGGAATCTTATGCTCACAGATTTTAGGATCAATACCTTTCAAATCTTTGTAGCTATAAGCAAATACATCCCTATATTTTCTTGCCAAGTTTCTTAGTGCCTCTTCTTCTTGAGTTGTCATGTCATCAACCACTACAATGTGTCTTTCTTCTCCCTCCTCCTGAGTGATCATGATCTTCTTAGTTTCTTCCTCATTGTCATAAGCTTCTCCTTTCTTCTTTTCCCTCTTTGGTTTCCTTCTGAGAAGTAATCTATTTTCCACTTCATAAGTCTTAAAATTTTCTGGTACATCAAATTGTTGGTCTTTGTTCATTTCCCTTGTCTTCTTCTCATTTTCTTGATTTTCTTCTGTTTCTTTGTGTTTGTTTTTCTTGTACTTACCTGAAATCTTATCCTTAATAGCATCTTTAGCTTTTACTTCCTCCAAAAATTGTGTTTTTCCTTTTTGTAATATTATTTCTTCTTCTATGTCCTCTGCTGTTATGGATACCTTTATCATTTGTATTCCAATGTGAAAAATATCATATCCTTCTTCATTTTGAAATTCCACTCCTACATATTCATCACTGGCTAGATCCATGGTAGCCAGAATTTGATTCCACCCATAGGGCTCAAATTCCTCATCCTTGAATTGTTGAGGTACATAATTCTCATCTTGTAGCCCTCTTTCTTCCACACAATCCTCTCTTCTTAATCTCCTTTTCCTATTGGTCAGATTTCTTATCATATTGCACCTCCATACAGATGATTCAGCTTCATCCTGATCCTCCATTTCTCATTCCTCACTCAACTCTTGATTCTGATGAATTTTATACCATTCTTGAGGGGGTATGTCACAGTAGTGCCCATTTCTTAGATTTACCTTGGTTATTCTTCCTTTGCTCTGTAGGTATAAGCAATCATTACCCCAATCTTGTACAATTTGCATTTGTCTCATGAATGGTCTTCCTAGGATAATTTCATATGAAGTAGATTGTGGGAATTCAACTATAGCAAAGGTATGTTCTATCTCTATCCCACATATGTCCACAATCACTTTTTCCCATATTCCTAGGGGTTTTTCAATGTGTCCATCTGCAAGTTGCAATCTCATTTTTGTGGGTAATAATTCACTTTTTCCCCATTTTTCCCAAGTTTGTTTAGTCATGATGGCCACTCCTGATCCACTATCCAAAATGGCTTTGGCCTGGTTTTACCAAATTGTATTTTTAAAGTTGAGTTTCCCTCTTCTCCCTCACAATATCCTCCTATCTTATCAATGGGAATATACCACAACTCCTCCATTTCCTGTAGTTGTGGGTGAAGGTTTTCTGGTGTTGTCTCCCATTTTTTCACTTGGTTCTATAGATGAGGATTTTGTTTTATTAAATCTTCCCATGTGGTGTGATACAGAAATGTGCATCTTTTGTCTATATTCACTTGGAGTGTTACTTGTGGGTTTTCTTCCTTGACACTCTTTCCTCTTGTTTTTGTTGTCTCAGATTCCTCAACTGTTTTTTGAGAATTGTCTTCTTCCCCCATTTTGAGTTGTACTTCGTGAATGATCTGTTTACACTTCTGCATTCTTTCATGTTCTAAGTCTGGCATAGGATAAGCCATTGTATGGTCAGCAGGGCTTGGTCCCTCTTGAATTCTTCCTTTGTATGCTTTTATCAGAGTGTCTAGACTTTTTGAATTTCCTATTTTCAACTGGGTCTGTGTCTTTGAAGAAGAAGTATTGTTTGATTGTTCCCTATTTTCTTCTTCCATATTTTTACTCATTTTATGCTTCCTCTCCCATTTCCCTTTTTGTCTATTTTTCTTCACCTTTGAGTTTGATTCTTCATTTTGTTCCTTAGTTGTTCTTTGTTGTTTTGTTTGTGACCTTGTTACAACATTTACATCCACTAACTCAATGTCACTCAATTCTTCCTGTTCCATGATACTGACTGCTTTTAGTGGTATGTTATTAGATGTGTTTTGTTGTTTTTGGGGATTTTTTGGGCAATCTTTTATCAAATGCTCCCTGCCACAATCCTTGCAATATGCTCCTTCTATTCTCAATGTAGGAGGTTGTGGACAGTCTCTAATAAAATGATCTCCCCCACACCTATAACAAGTTATCTTTGGTCCTCCTTTAAATTGAGGTTTTTGATTTGACATGTAATTATTTGTTATATACATGAAAGTGGCAGTGTCCATCTCAATTCTTCCATTTCCCAAGTCCAAGGCTTGTAATTCTGGCTCTCTTGATTCATAACCTTCCCATTTCTCTTGAAATCCCTCATTCCATTGATAATCTTCTTTGTATGGTGACTTTGTTCTTGAATTTCCTTCCTCTACTGGTGCGTATTTGATTGGCACTACATTTGTTGGTATAGGAGGTTGTTGCCCTAGCACAGGTCTTGGTTGCTCACTATACACTGATTCTCTTTGGCTCCCATAGTCTCTCTCCTTTATGGGTTGTTTGTTATAGAAGCATTCCTCCCTTGTATGGTTGGTCCATTTCCTCTCTAGTGTACAGTATTTGAGTGTCTTTCTGTCTTGCAAATGTGGAGGTTTTTGATATGGGCAATGTTGTATCAGATGACTTTCTCCACAATTGTAGCATTTTTTATTTGTGTTTATCCTGGAGTTTATCAAATTGGTTTTAGTACTTACCTCTAGGGCCTTAGCAATGGCCTGAGCCAACTTCTTCTGCTAGAGGATTTTTGTCTTCATATGATCTGGGTTGATCAAATGCTAACAAATCTTGGCCCCTATTGTCCTCCAAATCTATTGCTTCTTTCACACAAGCTCCTAGATCAGGGCATCTCCTATAGTATACTAGGGTTCTTAATTGAGCACTTCTCAACCCTTCTATGAATAGGGATACCTGTCTAGCCATGGAAGGGACTTCCTCTTTAGGGCATCTATCAATATATTGCTTAAATCTCCTGGCTGCCTCTCTGACATTTTCATCTTTTTGTTGCTTGAAACTCCTGGCTGTGCTATGTTTTATCCCAGTTTTTGAGAATTCTCCAATAAAGGCCTCTAGGAAGGATTCAATATCCAGGTACATTTCTTTTCTTAAAGGAATGAACCATGATAACGCTGGTCCAGTTAGGGTTAGACCAAATGCCTCGAATTGAACTTTGTAATCTTCCACCTCCTCCGCTCTAATTAATTGCCTAAACTCTGCAGCATGAGCATGGGGGTCTGAATACCCTTCATATTGATTTTTCATACATTTGGCTACTTGATATGGTCTAAGCATTCTACCCTGAGGTTGCCAATGGTGTCTTCTTCTAAGTGGAAATTCATTATATCCTTCTGGTTCTTTGTCAAAGGGATTTGGTGAAGCATGTGTCCTTCTCCCACGTTGTTGCTCAGTATTAGTGTAGTTTTCATGTGGTCTAGGTAAATATGGTTGTCCCATGTTATGTTCCCAAGGTCCTTTGTCAGCACATTGTCCTAAGTCATTTGAATTTTCTGGGTCTGGGGAGAAGATGTACACACACCCTTGCCTATCCTCATACCTACCATCTTTGAACTGGGCTACAGGTGTTATGTTTAAGGGAACTTCTAAGTTTCTCAATCTGATGAGAAACTTATGCATCCCATCCTAGTATACATAGGTGCCAAACCTATTTGTATACATGTACTTGAGGATATTTCTGTAATCTCCAGTTTCAATGGGCTCATTTGTTTCATTTAAATTTTCCATGTTGTTTTCTTGCCCTAAATTTCTTTCTTGAGCTTCCCCTACAACTAACTCTATCTCCTTCCTTCCTAGGTCTTGCTTGGTAAGTGAATTTAGTTTGTTCCCAGACCTAAGGATCATTCAGCTGATTTTCACGATTTTGTGTTCAAATTAGTGATTTTTCACCAATTTTTGTTGAAAATCGTGTTTCCCACGATTTTCTACCTAATAAAGTGTTTTTCCACGATTTTGTGTTCAAGCTAGTTATTTTTTACTATTGTCTGTTGAAAATCGTGTTTTTCACGATTTTCTACTAGGGTTGTGTTTTTCCATGATTTTGTGATTAAAATCGTGTTTTTCACGATTCTGTGCTCAAAATCGTGTTTTTTACGACTCTGTGCTCAAAATCGTGTTTTTCACGATTCTGTGCTCAAAATCGTGTTTTGCACTATTTTGTGTTCAAGCTAGTTATTTTTTACTATTTTTTGTTGAAAATCGTGTTTTTCACGATTTTCTAACTAGGGTTGTGTTTTTCCACGATTTTGTGATTAAAATCGTGTTTTTCACGATTCTGTGCTCAAAATCGTGTTTTTCACGATTCTGTGCTCAAAATCGTGTTTTTCACGATTCTATGCTCAAAATCGTGTTTTTCACTATTTTGTGTTCAAGCTAGTTATTTTTTACTATTTTCTGTTGAAAATCGTGTTTTTCACGATTTTCTAACTAGGGTTGTGTTTTTCCACGATTTTGTGATTAAAATCGTGTTTTTCACGATTCTGTGCCCAAAATCGTGTTTTTCACAATTCTATGCCCAAAATCGTGTTTTTGGCGATTCTGTGCCCGAAATCGTGTTTTTCACGATTCTGTGCCCAAAATCGTGTTTTTCACGATTCTGTGCCCAAAATCGTGTTTTTCATGATTTTGTGCCCAAAATCGTGTTTTTCACGATTCTGTGCCCAAAATCGTGTTTTTCACGACTTTGTGCTCAAAATCGTGTTTTTCACGATTTTGTGCTCAAAATCGTGTTTTTCACGATTTTGTGCTCAAAATCGTGTTTTTCACGACTTTGTGTCCAAAATCGTGTTTTTCACGACTTTGTGTCCAAAATCGTGTTTTTCACGATTCTGTGCTCAAAATCGTGTTTTTCACGATTTTGTGCCCAAAATCGTGTTTTTTCACGATTTTGTTCCCAGACAATCGTGATTGCTCACAATTGTAAATAACACGATTTTTTGATGAAAATCGTGTTCTGGGAATCGCGATGTTGTTCTTAGTGCTCAAAATCGCGATTTTGTACTGACTTCAGAATCGCGATTTTGAACAATTTTTTTGAAATTTTTGAAGTTTTGATTTTCAGATTTTTCTCTGTACCAATAGAATCGCCTTATTGAATTTTTAACATGCAATGAAAGAGATTTATTTAGAAAAAACTTTTTTCCAACTGAAAACCCAAAAAATCAGATTGTCGCGATTCCGTGATTTTTAGTTTTTTCCTATTTTTGTTGTTCAAAAACTACTCAAATGCAAGAATATGCACTCAAAAATGATGTTCAGAGTCTTTACCTTGCTTGCTTGATTGAAAGTTTCTCCAAAGCTTGAATTTTGCAAAAAGTCGCGATTTTGGCTGCTCTCTCTCTCTCTCACACTCACTCAAATGAATTTTTCTTTGAATTACAGATTTTTATAGTGTCCAGAAAATCGCGATTTTATGTGATTTTCAAAATTCTTCACTCTTCCACTTGTCCAATCCTTACTTACCCAATCTAGATGACATCTTTTGCAATTTTCTTTCTCAAAGTACCCAAATATGCTAGAAATTCCAAAAATTTTCCTTTACAAAAAATCGCGATTTTGTGTAGAAAATCGTGTTTTTTCTGAAGATCTTATTTTGTGCAAATTTGAGTATTCTTTCTTCTTGTTTTCTTTCAATACCTTCTTTCCTTTGTAAATCACCAAACTCCTATACTTCTACACCAAAATCACAACCTTACTCAGAAAATCGCGATTTTGTGCAGAAAATCGTGTTTTTTCTAAACTTTTGATTTTATGAAAATTTGAGTATTCTCTACTCTTGTTCCCCTTCAGTATCCTTTACCAACTCCAATTCCTTGATCACCTGCAAGTTTACCTCACAATCACCATCATTAATCAGAAAATCGCGATGTTGTACAAAAAATCGTGTTTTTCAAATTTGCTAATTTTTGACAAATTTTTTGCTTTTCTCTTACTTGGTCCTTATCACTCTCATCCCCACAGCTCCAATGCAACTTCCTAAGAAGGAAAGAAATTTGTTTGATTGTTTTTATGAATTTTATGAATTTTTTTTTAGTATTTTGCCCTAAAATAAAGGTGAACACTTTACTTAGGGTTCCTGGTTTTGGTGATCTACTGATCCTATGTTTTTTTGATTGGTTATGATTTCTTATGGCTCAACTATCACAACAGTTCATAAGAAAGTTTTTTCCAAAGAAAATGTGCTATGAAGTGCAAGCAATTTTTGCAAAGATAAACTCAATCACATATTTTTCTTCAAAATGCAGCTCAACTCAAGATTTATGCTCAGATTTGGTTAACAAATGAATCTTTTCTACTTGCATCTAGCTACTTTAACTGACTTTTCCTTAGTGCAACAATGTTATCTTCCCAAGATCCGCATTGGTACCTAGTACTTGGTCAAAAAGAACTCTAAAAATGCAAGAATAGACACATGTTACCTCATCTTCAGCTTCCTTGGCTTATATCTTCCACACACCTGCACTTTTACTTCCAAAATGTAATGAGCAACTATCAATTTACAAAAATTTCAGCACTTCCATTTCTAAAAGATGATCTATTGCTTTCTTTTCCCAAGAGACAAACAAAAGACATCTACCTTTTCATGTTCACATTTCTTGATTAAAGAGTGTTACCTTTCCCTTGTGTTTGTTACCATCATCAATAGAAGATCCAGCAAGGTCCAACTTCAATGAAGCTTTTGAATTACTCCCCGGCAACGGCACCAAAAAATGTTTGTTATTGATCTTTGGAGTTGTCCTCTCCAATCATTTAGCATAAAGAATCAACAAGAAATCTTTATTTTGTCAATCCTGGAAGTATTCTTGAGACCACAGCCCCTTCAAGATGATAGAATCCAAGAAATAAGAGAATAATGGCTGGAATTCTAAGAATAATGAAGATGAAGAGGAAATTTCTAGGGTTTGGATTATCTTGAGCAAATCTACACCATTTTCTACAATCTTGGTGTCTATTCCATGCTATTTTATCAGCAGAACACAATTATGAAGTAAAAATAAAAAAATATCACCTAGATCATACAGACGAGACAATCGCGATTCTGTGCAAACAGACGATTTTCAGCTCCAGCACCATTTTTCATCAACTCATCACTCAACACAACAGTATTCAGCTCTCTTCATACACATTCTACAGATTTACACAATAGAAACTCACAAATCTCCATGGATACACAAGATCTAGACTCACAAATCAAAGAAACCACATAGAAGAGGAGAAACACGATTTTCAGTAGAAACTCCTTCTCTATTCACTTGGATAGCAAATACACAAATGATTAACCAACCCCCTCATAATAGAGGAAATTAGCTTATATACATTTTCAAGTGTCCTTTTTCACACTTGGATTTTGGTCCTTTCCTCTATTATTCTAAAAATATGCTATCTAGGAGTTTCCAAAAATTCTAGAAAAAATATATAAGATTCTATCCTACATAAGGAAGACTCTTCCTTATTTTTACAATAATTGCATAAATATTTCTACAAATTTCTATCATTTTACAATTATTTTCCTTCAAAAAGGTTTCCAAAAATGCATCTTCCAACAGTTACATATCTAGAGATGACATGATGCCAATGCTCAAGAGAAAATGCTCAAAGTGGTCATTGGTCATTCTCTATAGAGGTCCTTAAAATTCGGGGGTAATGTTTCACTTGCTAAATTGATTGCTCTGTGTATAGTCAACCATTTGAAGTAACTCCACTTGGAATCATTAGATCATTACGCTAACTAGATATCCTTAGAAGGAATTTTCCTAATTGTTATTGTGTTGGGCGCACTGAGCTTAACAAAGAGCAAGTGTGTGGAAAAAATAGAAAGTTTTGATGACTTGTGAGTTGTGAAGTTATCTGTTTTAGATTAATCATTACATGCATCATCTCCAAAGTACATATGTACTTATTTAGTGTCATTGGAAAGCTAAAAGGTCCTAAAATGCAACTCTAAAGCGAAAGAGGACAGGTACAGAGCAGGGATTAGCAGTACCAGCTCATTTCTTGGGGTGTCCATCCATCTTTCCCAACAAAAGCCACAAGGAAGAATGATGCTCAAACTACTACAAAGTTTCTCTTTGAGAACGTCTTTACTCGCTTTGGACTACCTATAGAGATAGTAAGTGATAGAGGGATGCACTTCATCAATGAAGTAATAGAATCCTTGATGAATGAATTCTTAGTAATTCATAAAAAATTAGCTCCCTATCACCCTCAAGCCAAAGGTCAAGCAGAGAGTTCCAATAAAGTGTTATGTACCATGTTGACAAAGATAGCCAACAATGGAAGGTTAGATTGAGGCAAACAATTGCATCATGCAATTTGGGCCTTTCGAGTGGCTTACAAGAAAACGATTGGAAATACTCCGTTTAACCTAATTTATGGTCAAAATGAAATCTTACCAATTGACTTTTTGGTACCTACTCTACAAGTAGCACAACAGTATGAGTGGACAGGACATGAACTATCCAAGCAATTAGAGAAAATTGAGAAATTACATGAAACCAGGCTACAAGCAGTGGCAGGAGTTTGTCTTGCTAAACAAATGCAGAAAGCATACTATGATGCTCACATCAAAGACAAAGGCTTAAAAGAAGGAGGTTTAGTCTTTGTATATACATTGAAGCAACATGCCAAGAAACTCGAGCAATGTAGATACAGACCATTGTTGATTAATAAAATCTCAACGAGCGAAGCAGCAAATCTAGCCACATTAGATGGAGATATCCTTCCCAATTACATAAGTGGATGTAGAGTAAAATGATATATGGAGCCATTAACAGATCAGATGTTAGCATGAATCATAGGAGCACAAAATTGAAAGAAGGAAGAGGAGAGGATTAGAGAAGAAGCATGCCAAGAAGCCTTAGAGCGCATCAAGAAATAGAAGGAGTGGATACGACAAAGGGATGAACGATATCTATAGGAAGAGGAACCTATACCTATGGCCAACTACCAAGTCAATAAGGCCAGTAATGAGAGCCTTAGCATCTCCCAACCTTACTTAAACCTAGGAATAAGGACCAAAGAATATCAGTTAGTAGATGCTATGATCGACTCAGGAGCGGCTCTAAGCTATATGCAAGTGTCATTCATCATGCACCTCCAAACAAACATAAGTCCCACTAAAGCATGCATGATGGGAATTCGTGTTGGTGCAAGGCAATCAACAATTGAAGTTTTGATGAAGGTTTGAAAGTCAAGGGCTGAAGAAAAGATCAAGATATAAAGCATGAAGAAAGTACATGTTCAGAGAATGAAGATGTGTATACAGATGTACATTAATCTAGAATTACTTCACTTATACTTTTGTATGGTGATAAACTTGTACATATTTGCCTATATATACAAGGAAAAATGTCAGGGAAAATATGAGAGAGCATGTGAGTAGAGAAATTAGAAGTTGTATGAGCCATTAGAAATTTTAGAAGTGAGTAAGATCTCTCTCACCACTTAGATGTAAAGTTTTCCAAAAATGAAGAAAAGTTGCACCCGATATTTCTCAGAGTTCTTCTTCTGTGTCAAATCTTTTGTGAAATGCTTTTGTATAAGTCTAAGTCTATAATTGATTGACCTCTATACAAATTTTCAGCTTCTAATTGTGATCAAGCTAAGAGAATTGAGTGTAGGAACATTCACATGTGTAAATGAAAAGAAGAGAAGTTGCAGGAGGCGCAAAATTTGATGCTAATGTTTTGGTTAGTTCTCCTTCCACAATGTAAAGTTTTGAGAAACCAAGCACTCATTCTTTAAGTTGAAAGGTAAGCTATCTATGGCTAAAAGCATTTGATTAAATGGGTTCTAGTTTGGGAGAACCAAGCTTAAGAAGTTACAGGTGTCAAAGTCGACTGTAAAGAACTACAAATTTAGACATAGGTGACTTGTTAAGATCATTTCTCAAAATCTACTGATTCTTTTGAAATGATTTAACTTGGAGGAGGTGCGCAAAACCATAGGCGGCACCTTGTGAAAAGTTTTATAAAAAACTTTACACATTTGATCATTCAATGAGTGAGTAATGTGCAGCAGACTTAGGAGGAATAGAACTCTTGTTGAGTTTGCAAGATCCATGATGAAGGAGAAAAATTGCCCAAATTACTTGTGGGCTGAGGCTGTGAATACAGCTACATATTTGGTCAATAGATTACCATGTAAAGCTTTGCAGGGTATGACACCATATGAGGCATGGTGGGGTAAGAGACCTACTCTAGATCATTGCAAAGTATTTGGATGTTTGGCATATGCATATGTGCCATCTCAATTAAGGCAAAAATTGGAACCTAAAGCTGAAAAGTATGTGTTCATTGGATATGATGATAAGCAGATGGGATATAGGTTGTGGAGTCCATCCACAAAACAATTTATTGTATCAAAGGATGTTACATTTGATGAGCAAGTTACTTGGTATGCAGGTACAATCAATATTTATCAAGTGATGAAGAAGTTGTGAATCAAAAGAAAGGTAAATCAAAGGTTCATATATTTGATGAAGAGGAGAACAATGAAGTACAGGTTGAAGTAGAAGAAGTGCCAAGGTTTGATCCAGAATGTGATGAACCAGAAACCTCAAGGAGTGGAGAACTCAGAAGGTCATCAAGACACAAATGGCAACCTACAAGGTATAGTTATGGCACTTCTATTTTGGCTACCAAAGATTATGCTTATATGATAAAGGAAGATGAAGACCCTTCTACATATGAAGAGGCAAAAGGTAAGGAAAATTGGGAGAAAGCTATGCAAGAAGAGTATGATGCATTGATGGAAAATGACACATGGGGATTTGGTTCCTAAACCAAATAGTCAGAAGATCATTGGATGCAAATGGGTCTACAAGACAAAGAGGTTTGCAGATGGAAGTGTGTCTAGGTATAAAGCTAGACTTGTTGTGAAAGGGTTTGCTCAGACATATGGTATAGATTATGATGAGATCTATAGTCCAGTGGCAAAGATGACAACCACCAGGACACTCATAGCTATTGCTGCATGTAAAGGTTGGAAATCATGTCAGTTAGATGTGAAGAATGCTTTTTTAAATGGTTGCATTTCAGATGAAGTTTTCATGGAGCAACCACAAGGATTCACAAATGAAAGGTATCCAGATCATGTATGTAAGCTCAAGAGAGCTTTGTATGGTTTGACGCAAGCCCCAATGACATGGAATTATAGACTTGTAAAGTTCTTGAAAGAACTTGGTTTCCAAGTATCTAACGCAGATAGTAGCTTGCTTGTCAAAGAAAGTGATGATGGGTTCATTTACATGTGCATATATGTTGATGATATGATTCTTACAAGTACAGATGAGAAAGGATACAAGGACTAAAGAAGCAAATGGAGAAAGAGTTCAAGATTAGTGACTTGGGAGACTTGTCATAGTTCTTGGGCATGGAAATCTCATACACTCAACATGGAGTGTATGTAACTCAAGAAAGGTATTTGAAAAACTTGTTGGTCAAGTTTAAAATGGATGATTGCAGGGTAGCACCTACTCCAATGGAGGTGAATCACAAATTGAACAGATATGGACGAGAAGAATTCAAGGACATGAAGCTATATCAAAGTTTGGTTGGTAGTCTGATCTATGCGGAGGTGTTCTAAATTCAAGGATAACTTGTTCTTTTGGAGATTAACACTCTCCATCAATTGGAGGCCAAGTTATAGAATGTGTTGGAGAAGCCTGAATATCCCTTCATTTAGGAAATTCCACGATGGAGCAAAGAGTTTTGGTATGCAAAGACGAAGTCATAATTGAAAATCTGATCCTAGGGCAAGACTAGATTATTGAGAATGAAGTGAGCATTCATCTAGCACAAGGATACATATGAGCCAAAATAGGGCATAAAGAAATCTTTAGCTTACTAGAAGAAAGGCCGTCTCAAATTCATAGGGTCACCAAGCCTAAGGAAGAAAAATTAGAAAAGGAGTTAGAAAATGAATCAATCAAGAGTACATCCCAAGAATGCCCTAATCTAGAATCACCTGCAAATAAGGATGTGTTGCTTTATGATGTGACCACTTTTCCTAAGAGAGAGTGCGAGAACATCACCTCTAAATCTATCTACACTATAAGAAGAAAAACCACATGGACGTCTATTGCTTGAACATCACCGCCATGTAATACTCGTCTACAATGGGTACAGAAGGATTGAATGGATCAACCAGATAACTCAACATAGAAGCAGATCAACCACTCAGTGAAGACAAGAAGAGACAACCATTACTCACCATTGTGATCAGAACCACAAAGACTTCTTCATGTATGGCTTCCCAAGTCACTAGTAGAGGCTTAACAAGAAAGGTCAGAAAAATTGAAAATCAAGAACTAGAAAGACTTAACGAGATATCATGCCTACAAAGTGAAGCAAAGAGGTCCAAAAAGACTCACCAAAGATACCAAAAGAACATGACATCCAAACCTCGGATGTCAAGAAGAAAGGAGACAAGGACTAGACAACGACAAGCCCGCTAGAAACAAATGCCTCAATCACCAATTACAAAGTGGATATGGATGCCAAAAAGGCAGCAAGCATAGGAACAATAAAATCAACAAGATTCTACTTGCACTCATTAAGAGTCCATTGCACATAGAGTATGCATGACAGGGACACATTACAAGGCCATGCATTCGGCACATTATCTCTTCAAAAAACACCAGTGCTGCACATTTCCATCATTGGAATAGGTCTTAGTTTCTACTACCATAGGAATGCCCGTACATTGTAAATAAGTAAGTTCTTTGGCTAGATCTAATTCTTATTTTCTTTTAGGGTTAAAAATCAAAATAAGTGTGTTAAGAGACCTTACTTACTTAAGCAAGGGGAATGGAGCGATGAAAGAAAATGACATATCATTGCATAAGTTGGTTCTCCTGGAAGTTGATTCCTTCTTTATTACAAGTGCAGATGGCTTCCAAGGATTTCGAAGCAACTGTTCAAGAAGAGGTGTTGGAGTTTCCACTACAAAGTGTGACCAAAGCCAAAGAAAGTCATTGGTTTCGAGAAGAATAACCTGCTAGAGAGCATCTCTATTTGGTGACTATAAAGATCATGGATGTTGACCATCAATTCCCTTTCATGTCCTAATATTTCAAAGTCTTACATGAACTTCCATCAATCGTGGATGTAATGACAAAGGCAGGTATTTAGAAATACTTCGAGCTACCAATTTATAAGCCAGACTTTCAACGATGTACTCAAGTGATGAACACTCTTCAACCGGCCTTACATAACACCTTAGTGCCAAAAGCAAAAGTCTTGGATGCGGAAAGAGAATGGGTGATTATCCAATTCACTCACCAATTGATTAAAGAAGCTTATGGATGGGAAAAAGATGGGAATATAGACCTAAAGGAGGAAAGCTAAGGGAAGAAGACCCGTACCTCCATGGATATTAACCGGATAGATATTGAAGAAGAGGTCAATCTCATTCACTAACATTTATGCTTTCCAAACATGCACCTCTACACAATACCAAAAGATCATAATGCTGCAACTCTTATCTCATGCGACCAAACATATTGGTACTCAAGTGAACCTGACGCCCTACATCCAAGAGCGTTTATTCAAGGCCAAGAAGTAATGGGGCCATAAGAAGTTCTTGAATGGAAGTGTAGCATTGACCATTTTGATCTACCATGCCCTAGGCATTCGGGAATATCTTAAAGAGATGCCTTCATCTATAGAGATGGCTAATTATGCAAAGCTAGCCATTGTACCAAGGAAAAAGAAAGGAGTAAAGGTGATGGAAGAGGCGGAAACGAGCTCTCAACCCAAGATGAGAGGAGCAAAGAGATTGAGGGAAATGTTACAGGTACAAGAAGTACTTCCGGCTTCAAAAAGAATACATGTACTTCCAAGAACCACCGTTAATAATACCAAGCCCATCACAAAAGAGGAGCTAAAGGATGCTATGGAAGACACTCACAAATATATGGAAGGACAAGTGAGTCTGCTAGTACAAGGGCATCACTATCATCAATCCCAGGTAGAATCTTCTTAGAGAAGAGGTTGAAAAAAGTCCATAGATATAGAGAACTGGGATTGATGAACTCTAGTTCATCTTCGGACACCCATGAAAATCAAGAACCATCCTTGATGAATGTGGACATCAAAAGTGAATCGCATGATGATGGCAAATGGGATGAATTAAATCAAGTCATGGATTCCTTTGAAGTGGAGGGTACAAAAATGGATAAGACTTCTGACAACACAGTCATAGACAAAATAAAGAAAGGACAATCACAAGAAGAAATCCACATGTTAAGAATGAACAAAGAGACAAAGATCCAAATTACAGAGACTCACTTGGATGGAGAAGCTACATTGAAAGTGCCAAAGGAAGAAAAACACTAGGAAGATAAGGAAGATCAAGAACCATTCACGCCTATCAGAGTTGTAGCAGAGCCTTCTCCACTAGATGTAACATTTTAGGGAAGTGCTACAAAGTCTCCAACATAGGAAGAAGGAGAAAAGGAAAAGCATATGCATCTTCAAATTAGGCAACCACATAATGAGACAATACATGTGGATAAGGGAAAAGATGTACTGATGGGAGAAGCACCAAGTATCCCCAAGACATGGCTGAATGTGGATGTGGCTCAACTCAAGCCCATGGTGAAGCAAATGATACAAACAACCATGGATACTCAACAACAACTAATAGAAGCAGATGCGGATTATGACAAGGCTCTAAGGGAGCACAACCAATTTCAGGTAATAAGTGAAAAGCTATCGGCACAGGTGATAGAAGTTCAATACGCACTTATTGCCAAGGAGAAAGAAGCTAATGATGCCATGGAGAAATGCAATGTGCTCATGGCTGACAATCAGAAACTACAAAAAACCAACTCAACGAGATACAAAGTAAGTATGAAGCCGGTGAAGCTGAGAAAGCACGGATGACTAGAAGAAGCAAACTGTTGGAATCACAAATAAAGGTATATATGGACGAAGATGACAACTTAAGAGGCCAACATAAAGAACTTATGACCGCCATCTTGTGCAACCAACTAGTAGAGGCATAAGAAGTAACAACAAACAATACACAAGCATTGGAAGCACAAATAGCAAAGTATGAAGATCAACTAAAACAAGAGCAAACCCTAAGAGAAGAATGGGAGAAGAAATACATGTATGATACTAATGAACTTAGGAAAAGGTGGAAGTTGGCAAAGAACAAACTTCTTGCACAATGTAATGAAGATGCTAATCAAATGGCTGCAATAGGAGAAGAAATCTTGAAGAACAAAGAAGCAATCACGAAAGTGGCTAATGAGATCAAAGAAAAAGATGAACTCATTGCAAATTTAAAAGCTCAGATAGCACAACAGGGTACAATAATGACACCAATAGTTCCATGCTCCCAAGCGACTACTGTGGAGACTAAGGAACGTCCTCTTTCTTCCCCTATGCATCATTCACCTATAAGGGAGGAAGCAGAGCCAAGCATTGAATGCCATAATACGGCTATTGCAAAAGTAAGCCGACATGAGCGGGCATTATTGGTGTCCCAACTTATGAAGCAATTTGAAGATCAGGTAGTGTGGGTGATGAAAGAGGCGAAGATAGAAAGCAAAAGCTTAGAAAAAATTTTGAAGCCATTTAATATACCTTATGGATTGTTAAAAGAGGAGACTCAACAATATATCAAGAAAGCGACAAATAAAGAACCTGATCATGATCTGCAATTCAACATGAACACATTTACATATATGCAAGAAGAATTTGATAAGGCAGATACAATATGGAGACGGAAGTTTTTAGAGAAGAATCCACCTTAAGGGTACATTGGGATTCAACACCATATGTGCTACAAGTTAATCCATCTTTTTGCCCAGTACCTCGAAGACGCACCTGGATGCAATTTTGGGAAGCACAGTGCCAGGGTACTGTAAATACTCAATGGCTAAACTATCCACTACTACCAAGTCTGCCTCACAACTATTTATCGACATAAGAATATATGATGCAGACAATACAACTTTGGTTATCCAGATATGTGACACTGCTAGACTTAGCCATCAAGATGATCAATAAAATATCAAGTATGCTCCTTATAGTTCTAAAGGTATTCCAACACGCATAGCATACCTATTTGAATTTTATCGGAATTAATCAGGGTCCGGATGCAATCATTTTTGACTTATGTACTACTCCAAGTCGACTAACCATTATGGCGATATACTCGAGATTAATGTTTCTACTGATTCCATATATGCAAACATTTGAAGAAACTTTCTTTACAGGATTTTTTGAAATGGACTCAAAGATTTTTGTCAAAATAACTTCCAATTTAAATGCAAGACTGGTGGCCTATGAGCTTAGTTTCTTTGCAGATTATCGACAGGCACCAGATGATGGAGTCAAGTCAGCTTAGTGGAAAGAGCTCATGGTATGTGAAGCTAATTTGTTAAATCATAGAGAGCAAAAGGTGATACAAACTTATTCACATTGCTACAAAAAGCCTGTTGGGGACGATAGAGTTCAGGAGGATGGTGTGGAGGGAGAATCAAGCAAAAAGAGAAGAAGAAGAAGATAAAAAAATAAAATAGCACAATGTTGGCAGTAGCGAGAGGCACAGACGACGAGGAAGTATGTGAAGGCAGATTACAACCAAGTAGTGGGGAGCTAGGCTGACTATTTTTTCAAAAGAACTATGTTTTATAATACTTTTCAAAACTCTCAACAATGATTTTCATCACTCTTGTACCATATGTAACATAGAAAAACCCCTTTTGTAATTAGTAGCTTCATTTTGTGCAAGTCAAGGAGTCCTCGAGCTTGAGGAGCTTAGGTAGAACGAGCCTACCAATTTTGGCTATTTTTAGATCTCGTTTACCCCTTCAAATAGCACCTAGAACCTATTTTTTGACTATGCCGGACACTAAATGTGAAATCGGTCAAAACTAGTCTAAAAACTATAAAAAGAGCTAGAGAGCTCATTTTAGAGGTTGGCTAGTGTGAGCTTTGAGCTATTTTTGAGCTTGTAATAGTGATCTTGAGTAATAGAGTCTATTTCCTACCTTCCATTGTATCTTGCTTGTCTCTTCATTGTGTGTGAGTGTATGTGTGTGTACATCTTTATGCTTCTCACCTTCACTTTCACTACATCTCACATTCACAATCTTCATATCACTCCTATCTCTTCCGCAGATTGACATTAAGAAGGTGGAGCTTCTTAATGTGGTACTTACCATTGTGCTAGAGCAACACCAAATTTGGCGCCAATGCCAGGGATCGATTCTAGGGCGAATGTGTGATGGTAAGAGTATAGTAAGAAGTGGCGTTGGAAGGTAAAAAGTTTAGTTTTTGTCATTGTTTTTTAAGTAGTTTTTTGTGTTTTTCATCTCCTATACACTCCTCCTTCACCACCGCATCATCTTCTCCCACTCCAAAAAAATCAAAAAATTCACCATATCCACCCATTCTCCTCATTTCGCCTCATTTGTGCATGCGAGAGAGAGAGAGAGCTTTTGTGCTTGTTGTGTTTTGTGTCTTTTTGAGTTTTCTTGTAGGTACAGTGCTCCAAAGCAGCAGGAAAGCTTCCAAAAGGTAAGAAATTCACTTTCTGTCAGAATCTGTCGTTGGAGTTGGACCATCGAGATGGTCTGACAAAGTCGGCACTTTTGGTAAGCGACCATACCACGAGGTAGGCGACCCTTGCACTTGCATGAATCCACAAATGCAATTTCAAAATCATCGATTTCGTGGACTATCGCGATGGGCTCATGCCATCGTGATTGTGTCACACCATCGCGATTGGCTCACGCCATCATGACGGCTCAGCCGCACCATCACGACAATCTCACACCATCGTGACGATTCACTTGAACATGTGATGGTCACTAACCGTCACGACGATCTCGTCGACCCCACACCATCGTGATTGGCCCATGCCATCATGACGACCCACTTGCCATGTGTCAAGATAGACCATCGTGATGATACCAGGTACGCCATTGCGACCCTTCAAAATTGGACCATCACGATTGGCTCAAGCCATCACGCCTCGTGACCATCGCGACGGCTCAGCCGGACCATTGCGATGGTCTTACACCATCGTGACGGTTCACTTGAACCATCATGACAGTCACTGACCATCGCGACGATCCCATCGACCCCACGCCATCGCGATTAGCCCATGCCATCGCGACGACCCACTTGCCACGTGTCAAGATAGACCATCACGACAATACCACATACACCATCACAACGCTTCAAAATTGGATCATTACGATTGTCTGAAGCCATCATGCCTTGTGACCATCGCGACAGGCTCACGCCATTGAGATGGTTGCGTTGACCATTGACCATCACGACGAGCTCACGCCATCGCGATTGCTCGCTAGATAGACCATCGTGATGCTTCACCTTAGACCATCGCGACGCTTCACCTTAGACCATCGCGATGCCTCGCACGATCGGACCATCGTGATTGTACCACACCATCACAATGGTTCACCTGAGCCATTGAGACAGTCCCAAACCATCGCGATTATCCCATACCATCGCGATTTTCCACCCAAAATGCCAAATTTAGGGTTTAATTTTCTGGGCTAATTTGAGGCTATTTTGAGAAAATTTTTGCGTGACCAAGCTCATTAGAGACCCCTTAGCTCATAATTGAAGAAAAACTTGTCTGTCAATTTTTACCCCTAAGGACCTGAATGCTCATATCATTTTCATTCGAAGTCCAATTCTTGAGCTTGATAGCTTGAGATAAGATAACTTGAGGTTGACCCATTATTGGTACTAGAAAAGAAAGAGGGCATTAAAAATTTGGGCCAAGGAGAAAAGACCCTTAAAGGTGTATACATCAAAGTGCTTGATCATTAAGTTTAGAATTGGTCTAAACATTGGATTTTTACAGTTCTAGCAAGGGCTATCAAGGGCAAGCAAAGCAAGGTAGTGAAGAACGCAAAGCTTGGGACGTGCGACTTCTTGGGCATTAGAGCAATCAAAGAAGTTGACTTGAGGTTGGAAGAATACTCAACCGCCTCAATCAATTATTAGCTTAGGCTAAACATTTAGCATTGTGGATTAGATTAGAACAACGATAGGAATACATCAAGTCCAAGAGACTTAAATTTTTCAAGTCCAAGACTAAGATAAAAGTGTGCGATACGAAAACCTAAAGGAAAGAATTTAAGTCTGACGAAACGAGAACTCAAAAGTACAACGGAAAGTTGACTCCTAACGTAAACATTGAGACATGACAAGAATTTAAAGGAATTTAAAAAGAAACAAGCAATAAAGAACAAAGAGACATTGACGATCAGAGAGTGCTAGGAAGTAAATTCATGAACCTTTGATCGGGCAAGCATATAGGTAAGTCAGATCGATGAAGCCTTAGATCATTAGAAGCAAGTGTAGGAACTACTGCATGTTCGTAGGCACAACAATTAAATAGCTACTCATATGAGTTGGGCTCATATACTAGTGAATCAGAAATTGCTTTTAGCACAAAAAGACCAGACGGAGGGTTAAACATAGCATATTTGGAAAGATCTAAAGGACCCTACATAACTCAATTAGAATATGTACAAACCAATCACTTAGGTTCTCGCATCTACAAGGATGGTTTGCGAAGATCAGTGGTGCAATTGCACAATCCTGATCAACCCATTGGATTGGAATGTCCAGTGGTGAAATTCGAGCCTAGAGATGCATACATAGACAAAGAAGGAACCATGTACATCATAAGTACTCAACCTAATCATACCAATGAGTTTGGTGTAGTTCAGCTAGATACGGAAGTGAGAACACAAGGAACAGAACCATTAGGAGATGAACCTAGGACATCTAGAGGGAAATCTGTACCAACAAGAGTACTAATCCTAGAATGGCTCCCTCAGGAAAATAGAAGCATATATTTGTTTCTAAATAAGGAAACTGATGAAGCATTTTGGAGGTACAGAATGGAACAACCTAGTGAGGTGGGCCATCATGATTTATGAATTCAAGAACCCATATACACCTGGAAGGGTTGTATACTTGGGTGAGACTTCAGAACGAGTATTTTTAGTACCAGACCATGCGTGAAATACTACACATGGAGAGGCGAGGTAGTCTTCCCTCCATCTCAAACAAATGTAAACACAAGCCATCAAGGTCCTGGAACATCCTCAGCCCATGGCACTCAAAGAGAGAAGAACAAAGAGAGACAAGAAGTAAGTTTCACTCATCCCATAGGGAGAGATAGAACCACCATGGACACCGACAGAGTGGAAAGACAAAGGGAACCAAGAATACTAGGTGGTAGAGATGATTTTCCTCTACCTAGACCACGTGAACACCCAAGGATATTAAGACCCACTCAATTAGTAAAGTGAATGAAAAATTACTTCGATGGCATAGGAGATCCTTATGACCATGCTGCAGAATTTAAGCAAGTGTTAAGAGCAGAGCAGGTAGAAGACATGTTTACACAATACAATGCTTTTGGACTAACATTAAAGAACACGGATTTAACTTGGTTCCAACCATTGCAACAAAGGAAATTTAGAGATATTCATCACTTGTTAGAGTCATTCATCATGGAATTCTCTAAAAGTGGAATGAGTTATGATACTTCTTTGTTAATTCGTAGCTTCAAACAAACCCCCCAGGAAATAGTCAGACTTGCAGGACGTAGGTTTAGACAATACGTTGAGAGATGTCCGATGCAAGAATCACCCTCACAAGCCAAGAAAGTGTCATTGTTTTTAGATGGCCTCTTGAGCTCTAAAATACGCTCCTATGTATACTTGAACCCAGAATGCTAGAGTAATGTGAAAGAATTTGTATAGACATTGAGGACAACCTTGGAGACGAGTTGGAACTCTCAAAGGTCTATAAAGAAGATTGTTCATCTCTAGCATCCTCAAAACTTTCTAGCTTGATAGAAGACCTAGCAGAGAAAGTGGCCCAGAAACTAGGAGTTTCTAGTAAACAAATGCCTAGGTTTACAACACACAAGCGTTGTTACACCTATGGTGGTGATCATATGGCAAATGTGTGTCCCAATGCAACACAACCACAAGCCAACCCTAGTGGCCAATACTGTACAATTGAGAGATGATACACGAATCACACGGCCCAGGACTGCCCATACAACAAACAAGTAGTATGAGAGAACTACCCGCAAGGATACCCTCAACCAGGTAGGTATCAAGGCCAATACAATGCTCAGACTCACTATTATAGGCCTCCTCAGAACTATCCTTATCAGGCTCAACAGAGACCTCAACCTGTTTTAGCTCACCAGCCACCCCCACCAGCTAATGTCATCCCAGTCAAATACACTGCTCTAGAAGAGAACCTCAATAGGGCTTTAGTGCCTTCTTTACCCTTGATCACAGAAAGTGACCCTAATTCTAACAGTTTTGACTCTACTCATGTAGATAGTCCACCCGCATATTACACGGAGTCACCGGAACATGTGGAAACATATCAATATGATAGTCCACCATTGGAACCCAGTTGGGAGCCTGATTATGCTAATGTGATGTACACCAACCCTAATCGGCGGCCCCAGTTGAGACAACAAAGACCACAGGGCTCTAGAGGACCATGCTTTAGGTGCCAAGGAGATGATTTCATTAAGGATTGTCCACACCCTCCGATAGTAGGACCATCACAATACTATAACATACAAGGTTTTTGTGCCGAGTGTGGTAAAGAGCATGTCATCAAAGATTGTCCCAAGAACCCTGCTAATGCTTCAAAAGTGACACCCATTAATGTATAGGTATTGTACACAACACAGATGGATCCAACCCTACATACATGCCTATGTTGCTCTAGCACAATGGTGATAACCACGTTAAGAAGCTCCACATCCTTAATGTCAATCCGCGGAAGAGATAGGAGTGATATGAAGATCGTGAATGTAAGATGAAGTGAGAGTGAAGGTGAAAAGCATAGAGATGCACACACATACACACACACAACAAAGAGACAAGCAAGACACAATGGAAGGTAGGAAATCAACTCTATTGCTCAAGAACACTCTTACAAGCTCAAGATAGCTCTAGCTCATACAAGTCTACACTAGCTAACCTAAAAATTGAGCTCTCTAGCTCTTTTTATAGATTCTAGACTAGTTTTGACCAATTTCACATCTAGTGACCGGCATAGTTAAAAAATAGGTTCTAGATGCTATTTGAAAGGGTAAACCGAGTCTAAAAATAACCAAAATTGGTACGCTCATTCTACCTAAGCTCCTCAAGCTCGAGGACTCCTCGACTTGCACAAAATGGAGCTATAAATTACAAAAAGGGTTTTTTCTATGTTACCTATGGTACAAAAGTGATGAAAATCACAGTTGGAGGTTTTGAAAAGTATTTGTAAAACATAATTCTTTGAAAAAATGATTCAACTGACTCCCTACTTCTTCGTTATGTTCTGTCTTCACATGCTTCCGTGTTTTCTATGCCTTTGGCTACTGCCAACACCCCCTCCCTCTCACTTCTATCGTCCTCGACACAACCTTGTTGTGCGGTCTGTCAGATGTAATTCTGTAGGAGGTCTTGAGCGAGGGTGTGCTCTGATATTCGAATGCCTCGGGTCACATCTGCCTTGAGTTTCTCCCAATCAATTGGTTGTAGTTCATCTGATGGGGGGTCGATAATGCGTGGAATATACCATCTGTTCACATGCAAATAATTGAAGTAAATGCGTAGGCCTGCTGACGAACACTTCCGAATGGTATTCCCAGAAACCGGTTGTGAACATTTCTTTGAAAGTCTCCTTATAGCAGGCCGATAAGTATTTGATTCTACAATGCCAGGCATAACACACCCGAAGCGATGGCGTTGTGCTCATATCATATGCAAGATCTAGATTGCCATGCTCGAAACCCGGGGTGTTTGCATGTGGTGCCTTGATGCGACGGAAGACTTTGAAAACCATCTGCATCATGTCAAATATTTTGACAGTCATGTGTGCTGCTATATCGTCCATATGTTTTAAGTGAGGGAGCCAATGATTGATCATTGCCATCATGTATCCGACTGTAGGGGGTTCGGTGGGTGGGGTGAAGTATGGGTAATTAAGCCAATCCTATCATTGCTTGTTGTTCTATACTTTAATAGCAAATGCCTTCCAGGAGTGGTGACATGGCACTGGTCCCCAACATGGGTTGTACTTTAAATGTAGTGGTGCCTTGACCCAAGTACTCATCATCTCTGGATATTTTTGTAATAAATCCTTGTGCCAATCTGGTTGATAGATTTCTCCTCGCTGCGCATCTGTTGGCAAATCGTCAGGCTCAAACTGAGTAGCGTGAGAGGGTTTCTTGCCTATTTCTTTCTCTATGGCCAACTGATATTCCGCCATTAACATAAAATAAGGCTTGTATTATAGCTCATGCCCAGATATGTAACTGCGAGGGGCCAAGTGAGCAAAGTAGGGCAACTGTAAAATGCGTTCTTCAATCATTGCCATTGCGTGGAGTTGCGCCTCTACTCGTGCTGAGTGGGTTCTTCCAAGTCCTTCAATCGTCTTCATCCATGCGGGAGTTGGAAGTTCGAAAGTCGTCTGGCCTTCAGCCATGACTCGTCCGACTGGGATGGGTTGAGGTTCATATGCTTCTTCAAAGGTTTCCTCCACCAAAATAGTCACTGTTTCTTCCTCTGCTGGTAGTTCCTGTGGGGAGTCTAGCCTTAGGGGTGCTTCATATACTGCTATCTGTGATTGAAGTGTTGACACCTGGGCCCATAATGCATTGAGTTCCTTGATGATGTCAGGAGATGGGTCCGCAGGAGCTGGTAGTCCTTGTGGTACAGGTGCTCTTAACTGCAATATCTTGTGTTCTTCTTTGAGCTTCTGGAATTCCTCATTCATGTTGTCATATTCATCTAACAATCTGACATGATCCTCTAGCAACATTTTCATAGATTCGGAGGGAACAGCTTTAAAGCGACTGGGGCTTAATGGTTGGTTGGGTTGATCTAGGGAAGCTTCTAAATTCTCTCTGTTCTGTTCTTGTAAGCGCTGATTTTCTTCTTTTGCTACTGCCAAGTGTCGTCTGAGTAAGCCCATGTTCCTAGTGAGCATCGCATTCAGAATAGTCTGCGCCCTTAACAAGTTATCGATATATGTGATGGCCTCTTTGGTTTTTTCTTCACTTTCTAGTTCCAGTTTATGATATGCCTTGCGTAGCTCTTGGTAGCAGGTGTTCAGTGAGGCATTCTCGATGGTCAGTGAATTGAGCTGCGACTGTAAATCATTGGTTGTCTTCTGCAGTGTCTGGTAATTAGTTCCAAGAGATGTGAACTCATCTCTTACTTGAGTCATACATGTGAACATCTGTCAAAATGCAGTGTCTATGGTGGGTGATAATATTAGTGACGGAGTGAATGCAGTTGCGGTGTGTGTGGGTGTTGATGCCAAATTCGGTGTCACTTTAGCACAATGGTGAGTACCAACGTGAGGAGATACACCTCATAAATGTCAATCCGTGGAGACGTGAGGACCGGTATGAAGACCCTGAGCAAGTGATGGCACAAGTGCGTGAGTGAAAGCACACAAGCATGCACACACATACACACACACGCGCACAAAGTAAGAGCAAGGAGTGGAACAATGGAAGATCTTCGATTATACAAGAGCTCTCTTACAAAGCTGAAATCTACAACAAGCTAACCTCAAAAATGAGCTCTCCAGCCCTTTTTATAGTTTTTGAGTGGTTTTGGCCCTGTCCAGACCTAGTGTCCGGCCTAGTTAAAAAATAGGTTCCAGGGCTTATTTGGGGGCTCAAACGGAGTCTAAAAATTATGAAACTCGGTAGGATGGTAGTTCTAATACTCCTCAAGCTCAAGGACTCCTCGGCTTGAACAACATGGAGTTACAAAAATGGAAAATGGTATTTACAATGGTTTTTAGTGATAATAATCACTATTTTTATAGGGATTTCATCTGAAAATTTGACAGGTGCTTCTTGGAGCTCCCTACTTGCTCCTTCTTCTTGTGTGTCCACTTCCTTGATGCGCTTCCATGCTTTGTCCTTGACCTTGAGCTTCAACACTCCCCCCCCTCTTGAGTCTGTCGTCCCTGACAGACCCTTGTTGTCGTGGTTGTTCCATGTAGTACATTGAGAGGTAGTGTCTGTTACGTTCAACAAGAGCGATCCATTTTCCCAATGTAGCCTGGTCGTTTGTCCAGTGCCTTACTTTGCCACTGCTAGATCTTGCAGTTTGTAGCTCCTTTTTGTTTACCTCTTCCTTGTATTCCATCTTGATGGTGCATTTGTGAGCTGTCCAAAACGACTAGTTGCTCAAAGGAGGTGATCAATGTTGACTATGAGCAACTCTCGATCGTGGATGGCTTCCTTGCTCTTGTAGTGGTCACCCTGATGTCCTCTGATTCTTCCAACGATGGCTTCCATAGTTTTCATGCCAAGTACTTGTAACCCATAATGTATGATGGTTAAGTGCATTAGTGCATGGGTTGAACAAATTATGTGCCTTGTGCATGGCCTTGTAATGTGGCCCTACGTATGCGTACTTGGAAAATGCATGGCAAGAAGTATGGTGCAAGAGATTGGGTCTTGAGCTAAGTGCTCAAGGGTATGCTGACGAAGAGGTTTCCTAATCGATCATGGTTATAGTGTTGTTGAAGCATACACGGCTTACCATGGTGAAGGGTCCGTTGATCTTCATCTCTTCGTGTTGTAGTTCCATCATGGTGTTTGACCCTCGTCTTGTCCTTTTTGTTGATGGATGTCCTTGCTAAAAGTTCGCTGATGAGCATTTTCAAGCACAGTCCTCTTCTTTGCCTTTTTTTTTTTTTGTTTTTTTTTGGTTGTTGTTGCACACGATGGCATCAAACAAGAAGAAAGAGGTTAGTATCAATAACATATTTTGCATGTGAAAATTGTGTCTCATGTGCCTGGGATTTCTCAATTGTGTCTATGCACGGCCATGTAAGGTGGCCCTATATTGATGCATACTTTGGAAATGCATGACCTGAATGGTGCAAACGACTGGGTTATGCCAAAGGCACATGGTTGCTGCTGGTCGAGGCTTTTGATGTTACTTGCATACTTGATGAATCTATTGGATCTCGAAATGATGTAATCCTCCGGATTGGAACCCATTTTGGACTAGGGTTTGGTACTGTAGAAATCACCTCAGGCCACTTCATCTTTGGATGCTTTCCAAACTTTGGTATCCCGTGTGGTTGGCCTTTTGGTTCTGTGGATGTTGTTGGTGCTTTTGGCTTCCAAACCCATATCCTTGATGATTGCCTGCTTACTTTTGCAGAAGGGTTGAGTTTATCTTCGTTTGTTCTTTGTGTTTTGTTCTTACCCTTTGCTTTCCTTGGCTTCTTTGTTGAGACCTTTTGCCTGGTAGGGAGCATAGGCCGTTGTGTATGTAAGAGCTTCTTGGGTACCCACATCTGTAATCGCCCGTGTTGAGCTGTAGCTAATTTTTTAGGCACCCAAATTTGTACATGATTGTGGTCGACCTTCTTTGATAGCTTCGGTACCCAAATTTGTTGGATTCTTCGTGCTTGAGCCTGTCGTAGGTGCTTGGTCCTTATTTTTTCATGGTCGATCTGGTTGGGTAGGAATCTTTGAGGCCACATCGATGGTTGCACTCCTTTCTTTACCCAGATCTGCTTCATGCCCATAACTTCTTTCTTCTTGAAGGCTCTTTGTCTATTTGATAGACTGGCTATCTTGCACTGTTTTGTTTGCTTCTGAGGTTGGACTAATGTGGATGCTTTACTCTTTGAAAAAGAAGAAGGTTCTTCTTGCCTTTGCGACTGTCCTTCCATGATTGTGTCCGTCTGGATCATAGATCCTTTGACATTTACAACATCTTGTTCAAGAAGATTAGCCTTAGAGGAAAGAAGAGAGCGTGTGGTGTCTTGGTCAGTGGCCATGCAATTCTCCAATTCTAATGTAATGCATTGTTCATGTGCCCAAACATGAAGAAGTTGACTTCTTAGGTTCAAGTTGACAGCATGGTCGTAAATCCAATCTTGACCCAAGACAAGTGGCTCTGTGAGGTCCTCATCATGACACACTAGTATTTTGACTTTTATTGGAACATCTTGAAGGTAGATGGGAAGTTCCACCTCTCCCAAACAAGAGGTTTCCACACCTCCCAATCCTATGAGATAGGCTTCTATGGGCTTGATGTCCAATTGCAGGTCTTGGCAGTATGAAAGTCGAACTGCACTAGTTGCTGCACCTGAATCAACTAATGCTCTCACAGTCTTTACACTCTTTCCTCGTCCTACCTCTATAGTCACAAAGGGCCGTCGATCAATTATTTGAGAAGTAGTTATGCCCGATTTTTGGCACATGTCCATGTGATATTTTGGAGCTTTTGTGTTGACATCTAGGCCTAGTCGCCGTAGCTTATTTCTTCTGATGCGCTCTCTCGCATCTGCTTGTGCTTCTTCTCTAACCCTTAACTCCTCTTCTTTTCGCTTCTTAGCAGTGTTGAGTCTCATGAGCGTTTCCTCTGTAAGAGGTTCTTGATATAACTTGACTCGGCATCCACTAATATAGTTTGGTAGGATATCACCTTCTAAAGTGGCCAATTGAACTGCACCGCTAGTGGAGAGTCTATTAATGATCATGGGTCCATATCCTCGTTTCTCCAATTTGCGGGCATGTTGCTTTAGCGTATAAACCAGCACTAGATCTCCTTCCTTCAATCCTTTATTCTTTACATGGGCATCAAAGTATGCCTTTTGCCTTTTCTTTGCAGCATAAATGCCTGCTGCTGCCCGTAGCCTCGTCTCACCTAAGCGTTCTAGATCAAAGATCCTGGAAGACAACTCATGTCCATTCCACTCATGCTCTTGTGCTACTTTCAAGGCTGGGATTAGGAAGTCCAATGGTAGCACGACATTCTGTCCAAAGACCATCTGAAATGGGGTAGCATTGAGTACCGTTTTGTAGGCAACTCCGTATGCCCACACAACATGATGAAGTTGCTTGTCCCAATCAGAGCGTTTATTATTCACCAGTTTTGTTAATATGTTACATAGGATCTTATTCGTGCTCTCGGCCTGTCCGTTGGCTTGTGGGTGATAAGGGGCAGACTTCTTGTGTATCACCATGAATTCTTGAAGGAGATGTTCAATGACCTCATTCAAGAAGTGCGTACCTCTATCACTAACCAACTCTATTGGTAACCCATATCTAGTGAACACATTTTCGAATAAGAACTTAGCCGTCGTTTGAGCATCATTCTTTGTCGTGGCTTTTACTTCCACCCACTTTGTAAGGTAATCTGTGGCTACAATAATGTATTCTGCATGGGAGTTTCTAGCTGGGGGGTTAATAGGACCAACAAAGTCTATGCCCCACTTCGAGAATGCGCGTCCTCCCATCATGTGCCTCAAGGGCATTTCATCTTTTCTTATCGGATATTGGGCACGTTGGCATGTGTCACATTTCTTCACATAAGTATGTGCATCCATATGAAGAGTGGGCCACCAAAGTCCTGAGAATAGAATGGTCTTAATTACTCTGTCAGGCCCAAAGTGTCCACCTGCAACACCGCTGTGTGCAGCATCTAAGACTTTCAAATAGTCTAATTCATGAACGCACAGTCTTAGGAAACCATCCTTGCCTCTTCGATATAGGTTGTCTCCTACTAAGGCATAGTCTTGAGCCTCTTGCTCCATGCTCCGTTTTCTTGCAAGACTAGCCTGATTGGGTAATGTTCCTGATCTCATGAACTCGACCAATGGAGCACTCCAATCTGGGATTAATGACACGTGATAAAGAGTGGCATGTTCCACTGGGGGTCTCTTCTGGCACACTGGACAATTCTGGATCCACTCTTGTATTTCTTTGTCCATGCTAGGCCAATACACTCCTAAATGTCTTAGATTCTGCAATGTTCGTTGTTTAGAGTAGTGATTTCCTAGCAATCCCTCATGGGCTTGTTGCAACCAACTAGTATGTTCATCGTCCTCGACACAACAAGCTAATACGCCCTCGGTATCTTGCTTGTACATACTTCCGGCCAATATTTGATACTTTTGTGATTTTACAATTTCTTCTTTGCTTGTTTTCACATTCTTATTTGCAGGCCCGAAGGTTAGGACTGGTACCAACTTATTTGCCCATTTAGGAACAACTTCTAAATTGAACAGATAAGCATCGGGCAATTCATCAGACACTCCTTGCGGTGGCTCTCCTGAAGTGATGCGAGAAAGATGGTCTGCCCTAAGATGGGTTCTACCTTTCCTGACAACAACTTCAAAGTCGTATTCCATTAGTAAGAGGAACCATCTTACTTAGCGGCCTGTATTGCAAGGTTTATTGACCAAATATAGTAAAGCTTGATGATCAGTGAAAAACTTGAACTTATTGGCCAATAGATAGTGTCTAATCTTCTTCACAGCATATACCATGCCTAAGCCTTCTCTCTCCGTTGTGGTATAATTTCGTTCAGCTGCATTTAATTGCCTACTAGCATATGCTATCGGCAAATCCAGGTTTCCTTCACCTGTGGGTTGTGCTAGCTAACATCCTATTGCATGATTGGAGGCATCTACATGGACATGAAAGGGTTTGCTCCAATCCGGAGTAGTCAATATTGGTGCTGTGCACAAACGTCTTTTCAGCTCGTTGAAGGAATTCTCGCATTCCTCGTTCCACTCAAAATTTGTTAACAACCCATAAAGAGGTTTAGCTATGATGGCATACATGTGGATAAACCTACGGTAATATCCACAATGGCCCATAAAGGCTTGTACCTCTTTAACATTCCTTGATCTTGGCAACTCTGCTATCGCTCTTACCTTGTCTTCATCTGTTGAAATTCCATTCTTAGAAACAATGTAACCTAAGATCTTACCTTGTCGTACCATGAACACACACTTCTCTGGGTTCAGACACACTCGATATTCTCTACACTTGTTGAAGATCTGTCTGAGCTCAGGGATGTGGTAACTTCTTTCTTGGGAATGAGCGCATAAATCATCCACATATACTTCTAAACTCTTTCGCAAGAACTCTTTGAAGACCTGACACATGAGCCTTTGGAATGTTGCAGGTGCATTGGTGAGCCCAAATGGCATCACACGAAATGCAAAGATTCCCCATTCTGTGGCAAAGGCCGTTTTGTGTTGATCTTCGGGGGCAATGGCTACTTGGTTGTAACCTGAAAATCCATCAAGGAAGCTATAAACTTCCTTGCCTGCAACACGCTCCAATAGATGTTCGGTGATTGGAAGTGGATAACTATCTCTGATCGTAGCGGCATTAACTTTTTTAAGGTTAATGCACACTCGCAATTTCCCATTCTTCTTGGGCACCACTACAATGGGGGACACCCATTCAGTGTGCTCAATCTCATAGATGAATCCAACTTCAATCAGCCTATCAATTTCCTCCTTTATTTTGGCTGCATAATTGTCATTATATGTGTAGGGCTTTTGTTTGGTGGGCTTGGCATCAGCGGTCATCGGAATCGTATGAGAGCAAATCTTTGGATCTACTCCTTTCAAGTCTCTATAGTGCCATGCGAACACGTCTATGTACTTCAACAACTGTGGTGGTAATGTACGGGCTATTTTTTTCTTAAGGGTTTCTAATAATTGTTTAAGGGTGTTGGGTTCTAAAACTTGCGCATCTACTCTAACGGAACTAAGGGTGATGGCTTCGGTGAGCAAAATTTCGGCCTGTGTTTGCAAAAAGGCCTCCTGTAAGTAGAAGTCGTTGGATAGTGCCGCATCTCTGGCTGTCTTCATTTCACTTACTTGCTTCTGCATTTCACTGATTCGGTCTTTCTGGTTGCGGACCTGATTATCTAATCTTTCAAACTGTTGATTCTGGAATTGTATGGTTTTGTGATATGCATCTCGTTCTCTGCGGGCATTCGCTAAGTCTTTCTGATATTTATTTTCCTTGAGTAATTGATGTTTGAGTATATTGTTGACCTCATCAAGTGATTCTTTCGTTCTCTGTAATTGATCTTCTGCCAGTGTAGCTTCTTTCTACTGCTCTTGGTATTTCTGTATGGCTTCTTGCAACTGAACCCTTGTTTCTTCGAGTAGGTTTCCCAGCGCGATTCTTGTGTCTTCTGTATCTTTGATGGTTTGATTTAACTTGATTATCTCTGTGTCGGCAGCTGTCAGTAATTCTTCTTTTTCAGCCAGTGCCTTGTCTCGCTGACTTGAGCTTTCTTCCTGTGCTTGGAGTGTAGCCTGTAGTTGCTTGATCTGCTCATGGAGTGCATGGTTTTCTGCTCTTGCGGCTTGTAACTCTTCCTGGAGGGGGTGATATCTGCCTCCATCACTTCCAATTTCCGTTGGAATTCCTCTCGTGCATTATCTATGACTTGTTTCAGGTGTTGACGTATTTGTTGGGATAGATTAATCAACATTCGACCCATAGACTCTAACTCAGAGAAGACTGGAATGGGGTGGGGTCGCAGAGGAGGGCGAGGTTGCGAAGAGGTGGCGGTGAGGAGTTGTTGGGAATTCGGTGGGGAATAATTGAGGGAGGATGAAGAGGTTTCAGCAGTTTCGGTGGGGTGACTGGGCTTGATGGGACTGCGGGGTGGTTCCGGTGGGGGAATGGGGTTGACTGGTGGTGGTTTGGGAAGAGCACAGCCAGTGGTTGTTACCTTGTTTATTTGTTCAGTTTCTGCATTGTTTGCTTCTGTTGATTCTACTGCCTTCAATAGCTTGTCTAGTGCTTCCCTGGCAGATTCTTGCTCTTCTACTTGTTGCTCTGATTCTTTTTCGGTTGAAATTGTTTCTGTCTCTGCTTGATCTTGTTGTTCTTGTTGCTCAGTCGATGATTCATTGTGTATAGATGTAGCTGTATCATGGAATGTCTCCTCTTCTTGCTTCTCGTCTTCTTTATCGTCATCTTTATCTTTTCCGGCTGAGCCTTGTGCTTCACTTTCTGAGGAGCTAATTCTGATGCGTTTCCGGCGGAACAATTGATTGAGCTCTTCTTCATCTTCTTCTTCCTCATCCTCTAATAGCTGTACTGATTCTTCATGCCTTAGGACGGGTCCCTGTGGTGGTGGTTGAGCGGCGAGTATGGTTGGAAAGAGAAAAGAGAGGATGTGGGGTAGTCTAGATCGAGGGGTGGTTCCTTTGTTGACTTGTTTCACTATGGCTACACACTCCTTATGGATACGGTGAAAGAAAAAGGATGCGAAGTTAACGCGTTCCTGTGCAACAAGGTCAATGGCGGAATAGAACGGGCGGGATATACCGTAGGTGCGTTTCTGGAGGTTTAAGATGGCGACTAAGAACTGGAGTGCAGTTCTTTCGGGTTCAGGGCGGCAGCGGATGGCGTATTCGTTCGACGAATAGCGGGGAAAAAGTTCTATCATTCTGGCTACGGGGATGCTTGGCCATTCTCTCGGCCTTGTGGGGTGAGGTGGAAGGCTTCGGCAAAGGCTTGGAAGGTTATTACGGTTCTAGATGGTAGGGAGAGGAAGATCCATTGTCGTTCGGCGATGGGGGATTGGGCGATGGCAGGGATGATTTGCGCGAAGAAGGGATGGGCTTCCACTGAGTGCCAAGGCAGCTCAGCGAAGTTGGCCAACCCTTGGGTGTGCAGGTATTCTCCTACCTCGGTAGGGATACCATCACGGAAGGCTGTGAAATTTGCCAACGCTTCCATTGCGCACGCGAACACGAATACACAGAGCACAGAGCACGAATACACAGAACACAAAAAATACAAGCACAATCACACGGACACAATAGCGTTTTTTGGCGCAACCGAAGAGTTTAAGTAGAGACATTACGGTGGGGGGGGTAGGAAGTGAGGGTTATCATTGTGCGGTGCTGGAATGATACTGCTTTTAATTTGGCGTGCATGCTTGAGTAATTGGTAAGGAGGGCAACTTATGACAAAACACGGCTATTAAAAAGAAAATAAAGAACATAAGGAAAAGTAAAATAAAAACCAAAAAAATGCGATCCACCGCCGAATGTTTTAATGCGGGCTAGCAGCGTGTTGATACGGCCGCAGCTTCGAACCGTTGATTGCTTTTGGAAGTGGGTTTCTGGTCAACGTAGTCAACCGAAAAGTTGCTGGACCGATTTGCTCTGATATCTTGTAAGGGCCGAACCACCGTAATTTGAATTTGCCTGCGGATCTATTTGACTTTGCATTATAGAAAAGTACCAGCTGACCCACCAAAAATATTGGAGTCTTCAGGTTTCGATTGTGCGTCCTTGCCTGTCTTAGTTGGACTTCGTGCATGGTTAGAAAACTGAGCCATCGGTGCTCGTCTAATTCTCTGAGTGTATCCAACCGAAATGACAGTGAGTCTTCCGGTAGAAGTTTCTGAGCAATTGCTACGCGTAAGCTTGGTATGACTATCTCCATTGGTGCTATTGCTTCTAATCCATAAGCTAATTTGAAAGGTGTCAATCCTGTTGTTACTTTGTAGGTAGTCCGGTATGCCCATAGTACTGCAGGTAACATTTGATCCCATCTTTCCGGTGCTTCCATGATCAATTTTCGAAGGATATTCAGCAGAGATTTGTTTGTACTTTCGGCCAATCCATTAGCTCGAGGATAATAAGGAGAACTAAATTTATGTGTGACCTGGAATGACTGTGTAAGTGCCTTCATTAAATTGTTTACAAAATGAGTGCCTTGATCTGAGACAATTTCCAGTGGTAAGCCAAAACGTGGAAAGACATCGGTTAGCAGACACTTTGCTACCGTAACGGCTGTAGCAGACCATAAAGCCCAGGCTTCTGCCCATCTGGTTGCATAGTCTGTACAAGTCAGTATGTAACGGTTGTTACTGAAGACTGTTGGAGGTGTAATTGGACCGATAAAATCTAGACCCCACTTTTGGAAAGGTTCCAATGGTAAGATGGGTTGCAGAGGAAAGAGATGTCGTTGCAAAGGCTGGCCAGATCTTTGGCAAGTATCACATTGTCTGACAAACTATGAGATATCTCTGTACATCGTTGGCCATGAGAGACCACTCTGCAGAATTTTCCGGTGAGTTAAATCTGCTGCAAAATGACCACCGGAAGGAATTGAGTGAGCCAAAGTAATAATTGAATTAACTTCATGCGGTGGAATACAACGAAGTAGGATTCCGGTGTGATCTACATAATATAATTCTCCAGCAATTAACCAAAATCGACGGCTAAAGACTGCAATTTTCATGCGTACTGCTCTAGAAGTCTGAGATGGAAGGCAACCATTAGTGAGAAAGGTCAAGATCTGATCATAATATGAAAATGGGATAGGTGGGTCTGCATATTCTTCATTAACTGGTTCTAACACATAAATCGTGGGTGTCGTGTCATCTATGCCTACTGGAGCTTCACCGGAATCTAAGCGGGATAAGAAATCTGCTAAGGCATGTGAACTGCCTGGCCGGTGAATGACTTCGTAGTCGAATTCCTGTAAAAGTAAGACCCATCGCGCTAATCGACCACCTAGATGTTGTTGCCGAACTAGATAGACAAGTGCAGCATGATCTACATGAAATGTGAATTTACGGCCTAGCAAGTAATGTCTGAATTTCTTGACAGGATATACTAGCCCTAGACATTCTCTTTCTGTTACAAAGTAATTCTTCTCAGCAGAAGCTAATCTTCGACTTGCATAATACACTGGTCTGAACCATTTATCAATTTGTTGCATCAACACACTTCCTATTGCTATATCTGAAGCATCGACAAATACATGAAATGGGTGATCCCAGTCCGGCGGTTGTAAGATAGGAACTTGTGTTAATAAATGTTTTAAACGATCAAATGCTATCTGGCATTCTTGGGTCCATTCAAATTGTCGAGGTGTCTTAGAGATTAGCTTGTTTAGTGGTATAGCCAGATGAGCAAGCCACCGTAAGTGTCTTCCATGCCACCGTACTTGGCCCATAAAGCGCATAACTTCTTTCGGAGTAGCGGGCACCGGAGCTTCTAGTACTGCCGAAATTTTATCTGGATCTACTTGGATGCCTTGTGCAGATACAATGTGGCCAAGTAACTTGCCACATGAAACCGCAAACACTGATTTGTTTGGGTTCAAGCAGAGTCTATACTCTCTGCATTTCTGAAAGCAGCACCGTAAATGAAACAGGTGTGCTATCATCTTACCGAAAATTGAAAAATCGTCGAGATATACTTGCATAAATGAAGTGAGATAAGGAGAAAATATCTCCTGCATACATCTTTGAAATGTTCTTGGTGCGTTTCTTAATCCAAACCACATTACCATACAAGCAAAGACACCCCAGTTGGTAATAAATGCAGTTTTTGATATATCTTCTTCAGCCATTCTCACTTGGTTGTAGCCAGTATATCCATCTAGGAATGAATACATCTCGTGGCCTGCTACTCTATCAAGCATGGTATCCAAAAACGGGATTGGAAAGGGATCCGGTAACGGTTGTTGCGTTTAATTTCCGGTAATCTACACAGATTCGCAATTGCTTGTTTTTCTTTGGCACAATCACAATCGAAGAGATCCATTCAGCATGCTCTACTGGCACGATGAATCCAACTTTTAGTAACCTGTCAAGTTCTGCCTTTACCTGAGATGCATAATGGGGATTCATCCGGTAGCTGGTTTGCTTTATCGGCCTTGCTTCTGGCTTCAGCATGACCCTGTGCTGGTAGATGCGGGGGTCCAATCCTTTCATGTCTTTGTAGTCCCATGCAAAGACGTCAGTGAATTCTCGGAGTAGCTGGATTAAACCTTCTTGAAATGTTTCCGGTAAGTTTTGCTTTATCTTCACAGGACGCGGATGATCTTCATCTCCTAAATTGTAAGTGATCAGATGATCTTCGGAGACATAGAACTGTTGATGTTTCTCTGTGTCGTCTGTTGGTTTCAAAAGTTGCTGCAGTTCATCGTCATGTGTCGAAATAGTATCTTCCTTTTTAGCCTCTTCTGTGATAGGTATTACTGTACAGACTGAGGCGTTCCAATTATCTACAACGGACTGTAGATCAACAATCCCTAAGGAAATTAAATCAGCGTTACTCTTCAGAAACTCTTCTTCTTCATCATCTGATAATCCATCTAGCATATGGACTGGTTCAGCAAAATACGGTCTAGCGTGTAGCTTGCAGGGTTGTATAGCATCTAATTTTACCACATATCTACGATTGGCATCTTTGAATGTAAGCTCTTGTGCAGACCAGTCCTGTATTACCTTCGCATGCTTCAGCCAAGGTCGGCCGAAAAGAAGGTTGTAATCCAAAGTGGATTCCGGCAGATCTAGTATAACAAAGGTCATTTTAAAGGTCGAACCTTGCAAAGTGATGGGTACATTCCGCACAAGTCCTACAGGATGGACTCTTGATTGATCTGCCATTTTGACAAAAAATTGAACTGGTTCGATTTCGGTCCATCCTAACCTTTTGCATAATGCCGTAGTTGCAATGTTAACACCAGAGCCTCCATCAATTAGTACCTGCGTAATCTTATGATTCTTATACCATACTGTAATCAAGGGAACTGAATGGTCAACCGTGGAATCAGGTTCCGGTTGAACTGCTGCTATTGTCGGAATACAAGAAGGCACCGGACTGAACTGTTGTTGGAACTGTTGTTGAATTCCAGGTACTAATGCCAGTAGTTGACCCAGAGGCAGAGTGATAGATGCCTTAGATAGGATTTCCCAAGCCTGTTGAGATTGATTGACAGGCTCTACTGATGTTGAAGTTGATGCCTCTGCTGATGCGGAGGTGTCTACGGTTGGTATTGTATCTGCTGCTGATGATGTTCCTGCTGCTAACTCCCTTTGTTGTGTTCCTTCCTTTGTTAACGATGGCTGGGTTATCGGAATAGGCTCCGGGAAGACTGGTGGTTCTGCGGTGGTCCATTGACTAGCCTTGTTGTACATTCTGTGTTGTTCATGTATCCCTGGTTCAAATATTTCGGCTGCCGGTTGTAGTTGTTTACTGGAACGGGTCTGGACTGCAGCAGCCTGGGTCTCCACCGGTGTGATATGTACCATGTTGGCCATTGGGTTTTGACGTTCCTTCTACCTTTGATCATACTCGGCTGCATCCTTGCAAAATCTCCTAATATGTCCAAATTCACCACAAAAATGGCAGCGTGGTGGTGGTTAATTGGGATTTTTCGGTGGTGGTCCGTTCTGCCAGCGGTTTGTATTATAGTTGTTATTCCTCTGTCCTCGGTAATTTCGATATCCTTGCTGCTGGTTGTTTCTCATTTGTGGAGGCACATAGTGGTTGGCTGGCTGCCCTTGTTCCTGGATAATTGCATTGATAGTCGCTGTTCCCTGTACTCTAGCATTGTATGCGCAGTTTTCGGTGGTGTGTCCGGCAATGTTGCAGATAGCGCAGAATGTCTGATTAAGTGCGCAATTGGCACTAGTATGTCCTGAATTTTTGCATGTGATGTAGTATACTTGTCTGGTCATATCTTCGGCAACATTTTAGTTTGTTTTTACCCACTCCAAATCTTCTGTAAATCCACCAACTTTGTTTTCCAGTTGCAGAGTCATTGCAATGACTGCATCGAGGGTCATGGCTCCGACACATCTTATGATCATGATCTGCTTAAGTTGTGGAGTTAAGCCATTGATGAACCACTGAGTGATAACGTCATCTGGTAAGTTAGCATGGGCCGGTGGTAGCTGTCTTAAGTGTGTTATGAAGAGAGTAGTATACTCCTGTACGGTTTGATTTGCCTTCTGTCTGTTATTCTGCAGATAGTCAAAAATTTCGGCTGGATTCTTTTTTAGCCTGAATCGCTGCAAAAAAGCATCTCGTACTGCTTCATAGGTGCCAAGATGATTAATATCATATTCTGTAAGACATCTGGCTGCTTCATTGACAAGTGTAGATTGGAAGACAATAGCCTTATCGGCCTGATCCGGTGGATGGTTGAGAACTGCGTAGCTTATCTCGAAAGTGCGTACGTGAGCATCTGGATCATCTCCTGGGAATCCACCAAACTTCTTGTACGTCACTCCTGTTGGAGTCGGCCTGGGTGGACATAAATGTTGTTGTTCGTTCATCGTGAGTGTATTATACCTTCCTTCTGTATCTCGGGGCTGAATATCTGAACTACCGGAATCTGTATCGTCGGATGGCGTACTTTCTGGTGCGATGATATTGCTTAATATGCTTCGAATCTCTGTTTCGAACAGCTTTCCTTCCTTCTTGATGTCCAGTGTATGGGAACTCACTTCCAAGCGCGGTGGTTGGGCTGAAGATTCAGCAGAAAATGCTAAACCGTCACCGAAAAACTGTGATTCTCTTACCGAAATATCACCGGAATGAACCGAAATTATGCCCGGATTCGGCGTTTTTTCGCCTTCGCCGATTTCTTTGACTAGAGTGTTTCTAATCATAGATGAACCTGAATATTTTTCCAAGATTGTTAAACTAGTTTCCAACTGCGTCTTGGTAGGTTCTGGACTTACTATATCTTCGACAGGCTATGCCGAAATAGTGATGTATGTGTGTGTATGATGTGTGTATGTGTGTGTGAGAGAGAGAGGTTCCCTCCCTCCCCCTGCAGAACTGCGCACGGCAGCACGCAGAGAGAGAGAAGGAAAGAGAGAGAGAGAGAGACAGAATCTACCAGAGGTGTAACACGTTCCACCGGAATATGACCGGAATCAGTTCTAACGTTCTTAACTTTCTTGACAACTGGGCCACACCTAGTTGTAGTTTTACCTTCCAGAGTTGTCTTTAGTACATTAAGTACTCCAGACTGATGGTTCTTGGGATACGTTTCACCGGATCGAGTAACTGGCATGTATCATTTTTTGTACTAATCGCGTAGTATCAATACGAAACAGTCTGCAACAATCTGGTTCTGTTGCTACTTCCAATTGAACGATAATCTGGATGTTCGACTCTAACAGACGACTGGCAATCTTGATGCCACCTTCCCACAGACGGTGCCAAGTGTTAAGTGTAAAATAGTAACGCTGTGTTACTGACTAGCCGAAATCATTACCGAACAAATGTTAAACGTAAAACAGTACTTCACCACAAACTGTGTTAAACTTTCAGTATCATTACCGAACGGCGTTACCAGACCAACGTGGGTTCTTGGGAGTGGTAGGGGTCGTTAGACAGTGGCCCTGTACTAATTTCCCAAATCTTCGTTACAGCGTCAAAGCGTGACTACCCGTCCTAGCTCAGTTACTGTCAGTAACTAAACAATATTTGGTTTCTATACTCCTGCGTACCGAAATACTCCAGACTAATCTGCTATTGGAACAGAGCAGTAGTCCCTTCTACAGAATCACTAGTATGTAATAAATCAACCCGAGTGAATACGATAGCTGACAGATTCATTCGTCACAACACTGTCCAATGATCTCACTAAAGGATTTACGTTTACCGAAAGCAATAGTTCGTCCTCGTTACCGAATACAGTGAATTCCGTAAAACGAACATAACATACTCAACAGTGCAATAGTTTACCTATTCAACTCACACAGTAATATCATTACTTAGACTAATTCAGGGTACCTCAACAACTGAGAACACACAGCAATACGGTACAATAACAGTACTCAGACACACAGTCCGTCACTCAACATTCGTTATGGTGAACTTTTGTGGTAGCAGACAAAACAGGAATCAATACTAACAATACTCAGAACTTCATCACAGGGTAAACACTAATCTCACAAATGTTAAGGCGAACAATCTGGCAATTCTAGAAAAGACGTCTCTCTCTCTTTTTTTTTACCATTCTCTTTTCATTACTTTATATAGAATTACAGGACGTGCGTACCAACTTTTCGCGCGTAATTCAAGGAACTCCGTTACATCTGGCAGTCATTACATTTGTCCCACTCCGGTGGCCGACTAACACAAGTTAGGTATCGGAAAAGAAAAAGCTTCCGCACCAATAGTGGTGTGAACTTCTACTGTAGTGGTGGTCGGTTCCTGAACTGATGTTGCCTGTGAGGTAACTGCACTGGTAGTGCCTTCCGTTACCACTGGTCTTGATAATTGTATGCGAATAGGTTGTACCGTTGGAGTGGCTTCTGTCGGGGACTGCTCTGGAGAGGGTTGTGGTGAGGGTGATTCTGGCACCTGAAGGCAGGGGATAGTTCCTCTCATTCGTTTTCCTGCTCTTCCTTTGCTGGCCTTCCTAACTTTCTTTGTTGTTCCCTTGAAGGCTTTCAACTCCTCACTTGTCATTGCTCACTCGATAGGCAAATTGTAGGCCAAACACATATACACGATGCGCATGAGAGCGCAACATCCATTGATGACCTCATTTCTTTCCCATCTGTGTTGTGCTAAGTAGAGCTGATCAATGATCCAGCTTGCGAGATCAACTGTCTGGGGTCCAATACATGCTAAATATAATCCAAACCATATGCGCTTGTGAGGCATTGTGAATCTGCCCTGAGCGGGGAAAGCAAAATGCTGCATACATATCCGTAGTGGTTTTGAAAGCTCAGGTGTGATCGCCGAAATCTCTTCCCACTTAGTAACGTCTCCACGTTTCATTGGCTCTCGAACCAGCCTTTCTCCTTCTATTGGAGTGTGCGTACCATGGATCTTGATTGCAGCGTGAATCAGATCTTTAGAAAGATAAAACCTCTTATATGGCGGATCATTTACCAACGACGGCAAGATGAATGTTCCTGGCAGATCTTTGTGTTCCGAAGCCGTCAAAGTGGTGATTAAGTAAAAGCATCTGTAGAAGTCAGGTTTAGGCAAAGGGTCGCTGAAATACTCTGTAAACCCTGCTCTTGCCCAAACATGCATTAGGTCTTCTGTGTTCTGTAGTCCTTCGAACTCTCTTGAGAAAAACTGATATTTGCCCTAGGTACGGTCATCAAAAGTCAAATTGGCCTCAAATATAAAATCAGCATCCGCCAATGGTCCTGCTAGCCCTTGAAACCAGTGAGAATTGCGATGAATCTTCTCAGTATAATGCCTAGGGGGATCGTCAATTGGCATGGGCCCTAGGAAACCTTGAAAGTCGGGCGGTTGAGCCGTAGGATGGGGCTCCGCTAGTAGTTCTCCAATATTGGCCATTGGTGCACTAGGGCCAGCTTCCGATGGCCCTTTTGCCTGCATGATGTATGATGCGGGTGTGTAGAAGATCTGCTACAAAAGATTAGCACATTAGTATGGAAATTAATCATGATCCCATGAAAGTGAAACCGTAATCCCTTTCCATAGCCGATGTGTAACCCGTGTAGCCAAGTGTTGTGATGTGATTGATGCAATGCTTCTTGCAGAACTAGTGCAGGTCTCTGGACACCTATATGTTTTCAGATATTGCATGCAGTGCTTTGATGAAATGTTATTACAAGCGTTGCTGGGTTATAGTGTGTGGATTTGTACAAGGTTCAGTTGTCAATGATTTATTACAAGGATGGTGTTTAGTCGGGGTGGGAGTAATGTTAGATAATGGGATCAGAAAAGATGGATGGATACGTTTCGGTATCCACTTCCTAAGAGTTCGTGTGCGGGTGATAGGCTTCTGTTGAGAAACAAAAGATGAGATCGGATTTGGTGGGGTTGAAGGGTGAAGAGATTTTTTAGGGTCATATATTACATGGCTTGAGGGTTGAGCTATAATACACTGTTTGGGTACCCAAATTTGCATGGGTGTGGGTCGGTTTGTAAGGTACTTCTTGGCGATCCAAATTTGTCGAGTGTTCGTACTCGTAGAAGAAGGTCGAGTAGACTTTGAATACTGACTCTCCTTCTGCCTTGACTTCTTCGTATCAATGTCTACGTTGTTGAAATCAATCGGTGCTTTCTGTCCTTTTGGCACCCATATTTGTCTCGTGCCGCTTGCTTTGTGATACTGATACTACTGCTTTCTTTGTGTCGTCTGATATTGTCGTCGACCTGGGTTCCTTTGTCATGGTTGACTCCTTTGTGGTTGAGGTTGAGAGGTCGGATGGACACTCTGCTTTGGAAAAGAAGGGAGGTCCAACACTTGCAAAACCTGCCCATTAGGAAGTGCTCCATTTTCTACTATTAATCTAGGCCAGTCCGCAGTAAGCGTGGAAGGATGGGCACCGCAGTTGATAGTGTCCATTTGGCCGCTGATGTAACCCTCCTGACCGCTGATGGTGTCCATTTGACCAAGCGGTTGGGTGGTTGACCCTTCTAATTTGCAGGAAGACCAAGGGAAAATCTCTTGACGTCCTTCTGATTGACAATTGTCCATAGCCAAGCCCGCATGGGTTGGTGTAGACGTGACGTGACTGATCTGACCAAAGATCTTTCGGTCTTCCATCGCATGTTGTTCATAGGGTCTAGGGTCGCGCACTTCAGGCGAACAGCCGTTAGGGAAGTCAAGCGGTATCACTCGCTTCTGAACTAAGGTTCCAATCTCTAAGCACACTAGTAGTTTCACTGTCAAGGTCACTTCGTTTATGAGAATAGGAAGGTCCACCTCACCCATGCAAGGGGTTTCCATGCCTCCTAGCCCTATGAGGTATGCCTCAATTGGCCGCATTTTTATTCTTGAGTCCTTATAGTGGGACCATCTAATCGCACTAGTTGCAGTGCCTGAATCAATTAAAGCCTTGATCTTTTGGCAAGGGTTGCTGTGCTCTGGCCTGACCAAAATGAATGGTCTCCTGTCCACTATGCTAGGGTGTGTACTTGACTTTGCTTGACACATGGCCATGGGGTATCTGGGTGATGTTTCTAGATGGCTATAATGTTCTCTCCCTAGTCCTTGTCTTCTTAACTTCATGCGCTTAATGCGTTCTATTGCTTCTGCCTGAGCTTCCGCTCGTATTCTATTTTCTTCCTCCTTACGCTTCTTTGCCAACATGAGTCGTCTAAGCATATCCTCAGTAAGAGGTTCGTGATATAACTTGACTCTACAACCACTAATGTAATTAGGCATTACATCTCCTTCTAAGGTGGCTAATTGTATTGCTCCACTTGTTGAGAGTCTGTTAATGATCATAGGTCCATAACCTCGCTTTTCTAACTTCTGTGCGTGCTGTTTGAGCATATATACTAGAACTAAATCTCCTTCTTGCAAGCCTTTATCTTTCACATGTGCATCAAAATATGCTTTCTGTCGCTTCTTAGCTGCGTATATTCCTGCTGCTGCTTTCAGTCTCATTTCTCCTAATCGTTCCAAGTCCATTATTCCTGCTGATAATTCATGGCCGGTCCACTGATGTTCTTGTGCAACCTTAAGGGTCGGTATCAAGAAGTCCAAAGGAAGCACAACATTCTGACCAAAAACCATCTAAAAGGGAGTTGCATTGAGTACGGTCTTGTAGGCCACTCGATATGCCCAAACAGCGTGGTGTAACTCTTTGTCCCAATCTGAACGTTTGTTGTTCACGAGTTTCGTCGGTACGTTACAAAGGATCTTGTTAGTGCTTTCTGCCTGACCATTGGCCTGAGGATGATATGGTGCGGATTTCTTGTGAATCACCATAAAATCCTGTAACAAATATTCAATGACTTGGTTTAGAAAGTGAGTTCCTCGATCGCTCACTAACTCTATAGGCAATCCATATCTTGTAAAGACATTTTCAAATAAGAATTTTGCAGTCGTGTGTGCATCATTCTTTTTTGTGGCTTTTGCCTCTACCCATTTGGTAAGATAATCTATGGCAACAATAATGTATTCAGCATGAGTACCTTTTGCAGGGGGTTAATGGGTCCTTCAAAATCTATGCCCCACTTAGAAAATGCACGTCCGCCCATCATGGTTTTCAATGGCATTTCATCTCAGCGAGTAGGAAATTGAGTTCTTTGGCACACATCACATCTCTTAACATAGGTATGTGCATCCATGTGAAGAGTGGGCCACCATAATCCTGCAAAGAGGATGGCTTTGATTATCCGATCTGGTCCAAAGTGACCTCCTGCAATACCCTGGTGTGCATTCTCTAGTACGCTCAAGTAATCGCTTTCATGAACACATTGTCTTAGGTATCCATCTCGTCCTCGTTTGTATAGATTGTCACCAATAAGTGAATAGTCCTGAGCTTCTTGCTCTAGACTTCGTTGTCGTGCTAAGGTCATTCCTTGAGGGAATGTTTTCGTCCTCAAGTACGTCACTAAAGGTTCACTCCAGTCTAGTGTGAGAGACACGTGATATAACGTATCATGCTCTACTGGTGGTCTTTCACAACAAACATGGCATTCTTTACACAACTTGTAGACATCTGCTTCCATTGAAGGCCAATATACTCCTAGTCTCTACAGAGTTTGCAATGTACGATGTTTCGAGTGATGTTGCTTTATTGCACCTATGTGTGCTAATTGCAACCAATTTGCATGTTCCGATTCATCTACACAACAAGCAAGAATCTTTGATTATCCTATTTATATATGCTTCCTGCTATGATTTGATATCTTTGAGACTTGGTAATCTCTCCTTCCTTGATCCTTATCCTAGGAGTCTTGGGTCCATACGTGAGAATAGGGACTATTGGCTTAGCCCATTCTGGTGCTATCTCAAGGTTAAACAAGTATGCATCGGGTAATTCATCCACTATTCCTTGAGGAGCTTCTCCTGTGGTTAGTCTCGAGAGGTGGTCAGCTCTGAGATGCATCTTTCCTTTCCTGACTACCACTTCAAAATCATACTCCATGAGTAATAGAAACCAACATATCAATCTTCCTATATTACAAGGCTTGTTGAATAAATACAGTAATGCTTGATGATCGGTAAAGAACTTGAACGTGTTTGCCAACAAATAGTGTTTGAATTTCTTTACCGCGTAGATCATTCCTAATCCTTCTCGTTCCGTCATGGTATAATTTCTTTCTGCTGCATTCAACTGTTTGGTCGCGTAAGCTATGGGGAGATCTATATTACCTTCACTCGTGGGTTATGCTAACACACATCCTATGGCATAATTGGATGCATCCACATGCACATGGAATGGTTTTCTCCAATCCGGGGTTGTCAATATAGGTGCTGAGCACAAGCGTCATTTGAGTTCATTGAATGAATTCTCACACTCCTCTGTCCATTCAAACTTGGTCAAAAGAGAGTACAGAGGCTTGGCTATGATTGCATACATGTGTATGAATCGTCTGTAATAACCGCAATGACCCATGAAGGCCTATACCTCTTTTACATTATTTGGTCTAGGTAGTTCTGCAATTACTTTCACTTTTTCCTCATCTGTCAAAATTCCATTGTTTGACACAATGTGTCCTAGAATTTTGCCTTGTCTGACCATGAAAACGCATTTTTCTGGGTTCAAACAACCTGATATTCTCGACATTTGTCAAATACTTGTCTTAATTCTCGGATATGCGTTTGTCTCACATTTGAATGTGCACATAAGTCATCGACATAGACTTCCAAATTCTTGCGTAAGAATTCCTTGAAAACATGACACATTAGTCGCTGAAAAGTAGCGGGTGCATTTGTTAAGCCAAATGGCATCACACGAAATGCAAATTTGCCCCATTCCATGGCAAAAGCCGTCTTGTGTTGATCTTCTGGAGCAATGGCTACTTGATTATAGCCTGAGAATCCATCCAGAAAGCTGTAAACTTCCTTGGCCGCAACTCTTTCCAATAAGTGTTCTGTGATAGGAAGAGGTGTCTCTAATTTTGGCGGCATTAACTTTTTTAAGGTTAATACACACACGGAATTTTCCATTCTTCTTGGGCACAACCACAATGGGGGATACCCATTTGGTATGCTCAATTTTGTAAATGAATCCTTCTTCTATCAAGAGATCTATTTCTTCCTTAATCTTCGCAGCGTAGTTATCATTGTACGTGTATGGTTTTTGTTTCGTAGGTTTTGCATTTGGAGTCATAGGGATTCTATGAGAACATATATCCGGGTCTACTCCTTTCAAATCTTTGTAACTCCAAGCAAACACATCTCTATATTCGCGCAATAGGGCAACTAATTCTTCTTCTTCTTCTGTCGTCAAATCATGCCCTATGTATGTACATTTTTCTTCTTCTCCTTCTATGGCAACTATTATTTTTTTGGTTTTCTCTCGATTATCATATACTTCTCCAATGTCAGCTTTTTTGTTAGGCATTCGTATCATTATTCGTCTATCTTATATTTCATATTTCTTAAAATTATCAGGAAGTTCAAATAGAGACTCTTCTTCCTTTGACATGGTTTCTTTCTTCTTTCTTTTCTTGCCTTCACTCTTGCTAGTCACTTGTGTGGCTATTCTCACATCATTCATAATTTCTTCGTGTGTCTGAGGGTAAGTTTCTACTTAAAATATTCTTCTTCTGATGCAAAGGGTGGGTCCATAATAATTGACTCTAAAGCAAAGTCACTCACATCCTCAAATGCATCAGTGCTTGGTTCACATTCTTCAATAATCGAGTCACACATGATTGTCTCTATCGTAAAAACTGAGATGTCATAGCCATCCTCGTCATAGTGGGGTGTCCATTGTTCTTCATTGATGGCTACATCCATGGTTGCTAGGATTTCTGCCCAACCATGAGGTTCGAATTCTGTTGGAGAAACACTCACTAATTGGACATATATTTGAGGGTCAAAGCTTTAGAAAAAACCACATGCCTATGTGAAGGGACAAATTCACAAGTGTATCATATTTGTAAAGTTAGTTCACCTTAGTTCTAGAAGTTTTTTAAAATCACGAGAATACGAAACTCTATATAAGTTAGTTTGTATCAACTGATGCGGAGAGAGAGAGAGAGAAGAAGTGGAAGAGAGAGAGAAGTGAGAAGGAGTTCATTTTTATACGACTGAGTATAGTCGGGCTTCTCTGAGCGAGAAAGCACTTGTAAGCTTCTGAGTTTTCATAGTTATGACAAGAACTAGTTAAAGTACTGTGTATAAGTCTTCTTCCTCCATCTCCAGTATTTGTCTTCTCTGTAATGATTTGAAAGGTTGAAGTTTTCCAAGCAAGTGGATGCCTGGTATCGAATGTATGTTGAAAGGTTGAGTTTTATGCGAGAAGTCAATGCCTGGCATCGAATCCTAGCTAATAAGTCCTTATCTTCATATCTTACTTTTATCTACTGATGAAGCTTTAAAAAACATGAGGTTTGTGGAGCAACTCGATGCCTGGCATCGAGTTTCAGCATAAAGTTGATGCCTGGCATCGACTTCTAGCATACAAGTGGTCTTCTTCATGTGTGTGTAAAAGAGGCAATTTCTGGTGCAAAAAAAGAGGCAAAAAAAGCTCAAAGTCGATGCCCGGCATCGACCTTGGCTGAAATTTGATGCTAGGCATCGAATTTTTATTTTTAGACACCGAAATTTACTAAAGAAGGCAAGATTTCCAATTTTAGCAAGTCATATAGGGTCATTTTGTGAAGGCCATAACTTGAGTTCTAGAGATCCGTTCCAGGCATATGATAACTTGTTGGAAAGTTCTACTCCTCTAATTTCAGCCTATAGAGTTTCATGGAGAAATAATACTTGAGCTAAGAGAAATTAGCAAAATACTGAAGGTATGTCATTTCGGTGACTAGGAATTTCTGTAGAAGCAAAGTTCTCACTTTAGGCTATCATTTCTCAAAGTTTGGAGTGGCAATGAGTTAATGGTGACCATAGAGGTGTTCTAGTGTCACATTAATTCATTTCTTGTGGTGTTTTACACATCAACAAGTGGTATCAGAGCAGAAAGATTCTTGAGAGCAGAAGACGACAAAGGTACGAGAAGTTTTGTAAAGTTTTCCATTAAAGTTTGAAAGGTGAAGCATTTGAAGACACAAGGCATCAAAAGGTTACTTCAAAAGTATCCTCATACACAAAGAACTTCAAAAGGTATTATCCTTTATCCTTTAAGCTCACAGGTTGCAGCAGAAGGAAAGAACTACGGAAGATCATATCTCCATTGACAAACTGGACAGAGATAATTACCCCGCATGGGTAATGAGAATGGAAGCCTTACTTATGAGTAAGGATATCATGGTATATGTAACAGGTGAAGAAGAGAAGCCAGTATTTGAAGATGAAAGCCGACCAAAGAAAGAGGAACTTGATGCTTTAAAGCATTGGCAGAAGAAGGATGCAAGTGCAAAAGCATACATCTACAATACAATCTCTGATCATTTGCTACCACACATCAGAGGATTGGAATCATCTGAAGATATATGGAATGCATTGGAGTATCATTTCCAAAGTACTACTAAAGCATGGAAAGCAAGTCTATGGTCAGAGTTTACAACATTCAAGAAGAAGCCAAGTCAAACCATTAGTGATTATGTCACTAAGATGAAGGATCTTGCAGATAGTCTTGGATCCATAGATGAAGATGTTGAAGATCACAGATTGATTGCTCAGCTACTTGCAGGTTTGAGAGGGGATGAAAGGTGGAAACCTTTTGTCTTATCAACAGAATTTTCATTAAATCATTATGTTCCAGATTTGAACCAGTTTCTTGGTTTGATGCTCACATATGAGCAAGACTTGAAGGGAGATGGAGATAAAGGACAAAGTTCTGCAATGTACATGAAGAACAAGAAGAAAGGAGATAAAGGTAAAGCAAAGGATGAAGAGGAGTCTAGTTCTCAAGATTATTATGCAAGAGGTAAAGGCACTGGTAGAGGAAGAGCAAGAGGTTTTGGAAGAGGAAGAGGTAATCAAAATAACAACAAAATGGCTTGCTGGATCTGTGGATTGAGTAATCATTTGGCTCATGACTGTTGGCATAACTAACAAGGATCAAACCAGAATCAAAACAACAATAGCAGAGGTCGAGGTGGAAGATATCAAAGTAATTTCCAAAGAGGTAGACAAAGTCAAAGAGGAGGCTATGGTAGAGGTGGAGGAAGAAGTTGGGGACAGAATCAATCCTACAACACCACCTACTACAACTATGCAAATGACACACAGAATGAAAGTCATACATCATTGATGATGAACTCAATCAACACATCAGATAAAGAAGATCTAAAGGTATTTTACATTGACTCTGGATGTTCTAATCATTTGTCAGGAAACATAGAATTGATGTCAGAATTGGAAAAAGGCATTTCTAGTCACACAGTTCAAACTAGTGATAATACAAGACATAGTGTACATTCAATTGGAAAAGTGAAATGCAAGAGTGGAGCAGATTTGCTAACCAATGTTTTGTATGTTCCTACAATACCTAAAAACTTGATTAGTGTGGGACAGATAGTTGAAAAAGGTTTTCAAGTCAGGTTTACAAATGAAGGAGTATTTGTTGAAGATCCAGATAATGGATATAATCAGATTGTCTCTGGTAAGAAAGAAGGTAGACTCTTTACTTTAAGAGTGCAAGGGAACATTGGTCAAGCTTTGCTCACACATGGTGAAGCAGTGATTACAGAACTTGATCTCTGGCATAAGAGATTAGGTCATTTCAATGAAAGAGGAATTAAAGCTATGGTTGCTAATCAGTCTGTACTAGGATTACCAAATGTGCAAAGTCAACATATGGTTTATAAATGTGAAGCATGTCAAATGGGTAAAGCACACAGGTTACTATTTCAGAAGAAAGGATTCAAACATGATGGAGTACTTGAGCTCATTCATACAGATGTATGGGGACCAACAAAAGAAGGATCTATCAGTGGCTCAAGGTATTATGTTCTTTTCATTGATGATACTACAAGATGAATAACATTATATGTTTTGAAGGAAAGATCAGAAGTGTTTGGAGCTTTCAAGCATTTTCATGCATATGCAGAGAGAGTTACAGGTCAAAAGCTTAAGAGACTGAGGTCTGATGGAGGGGGAGAATACTTCTCCCAAGAGTTCAATGATTATCTTTGGAATGCAGGTATTAAGAGAGAAATAACCTGCAGGTATACACCACAACAAAATGGTGTAGCAGAAAGAAGGAACAGGACTTTCGTTGAGTTTGCTAGAGCTATGCTAAAGGAGAAGAATTGTCCAAATTATCTTTGGGCTGAGGCTGTAAATACAGCTACATATCTTGTGAATAGATTACCATGTGCAGCTCTTAATGGAATGACTCCATATGAAGCTTGGTGGGGTAAGAAACCAACAACAGATCATTGTAGAGTGTTTGGATCAATTGCATATGCTTATGTGCCGTCACAACTTAGGCATAAACTTGAACCAAAGGCAGAAAAATATGTGTTCATTGGTTATGATGAAAAGCAGATGGGTTAAAGATTGTGGAATCCTCTAACCAAACAATTTATTGTTTCTAGAGATGTTACATTTGATGAACAGAAAATTTGGTATGCAGATCAAAGTCATACAGCTGAAGAATTTGAAGAAGAGGTAAGAAGATGTGAGAAAGGAAAATCAATTGTGCAGGTGAATAGAGATGAAGACTATATGCAAGCAAGTACATCCAGAAGTGGATTAACAAGAAGGAATGAAGAAGCTCCTATATTTGATGAAGAGGTGTATCCAGGCACTTATGAAGAATGTGAACCAAGAAGGTCAAGCAAGACTAGAAGACAACCAGAAAGGTATTCTTATGATACTTCTTACATAACTCAGAAGAACTATGCATATATGGTCAAAGATGATGAAGAACCTCAGAACTATGATGAAGCTAAAGGTAAGAAACAATGGGAAGAAGCAATCAAGGAAGAGTTCAATGCACTAGAGGAGAACAAGACATGGGAACTTGTTCCTAAACCAAATGGTAAGAAAGTAATTGGAAATAAATGGGTTTATAAAGTGAAGAAGCTTGCAGATGGAAGTATAGCCAGATACAAAGCTAGACTGGTGGTGAAAGGCTATGCCCAAACCTATGGCATAGATTATGATGAGACATTCAGTCCTGTAGCTAAGATGTCAACTATAAGGACAATCATTGCTATTGAAGCTTCAAAAGGATGGACCCTAAGTCAATTGGATATAAAAAATGCATTCTTGAATGGATACATATCATATGAGGTATACATGGAACAACCTCAAGGCTTTATAGATTCCAGGTATCCAAATTTTGTTTGCAGGTTGAGAAGAGCATTGTATGGATTGAAGCAAGCTCCAAGAGCATGGAACTATAGACTGGTGAAGTATCTGAATGAACTTGGATATCAAAGTTCAAAAGCAGACCCAAGTCTACTTATCAGAAGAACAAATGAAGGTACAATCTACATTTGTATTTATGTAGATGAAATTATAATCACAGGTACTTCAGATGAAGGAATCAAGGAGGTAAAGAGATTACTTGAGAAAGAGTTCAAGATCAGTGACCTAGGAAAGTTGTCATACTTTCTTGGAATGGAAGTCACTTATACAGATCATGGCATATATGTATCACAAGAAAGGTATCTTCTAAATCTATTGAAGAAGTTTGATATGGAAAATTGCAGAGAAGCTTCAACTCCACTTGAAGTTAATCACAAGCTCAGTAAATATGATGGTGCAGAATACAAAGATATGAGGAAGTATCAATCTCTTGTGGGTAGTTTGATTTATGCTACACTAACAAGACCTGATCTTAGTTATGCAGTGGGAGTTTTATCACAGTTCATGCATTGTCCAAAGGACCCACATTGGATTGCAGGTCAAAGAGTTCTCAGATATATCAAAGGAACTATAAAGGAAGGATTATATTATCCTTTTACATCTGATTTGAAGTTGAGAGCCTACAGTGACTCAGACTGGGCAGGTAACCAAGATGACAGAAGATCAACTCATGGTTACATGATATACATTGGTGATAAGCTTGTAAGTTGGTGTTCAAAGAAACAACATACAGTAGCATTATCATCAACTGAAGCTGAGTACAAAGGACTTGTGGAAGCAGCTAAGGAGGTCATATGGATGCAGACATTGTTCAAGAGCTTAGGCATTGATCAAGGTACACCTACAATACATGGAGATAATATGAGTTCACTTTATCTTGCAGCAAATCCAGTTTTTCATGCAAGGACAAAGCACATAGAGATACAGTATCATTTTCTCAGAGAAAAGGTAATGGAGAAGGAGATTGAAGTGGAGTACATTTCTACTAAAGATCAGATAGTAGACATAATGACAAAGAGCTTGGATGGTGTGAAGACCAGCAGATTCAAAAACATGGCAGGAGTAAAAGAAAAGAAGATGATATGAAGAAACAGGGAATGTCAATTAGTGATTGAGGGGGAGCTGTTGGAGAAACACTCACTAATTGGACATATATTTGAGGGTCAAAGCTTTAGAAAAAAACCACATGCCTATGTGAAGGGACAAATTCACAAGTGTATCATATTTGTAAAGTTAGTTCACCTTAGTTCTAGAAGTTTTTTAAAATCACGAGAATACGAAAATCTATATAAGTTAGTTTGTATCAACTGACGCGGAGAGAGAGAGAGAGAAGAAGTGGAAGAGAGAGAGAAGTGAGAAGGAGTTCATTTTTATACGATTGAGTATAGTCGGGCTTCTCTGAGCGAGAAAGCACTTGTAAGCTTCTGAGTTTTCATAGTTATGACAAGAACTAGTTAAAGTTATGTGTATAAGTCTTCTTCCTCCATCTCCAGTGTTTGTCTTCTCTGTAATGATTTGAAAGGTTGAAGTTTTCCAAGCAAGTGGATGCCTGGTATCGAATGTATGTTGAAAGGTTGAGTTTTATGCGAGAAGTCGATGCCTGGCATCGAATCCTAGCTGATAAGTCCTTATCTTCATATCTGACTTTTATCTACTGATGAAGCTTTTAAAAACATGAGGTTTGTGGAGCAACTCGATGCCTGGCATCGAGTTTTAGCATAAAGTCGATGCCTGGCATCGACTTCTAGCATACAAGTGGTCTTCTTCATGTGTGTGTAAAAGAGGCAATTTTTGGTGCAAAAAAAGAGGCTAAAAAAGCTCAAAGTCGATGCCCGGCATCGAGCTTGGCTGAAATTCGATGCTAGGCATCGAATTTTTATTTTTAGACACCGAAATTTACTAAAGAAGGCAAGATTTCCAGTTTTAGCAAGTCATATAGGGTCATCTTGTGAAGGCCATAACTTGAGTTGTAGAGATCCGTTTCAGGCATATCATAGCTTGTTGGAAGCTCTACTCCTTTAGTTTGAGTCTATAAAGTTTCATGGAGAAATAATACTTGAGCTAGGAGAAATTAGCAAAATACTGAAGGTATGTCATTTTGGTGACTAGGAATTTCTATAGAAGCAAAGTTCTCACTTTAGGCTATCATTTCTCAAAGTTTGGAGTGGCAATGAGTTAATGGTGACCATAGAGGTGTTCTAGTTTCACATTAATTCATTTCTTGTGGTGTTTTACACATCAACAAATTCTTCATCTAGAAATACTATAGGTGCATACACTGGGTCTTGAAGAGTTCGTGGGTGTTGTCCTGCACCTAAGGTCCTTGCTTCTAACCGTTCTTCCTCTTGTTTTGCCACTTTACTCATCCATAAATGAGTGTCCTCGTGCAACCATGAGGGGTCCGACTCTAATGAGTGTACTGATTCTGTTTCTACTGGTGTCTTATGGATGGTGTTCCATTGTATTGGGGGTACGTCTCGATGTGAATAGTCTTTAAGATTGACTTTAGTAGTCACTCCTAAATGTTGCAAGTACAAAGAACTAGTTCCCCAATCTTGTACAATTTGCAACTGACGCATGAATGGTCGTCCTAAGATCATCTCATAAGCGTGATTTTTTGCAAAGTCACAAATGGCAAAGGTATGCTCAAACTCCACACCACAAGTGGTGAGAGATATGCCTTCTAGTAAGCCTAATGGTTTTTCTATGTGTCCATCAGCCATTTGTAGCTTCATCCTGGTAGGTCTTAATGCTGGCTTACCCCAACGTTTCCATAAAGCGGTGGTAGCGATGACTACTCCGGCTCCTGAATCTAAGATGGATTTCGTGGTGTATCCCTGATGGGTTATTGGAAGATAAGTGTTACCTTCCTCTCCTTCACTTACATCTCCGATCTTTTCTACTGGTATCTCTGGTACCTTCTTGTGTGTTCCTATCTGTGAGGGAGTAGTAGCAAGCTCGGGGAATTGATTTGCCACGTGCTTCCACAGTTATGTTTTAACCTTCAATAATTCCTCAAGCGTGAGGTGACACTGAACTTTAGCGTTCTTGACCACTTCCGTGTTTCTAGGGATCACTGATTCTTCATTCCTCACTGATTAGCTAATAGACTTGGATTCCCAAGGTCCTGTGAACTGAGGTAATTCTTGTAAAGAGTTAGATTCAAATCCTGTGTGTTCACTCAGTTGCTCCTCCTCTACATCATCGTAAATAGAGGGGATGTCTTGGGGGAATTGTTCCTGCAAGTCGTCTATCTCTTGAATAGGAGGATGAGTTCCTTGTTCTTTTCTCCATTTCTCTTCTTGGATTTCTCTCAAAAATTCATGTGAATATCTATGTATGGAAGACAGGTTGTCTTGACTTTCTGTATTGGGTACTTGAGACATGGATGGTGCATTCTTTTCCGATGTCTCTGAGGCAATAGGGTTCCTATGCTGATCCTTTTTCTCTTTGCTATCGATCAAGTATTCTAGCCTCTCCATCAGTCCTTGAAAGTGTAATTCTGGTTTTGCCATGTTCTTCCAATTTAGATATCTAGAGGCTTCAAACATAGCTTGTGCTCATTCTACCATCTTCATGCAAAGTTTAGTTCGCTCAATTTCTAAGTCTGCTCGAGGGTACTTTTTACTCATTTCAGCTATTTGGGGTCCTTCTTTTATCCTAGCCTGATAGGCACGAAACATCATGTCTAAGTTTTCTGGTATGGGTTCCGCTAAAACTGATCCTGATTTCTGAGCTAGGTTCTCTTGATTCAATCCTTGTGAAGTCAACTCTAGGATTTTGGCTCTAGATTCCTTGATACTTCCTTCCAACTCAGTTATCCTTTTACTCCATTTTCTCTTAATCCTTTCTCTAGAATCTTTCCAAGATTTCGTATTTTTACTACTAGATTCTGCAACTTCACTAGTTTCGGTTACTTTCTCAGTGTTAGGCTGTTGATTCTGTAGGAGCGCCTAAGCTCTTGTTATAGCTTGGATAGGCACATATGTAGGGTTTGATCCATCTGTATTATTTACAATACCTATCACGTTGATCGGTGTCACATTTGAAGCATTAGCAGGGTTCTTAGGACAATCTTTTATGATGTGCTCTTTACCACAATCGGCACAAAAGCCTTGTATGTTATAGTACTGCGATTGTCCTGCTATTGGAGGATGTGGGCAATCCTTTATGAAATGATCTCCTTGGCACCTAAAGCATTGTCCTCTAGGGCCCTGTGGTCTTTGTTGTCTTAATTGGGGCCGCAGATTCGGGTTTGTGTACATCACATTAGCATAGTCAGGCTCCCAACTAGGTTCCAATGGTGGACTATCGTATTGATATGTCTCTACGTGTTCTGGGGACTCTGTGTAATACGCGGGTGGACTATCTACATGAGTAGAGTCAAAACTGTTTGAGTTTGGATCACTCTCAGTAATTAGGGGTGAAACGGGAACTAAAGCTCTATTGAGATTCTCTTCTGTAGCAGCATATTTCACTGAGATGACATTCGTGGGTGGGGGTGGCTACTGAGCTAAGACAGGTTGAGGTCTTTGTTGAGCCTGATATGGATAATTTTGAGGAGGCCTATAGTAATGAGGCTGAGTATTGTACTGGCCTTGATACCTACCTGGTTGTGCATATGCTGGCGGGTAGTTCTGTCTCACTGCCTGTTTGTTGTATGGGCAGTCCTGAGCCGTGTGATTTGTGTATCTTCTCTCGAATGTACAATACTAGCCACTAGGGTTGGCTAGCGATTGTGTTGCATTAGGACACACATTTGCCAAATCATTTCCACCACAGTTGTAACAACGTACGTTAGTTGTTAACCTGGGCATCTGTTTACTAGAAACTCCTAGTTTCTGGGCCACTTTTTCTGCTAGGTCCTCTATCGAGTTAGAAAATTTTGTGGATGCTAGAGATGAACAATCTGAGTCCTTGTAGACCTTTGAGAGTTCCAACTCGTCTCCTAAGTTGTCCTCAATGTCTATGCAAATTCTTACACACTGCTCTAGCATTCTGGGTTCCTTCAAGTATACATAGGAGCGTAGTTTAGAGCTCAACAAGCCGTCTAGAAATAATGACACTTGTTTGGCTTGTGAGGGTAGCTCTTGCATAGGACATCTTTCAACATATTGTCTAAACCTACGTCGTGCAAGTCTAACTGTTTCATGAGGGGTCTCTTTGAAACTATGAATCAATGATGACATGTCATGTCTGATCCCACTTTTAGAGAATTCAGTGATGAATGACTCTAAAAAGTGATGAATATCCCTAAATTGCCTTTGTTGCAATGGTTGGAACCAAGTTAAAGCGGTATTCTTGAACGTTAGTCCAAATGCGTTATATTGTGTGAACATGTCTTCTACTTGCTCTGCTCTGAGCACTTGCTTAAATTCCGCAACATGGTCGTAGGGATCTCCTGTCCCATCAAAATAATTTTTCATGGACTTCACTAACTGAGTGGGTCTTAGTATTCTTGCGTGTTCACGTGGTCTCGGTATAGGAAAATCATCTCTACCACCTGGCATTCTCTGTCTTTCCACTCTATCGGTGTCTATGGTGGTTCTATCTCTTCCTATGGGATGATTGAAGCTTACTTCCGGTCTTTCTCTGTTCTTGTCTCTCTAATTAATGTGGGCTGAGGATGTTCCTGCCCCTTGTTGGCTCGCGTTTACGTTTGTTCGAGATGGAGGGAATACCAACTCACCTCTCCATGTGTAGGTATTTCTTGCGTGGTCAGGTACCACAATACTCTTTCTGAAGTTTCATCCATGTATACAACCTTTCCAGGTGTATCTGGGTCCTTGAACTCGTAGATTATGATGGAGCCTATCTCACTAGGTTGTTCCGTTCTATATCTCCAAAATGCTTTGTCAGTTTCTTTATTTACAAACAACTCTATGCTTCTATTATCCTGAGGGGTCCAATTTGGAACTAGTACTCGTGTCAGTACAGATTTCCCTCTAGGTGTTCTAGGTTCTTCTAATGGTTCTTTTCCTTGGGATTTAGCTTCTGTCTCTAGCTGAATTACGCCAAACTCATTGGTATTGTTTGGCTGAGTACTTAAGATGTACATCGTTCCTTCTTTGTCTATGTAAGCGTCTCTCTCAAATTTCACCACTGGACGTTCCAATCTAATGGGTTGATCAAGGTTGTGCATTTGCACCACTTGTCTTTGCAAACCATCCTCATAGATGCGAGCACCTAAGCGGTTGGTTCGAAGAAATTCTAACTGAGTTCTATAGGGTCCTTCGGGTCTTTCTAAATATGCTACATTTGACCCTCCTTCTGGTCTTTCTGTGCTAAATGCCATTTCCGATTCACTCGTATCTGAGCTCAACTCGTAGGGATAATTACTATTCAATTGTTGAGCCCACGATCGTGCAGTAGTGCCTACGCTTGCTTCGGATCATCTAAGGCTTCGTCGGTCAGACTTACCTATATGTTTGCCCAATCTAAGGTTCATGAATTTACTTAGCGGCACTTCTTTGATTGTCACTGATTCTTTGTTCTTTTAATTGCTTGGTTTTTTTTTAGTTTCTATAAGTTCTTGTCTTGATGTATGTTGTAGCTCAGTGATGAGTAGCACCTCCTTTAATGTCAATCCGGGAAGACGTGAGGATGGTATGATGACCTCGAGCAAGTGAAGGCACAAGTGAGTGAGTGAGAAGCACACAAACATGCACACACATACACACACGTGCACACAAGGTAAGACAAAGAGAGAGAGAAGCAATGGAGTTCTTTTAGATTACTTTCAAAATGCTCATACAAGTTCAACTCTATTACAAGCTAGCCCCAAAAATGAGCTCTCTAGCTCTATTTATAGTTTTTGACTAGGTTTTGGCCGTGTCCAGACCTAGTGTCTGGCCTAGTTAAAAATTAGGTTCTAGGTTCCATTTGAAGGCTCAAATGGAGTCTAAAAATTATGAAAACTGGTAGGTAGCTACTTCTAATGCTTCTCAAGCTCAAGGACTCCTTGGCTTGCACAAAATGGAGCTAAAAAAATATGAAATGGTATTTACAATGGCTTTTAGTGATGAAAATCACTATTTTTATAGGGATTTCCTCTAACGATTTGACATACACATCTTCGAGCTCCCTACTTGCTCCTTCTCCTTATGTGTCCACCTCTTTGATATGCTTTAGCTTCTGGAAAAAATAATGGCCTACTTGCCCGATCTTCTTTGACTACTCCGTCTGCTTGTACCTTCTCTTCGCTCTGACTCCCTTCGTAAGCTTCCTTGGCTTGTTAGTCCTTCAGTTCCTTGACTACTGCTAACACCCCCCCCTCTCTTGTGTCTGTCGTCTCTGACATACCCTTGTTGAGTGGGTCGTTGGATGTAGTACTCCACAACGTCTATGTACTCCACAACGTCTATGGCTAAATGATGTTTCGCAATTCTCAACCCTTTGGCCAAGTCAGTGAGTAGAGCATCCCAATCTACAGGCCCGGGAACCTCTGGATGTGGTATACGTAGCTTTTTTGAATGGAGAGCTTGTTCCACGGCAAATAATTGTAATAAATGAGATGTTCTGGGAATGAATATCTCTGAATGATATTCCCAGAACCCCGTGATAAACATTTCTTCAAACGTCTGTTTGAAGCAAGCAGGTAGATACTTTATATGGGCATGCCAGGCATAGACTACGTTAATGGAGGGCATGGTGCTCATGTCATAGACAAGGTCTTGATTCCCTTCATTAAATCCAATAGCCGAAAGATGAGGTTCTTTGATGTTCTTAAATGTCCTGAATGTAATCAACATAAGCTCAAAAAGTTTTAGGCACATCTATGCCATAACATCTGGGACATTCTTGAACCGGACTGCCCAGTGTCGGATGGTTGAAATCATGTAGTTGACTGTGGGTTGGCCATTAGGAGGTGCTAGGTACACATAATTTAACCACTTTTCACATCCTTTAACCGTCAAAACTGTTTTTGTGTACTCCGGTTAAGACCTTCTTCGAAAGACAGGGCAGTAGAAGGGATTATACTTGATATATAGAGGCATGTTATTCCACGTGCGATTCATCTCAGGGTAGGTTTCAAGCAGGCAGATCCTCCAAGTAGGTTGATGTATATTCCCTTGCTTGGCACTTGCAAGTATATCATCCAGTGCAAACTGTGTCGCCGAGGTTGGTTCTTTTGTTGTACGTTGCTTGATTTCAGCATTGTAATCTGCCATTAATACACATAATGGAACATAGAGATCATCAGACATGCCAATCCACCTATGATGGTAGAGGTTCCTGAAGTAATCCGATTTAATTACAACTTCTTCCAATCGAGACATTGATGCTATCTGTACTGCAACTCTCTCATCATGGGTTGTGGCCACCTTCTCTAACCTTTGCATCCATTTAGGGGCCTCGATCTCAATGGTGTCCATTCCTTCTTTTGTTTGCTTACCCCCGGGTGTTGGCATGGGAACGTATGGGTCTTCAAAGATCTCCTCCACTTGAATTGGCACTAAGTCTTCAGGTTTTGGTTCCGCCAGGGGAGAGGGTTGACGCTCGTATTGTAGAACTCTATTTTGTAGTTCTTCTAATTCTACTCTGAGTTTTGCAACTTCTTCAGATGTGTCGGCTTCAGTTGTGACTTTGCTTGGTGACTCCTGCTGGGTTGCCAATTGCTTTAATAAGTCATCTCTTTCTCTTTCTAATGCTGCATGGGCTCCCAGGAGGTCGGCATGGGTTTCCAAGAAGATTTGCATATTTTCAGATGGAATAGCCTTGAATTTCTCTGGGTCGATTTCTTGTGGTGAACCCTCCATTGCTGCTTCCAAGTTTTCTTCGTTCTGTCTCTGTAGTCGCTTATTTTCCTCGAGTGTTGTAGACATGTGTTTCCGTAATAGGGCCAGGTTGCGTCGAAGCTTGAGGTTCTCTGTTATCTGGGAGTGTAGCAGCTCATCAAGTTGTTGTTTTTCTTCCGCATCTGGCTGGGGTGGATTGGCCACTAACTGCTCATGTTGTTCCTGTAAAGTGACATACTGTTGTTGTAGTAGCCGCTTTTCCCTTTCTAAATCAATGAATCCTGCTTGTAGCGCTTCATGGCTTCGGAAGAGGCTCGTATGCTGGTTATCAAGATGTTGGTAGTGCTGTTGTAGTTGAGACATACACTGGTACATATTATTAAATACATTATTAATAGGGGTGGATGCGGGAAGGGTGTTGAATGTAGAAGGGAAGGGAAAAGGGAATGGGAGCGTGTATGCTATGCTTGAAAAGGGTGAAGTGGGTGGTGGGGGAATGGGAGATTGTGGATGTATGGGGGGAGGGAGAGGTGCGGAGGTGGGTGATATGTCCATGAGGTAAAAAGTGGATGCGTTCGTGGGAGTGATTGTGAACATGGGAATTGTGGGTGCGGTGATGGTGGTGAAAGTGTAAAGTGGTGTGTGTAGTTGTGAATATGAACCGCCAGGAAGTGTGATCGGGGGAACGGGGTTTTCCGTGGCTGCAGTAAGAATTACAGTGTTAGTGGTAGTGTATACAAGTGAGGTGGTGATAGGGTGTGTGGTTTGTGTGGGTTGACTGACAGTCTGTGCTTCGGTATGGGCAGTGGACTCTGAGGCGGTGACAGTAGTGAATACAGTGGTAGTGGGAGGTGAAGTTGGTGGAGTTGGAGGTAGGGGTGGTAAAGGGGGTGATGGGGGTGCACTGGATGTATGGGCTTCCTCAGTTTCCCGAATGATATGAGCTGTGCCCGTGGTAGTGGATGTGATGCCCTGTGGTTTTGATACTAATATATTCATTTGCTTTCTTGATCAAGGGGGGCGTCTGCCGTATCGTCGCTTCGATCTTCTCGAGTGTGCAAGAGTTGTATGCACCGTCTCAGGTACCCCCAACGCATTAGAAATCATATCAAGGGTTGCTTGGTATTGCTCGTCCACACCTTCCTCTTCAAGGATTTGGTTCATGAGGGCTTTTCCTGTTGCCAGGGACAGTTTGTGCTGTTCTTGAACTCTGTTGATGGTATCATACAACTTTTTCAATTCCTTCATATAAGTCGGGGCACCCTCAAGTTCCTATAGAACTTCTTGTTCATATTCTTGCTCTTCTTCCTCTATTTGTCCTCCTCGTTCCTCCTCCTGCTCTTCTTCTTCTTCATCCTCCACTTCAACTACTCTTGGTTGGACTGGATGGGGTTGGTATGTGATTGTCTGTTGGCTTCTTGCCTGTTCTGCCTCGACTTCCGCATTAACAGCCTCGATTATCCTGGCTACCTCCTCATCAGTTAGGTCTTCTAATGTGAATCCGTGAGAAAACTCTAGGTCGGTTCGTATAGGTGGAAACACCAGATTCGGTCCATCAGTGCTGTGTCTTGGTAATCTGATAGTGAAGGGTTGTACACGCCTCGGAAGACGTGCAGTTGTCTCAGGTGTCAGTGTCGCACCGCGGGCTTGTGCACAGGGCATCTGAACTACGCCTCTCATTTTCTTTGATGGCGGCCCTGCGGTTGATAGTCTATGTTGAAATTCCTGTACCGTGGTCCAAATTAATGCCCTTTGAACTGGCACATCATAAGCCAAACATCTATACACAATCCTGGTGAGGGCACAACATCCATAAAGTACCGACTTTTGCTTTTTATACCACCGTTGATGTGCCAAGTGGATTTGGTCGATAATCCAATGCGGCATGTTGAATGTCAAATTGAAGGCATCTGCCAAATATAGACTGAACCATATCTTCTTGGGTGGCATGGTGAACCGCTCTTGAGCTGGGAACACGAAATGTTGCATGACCATTCGCAAGTGGATGGCGATTGTGGGTGTCATTGCTACCATGTTATTGAGCTTAGTCAGGTTCCTATTTTTCATGTTATCCGGGACCATCGTCTCTTTTTTGGTGGGGATATGCATGCCTTTCATGTCAAGAGCTTCCCTCACCAAGTTTTTCGTCAATTTGAAACGCTTTAATTCATTACCTCTGGTCAGTGATGGTAGAACGAAGGTACTATATCCCTTTTTCTCTTTACTAGGGGTCAGAGTGCTAATTAAGTAGGAACACCGTAGAAAATCTGGCTTGGGTAACTGAGCCTTGAAATAGTCGTAGAGTCCAACCTTCTTCTAGATTGGTTTCAGACCTTCATCATTTTGAAGCCTCTCAAATTCCCTGGTGAGAAAATGATATCTGCCCCATCGCCCGTTGAACTCTATCTCGGCCTCCCACATGTAAGTGCCTTCACCCAAAGAACCGGCCACATCACTGAACCAATGTGAGTTTTTGCTGACCGGCATTGTGTGCCCCTGTGGAGGATTCTGAATCGGTATGGCGTGTAATGCCCTCAATGCCACTGGGCGTTCCTTCAATTCCTCTTCAATGGGAAGACTCTCAATGTCCACGATTTGGGGGCTGGTGCCTGCCTGGGAGCTAGTTCCTGCCTCGGCCATGGTGAAGAGACTGGTCACCGGTTCTGTGAGAATAGACAAATGAATGTTAACATTGCAAATGGACACCAAGCGTTCATGTGTCCCCATTACAACAGTAACATGATTTTAGTGAGAGGTTAGTAGGTCAATAAGTGCTTGGGGATCGTGTGTGTAGTTAGTGAATGGGTATTCCTAAGAGCTAAATGGAAAGATGCGGTGTATGAGTGATGTAGTGAGTAAGTGGATATGAATTTACAAATGAGGGTCGGGGGGTTTATTACACGTTTTGGGCTTCCAAACAAACTGATTTGCTGTTGGTCTTGATTTTGTGGAGACTCTAGAGGGCTTTTCAGGAGTGTCTACTTGGAAATGAGGCTTTTTAAGGACCCATTTACAAGTGATTCTGCTTGTGCTCATGGACCAATGTGTGTCAATGCGTGTTGTATAAGAAAGGGTATCAGATGTTCGAGTGAGTGAACCACGTGATTGTGGGCTGGCCTTCATCGACTTCTTGGGTACCCAAATAGGCTTTACTTTCTTAGAAGAATTTCTAAAAGACTTCTTATTAGTGTTGTGTTGTTGATTACTAATAAGAAGTTTTGCCCGTGTGGTTGGCTTGATCGCGACAGGGTGTTTGCCTTTCCGTACCCACACTTGTTTCAATGGCTGAGACATTCTGCTTCGCACGTTCTTTTGACCTCCCGCATAGGTATTACTCTGCTCCATCTATATTTGATCTGCCTTTGGTTGCTGCATCCCTCTGGTCTCTGGAAAAGAAGGGAGTTCCGTTGCACCCCTGACTTCTTTATTGAAATCATCATTCCTCTGCATCACACAGTTTTGGACAAGAACAACATGGTCATCTTCATGTGTACCCCTGGAAGGACCAGGAGTGTGTGCGTTGTCTAATTCCTTGAGTGCTTTATTTTCTAACTCAATTGTAACGTGATTCTGATTTACCCAGACCTGAAGGAGTCCACTTCTCAGGTTTAGGTTGACTGCATGATCATAGATCCAGTCTTGACCCAAGACAAAAGGCTCCGTGAGGTCCTCATCTTGACACACTAGCACTTTAATTGTCATTACTTCGTCTTGAATGTAGAGGCGAAGTTCCACCTTGCCCATGCAAGGGGTTTCCACACCTCCCAATCCTATGAGATATGCTTCTATAGGATTGACAATTAATTTCAACTTTTCACAGTAGGAAAATTTAACAGCACTAGTGGCTACACCTGAGTCAATCAAGTCTCTTACAGTCCTTGCACCCTTTCCTTGTCCTATCTCTAAGGTTACAAAAGGTTGTCTATCAATTATTCTATGAGAACTTATTCCTGAGACTTCACACATTTCCATATGATAACCCGGGTCCGCATAGTCATCTACCCTGGCTTGATCTCTACCCAGTCTTCGCAACCTCATCCTTCGGATGCGTTCCAATGCTTCCGCCTGTGCCTCTTCGCAAACTTGTTTTTCTTCTTCCTTGCGTTTTTTGGCAGTGTTAAGTCGATTTAGCATCTCTTCAGTCAGAGGTTCCTGATATAACTTGACTCTGCACCCGCTTATGTAGCTAGGTAGAATATCACCCTCTAATGTGGCTAGTTGTACTGCTCCACTCGTTGAGATCCTATTGATGATCATAGGTCCATAGCCCTGCTTCTCTAATTTTCTCGCATGTTGTTTCAGGGTGTATACTAAAACCAAATCTCCTGCATTCAATCCTTTATCCTTCACATGGGCATCAAAGTACGCCTTCTGCCTTTTCTTAGCTGTATATATTCTTGCTGCAGCTCTTAGTCTTGTTTCACCTAATCGTTCCAGGTCAAAAATTCTCGAAGAGAGTTCATGACCCATCCACTCATGCTCCTGTGCTACTCTCAATGTGGGAATCAGGAAGTCCAAAGGTAGCACCGCATTTTGGCCAAATACCATCTGAAAGGGTGTGGCTTGGAGTACCGTTTTATAGGCAACTCGGTATGCCCAAACAGCATGGTGTAGTTGTTTGTCCCAATCAGAGCGTTTATTATTCACTAATTTGGTAAGCACGTTGCATAGGATCTTATTTGTGCTTTCAGCTTGGCCATTAGCTTGTGGGTGATAGGGGGCAGACTTCTTGTGTACAACCAAGAACTCTCGGAGCAGATTTTCAATAACTTCATTCAAGAAGTGAGTGCCTCTGTTGGCATACAAGTCAGATGAAGAGCATACTAGCGCAACGGAGGAGTCATGCACAATACGGCAACAAGGCCCAATCATTTTTTTTTTCTTTTTTTTTTTTTTTTTTTTATATATCTATTTTTGGCATGTTTTTGAGCTTTTGTTGCAGGAATTAGCTGTACCACCTTCCCCGGCAATGGCGCCAAATTTGGTGTCACTCTAGCACAATGGTGAGTACCAACGTGAGAAGATCCACCTCATAATTGTCAATCCGTGGAGACGTGAGGACTAGTATGAAGACTATGAGCAAGTGAAGGCACAAGTGTGTGAGTGAAAAGCACACAAGCATGCACACACATACACACACACGCACACACAAGGCAAGGACAAGGAGAGGAACAATGGAGTTCTTTGCATTAGTCAAAAAGTCTCTTACATAAGCTCAATTCACAAACAATCTAACCCCAAAAATGAGCTCTCTAGCTCTTTTTATAGTTTTCTAACTAGCTTTGGTCTTGTCCAGACCTAGTGTCCGGCCTAGTTAAAAATTAGGTTCTAGAGCCTATTTGAGGGCTCAAACAGAGTCTAAAAATTATGAAAATTGATATGTAGCTAGTTCTAATACTCCTCAAGCTCGAGGACTCCTCGGCTTGCACAAAATGGAGTCTATTCTACCAAAAACGGAATTTACAATGTTTGTGTAGTGATTAAAATCACTTGAGTTGTGAATGGTCCATGGGAAAAAATGATTGGGCCTTGTTGCCGTATTGTGCATGACTCCTCCGTTGCGCTAGTATGCTCTTCATCTGACTTGTATGCCAACACTCCCCCCTTCCTAGCGTCTGTCGCCCCTGACAGACCTCTGTTCTATCGGGTGGTCGATATAGTATTGGATGACATTGGTGGCAAGTTCGTGTTCTCCTATCCTTAAGCCTCTTGCTAGATCAGCTTCCAATGCATCCCAATTTATTGCGCCAGGGGCCTCTGGTTGCGGGGTGGTGTAGTACTCAGAGTACATTGCTTGTTCACAAGCAAAGAGATGGAGCAGGTGTGTTGGCATCGGTGCAAAGATCTCCGAGTGATACTCCCAGAACCCTGATCTGAACATTTCTTCGAAGGTCTGTTTGTAACATGCAGGGAGATATTTGATGCGTGCATGCCAGGCGTAAGCCACACGAATACTGGGGGTGGTGCTCATGTCATACACCAAATCATAATTTCCATTGCTAAACCCCGAGAGGCGTATCTGTGGTGCGGCTGCATTTCTAAAAGTTTTCAGGACTGCCTGCATCATATCTAAAATTTTAAGCATCATTTGAGCTGCTACATCTGGCATGGGCTTCAATCGCGGCATCCAATGGTGAATTGTTCCCATCATGTATGCTACCGACGGTGGTCCCTGTGGTGGCGCAATGTATGGGTAGTTCAGCCATTCCTTGCATTGCGCGTTGTTCTGCACTTTGATATTGAATGCCTTCCAAGACCTGCGGCGTGGAACTGGACCGTAGCATGGATTATATAGGAGATGTAAAGGCGCATTGTTCCATGTGCGTAGCATTTCTGGATATGTCTCTAGAAGTTTCTGCCGCCAGGTGGGTTGACGAATTTTGCCTTTTTGCGCCTCTGGAGGAAGGTCTTCGGGTTGAAATTGGGTAGCAAAGGTAGGAATCTGACCCGTGACTCTCTGTATTTCTGCATTATAATCAGCCAAGATAATATAATAAGGCCTGTATTGGAGTTCGGATGAGAGGATAAGGCGTCTCGATGAGAGGTTTTTGAAGTAAGCAGATTGTAGCACAGTTTCCTCTATGACCCTCATGGCCTGATTTTGCACTACTGTGCGCTCTTCGTGAGAACTCCCGATTTCCTCCACTTGACGTAGCCATGGAGGCCGTGGTGCCTCGAATGTGTCCTGAGCTTCTTCCGTTTGTTGGCCTCCTGGGAAGGGTTGTGGATCGTAATCTCTTCAAATGTCTGTTCCACTGGAATTTGTACTACTTCTTCGTCAGTGGGAGCCTCTGGAGGGGAAGGTGGTCTCTCATATTGTAGTAGACGTGCTTGCAGTTCGGTGACCTGTTTCTGGAGATCTTTTAAGGCTTCTGAGTCTGTGAGAAGTGAAGCCGCGGAGGGGGTGGTTGGAGAGGCAGTTGTTGTTTCTTTTTGGTGTTTCTGCTTCAGTTATCCCAGTTCCTCTGATAGCTGGTCATGTGCTTCAAGCAGCATGGCATAGTCTTCCAATATGATCTTGATATTATCGGGGGTCACTGCTTGAAACTTTGATGGGCTGATGGGTGCCCCAGGTGTGCTTTCAATAGCTGCTTCTAGGTTCTCTTGATTTTGTACTTGCAGACGTCGATTCTCTTCCTGAGCGGCCGCAAGATGTCGCTTGAGTAGGGCCATATTTCGCTGAAGCTTTGAATTCCGTTCCAGCTGTGTCCATAGGTGACCTTCTACTACCTGTATCGCTTCCTGATCTGTGTTCTGTAACTGTACCTCCAATATGCCATGAGCCTCTTGGAGAGTTTGGAATTGTGTGTGGAGGCGAGCATTTTCCTCCTCTAGTGCAGCAAGGCGGTGCTGTAGTGTCTCTGAGTGCTCGTGCAGGCGTTCATTCTGTTGCTGGAGCTGATTGTAATCTGTCCTTAAGTTTGATATACAAGCTAGCATGGTGTCCAATGCATTTCCTATAGATGAGTGGGTGGTGTTTACAGTGGAAGATGCATGGGAAGGGAATTGGGGAAGGGGAAGAGTGAATGATGTGTCTATTGAAGTCGTGTGTGTGGGTGAAATTGGTGGAGGGGGAATGGGAGGAGGTGGAATCGTGGGGGGAGGTGCCGTGGGTGGTGAAATGTCCATGCTTTCAGGAGTGGGTGCGAGTGTGGGGTCTGCCATATACATTGGAATGGTAGGTGGTGTGTGCGTGAAAGTGGTGAATAGATGAGAAGTGGGGTGGGGAGCTGAAAAGAAAGGAAATGGTTGAGACCTGGGTTGAAAAGTTCTAGCAAGGAGGTTATGGAGGGATTGTAGAAATGGAGAGATGGAGGTCGGGGGTTGAGGTCGTAGATTTGAGGAGGGCATCACGGGTTGCGTGGTAGCAGGAAAACCCATGAATGTGGATCTAGGGTCAGGATGACCTATGGCTGAGGGCATGGGGGATGGTTGTCCTAGGGCAGGCTCTATGAGCGGTTCGGTGGATTGTGTAGTGATGGGGGTTGCTTCAAAGATTGGGTTATCGGAGGTAGAGAATAGGGTTGAAATAGAGATGGGAGTACGGAAGATCAAGGTTGGTTCGGTGGGTTGAGTGGTCGAGGTGACTTCCACTGTTTCTGCTCTAGGAGGCGATGGTGGGGGTGTGGGTGGTAGTGGCTCGGTGGATTCCTCATGGGTGACTGGGTGCTCTTGGCTAGTCGTTTCGGTTGCTTGGGCGGTTGTCCTGATGGGTTTAGATGTAATAGTTGGCTCTTCTGCAGTTGTAATGGGAATCTGGATATTCTTACCTGAGCGTGGTCGTGTCTGGAACCTTCGTGGATCATATTGAACTAGAGACCTCCTAAAGGCAGTGCGCGCTGCTTCCACTACCCCATATGTTTCTGCCATCAATAAGAGACCTTCCCTATATTCTGAGTCAACTCCTGCTTCTTCCAACAGCTGAGTCATGAGTACTCTACTGCTCTGTTCGGTGAGCAGTTGTTGCGATCGCACTCTTTCCATAATTTGATACAGCCTTCGGAGTTCTGCTGTATAGGCTGGGGCTTCAGTGGTCTCCTCTTCATAAGCTCCTTCTTCTTCTAGGTGTCCTTGTTGTTGACCTTGCTGAGCATCGCTCCAATGTACATGTCGGCCGTCTGTAGATTTTCTTCTTCTTCGTGAAGATGTGCCTTGTTCCTCTGTATCTGAATAAAACTCCACATCAGAGAATTGTGTACTTTGTAAGAATGCTTCGAAGTCCTGGGGGTCCATTCCTTCAGCATCTCCAGTTGCCGCAAATTCAAATTCAGGTGGAGCAGGAGGAGCTGAAGGGGTAGCTTGTGTCGTAGTTTCAGATCCCGACCTGGGTATCCTAATGGTAAAGGGAGGTACAGTGGTCTCCCTTCGTGGCGATGCTTCCGGAGTAGTCAGAACTTCCCTTGTCTGGACACAAGGGATCGCACCCTTCATGCGCTTGGATTGATGTGTGGACGTCTTGAGCTTCTTAAACATTTGTAATTGTGCCCAAGTTAAGGCACGTTCAATGGGAACATCGTATGCTAGGCACCGGTAAATAATGCGTGTGATTGCACAGCAGCCGTTCATCACTAATTTCCTAGAAGACCTTTTATTTGCTTCATACAATTGATCTATAATCCATACCGGTAGCTTAATTGGTAACGCACCTGCTTCCGCTAAGTAGAGAGCGAACCAGATTCTCTTGTGTGGTTGTGTGAAGCGGTCTTGGCCGGGGAAAGCAAAATGTTGCATGCACATACGGAGAGGGATGGACACGTTTGGTGTGAGTGCTGCCATGTCTTTAAGCTTCAATAGTTTCCTATCCTTCATGTTAGTAGGAACGAGGGCATCCTTTTCAGAGGGTACATGTGTGTCGTGCATATTCAAAGCGTCGCTCACCAACTCCACAGTAAGCTCAAACCTCTTCAACTCGTTGTTGCCCAGCAAGGAAGGAAGAACAAATGATCCGGGTTTGTCCTTTTCTTCATTTGCTTGTAATGTGGAGACCAAATAGTAGCATCGAAGGAGATCTGGTTTAGGTAGTGGTGCTTCAAAGTATTCTGCTAGCCCTGCACGTTGCCATATGGTCTGGAGATCCTCGGTGTTCTGTAGAGTCTCAAACTCCTTGGAGAAAAATTGAAATCGAACCCATGATCTGTCATACTCGCACTTAGGTTCCCATATATACTTGGCCTCTCCTAATGGACCTGGCATGCCATTGAACCAATGAGAATTGGCATGGACTCTGTGGCCAATGTCATATCTTGAGGGAATGTTCTCGTCCTCAGGAAATCTACTAATGGTTCACTCCAATCTGGCACTATGGACACTTGATAAAGAGTGGCATGCTCCACAGGTGGTTTAGTGCAACAGATTGGGCATTCCTTGCACAACTTGTGGACATTAGCCTCCATAGTCGGCCAATGCACTCTGAGTCTCCTTAGAGTCTGTAGGGTTTGTTGCTTTGAGTAGTGTTGCTCTAATGCACCTACATGTGCCAATTGCAACCATTTAGCGTACTCATCCTCTTCCACACAAGAAGCTAGGATCCCTTGATCTGTGTGCTTGTACATACTTCCTGCCATGATCTGGTATTTTTGGGCTTTTATTATCTCCCTATCTTGAGTGTTTATGACTGGGTGATTGGGCCCATATGTCAATACTGGCACTAGTGGCTTAGCCCACTGAGGTACAACCTCCAAATTAAACAAGTAAGCATCAGGAAGGTCATCTGACACTCCTTGTGGGGCTTCTCCAGATGTGAGCCTAGAGAGGTGGTCTGCTCTCAAGTGAGTCCTCCCTTTCCTTACCACAACTTCAAAATCATATTCCATTAGTAAGAGAAACGATCTTACTAATTGGCCTGTATTGCATGGTTTGTTTACCAAGTACAATAATGCCTGATGATCGGTAAAAAACTTAAACTTATTGCAAGCAAATAGTGTCTAAACTTTTTAACTGCATATACCATGCCTAATCCCTCTCGTTGAGTGGTGGTATAATTTCGTTCAACTGCATTCAACTATCTACTAGCATAGGCAATTGGAAGATCCATATTACCTTCGCCCGTAGGTTGTGCGAGTACACACCCAATAGCATAATTGGATGCATCTACATGAACATGAAAAGGCTTATTCCAATCTGGTGTGGTCAAGATTGGTGCTGAACATAATCGCCATTTAAGCTCATTGAAGGAATTCTCACATTCATCAGTCCACTCAAAGTTGGTCAAAAGTCTGTACAGAGGCTTTTCTATGATGGCATACATGTGTATAAACCGTCGGTAATAACCACAATGCCCCATGAAAGCTTGTACTTCCTTGACATTCTTTGGCTTAGGTAGCTCGGCGATGGCTCTTACTTTCTCTTCATAGGTGGATATGACATTCTTTGACACTATGTGTCCTAGAATCTTGCCTTGCCTGACCATGAAAACACACTTTTCTGGGTTCAAGCAGACTTGATACTCTCGACATTTGTCAAAGATTTGTCTGAGTTCAGGTATATGCGTCTGTCTAATGTTGGAATGAGCATAGAGATCATCAACATAGACCTCTAAATTCTTCCTCAGGAACTCTTTAAACATGTGACACATCAATCTTTGGAAGGTTGCAGCAGCATTGGTAAGCCCAAATGGCATTACTCGAAAGGCAAATATGCCCCATTCTGTGGCAAAAGCTGTCTTATGCTGGTCTTCCGGAGCAATGCAACCTGATTGTAGCCCGAAAATCCATCAAGGAAGCTGTAGACTTCCTTGCCTGCTACCCTTTCTAGTAAATGCTCGGTAATTGGAAGTGGATAGTTATCTCGAATTGTGGCTGCATTAACCTTCTTCAAGTTAATGCACACACGTAGCTTTCCATTCTTCTTGGGCACAACTACAATGGGGGATACCCACTCAGTGTGCTCAATTTCATAGATGAATCCAGCTTCCACCAGTCTATCTATCTCCTCTTTTATCTTGGCAGCATAATTATCATTATATGTGTATGGCTTCTGCTTAGAGGGTTTCGCATCTGAGGTCATGGGAATCGTGTGCGAGCATATGTCAGGGTCTACACCTTTCAGGTCCTTGTAGCTCCAAGCGAATACATCTCTGTATTCTCTTAGCAAGGCTATCAATTCGTGCTCTTCTTCTTCCGTCAGGTCATGTCCTATGTAAGTGCATCCCTCCTCTCCTTCTTCCAGAGCTACCACTATTTTCTTGGTGGTTTCTTTGTTATCATAGGCCTCTCCTGATTGTGCCTCTCGTTTAGGCATTCTGATCATGACTCTCCTGTCATCTATCTCATACTTTTTAAAAATTTTCGAGACCTCAAACAAAGATTCTTCTTCCTCTGGGGGGACTTCTTTCTTCTTCCGTTTCTTGCTATCATTATTAGCAATCACTTGTGTGGTTAATCGTACATCGTTCGTTATCTCTTCGTGTCTTTGAGGTTGGAATTCTACTTCATAGAAGTATTCTTCATCTGATGCAAAAGGTGGGTCCATAATGATTGACTCTAGATCGGAGTCACTTGCGTCCTCAAATGCATTAGGGCTAGGTTCGCACTCTTCTAAAACCACATCTCCCATGATTGGCTCTATGGAGAACACTGAAATGTCATAGCCATCCTCATCACAGTGGGTTGTCCACTGTTCTTCATTGATGGCTACATCCATTGTTGCTAGAATTTCTGCCCAACCATGAGGTTCAAACTCTTCATCAGGAAATACTACAGGCGCATAGGCTAGGTCTTGAGTTGATCTATGGATTTCCTTTGCACCTACCTCTCAGGCTTTTTCTCTCTTCTCCTCTTCTACTACCACTTTGCACATCCATAAGTGGGTGTCTTCATGCATCCATGAGGATCCTGATCCTATGGAATGCACTGACTCTGTATCATCTTTAGCTCTATGGATGGGATTCCATTGGATAGGAGGGACATCTCTATGAGAGTAATCTTTGAGATTCACTTTGGTCGTAACACCTAAGTGTTGCAAGTACAAGGAATTGGTTCCCCAATCCTGTACTACTTGCAACTGTCGCATGAATGGTCTTCCCAAAATCATCTCATAGACATGATTTTTGCTAAAGTCACATATAGCAAATGTGTGCTCAAACTCTACACCACAAGTAGTGAGAGTTATTCCTTCAAGTAGTCCTAAAGGCCTCTCTATGTGACCATCCGCCATCTGCAATTTCATCCTCGTGGGCCTGAGTGCTCGCTTGCCCCAACGCTTCCATAGGGAAGTGGTAGCAATTGCAACTCCTGCACGAGAGTCCAGAATTGCCTTGGTTGTGTATCCTTGATGGGTGATGGGAAGATAGGTGTTTCCTTCTTCACCTTCACTCATATCTCCTATCTTGTCCAAAGGTATCTCTAGCACTGTTCTATGGGATCCTACCTGGGAACAATGTTTTGCTATCTGTGGTACTTGTTTGGCTACATGCTTCCATAGCTCTGGCCTAACTTTGAGTAGCTCTTCTAAGGTGAGGTTGCACTGCACTTTAGTGTTTTTCACTACCTCTGTGTTCCTAGGTATGACTGAGTCTTCGTTTCTTACCATGATTGTGGGTGCTCTCATACAAGTGGACTTGGCTTCCCATGGGCCTGTGAAATGGGGTAGTTCTTGTAAAGAATTAGACTCAAAGTCTAATCTCTCTTGAGATTGAGTGCTCTCTTGCTCTTCATAAATGGATGGGATGTCTTGTGGGAATTGGTCATGTGCATCATCCACAAGTTCAATGGGAGGAGGGACTTCACTTTCTTTAGCCCATTTGTCTTCTTGAATCTCTGGGAGGAATTCTAGTGTGAACCGATTCATAGAAGAAGATGTGTCTGGCTCCGTAGAGTTAGGCACATAGGCTTCCTGGGCAGGAAGGCTTGCCCTCATACTTGCCTTTCCCTTACTTGGAGGGGTGGGTTCCTTTTCTGATTGTGCAATTAACCTCTCCAATCTTTCTAGCAGTCCATCAAAGTGCAACTGCGTCTTAGCTGAACTAGAGATGTTGAAGAGGCGACTGGCTTCAAACATGGTTTGAGCCAATTCCACCATCTTACCAGAGATTTTGGTTTGTTCAAGCTCTAGTTATGCTTTCGGGTAACACTTTTCATGATCAGTTACGGTTGGCCCTTCTTGGATTCTGGCTTGATATGCCTTAAGCATCATGTTAAGGTCCTCGGGAGTGGGATCTGCTAATACTGATCCTACTCTAGGGGGTGGTGGAGCAGCATGAGGCGGGTTGGAAGGTGGTGGGTCGGATGGAGATGGGAATGGTGGAGGTGGGGTAGTGTGAGAGGGAGTTTGAGATGTAAGTTCAACTATCGTGGCTTTTGTTTCTCTTAGGCTTTCCTCGAGTTCACTCATTTTCTTAGCCCATTGCCTCTTCATTCTTTCTCTACTATCTCTCCAGGCTCTAGTTCTCTTCTTGGTTATGCTCTCAGTTTCACTAGCCTTTGAGCTCTTTTCCTGGCCTACCCCTTGGTTTTGCTGCAATGCCTGAGCTCTAGTGACTACCTGTACTGGTGTAGTGGACGTCACACTTCCTGTAGAGTCTACTACTAACCCAATAACATTGATAGGAGTAATTTTTGGCATATTATTGGGGTTCTTTGGACAATCTCGTAAGAGATGCTCCTTTCCACAATCTTGGCAAAATCCTTGAATTGTCACTGACTGGGGTTGTGTAGATGGAGGTAAGGAGCAATCACGAATGAGGTGATCTCCTTGACATCTGTAGCATGGTCCTCTAGGGAATGGGGGTCTTACCTGCCTAGGTTGGGGTCTAGAGTTAAGGTTTGTGTACATTACATTTGTGTACTCTGGCTCCCAACTAGGTTCACTTGGTTCCTCACTATAGTAGGACTCACCATGTTCAGGAGATTGCATGTCGTAAGCCTGGGGACTATCAATATGTGTAGAATCAAAGCTATGGTCACTGGGATCACTTTTGAAAGCAATGGTGTTACTGGCACTATAGCTCTATTCAAATTCTCTTCTGCAGCTGGATACTTTATCCGAATTACATTAGCTGGGGCAGGGGGTTGTTATGCTAACACAAGCTGAGGCCTTTGTTGGTTTTGGTATTGTGGCTGGTAGGTTTGTTGAGGCCTAGCATACTGTTGTGGTGATTACTGGTTCTGGTATCTTCCTTGTTGAGGGTATGGTTGTGGGTACGTCTGCCTAACTGCTTGCTTATTGTAGGGGCAATCTTGCGCGGTGTGATTTGTGTACCTCCGTTCTATGGTGCAGTACTGGCTACTAGGATTTACTTGGGGTTGAGCCATAATGGGACATACATTCACCATGTGGTCACCACCGCAAGTATAGCATCTCTTTACTGGGGCAAATCTTGGAATTTGTTTACTAGAGACACCTAATTTTTGAGCTACTTTCTCTGCTAATTCCTCGATAGATGTGGATTGTGTGGAAGAGAGGCTAGAAGCACTATCTAAATCTTTGTAGATTTTGGATATCTCTAGTTCCTCCCCTAGGTTATCCTCAATGTCAATGCACATGCGTACACACTCTTCTATAGTCCTAGGGTCCTTCAAGTACACATATGACCTCAATTTGGTACTTAGTAATCCATCCAAGAATAAAGCCACTTGTTTGGCCAGTGTGGGTAACTCAGGAACAGGGCATCTCTCAAGATACTGCCTAAATCTTCTTCCTGCAAGTCTCACGGTCTCTTGAGGGGTTTGCTTGAAGCTATGTATCAATGAGGAAGTATTATGCCTTATGCCACTTTTAGAGAATTCAGTGATGAAAGCCTCTAAGAGTTGGTCTATGCTCCTGAACTGTCTCTCATTCAATGGTTTAAACCACGTAAGGGTTGTGTTCCTAAGGGTTAGAGCAAAGGCATTATACTGCGTGAATAGGTCCTCAACTTGCTCAGCTCTCAAGACTTGCCTAAACTCGGCCACATGATCATATGGGTCTCCTGTGCCATCGAAGTAGTTCTTCATGTACTTAACCAGATGTGTAGGTCTCAGGGTCCTCATGTGCTCTCTAGGTCTTGGTAGAGGGAATTCATCCGCATTCCTTTGGTTCCTTGGGGCTCTAAGTCCCTCAGGTTCCACTCTATTTGCTTCCGTTCTCGTTCTTTCTCTTCCCACTGGGTTGGCAAAGCTTACCTCCGGTCTATCTCTATGTCTGTCTCTTTGAGCTCCGTGAGCTTGGGATGTTCCAGCTCCTAGGTGACCAAAGGACACATTCGATCTTGGTTGGGGGAAAATAAATTCACCTTTCCAAGTGTAAGCATGCCTATCATTTTCTATAACCACAAAGATCCTCTCTGAGGTGTGATCTAAGTAGGTCACTCTGCCTGGGCTATCAGGATCCTTGAACTCATATATCATGATTGTTCCTACCTCATTTGGCTGATTAGATTTATACCTTCAAAAGGCTTCATCAGTCTCTCGGTTCAGGAGTAGATCTATGCTCTTATTGTCCTGGGGAACCCACTCGAGATGGAGGATTCTAGTAAGAACGGATTTTCCTCGAGGGGTCCTAGGCTCTCCTCCTATATTCCCTTGCTCTAGGTCACCTATGTCTGCCTCAGGGATCACATTCCCGAATTCATCAGTCCTGTCTGGGTGACTAGTGACTACATATATAGTTCCTTCTTTGTCCAAGTATGCTCCGTTTTCAAACTTGACTGCTGGATGTTCCAGTCCAATGGATTGGTCAGGGTTTTTGATTTGGACCACAGATCTTCCTAGGCCGTCCTCATAAATGCTAGCACCTAATCGGTTGGTCCTAAGGTATTCCAACTGCGTCTTGTAGGGGCCTTCCACCCTATGCAAATATGACACACCTGAACTTCTTGTAGGTCTTTCCATACCGTGGGACATCTCTGACTCACTAGTTTCAGAGCTAGGGTAGTGCGAATAATGGCTCAACTGCTGGGCCCAAGACCTAGCAGTATGATTGACACTAGCCTCTGAAGATCTAAGACTCTGTCTATCTCTTCCTAGGTGTCGTCTTGATCTTAGGTTCATATGCTTAGCTGAGTAATCCCAATTTTTACCCAAGGTACAACCTCGTTGCTGAGTTCTTTTGTATCAGTCACTTGATTCTTTTTAGTTGATTATCGTGTTTATGATCTTGTCTGATATCACGTCGTCAGGAACACTTGAGTTAATTTCCGCACTTGAATGTTAGTTAATTTCCGCACTTGAATGTTGATCGTCTCACGTTAGGTTCTTTTCCTTTAAAATTGTCGGTCACGCACAGGTTAACTCTTGACTTGAACTTGATTTCTTAGATAGTCTTGACTTGTCTCATGCCTATCGTTGCCCTGACTTACTTCTAGCACTATTCGTACTTAGCCTAAGCTAGGAATTGACAGAGGGAGTTGAGAGTATTCCAACCTCTCTTGCAGATCCCGTGCTCTTTTGGTGCTCAAGAACCCAGTTCTCAAGCTTGCAGATTACCCTTGCTTTGGATGCCTTCTAGTGCTCTCAGTGGACTTGTAAAAGTCCCAAAGTTAGCTCAAGACTTAGATTCAAAGGGCACAAAAAATCACTTTCATTCATGTAACTCAAAGATCAACTATTCTTTTGGTTTTATGGAAAACAACCCTGAAAACCCCTTAGCTTTTCTTCCCCTGGATATAGTCCTCTTAAAAATACTATGGCTAATAACCCTGATATTAATTTTACCGTAACCAATGGAAGTTTTGGTAGTACTCCCCACGAGCTTTCCAACAAAACAAGAATCACAGCAAACGGATTTCGTATGAGAAAGTTATGATAGTTCAGGGTTTTGGGGTTAAAACAAGGCTCAAACAGGCTGACAAATCCCAGGATTTTTCTCAAAACACACTTGTAGGGACCTCAAAAATCACTAATTGGTTGATAAGTATGCCAAAATTACCCCAAAACTTGGTATTAAAAATCCTAGAAATTTGGCCGAAAAAGCCTATCAATCGCGATCGACAGGTCTGTCAATCGCGATTGACAGAGGTGTCCGTTCGGCCTGTCGGTCGCGATCGACACGTCAGTCGCGATTGACAGTGTCAATCGCGATTGACAGAGTCGATCATGGGTCCTGTCAATCGCGATCGATGGTGTCAATCGCGATCGATGGTATCAATCGCGATCGACACTTTTTCCGGGATTTTTGCCGTGATTTCAGTCAATTGGGGATGTGTCCGTCACGATGGACACGTGGCAACGCGAGAAATTCAGTCAATCGTCAAAATTCAGTTGGTCGCGATCGACAGTGTCAATCGCGACTGACAGAGGTGTCAGTCATGGCTGTCGATCGCGATCGATGGTGTCAATCGCGATTGACAGGGTCAGTCGGTCGTCTCTGTCCGTCGCGATCGACAGAATTTGTCGATCGTGGCTGTCGGTCGCGATCGACGGTGTCAATCGTGACTGACAAAAAAACACGGAATTTTTTAGTTTTTTCTAGTGATTTGGAATGTGCTCCTTGTGCATGTCATTGTGGTGTGCTTTGTTTTACCAAATGAGCGATTTTTTTGTCGATCGCGATCGATAGAGGTCTGCGACATAGAGACAGTTTCGAGCTTGTCCGTACCTGCGCAGCGTGCTGGAGGGGATGATACAACTGTACCTGCAAGATCACTCACAAAATAGACAGAAAAACAATGCACACAATTCGCTCTCTCGCTCTCTCTCACAGGTGGAATGAAGGAAATGGAAGGGAGAAGGTGATATGATCAAAAAACTAAAATTTTTTGCGATGATGGAAATGGAGATCGGATATGGTGAGGATGATGATGGTGATGATGATGGTGATGATGATGGTGAGGTAAGAAAGAGAAAAATAATGAAAGTAAAGAAATTACCTACAACGCCAATGTCTCAAATCTACGTCTTACCATCACACGCTCGTCCTCAAAGCTCGATCCCCGGCAACCGCACCAAAATTTGGTGTAGCTTAGTGATGAGTAGCACCTCCTTTAATGTCAATCCGGGAAGACGTGAGGATGGTATGATGACCTCGAGCAAGTGAAGGTACAAGTGAGTGAGTGAGAAGCACACAAACATGCACACACATACACACACGCGCACATAAGGTAAGACAAAGAGAGAGAGAAGCAATGGAGTTCTTTTAGATTACTTTCAAAATGCTCATACAAGTTCAACTCTATTACAAGCTAACCCCAAAAATGAGCTCTCTAGCTCTATTTATAGTTTTTGACTAGGTTTTGGCCGTGTCCAGACCTAGTGTCCGGCCTAGTTAAAAATTAGGTTCTAGGTCCCATTTGAAGGCTCAAATGGAGTCTAACAATTATGAAAACTGGTAGGTAGCTACTTCTAATGCTCCTCAAGCTCAAGGACTCCTTGGCTTGCACAAAATGGAGCTACAAAAATATGAAATGGTATTTACAATGGCTTTTAGTGATGAAAATCACTATTTTTATAGGGATTTCCTCTAACGATTTGACATACACATCTTCGAGCTCCCTACTTGCTCCTTCTCCTTATGTGTCCACCTCTTTGATATGCTTTAGCTTCTTGAAAAAATAATGGCCTACTTGCCCGATCTTCTTTGACTACTCTGTCTGCTTGTACCTTCTCTTCGCTCTGACTCCCTTTGTAAGCTTCCTTGGCTTGTTAGTCCTTCAGTTCCTTGACTACTGCTAACATATGCGTCAGGAATCGACTTTCTGTGGTACTTTTGAGTTCTCGTTCCATCAGAATTAAGTTCTTTTCTTTAGGTTTTCGTATCACACACCTTTGTCTTTAGTCTTAGACTTGATAAATTAATGTCTTGAACTTGATCATTCCTATCTTACTTAATCCACAAAGCTACCGTTTAGCCTAAGCTAAGAATTGACTGAGGAGGTTGAGTAATCTTTCAACCTCAAGTCAGCTTTGTTGGTTGCTCTGATGCCCAAGAAGCCGCGCTTCCCAAGCCCTGCGTCCTTCACTACCTTGCTTTGATTGCCCTTGCTTGACCTTGCTAGACCTGCCAAAATTCAATGTTTAGACCAATTCACAATGGATGATCGAGCACCTAAATATATACACCTTTTAAGTTCCTTTCCCTTTTGCCCAAAATTTTTATGCTGCCCCTTGGCTTTCTAGTCCCAACTATGTCAACCTCAAATTAGCTTATCTAAAAATCAACGTACTCGTAAGGAGCTTTCTAACGAGCTATAAAACTTGAAAAACGGACTTCGGATGAAAAAGATATGAGCGTTCAGGCTCTCAGGGATAAAAATTGACAAACAGGTTTTTCTCCAAATATGAACTAAGGGGTCTCCGATGAGTCTAATCACCCAAAAAGTTCCCAAAATTAGCCCCAAAATTGACCAAAAAATCAATTCCAAAAAATCCATTTGGGGTGGACAATCGCGATGGTGTGAGATAATCACGATGGTCTAGGACCATCGCGATGGTCCAGGTGAACCGTCGCGATGGCGTGGCACAATCGCGATGGTCCGAAGGAGCGAACTGTCACGATGGTCCGAAAATGAATGATCACGATGGCGTAGAAGTGAGCAATCATGATGGTGTGGATGTGAACTGTCGCGATGGCGTGAATGAACCGTCGCGATGGTCTAATCTTCGAGCAATCGCGATGGCATCGGTCAACGGTCAATGGGACAATCGCGATGGCATGAGCCCGTCGTGATGGTCACAAGGCACAATGGCGTGAGCCAATCGCGATGGTTCAAATGTCGAGGTGTCGCGATGGTCCGAGGGTGTCGTCGCGATGGTCCGAGGGAGCGAACTATCGTGGTGGTCTAGCTTGCCACGTGGCAGCGTCGGCACGATGGCATGAGCCAATCGCAACCGCATGGGGTTGACGGGATCGTCGCGATGGTCCAAGTGAACCATCGCGATGGTGCGAGACCGTCGGGATGGTCCGGCCGAGAAGTCGCGATGGTGTGAGCCAATCGCGATGGTGTGACGCAATCGCGATGGTCTGAGCCAATCGCAATGGTCCACCAAAGTATTAATTTTGCAAATGCGTTTGTGGATGCATGTATGCGCGTGTGTCACCTACCTCGTGGTGAACTCGCTTACCAAAAATTCCAAAGTTGGCAGACCATCTTGATGGTCTGACACCTACGGCAGATCTCTGACAGAAAGTGAAATTTTACCTTTTTGCAGCCTTCCTAATGCTCTGGAGTACTGTACCTGCAAGAAACTCAAAAACACAGTAGCACATGCAAGCACGAAAGCTCTCTCTCTCTTGCACATGCACAAATGAGGGGAAATGAGGAGAATGGGTGGATATGGTGAGTTTTTTGATTTTTTTGGAGATGAAGATGATGATGTAGTGATGAAGATGGAGTGTGGGGGAGGTGAAAAACACTAAAAACTAAGTAAAAACAACAACAAAAACTGAAATTTTTACCTTCCAATGCCACTTCTTGCTATACTCTTACCATCACACATTCATCCTAGACTCGATCCCCGGCAACGGTGCCAAATTTGGTGTTGCTCTAGCACAATGGTGAGAACCACGTTAAGAAGCTCCACCTCCTTAATGTCAATCCGCGGAAGAGATAGGAGTGATATGAAGATCGAGAATGTGAGATGAAGTGAGAGTGAAGGTGAGAAGCATAGAGATGCACACACACATACACACACACTACGAAGAGACAAGCAAGACACAATCGAAGGTGAGAAATCAACTCTATCACTCAAGAACACTCTTACAAGCTCAAAATAGCTCTCAGCTCTTCTCTACTCAAACAAGCTAACCCCAAAAATGAGCTCTATAGCTCTTTTTATAGATTCTAGACTAGTTTTGACCGGTTTCACATCTAGTGACCGGCATAGTTAAAAAATAGTTCCTATGCGCTATTTGAGAGGGTAAACGGTGTCTAAAAATAACCAAAATTGGTACGCTCATTCTACCTAAGCTCCTCAAGCTCGAGGACTCCTCGGCTTGCACAAAATGGAGCTATAAATTACAAAAAAGGTTTTTTCTATGTTACATATGTTACAATAGTGATGAAAATCATTGTTGGAGGTTTTGAAGAATATTTATAAAACATAAATCTTTAAAAAATTGATTCGACTAGCTCCCTACTCTGTCTTTACATGCTTCCGTGTCTTCTATGCCTCTGGCTGCTGCCAACAGCTACTCCGGCTCCTGAATCTAAGATGGCTTTGGTGGTATAGCCCTGATGGGTTATTGGAAGATAAGTGTTACCTTCCTCTCCTTCGCTTACATCTCAGATTCTTTCTATGGGTATCTCTGGTACCTTCTTGATTGATCCTGTCTGTGAGGGAGTAGTAGCAACCTCAGGGAATTGATCTGCTACATGTTTCCACAGTTCTGGTTTAACCTTCAACAATTCCTCTAGAGTGAGGTGACATTGTACCTTAGTGTTCTTTACCACTTCCGTGTTTTTAGGGATTACTGATTCTTCATTCCTAACTATTATCATGGGTGCTCTCATACTAATAGACTTAGCTTCCTAAGGTCCTGTGAACTGAGGTAATTCTTGCAAAGAATTAGATTCAAAACCTGTGTGTTCGCTCAGTTCCTCCTCCTCTACATCATCATAAATAGAGGGGATGTCTTGAGGAAATTGCTCTTGCAAGTCATCTATTTCTTGAATAGGAGGATGAGTTCCTTTTTCTTTTCTCCACTTCTCTTCTTGGATTTCTCTGAGAAATTCATGCGAATATCTATGTATGGAAGACAGGTTGTCTTGACTTTCTGTATTGGGTACTTGAGACACGGATGGTGCATTCCTTTCATGTGTCTTTGAGGCAATAGGGTTCCTATGCTGATTCTTTTTCTCTTTGCTATCAATCAAGTATTCTAGCCTCTCCATTAGTCCTTGAAAGTGTAATTCAGGTTTTGCCATGTTATTCCAATTAAGATATCTAGAGGCTTCAAACATAGCTTGTGCTAATTCTACCATCTTCATGCAAAGTTTAGTCCTCTCAATTTCTAAGTCTGCTGGAGGGTAGTTCTTGCTCATTTCTGCTATCTGAGGTCCTTCTTTTAATCTTGCTTGATATGCACAAAACATCATGTCTAAATTTTCTGGTATGGGTTCTGCTAGAAGTGATCCTAATCTATGAGCTAGATTCTCCTGATTCGGTTCTTGAGAAGTCAATTCTAGGATTTTGGCTCTAGATTCCTTGAGACTTCCTTCCAACTCAATTATCTTTTTCCTCCACTTTCTCTTAATTCTTTCTCTAGAATCTTTCCATGATTTTGTCTTTTTATTACTCCTAGATTCTCCAACTTCGTTGGTTCCGACTATTTTCTCAGGATTAAGCTGTTGATTTTGTAAGAGTGCCTGGGCTCTTGTTATAGCTTGGATAGGCACATATGTAGGGTTGGATCCATCTACATTATGCACAATACTTATCACGTTGATCGGTGTCACATTTGAAGCACTAGTAGGGTTCTTAGGACAATCTTTGATGACATGCTGTTTACCACAATCGGCACAAAAGCCTTGTATGTTATAGTATTGTGACTGTCCTGCTATCGGAGGATGTGGGCAATCCTTTATAAAATGATCTCCTTGGCATCTAAAGCATGGTCCTCTAGGGCCCTGTGGTCTTTGTTGTCTCAATTGGGGCCGCGGATTAGGGTTGGTATACATCACATTAGCGTAGTCGGGCTCCCTACTGGGTTCCAATGGTGGACTATCGTATTGATATGTCTCCACATGTTCTGGTGACTCTAAGTAGTATGCGGGTGGACTATCTACATGAGTAGAGTCAAAACTGTTTGAGTTTGGATCACTATCAATAATAAGGGGTGAAACGGGAACTAAAGCCCTATTTAGGTTCTCTTCTGCAGCAACGTATTTCACTGAGATGACATTAGCTGGTGGGGGTGGCTGCTGAGCTAAAACAGGTTGTGGTTGCTGTTGAGCCTATTAGTCGGCCGCCGGAGTGGGACAAATGTAATGACTGCCAGATGTAACGGAGTTTTTGAAATACACGCAAAAAGTTTGTACGCGCATCTTGTAAATTCTATATAAAGCAATGTAAGGAGAATGGTCAGAGAGACGTCTTTTCTGGAATTGCCAGATTGTTCGCCTTATTATTTGTCAGAGTATTGTTTACACTGTTGTGAAGTTCTGAGTATTATTAGTGTTGAGTTCTGCATTGTCTGTTTATACTGAAGTTCACCGTAACGGGTAGTTGAATGACGGATTGTGTGTTTGAGTATTGTTATCGTATCGTATTGTCATGTGTTCTTCAGTTGTTAAAGTACCCTGAGTCAGTCTAAGTAGTTATATTACTGCGTGAGTTGATTTGACAACTTGATGCACTGTTGAGTATGTTCTGTTTGTTTTACCGAACTTATTGCATTCGGTGATGAGGGCGAACTATTGCTTTCGGTAAACGTAAAATTTTAGTTGAGACCACTGGAAAGTGTTGTGACGAGTGAATTTGTCTGCTATCGTATTCACTCTGGTTGATCTATTACATACTAGTGAATCTGTAAAATGGACTACTGCTCTGTTCCAATAGCAGGTTAGTCTGGAGAAGTTCGGTACGCAGGAGTATAGAAACCAAATATTTTCTAGTTACTGCCAGTAACTGAGCTAAGATGCGCATTCGTGTTTTTGATGTTGTGACTAAGAATTGGGAAAAGAGTACAGGGCCTCTGTCTAACAGACCCCTACCACTCCCAAGAACCCACGTTGGTCTGGTAACGCCTTTCGTTAATGATACTGAAAGTTTAACATAGTTTACGGTGAATCACTGTTTTACGTTTAATATTTGTTCGGTAATGATTTCGGCTAGTCAGTAACACAGCATCACTGTTTTACACTTAACATTTGGCACTGTCTGTGGGAAGGTGGCATCAAGATTGCCAGTCGTTTGTTAGAATCGTACATCCAGATTATCGTTCGATTGGAAGTAGCAACAGAACCAGATTGTTGCAAACTGTTCCGTTAGTAATACTACGCGATTAGTACAAAAAATGATACATGCCGGTTACTCGATCCGGTGAAACGTATCCTAAGAACCATCAGTCTAGAGTACTTAATGTACTAAAGACAAATATGGAAGGTAAAAGTACAACTAGGTCTGGCCCAGTTGTCAAGAAAGTTAAGAACGTTAGAACTGATTCCGGTCATATTCCGGTGGAACGTGTTACGCCTCTGGTACATTCCGGTACTATTTCAGCACAGTCTGTCGAAGATATAGTAAGTCCAGAATCTACCAAGACGCAGTTGGAAACTAGTTTAACAATCTTGGAAAAAGATTCAGATTCATCTACGATTAGAAACGCTCTAGGCAAAGAAATCGGCGAAGGCGAAAAAACACCGTATTCAGGCATAATTTCGGTGCCTTCCGATGATATTTCGGTAAGAGAATCACAGTTTTTCGGTGATGGTTTAGCATCTTCTGCTAAATCTTCAGCCCAACCACCGCACTTAGAAGCGAGTTCCCATACACTGGACCTCAAGAAGGAAGGAAAGCTGTTCGAAACAGAGATTCGAAGCATATTAAGCAAGATCATCGCACCGGAAAGTACGTCATCCGACGATACAGATTTCGGTAGTTCAGATATTCAGCCCCGAGATACAGAAGGAAGGTATAATACACTCACGATGAACGAACAACAACATTTATGTCCACCCAGGCCAACTCCTACAGGAGTGACGTACACGAAGTTTGGTGGATTCCCAAGAGATGATCCGGATGCTCACGTACGCACTTTCGAGATAAGCTACGCAGTTCTCAACCATCCACCGGATCAGGCCTACAAAGCCATTGTCTTCCAATCTACACTTGTCAATGAAGCAGCCAGATGGCTTACAGAATATGATATTAATCATTTCGGCACCTACGAAGCAATACGAGATGCTTTTCTGCAGCGATTCAGGCTAAAAAAGAATCCAGCCGAAATTTTTGACTATCTGCAGAACAACAGACAGAAGGCAAATCAAACCGTACAGGAGTATGCTACTCTCTTCAGAACACACTTAAGGCAGCTACCACCAGCCCATGCTAACTTACCAGATGACGTTATCACTCAGTGGTTCATCAATGGCTTAACTCCACAACTTAAGCAGATCATGATCATAAGATGTGTCGGAGCTATGACACTCGATGTAGTCATTGCAATGACTCTGCAACTAGAAAACAAAGTCGGTGGATTTACAGAAGATTTGGAGTGGGTAAAAACAAACAAAAATGTTGCCGAAGATATGACCAGACAAGTATACTGCATCACATGCAAAAATTCAGGACATAGTAGTGCCAATTGTGCACTTAATCAGACATTCTGCGCTATCTGCAACATTGCCGGACACACCACCGAAAACTGCGCATCCAACGCTAGAGTACAGGGAACAGCGACTGTCAATGCAATTATCCAGGAACAAGGGCAACCAGCCAACCACTATGTGCCTCCCTCCACAAATGAGAAACAACCAGCAACTAGGATATCGAAATTATCGAGGACAGAGGAATAACAACTATAATGCAAACCGCTGGCAGAACGGACCACCATCGGAAAATCCCAATTTACCACCACCACGCTGCCATTTTTGTGGCGAATTTGGACATATTAGGAGATTTTGCAAGGATGCAGCGATCAAAGGAAGAAGGAACGTCAAAATCCAATGGCCAACATGGTAAAAATCACACCGGTGGAGACACAGGCTGCTGCAGTCCAGACCCGTTCCGGTAAACAACTGCAACCGGCAGCAGAAATATTTGAACCAGGGATACGTGAACAACACAGAATGTACAACAAGGCTAGTCAGTGGACCACAGCAGAACCACCAATCTTCCCAGAGCCTATTCCGGTAACCCAGCCATCGTTAACAAAGGAAGGAACACAACAAAGGGAGTTAGCAGTAGAAACATCATCAGCAGCAGATACATTACCAACCGTAGACACCTCCGCATCAGCAGAGGCATCAACTTCAACATCAGTAGAGCCTGTCAATCAATCTCAATAGGCTTGGGAAATCCTATCTAAGGCATCTATCACTCTGCCTCTGGGCCAACTATTGGCATTAGTACCTGGAATTCGACAACAGTTCCAACAACAGTTCAGTCCGGTGCCTTCTTGTATTCCGGCGACAGCAGCAGTTCAACCGGAACCTGATTCCACGGTTGACCATTCAGTTCCCTTGATTACAGTATGGTATAAGAATCATAAGATTACGCAGGTACTAATTGATGGAGGCTCTGGTGTTAACATTGCGACTGCGGCAGTATGCAAAAGGTTAGGATAGACCGAAATCGAACCAGTTCAATTTTTTGTCAGAATGGCAGATCAATCAAGAGTCCATCCCGTAGGACTTGTGCGGAATGTACCCATCACTTTGCAAGGTACGACCTTTAAAATGACCTTTGTGATACTAGATCTGCCGGAATCCACTTTGGATTACAACCTTCTTTTCGGCCGACCGTGGTTGAAGCATGCGAAGGTAATACAGGACTTGTCTGCCCAAGAGCTTATGTTTAAAGATGCCAATCGTAGATATGTGGTAAAATTAGATGCTATACAACCCTGTGAGCTACACGCTAGACCATATTTTGCTGAACCAGTCCATATGCTAGATGGATTGTCAGATGATGAAGAAGAAGAGTTTCAGAAGAGTAACGCTGATTTAATTTCCTTAGAGACTATTGATCTACAGTCTGTTGTAGATAATTGGAATGCTTCAGTCTGTACAGTAATACCCATCATAGAAGAAGCTAAGAAGGAAGACACTGTTTCGACACATGACGATGAACTGCAGCAACTTCTTAAACCAACAGACAACATAGAGAAACATCAACAGTTCTATGTCCCCGAAGATCAGCTGATCACTTACAATTTAGGAGATGAAGATCATCCGCGTCCTGTGAAGATAAAGCAAAACTTACCGGAAACATTTCAAGCAGGTTTAATCCAGCTACTCCGAGAATTCACCGACGTCTTTGCATGGGACTACAAAGACATGAAAGGATTGGACCCCCGCATCTACCAGCACAGAGTCATGCTGAAGCCAGAAGTAAGACCGATAAAGCAAACTAGCTACCGGATGAATCCCCATTATGCATCTCAGGTAAAGGCAGAACTTGATAGGTTATTAAAAGTCGGATTCATCGTGCCAGTAGAGCACGCTGAATGGATCTCTCCGATTGTGATTGTGCCAAAGAAAAACAAGCAATTGAGAATCTGTGTAGATTACCGTAAATTAAATGCAGCAACCGTACCGGATCCTTTTCCAATCCCCTTTTTGGATACCATGCTTGATAGAGTAGCAAGACACGAGATGTATTCATTCCTAGATGGATACAGTGGCTACAACCAAGTTAGAATGGCCGAAGAAGATATACCAAAAACTGCATTTATTACCAACTGGGGTGTCTTTGCTTGTACGGTAATGTGGTTTGGATTAAGAAACGCACCAAGCACATTTCAAAGATGTATGCAGGAGATATTTTCTCCTTATCTCACTTCCTTATGCAAGTATATCTCGACGATTTTTCAATTTTTGGTAAGATGATAGCACACCTATTCCATTTACGTTGCTGCTTTCAGAAATGCAGAGAGTATAGACTCTGCTTGAACCCAAACAAATCTGTGTTTGCGGTTTCATGTGGCAAGTTACTTGGCCACATTGTATCTGCACAAGGTGTCCATGTAGATCCAGATAAAATTTCGGCAATACTAGAAGCTCCAGTGCCCACTACACCGAAAGAAGTCATGCGTTTTATGGGCCAAGTACGGTGGCATGGAGGACACTTACGGTGGCTTGCTCACCTGGCTATACCACTAAACAAGCTAATCTCCAAGACTCCTCGACAATTTGAATGGACCCAGGAATGCCAAATAGCATTTGATCGTTTAAAACATTTATTAACACAAGTTCCTATCTTACAACCGCCGGACTGGGATCACCCATTTCATGTATTTGTTGATGCTTCAGATATAGCAATAGGAAGTGTGCTGATGCAACAAATTGATAAATGGTTCAGACCAGTGTATTATGCAAGTCGAAGATTAGCCCCTATTGAGAAGAATTACTCTGTAACAGAAAGAGAATGTCTTGGGCTAATATATTCTGTCAAGAAATTCAGACATTACTTGCTAGGCCGTAAATTCACATTTCATGTAGATCATGCTGCACTTGTCTATCAATGGAGATAGTTATACCAAGTTTACGAGTAGCCATTACCCAGAAATTGCTACCGGAAGACTCATTGTCATTTCGGTTGGACACACTCAGAGAGGTAGACGAGCACCGATGGCTCAGTTTCTTAACTATGCACGAAGTCCAACTAAGACAGGCAAGGACGCACGATCGAAACCTGAAGACTCCAGTATTTTCGGTAGGACAGCTTGTACTTTTCTATAATGCAAAGTCAAATAGATCCGCAGGCAAATTCAAATTACGGTGGTTCGGCCCTTATAAGATCTCAGAGAAAATTGGTCCAGCAACTTTTCGGTTGACTACGTTGATCGGAAACCCACTTCCAAAAGCAATCAACGGCTCGAAGCTGCGGCCGTATCAACACGCTACTAGCCCGCATTAAATCATTCGGTGGTGGACCGTATTTTTTTTAGTTTTTTCTTTACTTTTCCTTCAGTTCTTTCTTTTCTTTGTTAATAGCCGCCCTTTTGTCATAAGCCGCCCTCCTTATTAATCACTAGAGCATGCACGCCAAATTGAAAGCAGTATCATTCCAGCATCGCACAATGATAACCATCACTTCCTACCCCCCCACCGTAATGTCTCTAATTAATCTCTTCGGTTGCGCCAAAAAACGCTATTGTGTTCTTGTGATTGTGCTTGTGTTTTCTGTGTTCTGTGTATCCGTGCTCTGTGTTCTGTGTATTCGTGTTCGCGTGCGCAATGGAAGCGTTGGCAAATTTCGCAGCCTTACGTGATGGTATCCCTACCGAGGTAGGAGAATACCTGCGCATCCGAGGATTAGCCAACTTTGCTGAGCTGCCTTGGCACTCAGTGGAAGCCCATCCCTTTTTTGCGCAGATCATATCTGCCATCGCTCAATCCCCCATCACTGAGCGAAAATGGATCTTCCTCTCCCTACCATCTAGAACCGTAATAACCTTCCAGGCCTTTGCCGAAGCCTTCCGCCTCACCCCACAAGGCCGCGAGAATGGCCCAAGCATCCTCGTAGCCCGAATGATAGCACTCTTCCCCCGCTATTCATCAAACGAGTATGCCATCCTCTGCCGCCCTGAACCCGAAAGAACTGCACTCCAGTTCTTAGTCGCCATCTTAAACCTCCAGAAACGCACCTACGGTATATCCCGCCCGTTCTACTCCGCCATCGATCTTGCTGCACAAGAACCCGTCAACTTCGCATCCTTTTTCTTTCACCGTATCCATAAGGAATGTGTAGCCATAGTGAAACAAGTCAATAAAGGAACTACCCCTCGATCTAGACTACCCCACATCCTCTCCTTTCTCTTTCCGACCATACTCGCCGCTCAACCACCACCACGAGGACCCGTCCTGAGGCATGAAGAGTCAGTACAACTGTTAGAGGATGAGGAAGAAGAAGATGAAGAAGAGCTCAACCAATTGTTCCGCCGGAAATGCATCAGAATTAGCTCCTCAGAAAGTGAAGCACAAGGCTCAGTCGGAAAACGATAAAGAAGACGAGAAGAACGAAGAAGAGACGTTCCATGATACAGCCACCTCAATGCACTATGAATCATCGACTGAGCAACAAGAACAACAGGATCGAACAGAAACAGAATCAATTTCGACCGAAAAAGAATCAGAGCAACAGGAAGATGAGCAGCAATCTGCTCGAGATGCACTAGATAAACTACTGAAGGCAGTCGAATCAACAGAAACCAACAATGCAGAAACGGAACAACAATCAATAGATAAGGTAACAACCACTGACTCTGCTCTTCCCAAACCACCACCAGTTAACCCCATTCCCCCACCGGAACCACCCCGCAGTCCCATCAAGCCCAGTCACCCCACCGAAACTGTTGAAACCTCTTCATCCTCCCTGAATTACTCCCCATCAAATTCCCAACAACTCCTCACCGAAACCTCTTCGCAACCTCGCCCTCCTCTGCCACCCCACCCCATTCCAGTCTTTTCTGAATTAGAATCTATGGGTCGCCTCTTGATTAATCTATCCCAACAACTGCCGCAACACCTGAAGCAAGCCACAGACAATGCACGAGATGAATTCCAACGAAAATTGGAAGTGATGGAGGCAGATATCACCCCCCTCTAGGAAGAGTTACAAGTAGCAAGAGCGGAAAACCATGCACTCCATGAGCAGATCAAGCAACTACAGGCTACACTCCAAGCACAGGAAGAAAGCTCAAGCCAGCGAGATAAGGCACTGGCTGCAAAAGAAGAATTGCTGATAGCCGCCGACGCGGAGATAATGTTAAATCAAACAATCAAAGATACAGAAGACATAAGAATCGCGCTAGGAAACCTACTAGAAGAAACCAGACTCCAGTTGCAGGAAGCCATACAGAAGTACCAAGAGCAGCAGAAAGAAGCTAAGCTGGCAGAAGATCAACTACAAAGAACGAAAGAATCTCTCGACGAGGTCAATTCTATACTTAAACATCAATTACTCAGAGAAGCTAAAAATCAGAGAGACTTAGCGAATGCCCGCAGAGAACGAGATGCATATCACAAAACCATACAGTTCTAGAATCAACAGTTTGAAGGACTAGATAATCAGGTACGCAACCAAAAAGACCGAATTAGTGAAATGCAGAAGTAAGTAAGTGAAATAAAGACAGCCAGAGATGCGGCACTATCCAACGACTTCTACTTACAGGAGGCCTTTTTGCAAACACAGGCCAAAATTTTACTTACTGAAGCCATCGCCCTTAGTTCTGTTAGAGTAGATGCACAAATATTAGAACCAGATACCCTTAAGCAACTATTAGAAACCCTTAAGAAAAAAATAGCCTGTACATTTAGATTAGCCAAGAATATGTATTTAGAAGGAATCATCGACGAACAGTGATTTTGTAATCAAAATAACTTGCGGGTTCGAGTCCACCATGCGTGCCAGTGTTAGTCGGCCGCCGGAGTGGGACAAATGTAATGACTGCCGGATGTAACGGAGTTTTTGAAATACGCGCGAAAAGTTTGTACGCGCATCTTGTAAATTCTATATAAAGCAATGTAAGGAGAATGGTCAGAGAGACGTCTTTTCTGGAATTGCCAGATTGTTCGCCTAATTATTTGTTAGAGTATTGTTTACATTGTTGTGGAGTTCTGAGTATTGTTAGTTTTGAGTTCTGCATTGTCTGTTTATACTGAAGTTCACCGTAACGGGTAGTTGAATGACGGATTCTGTGTCTGAGTATTGTTATCATATCGTATTGTCGTGTGTTCTTCAGTTGTTAAAGTACCCTGAGTCAGTCTGAGTAGTTATATTACTGCATGAGTTGATTTGACAACTTGATGCACTGTTGAGTATGTTTTGTTTGTTCTTATTGCATTCGGTGATGAGGGCGAACTATTGCTTTCGGTAAACGTAAACTTTTAGTTGAGACCACTGGAAAGTGTTGTGACGAGTGAATATGTCTGCTATCGTATTCACTCTGGTTGATCTATTACATACTAGTGAATCTGTAAAATGGACTACTGCTCTGTTCCAATAGCAGGTTAGTCTGGAGAAGTTCGGTACGCAGGAGTATAGAAACCAAATATTGTCTAGTTACTACCAGTAACTGAGCTAAGACGCACATTCGTGTGTTTGATGTTGTGACTAAGAATTGGGAAAAGAGTACAAGGCCTCTGTCTAACAGACCCCTACCACTCCCAAGAACCCACGTTGGTCTGGTAACGCCTTTCGGTAATGATACTGAAAGTTTAACACAGTTTACGGTGAATCACTGTTTTACGTTTAATATTTGTTCGGTAACGATTTCGGCTAGTCAGTAACACAGCATCACTGTTTTACACTTAACAAGCCTGATATGGATAGTTTTGAGGAGGCCTATAGTAATGAGGCTGAGCATTGTATTGACCTTGATACCTACGTGGTTGCGGGTATGCTTGCGGGTAATTCTGTCTTATTGCTTGTTTGTTGTATGGGCAGTCTTGAGCCGTATGATTCGTGTATCGTCTCTCAATCGTACAATATTGGCCACTAGGGTTGGCTTGTGGGTTTGTTGCGTTGGGACACACATTTGCCAAATGATTTCTACCACAGGTGTAACAACGTACATTAGTTGTTAACTTAGGCATCAGTTTACTAGAAACTCCTAGCTTCTGGGCCACTTTTTTTGCTAGGTCCTCTATTGAGCTAGACAATTTCGTGGATGCTAGAGATGAATAGCCTGAGTCCTTATAGACTTTTGAGAGTTCCAACTCCTCTCCTAAGTTGTCCTCAATGCCTATGCAAATTTTTACACACTGCTCTAGCATTTTGGGTTCCTTCAAGTATACATAGGAGCATAGTTTCGAGCTCAACAGACCATCTAAAAACAATGAAACTTGCTTGGCCTGTGAGGGTAGCTCTTGCATTGGACATCTTTCAACATATTATCTAAACCTATGTCCTGCCAATCTAACTATTTCTTGAGGGGTCTGTTTGAAGCTATGAATCAACGAAGACGTGTCATGTCTGATCCCACTTTTAGAGAATTCAGTGATGAATGACTCTAAAAAGTGATGGATGTCTCTAAATTGCCTTTGTTGCAATGGTTGAAACCAAGTTAAAGCTGTGTTCTTTAACATTAGTCCAAATGCGTTGTATTGCATGAACATGTCTTCTACTTGCTCTGCTCGTAGCACTTGCTTAAATTCAGCAACATGGTCATAGGGATCTCCTGTCCCATCAAAATAATTTTTCATTGATTTTACTAACTGAGTGGGTCTCAGTATTCTTGCGTGTTCACGTGGTCTAGGTAGAGGAAAATCGTCTCTACCGCTTGGCATTCTAGGTTCTCTTTGTCTATCCACTTTGTCCGTGTCCATGGTAATTCTATCTCTCCCTATGGGATGATTGAAACTTACTTCTGGTCTCTCTTTGTTCTTCTCCCTTTGATTAATGTGGGCTGAGGATGTTCCTGCCCCTTATTGACTCGTGTTTACGTTTGTTCGAGATGGAGGGAATACCAACTCACCTCTCCATGTATAGGTGTTTCTTGCGTGGTCTAGTACTACAAATACTCTTTTTGAAGTTTCATCCAGGTATACCACCTTTCCAGGTGTATTCGGGTCCTTGAACTCATAGATTATGATGGATCCTACCTCGCTAGGTTTTTCCGTTTTGTACCTCCAAAATGCTTCATCTGTCTCTTTATTCACAAATAGCTCTATGCTTCTGTTATCCTGAGGGATCCAATTTGGAACTAGTACTCATGTTACTATAGATTTCCCTCTAGGTGTTCTAGGTTCTTCTCCTATTGGTTCTTTTCCTTGGGATTTAGCTTCCATCTCTAACTGAATTACGCCAAAAACTCATTCGTATTGTTTGGCTGAGTACTTATGATGTACATTGTTCTTCTTCGTCTATGTATGCGTCTCTCTCGAATTTCACGACTGGATGTTCCAATCCAACGGGTTGATCAGGGTTATGCATTTGCACCACTTCTCTTCGCAAACCATCCTCATAGATGCGAGCACCTAAGCAGTTGGTTCGGAGAAATTCTAATTGAGTTCTATAGGGTCCTTCGGGTCTTTCTAAATATGCTATGTTTGACCCTCCTTCTGGTCTTTCCGTGCTAGAAGCCATTTTCCGATTCACTCGTATCTGAACTCTCATAGGGGTAATTACTATTCAATTGTTGTGCCCACGATCGTGCAGTAGTTCCTACACTTGCTTCTGATGATCTAAGGCTTCGTCAGTCTGACTTACCTATGTGCTTGCCCGATCTAAGGTTCATGATTTTACCTCGTGGCACTCTCTGATCGTCAATGGTTCCTTTGTTCTTGATTACTTGTTCTTTTTAACTTCCTTTAGATTCTTATCTTGTATTATACATCAGGAATCGACTTTCTGTGGTCCGAAATGCAAATATTCCCCATTGTGGGAAAAACTATTTTGTGTTGATCTTCTGGAGCAATGGATACTTGATTATAGCCTGAGAAACCATCAAGGAAGCTATAAACCTCCTTGCCCGCAACTCTTTCTAATAAATGTTCCGTGATAGGAAGAGGTTAACTGTCTCTAATTGTGGTGGCATTAACTTTTTTAAGGTTAATACACACGCAATTTTCCATTCTTCTTGGGCATGACCACAATGGGGGATACCCATTCGGTATGCTCAATTTCATAAATGAATCTTGCTTCTATCAAACGATCTATCTCTTCTTTAATATTAGTAGCGTAGTTATCATTGTACATGTATGGTTTCTATTTCGTAGGCTTTGCATCAGGAGTCATAGGGATTCTATGGGAGCATATATATGGGTCTACTCCTTTCAAGTCTTTGTAACTCCAAGCGAGCACATCTCTATATTCACGTAATAAGGCAATTAATTCTTCTTTTTCTTCATTCATCAAATCATGCCCAATGTATGTACATTTTTCTTCTTCTCCTTCTATGGTGACTATGATTTTTTTGGTTTGCTCTCGATTATCATATACTTCTCCAACGTCGACTTTTCTTTTAGGCATTCGTACCATTATTCTTCTATCTTCTCTTTCATACTTCTTGAAGTTCTCCGGTACTTCCATGAGTGGTTCTTCTTCTTCTTCTGTCTTAGGTGATTTCTTTCTCTTATTTTGTTTGCTTTTTGTATCTCTCTTTGATGGCTTAAGTTGTTCCATTTGACTTTCCTTTTCTTCTTCAGGGGTTTTGGCTTCTATAAAGTAAAGATATTCCTCTTCTGTGGAACAAAAGGGTTCCATAATGATGGATTCTAGGTCCTTGTCATCACTCTCATCCGGTTCTTCGGTCACTTCCGTGCATTCTTCTAGGATAAAGTCTTCCTCGATAGGTTCATCATAAAAATGGAAATTTCATACCCGTCCTCATCACAATGAGGGGTCCATTGTTCTTCATTCACCGGTATGTCCATGGTGGCTAAAATTTCTACCAACCATGTGGCTCGAATTCCTCGTCTGGAAATACTATAGGTGCGTAAGCTGGGTCTTGAAGGGTTCGTGGATGTCGTTCTGAGCCTAAAGTCTTGGCTTCTAATTGTTCTTCCTCTTGTTTTGCTACCTTACACATCCATAGATGAGTATCCTCATGCAACCATGATGGGTCTGAATCCAATGAGTGTATGGACTCTGTTTCTTCTTATGTCTTATGGATATTGTTCCATTGTATTGGGGGTACATCTCGATGGGAATAGTCTTTAAGATTGACTTTGGTAGCCACTCCTAAATGTTGCAAGTACAAAGAATTAGTTCCCCAATCTTGTACGATTTGCAACTAATGCATGAATGGTCATCCTAAAATCATCTCGTAAGCATGATTTTTCCCAAAATCACAAATGGCGAAAGTATGTTCGAACTCCACACCACAAGTGGTGAGATTTCTAGTAAGCTGAATGGCTTCTCTATATGTCCATCAGCCATTTGTAGCTTCATCTTGGTGGGTCTTAATGTTGGCTTACCCCAACGTTTCCATAAAGCAGTAGTAGTGATGGCTACTCCGGCTCTTGAATCTAGGATGGCGTTGGTGGTGTAGCCCTAGTGGGTTATTGGAAGATAAGTGTTACCTTCCTCTCCTTTTCTTACATCTTTGATTCGTTCTACGGGTATCTTTGGCACCTTCTTGTGTGATCCTATTTGGGAGGGAACAATAGCAACCTCAGGCAATTGCTTTGCTACATGCTTCCACAATTCTGGTTTATCCTTCAACAATTCTTCTAGAGTGAGATGACATTGTACTTTAGTGTTCTTGATCACTTCCGTGTTTCTAGGGATTATTGATTCTTCATTCCTCACTTTATTGTGGGTACTCTCATGCTAATAGACTTTCCTTCCCAAGGTCCTCTCAACTGAGGTAATTCTTGCAAAGAATTGGATTCGAAATCTGTGTGTTCACTCAGTTGGTCTTCCTCTACATCATCATAGATAGAGGGGATGTCTTGGGGAAATTGCTTGTGCAAATCATCTATCTCTTGAATAGGAGGATGGGTTCCTTGTTCTTTTCTCCACGTCTCTTCTTGGATTTCTCTCAAAAATTCGTGTGAATACTTATGTATGGAAGACAGGTTGTCTTTGGCTTCTGTATTTGGCACTTGAGACAGAGATGGTGCATTCCTTTCCTCAGTCTAAGAAATAATAGGGTTCCTATGCAGATTCTTTTTCTCGTTGCTATTGATCAAGTATTGTAGCCTCTCCAGTAGTCCTTGAAAGTGTAGTTTAGGTTTTGCCATGTTATTCCAATTAAGATAATGAGAGGCTTCGAACATAGTTTGTGCTAATTCTACCATCTTCATGCAAAGTTTAGTTCTCTCAATTTCTAGATCTGTTCGTGGATAGTTCTTACTCATTTAAGGTATCTGAGGTCCTTCTTTTAGTCTAGCGTGATATGCACGAAACATCATGTCCAAATTTTCTAATATGGGTTCCGCCAAAGTTGATCCTAATTTCTGAGCTAGTTTCTCCTGATTAGATTCTTGAGAAGTCAATTCTAGGATTTTGGCTCTGGATTCCTTTAGACTTCCTTCCAACTCAATTATCTTTTTACTCCATTTCCTCTTAATTCTTTCTCTGGAATCTTTCCAAGATTTCATCTTCTTGTTACTAGACTCTCCAACTTTGCTAGTTTTGGCTATTTTTTAAGGATTAAGCTATTGATTTTGTAAGAGCGCCTGGGCTCTTGTTATAGCTTGGATAGGCTGTTGGCAGTAGCTAGAGGCATAGAATATGCGGAAGCATGTGAAGACAGAACATAACGAAGAAGCAGGGAGTAAGTCGAATCATTTTTTCAAAGAATTATGTTTTACAAATACTTTTCAAAACCTCCAACAGTGATTTTCATCACTTTTGTACCATAGGTAACATAGAAAAAACCCTTTTTGTAATTTATAGCTCCATTTTTTGCAAGCCGAGGAGGCCTCAAGCTTGAGGAGCTTAGGTAGAATGAGCGTACCAATTTTGGTTATTTTTAGACTCTGTTTACCCTTTCAAATAGCATCTAGAACCTATTTTTTAACTATGCCGGTCACTAGATGTGAAAGCGGTCAAAACTAGTCTAGAATCTATAAAAAGAGCTAGACAACTCATTTTTGAGGTTAGCTAGTGTGGACTTTGTATGAGCTAGAGCTATCTTGAGCTTGTAAGAGTGTTCTTTGAGCAATAGAGTTGATTTCCTACCTTCCATTGTGTCTTGCTTGTCTCTTCGTTGTGTGTGTGTATGTGTGTGTGCATCTCTATGCTTTTCACCTTCACTCTCACTTCATCTCACATTCACGATCTTCGTATCACTCCTATCTCTCCCGCGGATTGACATTAAGGAGGTGGAGCTTCTTAACGTGGTTCTCACCATTGTGCTAGAGCAACACCAAATTTGGCGCCGTTGTCGGGGATCGAGTTTAGGACGAATGTGTGATGGTAAGAGTATAGCAAGAAGTGGTGTTGGAAGGTAAAATTTTCAGTTTTTGTTGTTGTTTTTACTTAGTTCTTGGTGTTTTTCACCTCCCCCACGCTCCATCTTCATCATCATATCACCTTCTTCCACTTCAAAAAAATCAGAAAATTCACCATATCCATCCATTCTCCTCATTTCCCCTCATTTGTGCATGGGAGAGAGAGAGAGAGAGAGCTTTTGTGCTTGTGTGTACTTTTGTGTTTTTGAGTTTTTTTGTAGGTACAGAGCTCCAGAGCATTAGGAAAGCTTCCAAAAGGTAAAAATGTACTTTCTCTCAGATTTTTGCTAAGCGTGTTAGACCATCGCGATGGTCTGTCAACTTCAACATTTTTGGTAAGCGAGTTCTCCACGAGGTAGGCGACACCCGCACATACATGGATCCAAAAATGCTTTGAAAAAATTCATAGTTTGGTGGACCATCGCGATTGGCTCACGCCATCGCGATTGTGTCACACCATCGCGATTGGCTCACGCCATCGCGACAGCTCGGCCGGACCATCGCGATAGCTCGGCCAGACCATTGCGACGGTCTTGCACCATCGTGATGGCTCACTTGAGCCATCACGACGGTTCACTTGGACCATCGTGACGATCTCATCAACCCCACGCCATCGCGATTGGCTCACGCCATCGTGACGATGCTGCCACGTGGCAAGCTAGACCATCGCGACTATACCTTCAGACCATTGCGACAGTTCGATATTTGAACCATCGCAATTGCCTCACGCCATCGTGCTTTGTGACCATTGTGTCGGGCTCACGCCATCGTGATTGTCCCGTTGACCGTTGACCGATGCCATCGTGATTGCTCGCCGCTTGGACCATCGCGACCGTTCATTCACGCCATCGCGATTGCTCACATTTAGACCATCGCGACAGTTCGCACCTTCGGACCATCGTGATTGTGCCACGCCATCGTGATGGTTCACCTAGACCATCGCGACGGTTCCAGACCATCACGATTATCTCAGACCATCGCAATTGTCCACCCCAAACACAATTTTTAGGGTTTGATTTTTTGACCAATTTTGGGGCTATTTTTTGAAAATTTTTGGGTGATTAGACTCATAGGAGACCCCTTAGCTCATATTTGGAGAAAAACCTGTTTGTCAATTTTTATCCCCCAGGGCCTGAACGCTCATATCTTTTCATCCGAAGTCCGTTTTTCGAGCTTTATAGCTCGTTAGAAAGCTCTTTACGTTGTTTTTTTTATAGGATAATTTGAGGGTGACCTATTGTGGGACTAGAAAATCAAGGGGCATTGAAATCGTGGGCAAAAGGGAAGGGACTTTAAAGGTGTATATACTCAAGTGCTTGATCATCCATTGTAAATTGGTTTAATAGTGAATTTTACAGTCTAGCAAGGCAATCAAGGGCAATCAAGGCGAGGCAGTGAAGGACGCAAAGCTTGGGAAGCGCGGCTTCTTGGGCATTAGAGCACTCAAAGGAGCTGACTCGAGGTTGGAAGATTACTCAACCCCCTCAGTCAATTATTAGCTTAAGCTAAACGTTAGCATTGTGGATTAGATTAACAACGATAGGAATGCATCAAGTTCAAGAGACTTAATTTTTCAAGTCCAAGACTAAAGTAAGAGTGCGTGATACGAAAACCTAAAGGAAAGAACTTAAGTCAGATGTGTGTTGGCACAACCCACAAATGAAGGTAATATAGATCTCCCTATAGCATACGCGAGTAGATAGTTGAATGCAACATAAAGAAATTACACCACTATAGAAAGAAGGATTAGGAATGATCTATGCATTGAAGAAATTCAGGCATTATTTGTTGGAAAATAAGTTCAAGTTCTTTACGGATCATCAAGCATTATTGTACTTAGTCAATAAGCCATGTAACACAGGAAGATTAATACGATGGTTTCTATTACTCATGGAGTACGACTTTGAAGTAGTAAAGTTGACCACCTCTCAAGGTTAACTTCAGGAGAAGCTCCTCAAGGAATAGCGGATGAATTACCCGATGCATATTTGTTTAACCTTGAGATAGTACCATAATGGGCTAAGCCTATTGTCCCTATTCTCACATATGGACCCAAGAATCCTAGGATGAGGATCAAAGAAGGAGAGATTACCAAGTCACAAAGAAATAATAGCAGGAAGTATATATAAATAGGATGATCAAAAGATTCTTGCTTGTTGTGTAGATGAATGAGAACATGTGAATTGGTTGCAATTAGCACACGTAGGTGCATCAAAGCAACATCATTCAAAACATCCTACCTTGCAAAATCTGCATAGACTAGGTGTATATTGGCCTTCTATGGAAGTAGATGTCTACAAGTCGTGTAGAGAATGTCTTTTTTGTTGTGAAAGACCACCAGTAGGACATGCTGCATTATATCATATGGCTCTCACACTAAAATGGAGTGAACCATTGGTGACGTACTTGAGGACGAAAACATTCCCTCAAGGAATGACCTTAGCGTGACAACGCAGTCTAGAGCAGGAAGCTCAAGACTACTCACTTATTGGCGACAATATATACAAATGAGGAAGAGATAGATACCTAAGACAGTGTGTTCATGAGAACGATTATTTGAGCGTACTAGAGACTGCACACCAAGGTGTTGCAGGAGGTTATTTTGGCCCCGATAGAATAATCAAATCCATCCTCTTTGCAGGATTATGATGGCCCACTCTTCACATGGATGCACATATCTATGTTAACAGATGTGATGTGTGCCAAAGAACTCAGTTTCCTACTAGCCGAGATGAAATGCCATTGAAACCCATGATGGGAGGATGTGCATTTTCCAAGTGGGGTATAGAATTTGTAGGACCCATTAACCCCCCTGCAAAAGGTACTCATGTTGAATACATCATAGTTACGACAGATTATCTTACCAAATGGGTAGAGGCCAAGGCCACGAAAAAGAATGATGCACACACAACTGCAAAATTATTATTTGAAAATGTCTTTACAAGATATGGACTTCCTATAGAGTTAGTGAGCGATAGAGGAACTCACTTTCTAAATCAGGTCATTGAATATTTGTTGCAAGATTTTATGGTGATTCACAAGAAATCCGCACCATATCATCCTCAGGCCAATGGTCAAGCCAAAAGCACTAACAAGATCCTTTGTAACGTACTAACAAAACCCATGAACAACAAACATTCAGATTGGGACAAATAGTTACACCACGCTGTTTGGGCATATCAAGTGGCCTACAAGACCGTACTCAATGCAACTCCCTTTCAAATGGTTTTTGGTCAGAATGTTGTGCTTCCTTTGGACTTTTTGATATCGACCCTTAAGGTTTCACAAGAACATCAGTGGACCGACCATGAATTGTCATCGAGAATAATGGACCTGGAACGATTAGGAGAAACCAGGCTGAAAGCAGCAGTAGGTATATATGCAGCAAAGAAGCGACAGAAAGCCTATTTTGATGCACATGTGAAAGACAAAGGCTTAAAAGAAGGAGATTTAGTCCTATTGTATACACTAAAACAACATGCATGGAAATTAAAAAAGTGAGTTTATGGACCTATGATCATTAACAGACTCTCAACAAGTGGAGTAGTACAATTAGCCACCCTAGAAGGAGACATAATGCCTAATTACATTAATGGCTGTAGAGTCAAGCTTTATCACGAACCTCTCATTGAGGATATGCTTAGATGACTAACGTTGGCAAAGAAGCGTAAGGAGGAAGAAAAGAGAATACATGCCGAAGCTCAGGTAGAAGCTATAGAACGCATTAAGTGCATGATGCTAAGAAGACAAGGACTAGGGAGAGAACATTATAACCAATTGGAAACAACACCTAGATACCCCATGGCCATGTGTCAAGCAAAATCAACAACTCATCCTAGCATAGTGGATAGGAGACCATTCATTACAGTTAGGCTAGAGCATGACAACCCTTGCCATGAGCTCAGGGCTTTGATTGATTCAGGTGCTACGACTAGTGCGATTAGATGGTCGCACTATAAGGACTTAGGAATAGAAATGCAGCCAATTGAGGCATACCTCATAGGGCTAGGAGGCATGGAAACCCCTTGCATGGGTGAGGTGGACCTTCCTATCCTCATACACGACGTGACCATGATAGCGAAGCTACTAGTGTGCCATGACGACGACCTGATAGAACCTCTAATACTTGGCCAAGATTGGCTATACGATCACTCACTAGACCTAAATCTTAGACAAGGCTCCTTGTAGATTGGAACCTTTGATCAGCAGTGAGTGATACCGCTTGACTTCCCTAACAATAGTCCACCTAAGGTATGTAACCCTAGACCGTATGAACGCATGCAACGGAGGACCGGAAGATCTTTGGCCAGATCCCTCGACTAAGAACGCTCCCTCCAAAGTCAACCCATGAGAGCTTAGTGATGGATAGTTGCTAGACAAAAGGATGTCAAAAGATTTTCCCATGGTCTTCCAGTAGTGGTCAAGTGGGTTGCAGTAGTGGTCAGGTGGACTGCATCAGCGGCCACATCGGTACAACACCCTATAGTGCCCATCCTTCCACACTTACTGCAGACATGCCTAGATTTAGGGTACAAAATGTTGCACTTCCTAATGGGCAAGTTTTGCAAGTTTTGGACCTCCCTTCTTTTCCAAAGCAGAGTGTCAACTAGACCTCTCAACCCCAACCACAAAGGAGTCAACCACGATGAAGGAACGCAGACTGATGATCATACTAGATGACACAAAACAAGTAGCAGTACCAGCTTCACAAAGCAAGTGGCATGAGACAAGTATGGGTGCCGAAAGGACAGAAAGCATCGACAATTTTCAACAAGGCAGACAAGGATGAGACGAAGTTTTCACAGAATCAGAAGAAGTATTCAACATCTCCTCTACCTTCTTCTACCTTGACGAATAGTCGACAGATTTGGATCGCCAAGAAGTACTTAACTAATCAGCCCACACCCACACAAATATGGGTACCCAAACAATGTATTATAGCTCAATACTCAAGCCATGTAACATATACCCCTCAGGAATCTCTTTGCCCATCGACACCACAATATCCGATATCACCGTTTGTCCCTCAGCGGAAACATACCACCCACTCAGCAACACTTAGGAGATGGATACCGAAATGTATCTTGAAGCCCTCTCATGACCAATTGTATAACATTAACCCCATCCCAAACAACCAACTCCCTTGTAATAATTCCGTCACAACTGGAGTTTGTATAAACTTAACCACACTAACCCACCATCACTTGTAATAACATCTTGTCAAGCAATGTATGCACTATCTGAAGCATGTAGGTGTCTAGAGACCTGCATTAGTTTTGCAAAAATCATTGCATAAACCACCTCACAACACTTGGCTATACGGGTTACACATCAGTTATGGAAAGGGATTGTGGTCTCACTTTAATGGGATTATGATTAGTTTCCATACTAATGTGCTAATCTTTTATAGCAAATATTCTTCGCATTTGCATCCATCATCATGCAGACAAAAGGACCGTCTAAAGCTGGCCCTAGTGTACCTGTGGTCAACTTTGGTGAATTACTAGCTAAATCATATCTGACCGTACAACCACCAGAGTTTCAAGGCTTCCCAGGACCAATGCCGATTGATGATCCTCTTAGGGGATACACTGAAAAAGTTCACCGTAATTCTCATTGGTCCCAAGGTTTAGCAGGACCCTTAGCGGATGTAGATTTTATTTTTGATGCCACATTGACTTTTGACAGTAGTAAGTGGGGCAAGTATCAATTTTTCTCCAAATAATTTGAAGCACTCCAAAATACAGAAGAGTTAAAGCACATTTGGGCTAGAGCAGGTTTCAGGGAATACTTCAGTGACTCACTGCCCAAACCAGATTTTTATAGATGCTACCACCTGGTGACCACACTTACAGCCTCTGAGAACAAGGACTTGCCAGGCACGTTCATTCTGCCGTCTTTAGTAAATAACTCCCCATTCAAGAAGTTCTGTCTTTCTAAAGAGCTCATTCGAGCAGCAATTAAGATCCACATAACTCACACACCAACAGAGCGCAAAAGACTTATTCCAGAGTTGATGAAGCGTGGTGATGTCGTGAAATGAGAAGACATTTTGGCCATTACACCTGAACTATTTAAGCCGTTACGTATATGTATGCAACATTTCACTATGCCTCACAAGCATATTTGGTTTGGATTGTATTTAGCATGTATTGTGCCCCAAACAATAGATCTTTCAAGTTGGATCATTGATCAGTTGTACTTAGCGCAGCAACGATGGGAAAGGAAAAAAATCATCCATGGATGTTGCGCTCTTACTCGAATTGTTTATATGTGTTTGGCATATGACTTTCCTATAGAATGCACAATGACGAGTGAAGAATTGAAGGCATTCAAAGGGACTACCAAGAAAGCTAGAAAAGCTAGCAAGGGACGGGCAGGCAAGCGCATGCGAGGATCTATCCCATGTTTGCAAGTTCCAGAGTCCGCGTCACCTCAACCCTCTCTAGAACAATCTCCTACGGAACCCCCTGCACTGATACAACCCATACGCATATGTCTGTCAAGACCGATTATCACAAGAGGTACTACCAGTGCTGTTACCTCTCAAGCAACCACAGTTCAGGAACCCACCTGTAGCTCAGTGATGAGTAGCACCTCCTTTAATGTCAATCCGGGAAGACGTGAGGATGGTATGAAGACCTCGAGCAAGTGGAGGCACAAGTGCGTGAGTGAGAAGCACACAAACATGCACACACATACACACACACGCGCACACACGGCAAGACAAAGAGTGAGAAGCAATGGAGTTCTTAGATTACTTTCAAAAAGCTCTTGCAAGTTCGTTTCAATTACAATCTAACCCCAAAAATGAGCTCTCTAGCTCCTTTTATAGTTTGTGACTAGCTTTGGCCCTGTTCAGACCTAGTGTCCGGCCTAGTTAAAAATTAGGTTCCAGGGCTTATTTGAGGGCTCAAACGAGATCTAAAAAATACGAAAATTGGCAGGTAGATACTTCTAAAGCTCCTCAAGCTCAAGGACTCCTTGGCTTGCACAAAATGGAGCTACAAAAAGATGAAATGGTACTTACAATGGTGTTTAGTGATGAGAATCACTTTTAATTGGTGTAGAGGTTTTGAAAAATTAAGGTTGCCTTAGTGCTAAATCTGCGTGAATGCTCATACGTACTTCTTCCTGAAGAAAATTATTGGCCTATTTGCCAGATCTTCGTTGACTCCCTTGTCTGCTTGTGCCTTCTCTCCCTTCTGACTCTCTTCTCTGACTGCCATGCCTCGTTAGTCCTTCAGTGCCTTGTCCGCTGCTAACACCCCCCCCTCTCTCGCGTCTGTCGTCCCTGACAGACCCTTGTTGTGTGGGTTTTTGGATGTAGTACTCGACGACATCCTGCGCTAAGTGATGTTCGGCAATCCTCAATCCTTTGGCCAAATCTGTGAGTAGCGCATCCCAATCTACCGGCCCGGGAACCTCTGGATGTGGTATACGTACCTTTTCGGAATGGAGAGCTTGTTCCACTGCAAACAACTGCAAGAGATGGGATGGTCTGGGAATGAATATCTCGGAGTGATATTCCCAGAATCCCGTGACAAACATCTCTTCAAACGTTTGTTTGAAGCAGGCCGGTAGATATTTGATGCGAGCGTGCCATGCATACACAACATTAATCGATGGGGTTGTGCTCATGTCGTATACAAGGTCCTTATTACCTTCATTAAATCCTAATGCTGAGAGATGCGGTTCCTTGACATTTTTGAAGGTCCTGAAGGTGACCAACATAAGTTCGAAAATCTTCAGGCACATCTGAGTCATGACATCAGGTACATTCTTGAACCGGACCCCCCAATGTCGAATCGTCGAAATCATATATCCAATCGTAGGTGGGCCCTTCGGGGGTGCGAAGTACACATAATTGAGCCACTTCTCACATCCTTTAATCGTCAGCACTGTTTGTGTGTACTCCGGCCATGATCTCCTTTGAAATACAGGGCAATAACATGGGTTATATTTGATGTACAAGGGCATGTTGTTCCATGTTCTTACCATTTCCGGGTATGTTTCAAGCAGCCGAATTCTCCACATCGGTTGGCGAATATGTCCCTGCTTGGCACTTTCTGGGATGTCATCAGGTGCAAATTGGGTGGCAGAGGTGGGTTCCCTTGAGGTGTGGTGCTTGATCTCTGCATTATAATCCGCCATTAACACGCAAAAAGGAACATACAGGTCATCCGATGGGCCGATCCACCTATGGTGTGAGAGATTCTGAAAATAATCGGATTTTATTACAACCTCTTCCAATTTTGACATCAATGCGATTTGGACTGCCACCCTGTCATCATGCGTCGTGGCTACTTTCTCTAATTTTTGCATCCATTCAGGTGCCTCCATTTCAATTGTGTCCATGCCCTGTTCTGTTCGCTTACCCCCGGGTGTTGGCATCGGAACATAGGGATCCTCGAATGTTTCTTCTACTTCAATTGGCGCAAGATCGTTAGGCTCGGGCTCTACCAGAGGGGAGGGCTGACGCTCATATTCCATGACCTTGCTACGTAATTCCTCAAGTTCGGCCCGGAGTTTAGTGATCTCTTCTGATGTATCTTCTGCGGTTGTGCTTTTGCTGGGTGATGTCTGTCGGGTGGCCAACTGCCTTAGCAAATCATCTCTCTCCTTTTCTAAGGTGGCATGCGCCTCCATTAGATCTGCATGAGTTTCTAACACCACTTTCATATTCTCAGAGGGAATTGCCTTGAGTCGTTCTGGGTCAATCTCCTGTGGGGAACCCTCCATGGCCGCCTCCAGATTTTCTTCATTCTGTTTCTGTAATCGTTTATTCTCCTCTAGCGCTGTAGACATATGCTTGCGTAGGAGGCCCAAGTTCCGTCGAAGCTTCAGGTTATCCGTGATCTGAGAATGTAGCAACTCGTCCATGTGTCGTCGCTCTTCATCATCTGCTTGGGGTGGGTTGGCTACTAATTGTGCGTATTGTTCCTGTAAGGTCACGTGCTGCTGTTGTAGTAGCTGCTTCTGCTCTTCAAGATCCCTACATCGTGCTTGGAGATTTTCGTGGCTTCGGAAAAGCCTTGTATGTTGGTTGTCAAGGTGTTGGTAATGTTGCTGAAGTTGGGACATGCATTGATACATATTATTAAATACATTATTAAGAGGAATGGTGGGAGAAATGGTGTTGAATGCAGAGGGGGAGGGGAAGGGAAAGGGAAGTGCGGATGCAGCACTAGAGAAGGGTGAGGGGGGAGGTGGGGGAATGGGGGATTGTGGGTAAATGGGGGGTGGGAGAGGTGCAGAGGTGGGTGACACCTCCATGGATTCAAAAGTGGAGGCCGTGGTGGGAGTGACTGTGAACATGGGGATTGTGGTTGCGGTGAGAGTTGTGAACGTATATAGAGGGGTGTGTAATTGTGAACTCCCATGAAGTGTGATCGGAGGAGTGGGGCTTACCGTGGTTGTGGTTAGACTTATGTTTCCTGTGGAAATAGAGTATGTGGGTTGACTGATGGTTTGTGCGTCAGTGTGTGTAGTGGGTTCGGAGGTGGTGACAGTAGAGGTTACAGTGGCAGGGGGAGGTGAAGGGGGCTGATGTGGGGGAGAGGGTGGCAAGGGAGGTGATGGAGATGCACTCGATGTGTGGGCTTCCTCGGTGTCGTGAACAGTGTGTGCTGAGCCAGTGGTTGTGGGGGTGCCTTGTGGTCCTGATCCTAATACATTCATTCGTTTTCCCGTTCGTGGGGGGCGTCTTCCATATCTTTTCTCTGTCCTTCGTGATTGCGCTAGTGCAGTATGCACCGTTTCAGGTACTCCCAAAGCATCTGATATCATTTCCAGGGTGGCACGGTATTGCTCGTCCACGCCTTCCTCCTCCAGAATCTGGTTCATGAGGGCTTTACCTGCAGCTAATGATAGCCTGTGTTGCTCTTGGACTCGGTTCATCGTATCGTAGAGCTTCTTTAATGCGTTAGTATAGGCGGGGGCACCTTCCAGTACTTGTAGGGCTTCCTGATCATACTCTTGTTCTTCTGCTTCTGATTGTCCACCCTGTGCCTCCTCATGTGCTTCTTCTTCATCGTCCACATTGACTACGTCCGGTTGGCTGGGCTGGGCTTGGTCTGGGGCAGTTTGCTGTCCACCAGCTTGCTCTGCTTCAACTTCCGCATTTACAGCGTCGATGATTCTAGCAACTTCTTCGTCCGTTAGATCCTCCAGAGTGAATCCATGCGGGAATTCCAGATCAGTCGGTACTGGTGGAAACACAAGGTTAGGGCCATCTGTGCTGTGCCTGGGTAACCTGATAGTAAATGGTTGCACTCGTCGGGGAAGTCTTGGGGTTGTTTCAGGCGTTAGGGTTGCACCGCGAGCTTGTGCACAAGGCATCTGGACAGCGCCTCTCATCTTCTTTGAGGGAGGCCCCACAGCTGACAATCTGCGTTGAAACTCCTGTGCTCTGGACCAAATGAGAGCCCTCTGCACTGGTACATCATATGCGAGACATCTGTATACAATTCTTGTAAGTGCACAACAACCATACATCACAGACTTTTGCTTCTTATACCATCTCTGATGAGCCATATGAATCTGGTCGATAATCCAGTGGGGCATATTGATGGACAACTCAAAAGCATCCGCCAGGTAGAGGCTAAACCAGATCTTTTTGGGGGGCATTGTGAACCTCTCCTGCGCGGGGAATGCGAAATGTTGCATGACCATGCGTAAGTGAATGGCAATTGTAGGTGTCATCGCAACCATGTCCTTCAACTTCGTCAGATTCCTGTTCTTCATATTGTCTGGAACCATAGTCTCTTTCTCTGTTGGGATGTGCATACCTTTCATGTCGAGTGCTTCTCTTACCAAGTTGATAGTCAAGCGGAAACGCTTCAGCTCATTGCCCCTTGTGAGAGATGGGAGCACAAAGGAGCTGTATCCTTTCTTGTCTTTGCTGGGAGTGAGGGTACTAATTAAGTATGAGCACCTTAGAAAATCTGGCTTTGGTAGTTGGAACTTGAAGTAATCATAAAGCCCCGCCTTCTTCCATATCGACTTCAGCCCTTCATTGTTCTGTAGCTTTTCAAACTCCCTGGTAAAGAAATGGTATCTGCCCCAACGTCCATTGAATTCTACCTCGGACTCCCACATATATGTGCCTTCCCCCAGAGGTCCAGCAACGTCACTGAACCAGTGTGAAGCTTTGCCCACCGGCATTGTATGACCCTGTGGAGGATTCTGAATTGGTATGGCATGTAATGCCCGTAATGCCACTGGTCTTTCCTTTAATTCCTCCTCGACCGGAAGGCTTTCGATGTCCACCACTTGGGGGCTGGTGCCTGCCTGGGAGCTAGTTCCTACCGTATCTGCCATGTTACTTCTTGCTACCTGTCTCTGTGAGAATATACAAACACGTGTTAATATTGTACAGAACAAGGGAGGATCGTTGTTGTTCCCATTACAATATTAACATGAGGGTCGGGAGCTAATAATGGGTTAGTAAGTGCTCGGTGCAAGTGTGTGTGTGGTTAGTCGTTCGGTAGACCTAAGAGTTAAGTGGAATGATGTAAAGTGATAGTGATGTGGTTAGTAAGTTATCATGGATTTACAAATGGAGTCTGGGGGTTTGTTACAAGTCTGAGGCTGCCAAATGCAGTGGAAGGGTTTTGCTTTTGGTTTCGTAGAGACTCTAGAGAGCTTTATCGGTGTCTCGGTTTGAAAATGAGGCCTTTTAGGGACCCATTTACAAGTGGCTCTGTTCGTGCTCATGGGCCTTGGTGTGTTCCTGAGTGTTGAAAACGAGTGGATGCCGGCTGTGCGAGTGAATGGATCATGCTGTGTAGGGTGTGTTCTTGGTGTAGCTATTTGAGCCCGCAAACAAGCCTTAGGCACCCAAATTTGTCTTGATTGTGGGCTGGCCTTCATCGACTTCTTGGGCACCCAAACAGACTTCACGTTAGCAGATGAGCTTCTGAAAGACTTCTTATTAGTATCGTGTTGTTGGTTACTAATAAGAGGCTTTGCCCGTGTGGTTGGCTTGAGTGCAACCGGGTGTTCGCCTTTCCGCACCCACACTTGTTTCCCTTGCTGAGACATTTTGCTGCGCAGGTACTTTTGATCTCCGACATAGGTATTACTCTGCTTCTTCTGTCTTTGATCCACCTTCGGTTGCTGCCTCCCTCTGGCCTTTGGAAAAGAAGGGAGTTCCGTTGCATCCCTGACTCCTTTTTTGCAACCATCATTCCTCTGCAACACATAGTTTTGGACAAGAACAGCATGGTCATCTTCATGTGTACTCCTGGAAGGACCAGGAGTCTGTGCCTTTCCTAATTCCTTGAGTGCTCGATTATTTAACTCCATTGTAATTCTAGTCTGATTCACCCATACCTGAAGAAGTCCACTTCTTAGGTTTAAGTTGACTGCTTGGTCATAAATCCAGTCTTGACCCAGGACAAGGGGTTCTGTGAGGTCCTCGTCTTGGAATACTAGCGCTTTAACTGTCATTGCTTCATCATGAATATAGAGGGGAAGTTCCACCTCGCCCATGCAAGGGGTTTCCACGCCTCCCAATCCTATGAGATATGCTTCCACAGGATTGACAGTTAATTGCAACTCTTGACAGTGAGACAGTTTAACAGCACTAGTGGCTGCCCCTGAGTCGATCAATGCTCTTACAGTCCTTGTACTCTTTCCTTGTCCTACGTCTAAGGTTATGAAAGGACGTCGGTCAGTTATTCTAGGTGAGCTAACACCTGAAACTTCACACATAGCCACAGGATATCTTGGATCTGCATATGCATCTGGCACCGGTCGCTCTCTACCTTGTCTTCTTAATTTCATTTTTCGTATGCGCTCTAGGGCTTCTGCTTGAGCTTCTTCTCGAATTCGCTTTTCTTCCTCTTTGCGTTTCTTAGCAATGTTGAGTCGACTTAGCATTTCCTCTGTGAGAGGTTCCTGATACAACTTAACTCTGCATCCACTAATATAGTTTGGGAGAACATCGCCTTCTAATGTGGCTAGTTGCACTGCACCACTTGTTGAGATCCTATTGATGATCATAGGTCCGTAGCCTCTCTTTTCTAGCTTCCTTGCATGTTGTTTCAATGTGTAGACTAACACCAGATCTCCCGCTTTCAAACCCTTATCCTTCACATGGGCATCAAAGTATGCCTTCTGTCGTTTCTTTGCTGCATATATCCCTGCAGCTGCTCTCAGTCTTGTTTCTCCTAATCGTTCAAGGTCAAAAAGTCTAGAAGAGAGTTCATGACCCGTCCATTCGTGCTCTTGTGCTACCTTCAAAGTAGGTATCAAGAAGTCCAAGGGTAGCACTGCGTTTTGGCCAAATACCATCTGAAAGGGGGTGGCTTGGAGTACCGTTTTGTAGGCAACTCGGTATGCCCAAATAGCATGGTGTAGCTGTTTGTCCCAATCAGAGCGTTTATTGTTCACTAATTTCGTCAGTACATTGCATAAGATCTTATTAGTGCTCTCAGCTTGTCCATTAGCTTGAGGGTGATAGGGGGCAGACTTCTTGTGTATTACCAGGAATTCTTGGAGTAGATTCTCAATCACCTCGTTCAAGAAATGAGTGCCTCTATCACTTACAAGCTCTATAGGTAGCCCATATCTTGTGAACACATTCTCAAACAAGAATTTAGCAGTTGTTTGAGCATCGTTCTTTGTCGTAGCCTTTACCTCTACCCACTTAGTTAGATAGTCTGTCGCAACAATGATGTATTCTGCATGAGAACCCTTAGCTGGGGGATTAATAGGACCCACGAAGTCTATTCCCCACTTAGAGAACGCACGTCCACCCATCATAGGTTTCAATGGCATCTCATCTTTTCGTATAGGATACCGAGTTCTCTGACAGACATCACACCGTTTCACATAGGTATGTGCATCCATGTGAAGGGTAGGCCACCAGAAGCCCGCAAATAGTACTGCCTTGATCACCCGATCTGGTCCAAAGTGTCCTCCTGCTACACCTTGGTGAGCAGTTTCCAAGATCTTAAGATATTCACTCTCATGGGCACACAGTCTCAGGTAACCATCTTTACCGCGTTTGTATAGATTATCACCAATGAGTGAGTAATCCTGGGCTTCTTGCTCTAAACTCCTTTTCCTAGTCAGAGTCATGTCTGGAGGGAATGTTTTCGTCCTCAGGAAGGACACTAGAGGTTCACTCCAATCCGGCACTATGGACACTTGATAAAGAGTGGCATGTTCCACCGGTGGTTTAGTGCGACAGATTGAGCATTCCTTGCACAACTTTTGGACATCCGCTTCCATAGTTGGCCAATGCACTCCGAGTCTCCTTAGGGTCTGTAAGGTTCGTTGTTTTGAATAGTGTTGCTCCAATGCACCTACATGTGCTAATTGCAACCATTTAGCATACTCGTCCTCTTCTACACAACAAGCCAAGATCCCTTGATCTGTGTGCTTGTACATGCTTCCTGCCATGATGTGGTACTTTTGGGCTTTCACGACCTCTTTATTCCGTGTGTTTACTACTGGATGGTTAGGCCCGTATGTCAATACTGGTACCAATGGCTTAGCCCACTGCGGCACCACTTCTAAATTGAACAAGTAAGCGTCAGGAAGATCATCTGATACTCCCTGTGGGGCTTCTCCGGAGGTGAGCCTAGAGAGATGATCTGCTCTCAAATGAGTCCTACCTTTCCTCACCACAACCTCGAAATCATATTCCATTAGTAAGAGAAACCATCTTACTAATCTTCCTGTATTACATGGTTTGTTTACGAGGTATAGCAAAGCCTGATGATCAGTAAAAAATTTAAACTTATTTGCAAGCAAATAGTGTCTAAATTTCTTAACTGCATATACCATGCCTAAGCCTTCTCTCTCAGTAGTGGTGTAATTTCGTTCAGCCGCATTCAACTGTCTACTGGCATAGGCAATTGGAAGATCCATATTACCTTCACCAGTAGGTTGTGCAAGCACACATCCAATGGCATAATTGGATGCATCCACGTGAACATGGAATGGCTTATTCCAATCTGGTGTGGTCAAGATTGGTGCTGAACATAATCGTTGTTTAAGCTCCTGGAAGGAATTCTCACATTCATCCGTCCACTCAAAGTTAGTCAGAAGTCCGTACATGGGCTTTGCAATGACAGCATACATGTGTATAAATCGTCGGTAATAACCACAATGCCCCATGAAAGCTTGTACTTCCTTGACATTTTTTGGCCTAGGTAGCTCTGCTATAGCTCTCACTTTCTCTTCATCAGTGGATATGCCATTCTTTGACACTATGTGTCCTAGAATCTTGCCTTGCCTGACCATGAAAACACATTTTTCTGGGTTCAGGCAGACTTGATATTCTCTACATTTGTCGAAGATTTGCCTGAGTTCAGGGATATGGGTTTGCCTAATGTTCGAATGAGCACAAAGATCATCAACGTAGACTTCTAAGTTTTTCCTCAGGAACTCTTTAAATACATGGCACATCAGCCTTTGGAAGGTAGCTGGTGCATTGGTAAGCCCAAATGGCATCACTCTAAAGGCGAAAATGCCCCATTCTATGGCAAAGGCTGTCTTATGCTGATCCTCTGGAGCTATGGCTACTTGATTGTAACCTGAAAATCCATCAAGAAAGCTGTACACTTCCTTGCCTGCCACTCTTTCTAAGAGATGTTCTGTGATGGGAAGCGGATAGTTATCTCGAATCGTGGCTGCATTAACCTTTTTCAAGTTAATGCACACACGAAGCTTGCCATTCTTCTTGGGCACCACTACGATGGGGGATACCCATTCAATGTGCTCAATTTCATAGATAAATCCAGCTTCAACCAGTCTATCTATCTCTTCTTTGATCTTAGCAGCGTAATTATCGTTATATGTGTAGGGCTTTTGCTTAGAGGGTTTAGCATCTGAGGTCATGGGGATGGTGTGTGAGCATATGTCAGGGTCAACACCTTTCAAATCCTTGTAACTCCAAGCGAACACATCTCTGTATTCTCTTAACAAGGCTATCAATTCTTGCTCTTCTTCGTCTGTTAGGTCATGGCCTATGTACGTGCACCTCTCCTCCTTCTTCTAGGGCCACTACGATTTTCTTGGTGGTTTCTTTGTTATCATAGGCCTCTCCTGCTTGTGCCTCTCGTTTAGGCATTCTTATCATGACTCTCCTGTCGTCTATCTCATACTTCTTAAAATTTTCTGGGACCTCAAACAAAGATTCTTCCTCTTCTGGTGAGACTTCTCTCTTCTTCCGTTTCTTTCCTTCTTCCTTTGGGGTCACATGTGTGGCTAATCTTACATCATTTGTAAGCTCTCCATGTCTCTGGGGTTGAAATTCTACTTCATGGAAGTATTCTTCATCTGATGCAAATGGTGGGTCCATAATGATTGACTCTAGGTCGGAGTCACTTGCATCCTCAAAGGCATCAGGGCTAGGTTCGCATTCTTCTAGAACTGCCTCTCCCATGATTGGCTCTATGGAGAAGACTGAAATATCATAGCCATCCTCATCACAGTGAGGTGTCCATTGTTCTTCATTGATGGCTACGTCCATTGTTGCTAGGATTTCTGCCCAGCCATGGGGTTCAAATTCCTCATCAGGAAAAACTACAGGTGCATAGGCTGGGTCTTGAATTGATCTATGTGTTTCTTTTGCACCTACCTCTCTGGCTTTCTCTCTCTTCTCTTCTTCTACTGCAACCTTGCACATCCATAAATGAGTGTCTTCATGCATCCATGAGGATCCAGACCCTATGGAATGCACAGATTCCGTGTCATCTTTGGCTCTATGGATGGGATTCCATTGGATAGGAGGGACATCTCTATGAGAGTAATCCTTGAGATTGACTTTGGTCGTAACACCTAAGTGTTGCAGGTACAAGGAATTAGTTCCCCAATCCTGTACCACTTGCAACTGTCGCATGAATGGTCGTCCCAAAATCATCTCATAGGCATGATTTTTGCTAAAGTCACATATAGCAAAGGTATGTTCAAACTCGACACCACAAGTGGTGAGAGTTATTCCTTCTAGCAATCCTAGGGGTCTCTCTATGTGACCATCGGCCATCTGCAATTTCATTCTCGTTGGCCTGAGTGCCGGCTTGCCCCAACGCTTCCATAGGGAGGTGGTGGCAATTGCAACTCCTGCACCTGAGTCCAAAATTGCCTTGGTGGTGTACTCCTGATAAGTAATGGGAAGATAGGTGTTCCCTTCTTCACCTTCACACATATCCCCTATCTTATCCAAGGGTATCTCTGGCACTGTCCTATGTGATCCTACCTGGGAACGAGGTTTTGCTATCTCAGGTACTTGTTTGGTTACATGTTTCCACGATTCGGGTCTACCCTTGAGTAGCTCTTCTAACTTGAGATTGCATTGCACGTTAGTGTTCTTCACTACCTCTGTGTTCCTAGGTATGACTGAATCTTCGTTTCTTACCATGACTGTGGGTGCTCTCATACACGTGGACTTTGCTTCCCATGGGCCTGTGAAATGGGGTAGCTCTTGTATGGAATTGGATTCAAAGTCCAATCTCTCGTGAGACTGAGTACTCTCATGTTCCCCGTAAATAGATGGGATGTCTTGTGGGAATTGGTCGTGTGCATCATCCACAAGTTCAAAGGGAGGGGCGACTTCACTTTCGTTATCCCATTTATCTTCTTGAATTTCTCGTAGGAAATCTGGTGCAAACCGATTCATAGAAGAAGAAGTGTCTGGCTCCGTAGAATTAGGCACATAAGCAACCTGGGAAGGAGGGCTTATTCTATCGTTGGCTCTTTCCTCGCTCTCATAGATGTTTGGAGCACAAGCTTCCTGGGGAGGATTACTTATTCTATTACTTTTCCGAACAGGCTCATATGCTCCCTGATAAGGAATGTAGGCAACCTGTGGAGGTACGTGAGCTTTCGAGGGAGGCTCATCTGCCTTTTGGGGGGAAAGATAAGCTTCTTGAGGAGGCACATGGGCTTCCTGAAGAGGCTGGCTTATCCGTTCTCTTGCCCTTTCCTTTCTTTGAGGGGCAGGTTCCTTTTCTGATTGTGCAATTAGCCTCTCTATTCTTTCTAGCAGTCCATCAAAATGCAACTACGTCTTAGCTGAGCTAGAGATGTTAAAGAGGCGACTAGCTTCAAACATGGTCTGAGCCAATTCCACCATTTTGGCACAAATTTTAGTTCGTTCAAGCTCCAGCTCGGCTCTAGGGTAGCATTTTTCATGATCGGTTATGGTTGGCCCTTCTTGGATTCTGGCCTGATATGCTTTAAGCATCATATTAAGGTCTTCGGGAGTGGGATCTACTAGGACTGATCCTACTCTAGGGGGTGGTGTGTTTAGGTGAGGCGGGTTGGAAGGTGGCTGGTCGGATGGCGATGGGAAAGGTGGTGGTGGGGTAGTGTGAGAGGGAGTTTGAGATGTGAGTTCAGTTATCCTGGCTTTGGTTTCTCTTATGCTTTCCTCAAGTTCACTCATCTTTTTAGCCCATTGTCTTTTCATTCTTTCTCGACTATCTTTCCACGCTCTAGTCCTTTTCTTGGTTATGCTCTCAGTTTCACTAGCTGTTGGGCTCTTTTCCTGGTCTACCCCTTGGTTTTGCTGCAATGCTTGAGCTCTAGTGACTACCTGTACCGGAGCAGTGGAAGTGACACTTCCTGTGGAGTTTACCACTAATCCAATAACGTTGATAGGCGTGATTTTTGGCATATTATTGGGGTTCTTTGGGCAATCTCGTAAGAGATGCTCTTTTCCACAATCTTGGCAAAAGCCTTGGATCGTCACTGACTGGGGTTGTGTAGGTGGAGGTAAGGGACAATCACGAATGAAGTGATCTCCTTGGCATCTGTAGCACGGTCCTCTTGGGAATGGAGGTCTTACCTGCCTAGGTTGAGGCCTAGGGTTGGGGTTTGCATACATGACGTTTGTGTAATCGGACTCCCCACTAGGTTCACTCGGCTCTTCACTATAGTAGGACTCATCATGTTCTGGAGACTGCATGTAGTACGCCTGGGGACTATCAACATGTGTAGAATCAAAGCTATGGTCACTCGGGTCACTTTCAGAAATCAAGGGTGTCACAGGGACTATAGCTCTATTCAGGTTTTCTTCTGCAACAACATACTTTACCGGAATCACATTAGCTGGGGCAGGGGGTTGTTGAGCTAACACTGGCTGAGGTCTTTGTTGGTTTTGGTATTGTGGTTGATAATTTTGTTGTGGCCTGCCATATGGCAGTGGAGGGTACTGGTTCTGGTATCTTCCTTGCTGCGGGTATGGCTGAGGGTAGGGTTGCCTAACTGCCTGCTTGTTGTATGGGCAATCTTGTGCGGTGTGATTGGTGTATCTCCGTTCTATGGTGCAGTACTGGCTACTAGGATTTACTTGGGGCTGAGCCATAATGGGGCAGACATTCGCCATGTGGTCACCACCACACGTATAGCACCTTTTCAAAGGGGCAAACCTTGGAATTTGTTTGCTAGACACGCCTAGTTTTTGGGCCACTTTCTCTGCGAGTTCCTCAATTGATGTAGATTGCGTGGAAGAGTGACTAGATGCACTATCTGAATCTTTGTAGATTTTGGAAAGCTCTAGTTCTTCCCCTAGGTTATCTTCAATGTCAATGCACATGCGTACACACTCTTCTATAGTCTTAGGGTCCTTCAGATACACATAGGATCTCAATTTCGTACTCAGCAATCCATCCAAGAATAAGGCTACTTGTTTAGCTGGTGTAGGTAGCTCCGAAACAGGGCATCTTTCAAGATATTGCCTAAATCTTCTTCCTGCTAGTCTCACGGTCTCTTGAGGGGTTTGCTTGAAGCTGTGAATCAGTGAGGAGGTATTGTGTCTTATGCCACTCTTAGAGAACTCTACGATGAAAGCCTCTAGGAGTTGGTCTATGCTCCTGAACTGTCGCTCATCCAATGGCTGAAACCATGTAAGTGCTGTGTTCCTAAGGGTTAGACCGAAGGCATTGTACTGCGTGAATAGATCCTCCACTTGTTCAGCTCTCAAGACTTGCTTGAACTCCGCCACATGATCATAGGGATCTCCTGTGCCATCAAAGTAATTCTTCATGGACTTAACTAGCTGGGTCGGTCTCAGAGTTCTTGTGTGCTCTCTAGGTCTCGGCAGAGGGAATCCATCCACATTTCTCTGATTCCGGTGAGCCCTATGTATCTCTGGTTCTACTCTATTCGTCTCCGTCCTCGTTCTTTCTCTGCCCACGGGGTTGGCAAAGCTTACTTCTGGTCTATCTCTACTTCTGTCTCTTTGAGTTCCATGAGCTTGGGATGTTCCAGCTCCAGGATGACCATAGGATACATTCGATCTTGGTTGGGAAAAAATGAATTCACCCTTCCAAGTGTAAGCATGTCTATCATTTTCTGTCACCACAAAGATCCTTTCCGAAGTGTGATCTAAGTAGGTCAGTCTACCTGGGCTATCCGGATCCTTAAACTCATAGATCATGATAGTTCCTATATCAGTTGGCTGATTAGATTTATATCTCCAAAAGGCTTCGTCAGTTTCTCGATTGAGGAGCAACTCTATGCTCTTGTTGTCTTGGGGAACCCACTCAGGCGTGATAATTCTAGTGAGAACAGATTTGCCTCGAGGGGTTCTAGGTTCCGCACCCATGTTTCCTTGTTCCAAGTCACCTAAGTCCGCTTCAGAGATTACATTTCCAAATTCATCTGTCCTATCTGGGTGACTGGTGACTACATATATGGTTCCTTCCTTGTCCAGGTATGTACCGTTTTCAAATTTGACTGCTGGGTGCTCTAGTCCAATGGATTGATCAGGATTCTTAATCCGTACCACAGATCTTCCTAAGCCGTCCTCATAGATGCTAGCACCTAATCGGTTGGTCCTCAGGTATTCCAGCTGTGTTTTGTAAGGGCCTTCTACCCTGTACAAGTAAGGCACTCCTGAACTTCCCGTAGGTCTGTCCATGCCTTGAGACATCTCTGACTCACTGGTCTCAGAGCTAGGGTAGTACGAGTGGTGGCTCAACTGCTGGGCCCAAGACCTAGCAGTGTGGTTAACACTAGCCTCTGAAGACCTAAGGCTTTGTCTCTCCCTTACAAGATGTCGTCCTGATCTAAGGTTCATATGCCTATCTAAGTAGCCCAATTCTTTGCCCAGAGTACAACCTCGTTGCTGGTTACTTTATATTAGTCACTTGATTCTTTTTATTTATTTCTCGTGTTTACGGTCTTGTCTGATTTTACGTCGTCAGGAATACTTGAATGTTCTTCGTGTTTTCAGGTTGATCGTTCCACGTTAGGTTCTTTTCCTTTATGTTATCGCCAGTACAGAGATTAGGTTTTTAGCTTGGACTTGAGTTTTTTTAGGTAGTCTTCAACTTGATACCTGCCTATCGTCGCCCTGACTTACTCCTACCTCTCGTCGTTCTTAGCCTAAACTATGAATTGACAGAGGGGGTTAAAAGTTTCCAACCTTTTGTTTCCTGCTTGGTTGCCCTTGAGTGCCCAGGAAGTGTGTTCCCAAGCTTACACTTACGCTTGCTTAGAACGCCTTGCGATGCTCTCAAAGGATCTGTAAAAGTTCCAAAGTTAGCTTAAAAATTTAAATTCCAAAGACAGAACCAAGTATTTTCATTCCTGTAGCACAAACACAAACTTGCATAGCGATTTTTTAAGAAAACAATTCTAAAGACCCCTGACTTTGATCCCCCTGGGTATGGTCAACTTCAAAATACCCTATCTGAAAATCAACGCATTATCTTTATAAAAAACAGTTGAGGGCGTGTAGTAGATGCCACGAGCTTTCCAACAAGCCCTAGAGCTCAAAAATTTGATTTCGTATGAAGAAGTTATGACTGTTCAGGGTTTAGGGGGTTAGGACAGGATTCAATCTGGCTGACGGATCCTAGGATTTTCTCCCAAATCTCAAGTGTAGGAACCTCCAAAGTGCTAATGGATTGACTATTTTGCCCCAAAGTTATCCCAATTTTGAACAAAAACAAAACCCTAATTTTTGGCCGAAAAGCCTGTCAATCGCGATCGACAGGTCTGTCAATCGCGATTGACAGAGGTGTCCGTCGGGGCTGTCAATCGCGATCGACAGTGTCAATCACGATCGACAGTGTCGATCATGGCTGTCAATCGCGATCGACAGTATCAATCGCGATCGACACGTTTTCCGGATTTTTCGCCAAAATTTCAGTCAATCGGGGGCCTATCAGTCGCGATGGACACGTGGCTACGCGTAAAAGTCAGTCAATCGTTGAATTTCAGTCGGTCGCGATCGACGGTGTCAATCGCGACTGATAGAGGTGTCGGTCGTGGCTGTCGATCGCGATCGACGGTATCAATCGCGATTGACAGGGTCCTACGTGGCAGTCTGTCGGTCACGAGGTCTGTCGATCGCGATTGACAGGGTCTGTCGGTCGCGATTGACAGGGTCTGTCGGTCGCGATTGACAGGGTCTGTCGGTCGCGATTGACAGGGTCTATCGGTCGCGATTGACAGAGGCTGTCGGTCGCGATTGACAGAAAACCTCGGAATTTTTCTACTGTTTTTAGTGTTTTAGGATGTGCTCCTTGTGCTTGTTCTAGTGGTGCACTCAATTTTGTGAAAAACCAAAAATTTCTGTTAGTCGCGATCGACAGAAGCCTGCGACCGCGAGACAGTTTCGACAAGTTTCGTACCTGCGCAGGAAGCTGGAGGGGATGATGATGATGATACCTGCAAGAAACACAATAAACATGCAAAAAACAGTGCAAGCAATATCGCTCTCTCGCTCTCTCTCACAAGTAGAATGAGGGAAATGAGGTGGAGATGGTGATATGATAAAAAACCAGAATTTTTCGCGATGATGGAGATGGAGGTGGGAGATGATGATGATGATGATGGTGATGAAAGTAAAAGAAAATCGATGAGAGTGAAGAAAATACCTACAACTCCAACACGTCAACTCTACGTCTTACCATCACACGCTCGTCCTCAAAGCTCGATCCCCGGCAACGGCGCCAAAATTTGGTGTAGCTCAGTGATGAGTAGCACCTCCTTTAATGTCAATCCGGGAAGACGTGAGGATGGTATGAAGACCTCGAGCAAGTGGAGGCACAAGTGCGTGAGTGAGAAGCACACAAACATGCACACACATACACACACACGCGCACACACGGCAAGACAAAGAGTGAGAAGCAATGGAGTTCTTAAATTACTTTCAAAAAGCTCTTGCAAGTTCGTTTCAATTACAATCTAACCCCAAAAATGAGCTCTCTAGCTCCTTTTATAGTTTGTGACTAGCTTTGGCCCTGTTCAGACCTAGTGTCCGGCCTAGTTAAAAATTAGGTTCCAGGGCTTATTTGAGGGCTCAAACGAGATCTAAAAAATACGAAAATTGGCAGGTAGATACTTCTAAAGCTCCTCAAGCTCAAGGACTCCTTGGCTTGCACAAAATGGAGCTACAAAAAGATGAAATGGTGTTTACAATGGTGTTTAGTGATGAGAATCACTTTTAATTAGTGTAGAGGTTTTGAAAAATTAAGGTTGCCTTAGTGCTAAATCTGCGTGAATGCTCATACGTACTTCTTCCTGAAGAAAATTATTGGCCTATTTGCCAGATCTTCGTTGACTCCCTTGTCTGCTTGTGCCTTCTCTCCCTTCTGACTCTCTTCTCTGACTGCCATGCCTCGTTAGTCCTTCAGTGCCTTGTCCGCTGCTAACACCACCACTACAGCAGCAAAAATTCTGACCACCATCGATGTGGAAGCATTTACTTTTCCTATACCCAACTTAGAGGCAGAACCAACAAATACCACTTTTGATTTTGAAATGCATGATGATTTTTCGAGCGATTTTCAATTTTCAGAAGGACAATTTTTCTCACAAGAATACGAACGTCCTAGTTACCCTACCACACCCCCTGATCAACCGCAAGAGCAAGTAGTCTCTAGCTCTAAAGAAGAAAGGACACAAACTGACGATGAAGACAGAGATGATGAAGCCAATCAGGCAAGCCATGACTCTCAAGAGAATGTGCAGACTGAGAATAGGAACAACACACTGACACTCAGGGTGACACAAGTACTTATGAAGATGAAACATTTGAAGTTGTTGCCTACACATTGGCAATAAAGAAACTGTATCGCACTATGCAAGCACTTTGGGCGCACAGAAAACTCTCAAAAGAAGAAAGCCAAGCGCTTGTAGAACATGTTCTTGCTACAGGAGGCTTCAAAGAAGCTTACATTCAAGGTTTCAGAGAATTGGTTAAGTGAGTAGGAACGAATGAAGCATTACACCATTTGTAGAGGAAATCACTACCAGAATTCAACCCATGTTGAATACGCTTGCTATGAAAACCGGGTCAATATATTCGCATACCATAGGATGCACAATCCTCACACCAAGTCAGAGAAGCATGACTCCTTCCAAAAAACCCTATTGAAGAAGCAACCATCGTGATTGACTCCCCGCCTCACACTTCTACTGTAAATACCACTACTGATGTCAAAGTACCCACCATACGGACTGCTCCTCTAAGACCTCCCATTCCCCCAGTCTCTCCTGTACACCCTACCTCCCCTCGACCATCCATGTCCGTTGATAGGGCGATAATAGAAGCCTTTGTTGCCTCACTTCCTCTCACCCTTTCTGCACCCACACAACCTAGGCTTCCTCCTAGGACTTCCGCCCTTCCATCCAATCCATTTCTCCATCCATCCGTCCCTTCCTTCCCCATCCCTCCATGACCCCTATTCCCATTTCCCCCTCCATTGGCCTTCTCCCCTATCTCACCTCCCCGACCCACTGTATTTCCTCTCCCCCCTCTCCACCAAGCAATACACAAACCCCATCTGTAAATTATTTGGAAACCTTTGTAAATCCTGTATTCACGCCCACTCATGCACCGGCTATCACGACACTCTTCACAGTCACTGCACTCAACACCATGTCCATTGACATGGACATATCACCACCCATTGCACCACCACTCATCTCATCCATTTTACCACCACATTTAGGCACATCACATTTCTCCACAGTCACCACTGCATCCACTTTCCCATCCCTATTCCCCCTTCCCCTTGCATCAACACCCATAACCACAACATCTTCACTCACTCCACTGTTAATATTAACACCCACAATCGACACCGTATTCCATCAAATGATCACATGTATGACACAAGTTAGAGATGAATTCGCATCTCTAGGCACCAGATACCATACGCTACAACAAACAACCACAGAGTTACAGGCGCAACGCAACTCATTATCAATCGAGAATTCCTCCCTTAACACGCTACCAAGAGCTATGGAAGGCCTACCATACACTTGAACTAGAAAGTGAACAGAAGACAAAAGAGGCAATTATGGATATTGACAATTTGTTAAGGGCTCAAACCATCCGAAACGCGACACTCACTAGAAACATGGGACTACTAAGACGCCACCTAGCAACAGTCAAAGAAGAGAATCAACGCTTGCAGGAACAGAATAGAGAGAACCTTGAAGCTGCTTTAGATCAACTAGATGAAACTCAAACTCCCAACCGTTTCAAAGCGGTCCCCTTTGAATCTATGAAGATACTATTAGAAGACCATGTCAAACTACTAGAAGATTATGATAGTATGAACGAGGCATATTAGAAGCTCAAGGAAGACCACAAAATGCTACAGTTGCGAGCACCTTTAGAGCAACCACCTCTAGCTCCTGCGGCCACATCTCCTGAAATCATCGAAGAACTCAACGCTTTATGTGCCTAGGTACTGACTCTTCAAACACAGATCGCAACATACGAAGAACCCCCTAGGCCTGATTCCCCACCCGAACTCCCAACGGAGGAAGAAACTGTGTCTATCCCAATCAAGGAAACATATGAAGAAGCCTACGAACCCCAACCCATCCCAGGCAGATGTGTCAAGGCCGAAGGCCAGACCACCTTTGAACTCCCTACCCCCGCATGGATGAAGACTGTAGAAGAACTAGGGAAGACCCACTCAGCACGCATGGAGGCTCAATTACATGCCATGGCTATGATAGAGGAACGTAATTTACAATCCCCTTTTGCTCACTTGGCCCCTTGAAGGTATATATCTGGCCATGAGCTGCAATATAAGCCATATTCCATGCTAATGGCAGAATACCGATTGGCGATCGAAAAGGAGACAAGAAAAAAACCCTCACATGCAACTCAGTTTGAGCCCGATGACTTGCCATCGGAAGTGCAGAGCAGAGAAATATTTCAACCAACTTGGCGCCAAGAATTATTACAGCAATATCCCAAAATGATGAGCACATGGGTCAAGGCACCACTCCATTTAAAGTATAATCCATGTTGGGGACCAATACCACAACGCCGCTCCTGGAAGGCCTTCGCAATCAAAGTACTGAACAACAAGCAGTGCCATGATTGGCTAAATTATCCGTATTTCACTCCACACATCGGACCACCCACTGTTGGATATATGATGGCAACTATTCGCCACTAGCTCCCTCGCTTACGTCGAATGGATGATGTTGTTGCGCACATGACTGTCAAAGTATTTGACATGATGCAAATTTTTTTTTAAATCTTCCGTCGCGTCAAGGCACCACACGTTAACACCCCGGGATTCGAGCATGGTAATGAGGATTTAGCATATGATATGAGCACAACACCATCGCTCCGAGTGTGTTATGCTTGGCACTATCAAATCAAGTATCTACCGGCATGCTATAAAGTGACATTTGAAGAGATGTTTACTGCCGGTTTTTGGGAGTACCATTCCGAGGTGTTCATAAGCAGGCCCACATACCTACTCTAATTATTTGCCTGTGAACAACTGGTGTACTCCACGCACTATAGACTCCCGCCACCAGATGAACCTCAACCCATAAATTGGGAAAAACTTGAAGCAGATCTTGCAAGAGGTATTCGCATTTCAGAGCACACCCTCGCTCATGACCTCCTACAAAACTATATCCAACAGACCCCACAATAAGGTTCTGTCGAGGATGACAGAAGCGAGAGGGAGGGGGGTGTTGGCAATAGCCAGAGGCACAGACGACAAGGAAATATGTGAAGGCAGATTACAATGAAGTAGTGGGGAGCCAGGCTGATTATTTTTTCAAAAGAGAAATGTTTTATAATACTTTCCAAAACTCTCAACAGTGATTTTCATTACTATTGTACCATATGTAACATAGAAAAACCCCTTTTGTAATTAATAGCTCCATTTTGTGCAAGCCGAGGAGTCCTCGAGCTTGAGGAGCTTAGGTAGAATGAACCTACCAATTTTGGATATTTCTAGATCTCGTTTATCCCTTCAAATAGCACTTAGAACCTATTTTTTAACTATGCCGGACACTAGATGTGAAACCGGTTAAAACTAGTCTAAAAACTATAAAAAGAGCTAGAGAGCTCATTTTGGAGGTTGGCTAGTGTGAGCTTTGAGCTATTTTTGAGCTTGTAATAGTGATCTTGAGTAATAGAGTTTATTTCCTACCTTCCATTGTATCTTGCTTATCTCTTCATTGTGTGTGAGTGTATGTGTGTGTGTGCATCTTTATGCTTCTCACCTTCACTTTCACTAGATCTCACATTCACGATCTTCATATCACTCCTATCTCTTTCGCAGATTGACATTAAGGAGGTGGAGCTTCTTAACGTGCTACTTAACATTGTGCTAGAGCAACACACAATAAGAAAGAACCACCTGCCCAAAGCCCTGCAGGGGCATACATCAGGCCAGAACACCAAAGGATCAGGTCCCAAAGAGTGGACGCAAAGAATTACAACAACCACGACCTTTCAAGGGGAGGTTGCACACCGCTTCCTCATCCACTAGGTGTGTGAAATGGAAAGAAATAAATAGGCTAAAGAGAATGCATCAGGTCCCAAAGGATGTAAAAGACGATTTAAGACTAAGACCTTTAAAACGAATGCCTGACTAAAAGAGATGCAAGGTCTACTGCTGGATGTGTGCGTGGCAGCCCAAATTAACACAACGAGTGAAGACATGAAGCAAAGCTTGTCAAGGGATGACAGAGACAAATAAGGGGAGAGTGTTGGAGAATAAATAAGCACAAAAGAGGAGCCCCAAAAAAAATTTTCAAATTTGAGCACAGTTTTTCTTCTTCAAAATCCTATGAACCTCCCTTGAAGCTATGTAAATGCACTAGAGGAGTCCTCTAGATGCATAAACCCAAATCATTGTAACATAACTCTTCTAAGATATTAGGAAATTAGAGTTAGTCAATAAAAGTGCCGGTCTCTTGTCTGAAAGGACCAATTTTAGGGCACATGTATATAAGTCACTTTGTGACTCTTGTAAATAACTTTTTGTCATTGTAAGTTTTGAACAAGAATTTCAAATTTGCTTCTTTCCTTCTGATTTCCTCCTTCTCCATGATCTTTTGTGTGTGTGTAATGCTTGAAATGTGTGTGTAGGACTATCGTCTACCCATTCCAATTGCTTTTGAATTGTTGTAGTGTGTGTGTGAGCCCTAACGAGTTGTAAGCGAGTGTTGGGGTTTTCCCCCATTCACTGTTTTGCTCATAACTTGAAGTATGTTTGTGAGATTCGACAAAAATAGCACCAATAGATGTGTCTCATTGAGAGAGCTTCGAAATGAACTTGCTATTGACCATATTCGGAGTTTGAAGTTGAGAGAAAAGTTTGAATTTGTGCTTACTATTTTAAATAGTATCGTAGCATGCATTTTCAGAAGATTAGTGAGTTTGAGAGGTAGTTGAGACTAGTCACATGCATTGTAGCTTAGATACTTCACTTATCATCATGTGTGAACACGTCTTCATACACTTGGTTCCTCGGATTGATAATTAAATGTGTATTAATCCACCACTATATGCACTTGTGGGGCAATTGAGGTACAATCTCATCGACACAAGTCCCTAAGACTTCATGACTTAGGTACATAGGGTTCCATGTGGATTCCAAATCCTCATCATTGACTTCTGCCAATACTATTGTACTAGCACATTTCTTGATGCTAGGTTCAAACATGAGAGGTTCCAACATGAATACCAGGATTATCATAGCCATCTTCATCACAATTGGATGTCCATTGTTCCTTGTTTAGAGCTATGTCCATTGTCACTAAGATTTCTGCCCAATCATGGGGTTCAAATTCCTCATATAGAAATATCATAGGTGCACACGCTAGGCCTTGAAGTGGTATATTGTTTTTAATAGCACTTAAATCTCTCACTTCTAACCTTTTTCCTCATTTGCTACAACTCGGTCTACCTAAAATCATCTCATAAACGTGATTCTTTCCAAACTCACATATAGCAAAAGTGCGTTCAAACTCCACACCACATGTAGTGAGAGTTATTCCTTCTACCTTTCGTAGAGGCTTCTTTATATGTCCATCTGCCATTTGCAACTTCGTCCTTGTTGGTCTTAGATCTGGCTTGCTGTTGGAACTCAAGGTCAAGCATAAAACATGGAAGCACATCAAAGAAGTGGACATAGAAGAAGAGGGAGCAAGTAGGGAGCTCCAAGAAGTGTATGTCAAATTTTCAGAAGAATCCCCTACAAAAATAGTGATTTTCATCACTAAAAACCATTGTAAATACCATGATCTATTTTTATAACTCCATTTTGTTCAAGCCGAGGAGTCCTCGAGCTTGAGGAGTATTAGAAGTACCATCGTACCAATTTTCATAATTTTTAGACTTCGTTTGGGCCCTCAAATAAGCCCTGGAACCTAATTTTTAACTAGGTCGGACACTAGGTCTGGACAGGGCCAAAACTAGTCAAAAACTATAAAAAGAGCTAGAGAGCTCATTTTTGGGGGGAGCTTGTTAGAGAATAGAGCTTTGTAAGAGAACTCTTGGCAATCTAAGCTTTCCATTGTTCCTCTCTTTGATCTTACTTTGTGCACGTGTGTGTGTATGTGTGTGCATGTTTGTGTGCTTTCACTCACGCACTTGTGCCTTCGCTTGCTCGTGGTCTTCATACCGGTCCTCACGTCTCCGTGGATTGACAAGTAAAGGAGGTGGTGCTTATGCTTGAGCTACACCAAATTTTGGCGCCGTTGCCAGGGAGAGAGCTTCGAGGACGAGCGTTGTGATGGTAAGATCGTAGATTTGCAACGTTGGAAGGTAAAAAAAAAAAAAAAAAAAAAAAAAAACTGTCATTTCAGTTCATTTTCTGTTTTTTCCTCTTCATCTTCATCATCATCATCATCTCCACCTTCTTCCATCTTCTTCTTCATAGAAATTTCTTGTTTTTAGTGCATTTTCACCATTTTCATACCATTTTTCATGCATTATTGTGTGGGAAGGAGTTAGGAGGTGCAAGGGAGAGCAAGCGCTGTGTTTTTTCATGATTTTTTGCTCATACGGAGCTCGCCATTGCCGACGCTCAGAAATTTGAATTTCCCGCCAAAAAACGTGATTCTGTGATGAAAATCGCGATTCTGTGAAAATTCAAAATTTTTTGAAAAATCACGATTTTCTGTTTCCCGCCTAAAAGCTTGCTGAAAGAATCACGATTCTGTGGTCATTCTCAGAATCGCGATTCTGTGGTTGTGCTTAAAATCGCGATTCTCACAAATCACAATTTTCAGCCAAAAACACGATTCTGAGAGAACACGATTCTCTAAAACACGATTTTGTGAAAACACGATTTTGTGAAAAACACGATTCTCTGAGACAAAATCGTGATTTTCATGTCAAAAAACACGATTCAGAGAACCACGATTTTGTGAAAAACACGATTTTGTGAATCACGATTCTCTGAGACAAAATTGCGATTCTCTAGAACACGATTCTGTGAAAACACAATTTTCTGCTCAAAATCGCGATTCTCACCAATCACGATTTTCAGTAAAAACACGATTTTGTGAAAAAGGCGATTCTGTGAAAACACGATTCTCTGCTCAAAATCGCGATTCTCACCAATCACGATTTTCAGCAAAAACCTGATTTTCAGCAAAAACACGATTTTTAGCAAAAACACGATTTTGTGAAAACGCGATTCTGTGGTTGTGCTCAAAATCGCGATTCTCACAAATCACGATTTTCAGCCAAACCACGATTCTGTGAAAACACGATTTTTTGTTGGCAATCGCGATTTTCATGTCAAAAACATGATTCTGAGAAAACACGATTCTGTGGTTGTGCTCAAAATCGCGATTCTCACAAATCATGATTTTCAGCCAAAAACACGATGCTGTGAGAACACGATTCTCTAAAACACGATTTTGTGAATTACGATTCTCTGAGACACATCACGATTTTCAAAAACACGATTTTGTGCTCAACATCGTGATTTTCAAAAACACGATTTTGTGCTCAACATCGCGATTTTCAAAAACACGATTTTGTGCTCAACATCGCGATTTTCAAAAACACGATTTTGTGCTCAACATCACGATTTTCAAAAACACGATTTTGTGCTCAACATCACAATTCTTTGACTTCACAGCATCACGATTCTCTGAAAGTTCACAAAATCGCGATTCTCTGGAAGTTCACAAAATCGCGATTCTCTTGAAGTTCACAAAATCGCGATTCTCTTGAAGTTCACAAAATCGTGATTTTTTCCAAAAGGTCCTATTAACCCCCCAGCTAGAAACTCCCATGCAGAATATATTATTGTAGCCACATATTACCTTACAAAGTGGATAGAAGTGAAAGCCTCAACAAAGAATGATGCTCAGACTACGGCTAAGTTCTTATTCGAGAATGTGTTCATGAGATATGGACTACCAATAGAGTTGGTGAGCGATAGAGGCACACACTTCTTGAATGAAGTCATTGAAAATCTTCTCCAAGAATTCTTGGTGATACATAAGAAGTCTGCCCCCTATCACCCACAAGCTAACGGACAAGCCGAGAGCACGAATAAGATCCTATGTAACGTGTTGACAAAACTTGTAAATAATAAACGCTCTGATTGGGACAAACAACTTCATCATGCTGTTTGGGCTTACCGAGTTGCCTACAAAACGGTACTCAATGCCACCCCATTACAGATGGTCTTTGGACAGAATGCTGTGCTACCATTGGATTTCCTAATCCCTGCTTTAAAAGTAGCACAAGAGTATGAGTGGACTGGACATGAATTGTCCTCGAGGATCTTTGATCTAGAACGCTTAGGCGAGACAAGGTTACGAGCAGCTGCCAGCATCTATGCTGCGAAGAAAAGACAAAAAGCATACTTCGATGCACACATTAAGGATAAGGGACTAAAAGAGGGAGATCTAGTGTTGGTTTACACACTAAAACAACATGCCCGTAAGTTGGAAAAACGAGGATATGGACCCATGATCATTAACAGAATTTCCACTAGCGGCGCGGTTCAATTGGCTACTTTAGAAGGTGATATCCTGCCAAACTATATTAGTGGTTGTAGAGTCAAGTTATATCAAGAACCTCTTACAGAGGACATGCTAATGAGACTCAACACTGCTAAGAAACGAACAGAAGAAGAGTTAAGAGTGAGAGAAGAAGCACAGGCAGAGGCTAGAGAGCATATTAGGCGAAATAAGTTAAGGCGATTAGGCCTAGATGTCAACTCAAAAGCCCCAAAATATCACATGGATATGTGCCAAAAGTCAAGCATAGCGACTTCTCAAGTCATTGACCGAAGATCCTTTGTGACCATAGATATAGGACAAGGGAAGGGTGTAAGGACGGTAAAGGCATTGATTGACTCAGGTGCAACAAGTAGTGCAGTTAGACTTTCATACTGCCAAGACTTGCAGTTGAACATCAATCCCATAGAAGCTTATCTCATAGGATTGGGAGGTGTGGAAACCCCTTGTTTGGGCGAGGTGGAACTTCCCATCTACCTTCAAGATGTTCCAATGAAAGTCAAAGCGCTAGTATTTCAAGATGAGAACCTTACAGAACCACTTGTCTTGGGTCAAGATTGGATCTATGACCATGCAGTTAACTTAAACCTAAGAAGTCAAATTCTTCAAGTTTGGGTACATGAAAAATGCATTACATTAGAATTAGAGAACTGCATGCTCCTAGATCATGGCACCACACACTCTCTTAGTTCTTCCAAGACTAATCATATGAAAGAAGATGTTGTATGTGTCAAAAGCTCTATGATGCAGAAGGAGTCAATCGTGGAAGACCAGGTTCGAAGGCGGGTGGATCTTTCTTCTTCTCCAAAGAATCAAGTAGCCACAGTAATGAGTCCACCACACAAGCAAACACAACCGTTCACGACAACTGCTACATCAAATAGAAAGACACCATTCGATAAGAAAGCAGTTCTGAGCATGAAGCAGATATGGGTACGCAAAGGAGAGCAACCACCTGCCTTGCCCGCACAAATTCCATCCAGGCAAGCCAACCAGGCCAGAAGACGAAGGAAGCAGCTCGAACAAGCTCAATCACAAGGTATCCAACAAGTTTGGGTGCCTAAGAAGTTAGCTGCAGCTCAACAAGGGCAATTACAGATGTGGGTACCTAAGAAGCTCCTACATCCACAACAACCTATGTTCTCCCACATGCGAAAGGTCTCAACAAAGAAGCCAAAAAGAGAAAAGGTTAAGAACCACGTACAGAGACCAAAGGAAGATCAAATCAGCTCTTCAACATTAGTAGGAAGACATGCAAAAAGGATATGGGTTTGGAAGCCAAAAGTACAAGTAGCCTCCACCGAACCAAAGCGCCAACCACACTGGATACCACAGTTCAGAAAGCATCCAAAGAGGAAGACGCCTGAAGTGACCTCTACAATGCCAAATGATGTTCTAAAATGGACTCCAATAAGGAGGATTACATCAGTTCGAGACTCAATGGATATCTCCACCAAGGTCGGCATCAACCTCCGCAAATAACATCGAAAGCCTCGAACAAGCGACAACCATGTGCTCCTTGCACAACCTTGTCTTTTGCACCATTCAGGTCATGCATTTCTAAAGTATGCATTATATAGGGCCACATTACATGGCCGTGCATAGACACAACTGAGATTCCCATGCACTAGAGTACAGTGACACATGTAAACCACTTTTTGATACTAAACTTTGCCTTCTTATTTTGTGACATTCCTCAAAAAAAAAAAAAAAAAAAAAAGAGAGGGAAAGAACTTGTTCCCAGGTTTCGCTCATGGAACATGAATGAGTCATGCTTAGTTGAAGATTGAACCATCGATTACTGGGCATTTATCAGTTTGGATAGAAGTGTGTCTCGGCTAACAGATGATGTAATTGCTGCCTTATCTGGTAGATGTCAAGAACTTAGCATGAACATGGCATCCACACCTATGGTTTCCCCTTATCATGGTGGGAGTGAAGATCTTGAAGGTCCACAACTTGAGTGATGCTTAACTACTATATGTATGAGAGCATCCAAGGAGATATTTGCAAGAGTTTGTTTGGTACCCCAAAAATCCTTGTCTGTATACTAGATGAGCAGACTCCTGCTTATGGTGAGCTAGAGAGAATATGTGAAACTATGCTTGGTGTAGTTACCCAATGTTGTTTGTCAAAGAATATAAAGAAATTCAATTCTCAGTATTTGGCAAACATTGCTTTGAAACGAGAAGATAGAACAAGGCACTCAAAAAACTTTTTGGTGGACCAGCAACATGGACATTCATCGACAATGTTCCATCGCAAATGCCGGGTATACAACATGAAGAGATAGACATCAATCAACCCTTCACCACGGTAAGTATCTTTACTCTGGCAACACCATAACCATGATAGATTAGGAAACCTCTTCGTCAGCATACCCTTGAGCACTTAGCTCAAGACCCGCAATTTTTGCACCATACTTCTTCCAATGCATTTTCCAAGTAAGCATGTGTAGGGCTACATTACAAGGCCGTGCACAAGGCACATATTTTTTTCAACCCATGCACGAACACACTTACCCATCATTCATTATGGGTTATGAGTAGTTTGTTGGAGCAAGTCTATGACAAGCCTAAGTATTGGCTTGAGTCTCACAAAGTCTTAGAAGAAGCTTTAAAAAGAAGACTATGTAAAGTTCACTTGTGAACTACCTCTTGTAACTTTTGAAGAGTTTACTTAATGTAAAAGTAAGAGAATCTTAAGTGGTTGAGTCCACTTGATCAAGAATGGAAAGAGGAGCCATGAATTCGGGATTTGTGGTAGGTAGAGAATCAAATCAATCATTGATTGATTGGAGAGTGATTGAGGGAAGTTAGCCTCCCAAACTCAACTATAAATAGATGGCAGTTTTAGTCGTGGTTAGAGAGACCTATGTGAAGACCTCCAAGAGCTGAGCTTTATGCCATATCAAGGTGTGATTACAAGGCACACATATGTATCAGTAAGTCCATTGTATTTTACAAGCAATATACTTTCATTTTCATTATCATTTGGGTTCATATTTCCATGTTCTTATGAAGTGTACTACTCACTGCCATTACTCTCAGTTTTCTCAGCCAGCTTGCAGAGATGTTTTCTCTGAGCTTGGTGCATCATTTTCAGTGCTTTAACTTGGTAACGTTAGCTCTATAAGTCTACTATATGCTCACAAATTTTCATGTCATTTGGATGTTGCAATCTTCAGTTATGTTCATTTGAAGTCAACAGGGTCTGTTCATCTTCACTTCTCTGTCAGGTACCCGACTTTTTGACTCATCTTGTCAGAGCCATTTCTCAGTGGTTACTTATCCAAATTCAGTGATTTAAATCTTGTTGGATTCCGCTTACTGTCTAGTATAACCATACAAATTTTCATCATCATTGCATTTCTACATTTTGCGTTATGTTGATTTTTCTGCTCACTGGTCTATTTCTGTAGCAGCCCGTGAAAATCGGGATGATGTCATCACTTGTTAAAACTCATTCTCAGTGTGTGGTTCATTATTTTTTATGCGATTACTCTTGAAAGTTATCTCTTTAAGTTGCTTAGACTTCCGCAAGAGGAATTAAGCTAACTGCTGCTGTGCTCAGAGAATTATGTAAAACACTGGACAGGTGTATGAACCAAGAATAGCAAGTTTTCACCTCTGAGCTAACTCCAACTTATCTGTTTTGATCTATCTTTTTGAGAGTGATCTTCCAAGGTACATAGGGTGTCTAATACATCCATTGGCAAGCTAAAAGGGCCCACCATCTACTCCTGGAGTTCATTTGGCTGGTGTAGATCAAGGATTTTGCAACACCTCTTCATCTTCAAGCACATACCTATCCATCTCTTCACAGTGGTATCAGAGCAAGGTTGGACAACATGGCAGATGGATTTCCTTCATCAATTGACAAATTGGACAGAGGTAACTACTCAGCTTGGTCATTAAGAATGGAAGCTTATCTCCAAGGTAGAAGTTTATATGGTTATGTGGCTGGAGATGAAGTTATGCCAAGTTTCAGGAACAAAAGTCAACCAACACAAGAAGAGCAAGAAAGATTGAGCACATGGTGCTCCAAGGATGCACTTGCAAGGTCTTATCTCCTCAACTCTATCTCAGATTTTTTGTTGCCTCACATTAGAAGTTGTAAGACATCTCAGGAAGTGTGGGATGCACTTGAAGCTTTCTTTTCTTCAAGTACTAAAGCTAGGAAGCATCAACTATGGCTGGATTTCACAACTCTCAAGAAGGCTCCCAAACAGAATGTGACTGATTTTGTCACAAAGCTCAAGGACATAGCGGATCAGTTGGGAAGCATTGGAGAGGTAATAGATGAAGAGCAAATTGTAAGGTAGGTCATCAATGGCTTGAAGGCAGATGACAAGTGGGAAGCATTCACCACAGCTATGGATTTGTACATGGACATGCATGTACCTGATTTCAACACACTCATTGGACAACTACTTACTCAAGAGGCAAAGCTTATCAAAAATGGAGAAAGCTCTAGAGGTAATCAATCTTCAGCTTTATACACGGATAAAAGCAATTCTAAAGATAACAAAGGAAAGACAAAGAAAGTGGATGATGAAGCAGGTACATATCAAGCTAACTATGCAGGTAGAGGAAGACATGGCAGAGGTAGAGGAAGAGGAGGTAGACAAGGCAGGGGGAGATCCCAAGACTCCAACTCATGTTCTATTTGTGGATTAACTAATCATACAACTGAAAATTGCTTTAGGAATTCCAGGAATCAAAGAGGCAGAGGATACAATAGAGGAAGTTATGGCTACTCAAGAGGAAGGTTCAACAACTACCATGGCAACTACAACAACTACAATCATTCAAACTATCAAGGAGGCTACAAAGGAAGGAGAGACTACAATAACTACACAGAAGACTCAAACAAAGAGGATTCATTATTGATCATGAACATGGCTATGCCACAAGGTAAATCTGATGAGCATGTTTTCTACATAGATTCAGGTTGTTCAAATCATGTGGTAGGAAATGTGGCACTCCTATCAGATTTAGAAGATCCAAGGAATAAGCATGAGGTACAAACAGGAGATGATACAAAACATCCTGTGGAGAAAATAGGCAATGTCAAAGCACCTGATGGAAACATCAACCTACTCAGTAAGGTACTCTATGTCCCTACCATTACAAAGAATTTGATAAGTGTTGGGCAGATAGTAGAGAAAGGGTTGCAAGTCAGGTTCACAAAAGCAGGAGCATTTGTTGAAGATCCAAGTCAAGGATTCAGAAGAATTGCAAAAGGTGAAAAGACAGGTAGATTGTTCACATTTGAATTACAAGACACTAGAAACATTGCTCTCTTTAATTATGGTAGTCAGACACTCACAGAATTGGAAGTATGGCACAAAAGGTTAGCACATATTGGTGAAAGGTCATTAAAGCAAATTTGCAGGGACCAAAGTGTACTTGGACTTCCTAATTTGTCAAAACAACATATGATTTATAAGTGTAGTGCATGTCAATTTGGAAAGTCTCACAGGTTACCATTCATGAAGAAAGGTTATATGCATGGAGATCTCTTGGAGTTGGTTCATACAGATGTAGGGGGACCTAGCAAGGAAGCTTCAATATCTGGATCAAGGTATTATGTTTCCTTTATTGATGATTGCAGCAGATGGACTATCCTATTCTTTATGAAACACAAAGATGAAGTTTTTTCATGTTTCAAAAGATATTTGGCTCTTGTGGAGAATCAAACAGGTAAATCACTAAAAAGGCTAAGGTCAGATGGAGGGGGAGAATACTTCTCCCATGAGTTTGATTCTTTTCTTCAAGAAAGAGGAATCAAAAGAGAGGTAACTACAAGGTACACTCCTGAGCAAAATGGAGTGGCAGAAAGGAGGAATAGGACAATTGTTGAAGTTGCAAGGTCTATGTTAAATGAAAAGCATTTACCTAATTACTTATGGGCTGAGGCTGTATCTACAGCCACTTACTTGATTAACAGGTTGCCTTCAAAATCCCTTGATGGGATGACTCCATATGAGGCTTGGAATGGAAGAAGACCAAGCTTAGATCATTGTAAAATTTTTGGATGTATTGCTTTTGCTCATGTTCCTTCACAGGTTAGAGGCAAGATGGATCCAAAGGCAGAAAGGTGTGTATTTATTGGATATGACAACAATCAAAAGGGCTACAGGTTATACAACCCTACCAACAAAGGATTCTTGGTAAGCAGAGATGTAGTTTTTGATGAGAACAATTCATGGTATGAAGATTCATGCAGGAAGATCAATTTACCATATGATCTTGAAGAAGATTTTCCAAAGCTTGGTAGAGAACAATCAAAGATTGAAGAACAAGACACCTCAGAGGATGATGAAGAATCTCACATGGAAAAGATCAAAGCATGGAAGTCTAAAGGTAAAGCAAAATTGCAGGAACTTGAACATGAGGCAGAATCATCACATCATGGCCTAAGAAGATCTATGAGGGAAAAGAAAAAATCAGAAAGGTATGGGTTTGACACCTCATTAGTAACTAAACATTCTATCTACATAGCACAGGACATAAACCAAGAGGAGCCATCATCATTTGAAGAGGCCAAAGCAAAAACAGAATGGAAGCATGCAATGAAGGAAGAGATTGAAGCACTTGAGGAAAACAACACTTGGGATTTGGTGCCCAAGACTTCATCCATGAAGGTAATAGGCTCAAGATGGGTCTATAAACTCAAGAAGAATTTTGATGGTTCCATTAACAGGTATAAGGCAAGGCTTGTAGCAAAAGGCTTTGCACAAACTCAGGGAATTGATTATGAGGAGACCTTCTCTCCTGTGGCAAAGATGCCTACTATTAGGGTTTTGCTTAGTATTGCCTCTTCCAAGAATTGGAAGATACTTCAACTAGATGTAAAAAATGCATTTTTGAATGGTTGGATAACAGAAGAGGTATATATGGCACAACCACCTGGTTTTGAGAATCAAGTTTATCCTGATTATGTGTGTAAACTTAACAAAGCATTGTATGGTCTCAAGCAAGCTCCAAGAGCTTGGAATTTCAGGCTTGTTTCATTCTTGCAGGACAAAGGCTTTCAACCAAGCAAGGCAGATCCTTCACTCTTTATTAAAAAGAGTAATTCTGAGGTCATCTACCTATGTGTATATGTAGATGATATTATATTGATAGGAAATGATGCAGATGGTATGAAGAAGATCAAAGATCAGATGAGAGAAGAGTTCAAGATAAGTGATTTGGGTTCACTTACCTACTTCCTAGGTTTGGAAGTTGTCTACAAAGATCATGGTTTGTTTCTCACTCAAAGAAAGTACATTAAGGACATGTTGGCAAAATTCAAGACGCAAGATTGTAAGATTGCAGGTACTCCAATGGAGGTCAATCACAAATTGAGCTCACATGAAGGTGAACTCATAGAGGACATCACATCATATCAAAGTCTAGTGGGTAGTCTCAACTATGTCACATTGACAAGAGTAGATATATGTTACAGTGTGAGTGTGCTAAGTCAATTTATGCACACACCAAGGAAACCACATATGGATGCTGCCAAAAGGATTCTCAAGTATCTCAAAGGAACCATAAATGAAGGACTTTATTACCCTTATGTATCTGATTTAGGTTTGAAGCTATTTTCTGATGCAGATTGGGCTGGCTCCAAGGAAGATAGAAGGAGCACTTCAGGTTATCTTACCTTTGCAGGTTCAAAGCTTATTTCATGGTCATCCAAGAAGCAACCCACAGTTGCTCTCTCTTCTACTGAAGCTGAATATAGAGGTCTTGCCATAGCTACACAAGAAGCTATGTGGATGAAGACATTATTCAAAGATCTTGGATTGGAGTTTGGAACTCCAACTATTTTTGGTGACAATATGAGTTCTATTCACTTGGCTGCTAATCCTATTTTTCATGCAAGGACTAAACATATTGAAGTTCATTATCACTATGTACGAGAGAAGGTTCTAAGCAAAGAGATTCAAATATCATATGTGTCCACTTATCAACAATGTGCAGATATTCTAACCAAAGCATTGGATGGTACAAAGCTTTGCAAATTCAAGGCTATGATTGGTTTGCAGGTAATCTTGGAAGATTGAAGACCTCAAGCATACTTGGCTTGAGGGGGAGCTGTTGGAGCAAGTCTATGACAAGCCTAAGTATTGGCTTGAGTCTCACAAAGTCTTAGAAGAAGCTTTAAAAAGAAGACTATGTAAAGTTCACTTGTGAACTACCTCTTGTAACTTTTGAAGAGTTTACTTAATGTAAAAGTAAGAGAATCTTAAGTGGTTGAGTCCACTTGATCAAGAATGGAAAGAGGAGCCACGAATTCGTGATTTGTGGTAGGTAGAGAATCAAATCAATCATTGATTGATTGGAGAGTGATTGAGGGAAGTTAGCCTCCCAAACTCAACTATAAATAGATGGCAGTTTTAGTCGTGGTTAGAGAGACCTATGTGAAGACCTCCAAGAGCTGAGCTTTATGCCATATCAAGGTGTGATTACAAGGCACACATATGTATCAGTAAGTCCATTGTATTTTACAAGCAATATACTTTCATTTTCATTATCATTTGGGTTCATATTTCCATGTTCTTGTGAAGTGTACTACTCATTGCCATTACTCTCAGTTTTCTCAGTCAGCTTGCAGAGATGTCTTCTCTGAGCTTGGTGCATCATTTTCAGTGATTTAACTTGGTAAAGTTAGTTCTATAAGTCTACTATATGCTCACAAATTTTCATGTCATTTGGATGTTGCAATCTTCAGTTATGTTCATTTGAAGTCAACAGGGTCTGTTCATCTTCACTTCTCTGTCAGGTACCCGACTTTTTGGCTCATCTTGTCAGAGCCATTTCTCAGTGGTTACTTATCCAAATTCAGTGATTTAAAGCTTGTTGGATTCAGCTTACTGTCTAGTATAACCATCCAAATTTTCATCATCATGGGATTTCTACATTGTGAGTTATGTTGATTTTTCTGCTCACTGGTCTATTTCTGTAGCAGCCCATGAAAATCGGGATGATGTCATCACTTGTTAAAACTCATTCTCAGTGTGTGGCTCATTATTTTTGATGCGATTACTCTTGAAAGTTATCTCTTTAAGTTGCGTAGACTTCCCCAAGAGGAATTAAGCTAATTGCTGTTGTGCTCAGAGAATTATGTGAAACACTGGACAGGTGTATGAACCAAGAATAGCAAGTTTTCACCTCTGAGCTAACTCCAACTTATCTGTTTTGATCTATCTTTTTGAGAGTGATCTTCCAAGGTACATAGGGTGTCTAATACATCCATTGGCAAGCTAAAAGGGCCCACCATCTACTCCTGGAGTTCATTTGGCTGGTGTAGATCAAGGATTTTGCAACACCTCTTCATCTTCAAGCACATACCTATCCATCTCTTCACATAGTTGGCATGACTGCTCTCAACATCATCTTTGGAAGAGCTAGCGGACGTCATGGGAACAACATCCATATCCCGGAAGCAAATTGAAGCCAATAGTTGCTCCAAATCAATCTTGACAACCTCTTTTGAGCAACTTGCAGTTTTGAAAGCTCACAACGACACATTCTTGCTGGAATCCAAGGAACAAGCTCATACAAAGGATGGACACCACCTCTCAAAGCACTACATGGAACAACCCTTACAACAAGGGTCTGTCAGGGACGACAGACTCGAGAGGGGGGGGAGTGTTGGAACTCAAGGTCAAGCATAAAACATGGAAGCACATCAAAGAAGTGGACATAGAAGAAGAGGGAGCAAGTAGGGAGCTCCAAGAAGTGTATGTCAAATTTTCAGAAGAATCCCCTACAAAAATAGTGATTTTCATCACTAAAAACCATTGTAAATACCATGATCTATTTTTATAACTCCATTTTGTTCAAGCCGAGGAGTCCTCGAGCTTGAGGAGTATTAGAAGTACCATCGTACCAATTTTCATAATTTTTAGACTTCGTTTGAGCCCTCAAATAAGCCCTGGAACCTAATTTTTAACTAGGCCGGACACTAGGTCTGGACAGGGCCAAAACTAGTCAAAAAACTATAAAAAGAGCTAGAGAGCTCATTTTTGGGGGGAGCTTGTTAGAGAATAGAGCTTTGTAAGAGAACTCTTGGCAATCTAAGCTTTCCATTGTTCCTCTCTTTGATCTTACTTTGTGCACGTGTGTGTGTATGTGTGTGCATGTTTGTGTGCTTTCACTCACGCACTTGTGCCCTCGCTTGCTCGTGGTCTTCATACTGGTCCTCACGTCTCCGCGGATTGAAAAGTAAAGGAGGTGGTGCTTACGCTTGAGCTACACTTGCCCCAACGCTTCCATAGGGAATTGGTGGAAATGGCAACTACTACTCTAGAATCCAAGATTGGGCCTTTGTTGTATATCCTTGGTATGTGATAGGTAGATATGGGTTTCCTTCTCCTTCACTCATATCTCCTATTTTCTCTATAGGTATCTCTAGTATCTTTTTTTGAGTTCTTGCATAAGAGTGGAAAGTAGAAACTTCTAGTAGGCAGTTTACTATGTGCTTCCATAACTCGGGTTTGATTCTGAGTAGCTCCTCTAAAGTGAGATGACACTGCAATTTAGTATACTTAACTACTTTTGTGTTCTTGGGCTGAACTATTTCATTGTTTCTCACCATCATTGTGGGAGTTCTCATGTGAATAGGCTTAGATTCCTAAAGGCCTATGAAGTGAGGCAATTCTTGTAACGCATTGGATTGGAAGTCTAATCTCTCACTTGATTGCACTTCTTTGTGCTCCCCATATATAGAGGGAATGTCTTGATGGAATTGATCATGAAGCTCATCCACTTCTTGGATTGGAGGAGGGTCCTCTCTCTCTCTCTCTCTCTCTCTCTCTCTCTCTCTCTCCCCTTAGACCATTTATCCTCTTATATTTCCCTTAAGAACTCTTGGGATTAATCACTGATAGAGCGAGTAATTCCTTCATCCATAGAATTAGGAACATAAAATTCATGTGGTGGTAAGCTTACTCCACTTCCACCATTTTGAGCCTCCGGTGTAGCTAAAGTCTTGAGCTTAGCTATCGACTGATCTAATCTCTCCAAAAGTCCTTCAAAATGTAATGTTGGTTCTATTGAGTTTGTTTGATTAAAAAGACGATTCGCCTCGAACATAGCTTGAGCTATTTCTACCATTTTCACACAAAGCTTGGTCCTTTCAATCTCTAAATCCTCTCTTGGATAACATTTATCTAACTCAGCTATGTTTGGCCCTTCTTGAGGTCTAGCTTGATAGGGCCCTCAACATCATGTATAGATTTTTTGGAGTAGAATCCGCTAAGACTAATCTTGCTCTAGGTTGGGGTGGGAAGGATGGTGGGTTTTGATGTGGTGAGTTGAATGGCCATGGTGATTGAGAGTGCATTTGAGATGCTTCTTTCATGGTTGTCCATCCAAAATCTAGTAGCTAGACAATATTAATAGGTGTTTGATAATTGATATCTACCTAAAAATTGGCATAAGGATCCATTATTGTATAGGTTGTTTTTTCAATGGATAATGGCATTTGTGTTTCCTCTTCTTCTCCGGCACTAACCTCCTCTTTTGTGCTGGCGGCATCCTCTTCTTGTATTGTGGCTACCTTCCTATGCAATCTCCTCTTCATGGCTTCACACTGATCTTTGTGACCTATGAAGTATGCCACAATGTTATGCTTCCACTTCAGCATGTTGCTTATAGCTCTGTTGTTGACTTCAACAATCACTCGCACTTCAACATATGTAAATCTGATAGTAGTGAAATATTTTGACCCTAGAATAATCATGTATGCCCATCTATTCACACAAAGGATACTCAAAATTTTTAGTGGCCATCTTCCGTGCTTCTTTAGGAATCTTTTCAAAAAATGAATTGCCATTAAAATCATAGTGCAAACATTTCTATGGAGACTTTTGATAAAGAATTTTTTGACATAGCCTAGTCTGATCTGGCGTATTCTGATATAACATTCCCCGAGACAACATCTTTTAAATTTTATAGATCTCCATACTTGATATGAATTACTTGGTATTGGCTCCAAAATGAACTACTCGACTAATACTAATTCTGCATCAACCCAATCACAATGAGGTGGATTCCCTTGAAACTTCTTTAATATAAACCCATTTATTGGCTTCTCCATCGTAGTCCCAAAGGTGGTACAAGAAAGGTGCGTTGCCCCAAATCTTTCACAATCTTATATGGACCTTTATATCTTAGTGTAAGCTTACCTAGATGTGGTTCTAACTTCAAATTATATACTATTACCCAATCACCCACCTTAAACACTTTAAACTTAACATTCATCTTTACCCAATCATGTCTCCTTCTCTGAATTATTTTAATAATATAAGAACTAACCAATCTATCTTCTTCCAATTGCATCAAATACCTCCTTCTATATTTAATCGACACTTGAGGAGACATCTTTTTAGTAGCCACCCTTAAACTTGGCACCAAAAGCTCCATTGGTACCACTAGCTCTAGCCCATATACCAATTTGAATGGTGTCATACGTGTTGTTACTTTAAAAGCTGTTCTAAAAGACCACAAAGCCGAATCTAATTAGATCCCAATCATTTAGATTATCTTTTAAGAATTCTAATCAACATTCTATTAGTGATCTCTGTGTGTCCATTAGCTTGAGGATGGTAAGTGGTAGATTTCTTATGCATAATCATATGGGTTCTTGTTAGTTTCAAAATTTCTTCATTTAAGAATTGAGTTCTCTTGTCACTAGGTAATCACACTGGACACCCAAATCTGGTCATTATATTATGATATAGGAGCCTAGCCATACTTGTTGCTTTGTTATTTTATAGAGGTACTACTTCAACCCATCTTGTGCAATAATCAATAGCTATTAGAATATAGTGATTACCTCTTTGAGTTGATGGTTTAATGGGTCCCAAAAAATCCATCCCCCATTTCTAAAAAGGTTCTAGAGGTAACACAGGGTGATCCACCATTCTATCTGCATTATCCCGTTCACCAATCTTTTGCCAAATTACACACATTTAAGAAAATTCATGAGCATGCTTTAATACTATTGGCCACCATAAACCAGCTTGTAAAATCTTTATCCCTGTTATATCTCTTGAAAAATGACCTCCTATTGGCCCAAAATGTGCTTCCGATAGGACCACGCTCTGTTCAAAATCAGGCATACATCTCTTGATCACTTGATCAGTGCCTTTCTTATAAAGAGCCCCTGCAACTAATAAGCATGATTGAAACTTCAATGCAAATTTCCTTCTTTTTTGATCCGGACTATAGTTCTTTGGCATAATTCAATGTGTCAAAAATGGTAACAAATGATCATACCAAGGATCCGATTGAGCAACCTGTGCATGAAATAAAGGAGCATTATGTAGCTCATCATCTGCCCCACTTGATGCTTCACCTATTTCTAATTTGCTAAAATAATATTCCATAGCATGTTCCTTCCCTGGTGTATGAATAATCACAAATTTAAATTCCTATAATAGAAGCATCCATCTTGCTAATCTATTTGTTAACAAAGGTTTCTTAATGAGATATACCAATGCTTGGTGGTCCACATGGAATACAACCTTATCCCCTAATAAATAATGTCTAAAATGATTCATAGCATACACCATTCCCAAGGCTTCTCTTTCTATGATCGCATAACTTCTTTCAGCTGACAACAATACTTGGCTCTTGTAATAGATCAGCTTGAACCATGCTTTTACTTCCTTTTGCATTAAAATTGCCCCTAGTGCCACATCCAATGCATGAAAAATTATGTGGAAAGCTAACGACCAATATGATGGTTGCAAAATTGGCACAACTACCATCTTCTTTAATAATTGAAATGCCTTTTCTTGCAGTTCTACCCACACAAACATGACATCCTTTTTGGTCAAATGTGTTAATGGTGTAGGGATATTAGCTAAATATATGAGATACGGAGCATGCCACTTGATCTGATCTATAGCTTCTACCTTCTTGACATCTATCACCATTCCTTGGTTGGATATGACATGAACTAATAGAACTCCACTCTTAACAACAATTGCACTCTTGTATAGATTCAATACCAATCTATATTGTCTGTAGCTTTCAACTTTTATTTTAGATGTAGTAAGTGCAAGTTCTTCTTACCAGAAATAGAGAAATCATCCACAAAAATGCTCATGAAATCTTGTAAGTAAGGCTCAAACACCTTGTGAGCAACATAATTGAACAAAGGTAGTCCATTCTTTAGACCAAAAACTCATTATTGTGAAAACATAGGCTCCAAATTTTGTGACAAAGGCTATTTTGTATTGATCCTCATCAGCCACCTTGATTTGATTATATCTTAAGAAACCATCAAGCAAACTGTACATTTCATGACCAGCTACTGCATCACAAAACAACATAGGAAAATGATCTGTGATTGTTGTTGTATTAAGCTTCCTATAGTCCACAAAAATTTTGAGCTTACCATTTTTCTTAAGCACCACAATTATTGGTGATAACCATATGACTTGACTTACATGTTGAATAAATCCCATTGCTAATAATTTATCTATTTCCTCCTTAACATGTTTTGTGAAATTTGGATTCATTATGTATCTTTGTTTAGCTAATGGTACTACATCCGTTTCCAAATTTAATTCTATGTTGGTGCAATTCAGGATCTATGCCCTTTACCTACGAATATTCCCCATGCAAAAACCATCCATATACTCCTCTAACTATGCAATCACATCCTCTAGAAATTTTCCTTCTAGATTAGAACACCTCTATAATCCCCAATAGCTCACCAATACTAAACCTCAACCTTGGCAAAAATTAGAATTTATTCGGCTTCATTTTGGTGCGTTTATAGTTAACTTATGATGGTTTATGGTTCTATTTCGACGACTTACCGTTTCTCTATGGTGACTTTCTGGTGTTTTACAGTTTCATTCTGATGGCTTTTTGGTATCGAAACTTCTAAAAAATCACATAGTCTATTGTCTTCCTATTGCTTTATCTCTTGCACTTGCACTTGTGCAAAACTCGAATACTTAACTTCATCAACTTGACATACCTTCATAGTTGAACTTAACTTTCTCAGTACATGTTCTGGTTTGCAAAGGAACTTCTGTTTATCTGTAATAAAGGATGATAACTTCACCGTAAACTATCACTTAAGAAACATTTACACTATATGTGGAGAACTATCTCTAATAAGATCAAGAGAAGTACACCGAAAGACTCATAACTGTAACTGACATTCGTATAGTTATGAAAGCAGTTAGATTTCTTCAAACAAAGAGATTTGACTCTATTCTATTCCACAAATATTGTTTTCTGTAAGAAAATATGTGTTTTCTATTAGAAAATATGTGTATAGAATGGTATGGCCTTCTTCTACTCATAACCATAGAAAGTTCTCCTACTCTGAGTAACTTTCCATCAGCATCTCTCTCATAACTATCTTGGCTACCTCTCTCTCATGTAGGACTTATGCTACTAGTTCTCTACTCTTGTAATTACTGAGAGTGTAACAAAAATTTCTAACTCCCTTTCAAAAAACCTGTAGTCAAAAGCATCTTCAAAAATATGTAAGTAATGACTACCCAAAAATACTCTCCTTTTGTAATAAACCATGAGGCATATCCTATAAGGAGTTTCACTTAGATAAAAAAGAAGAGCATCTATGGGTGAATTAAACGCTATGTAATTCAAGGGCTTCACATCTGTATTTGTAAATGTTTCTATACAAGTGAGGATCATCCTCATTATTCTTGTTATTAATATACAAGTAGGGTCATTTACATCCTTATATGAGGTTATCAGTGCTTCATCTGTATCCACCATATAATTCTTGGTTGGCCAATTCCATCCTAGCTTCTCTGCTTGTTAATAGTTGATGAACAAATTCTTCTGAGTATTCTTATGCTAGTATTTCTTCTTCAGAAGTCATGAAATGTTCCTTAGGTGGAGGAGACATCTTTTTTGTTTCTCTGACCACTTACTCTTCCCGTTTCTTTTGTACTTGTTTTGCCAACTCCTTTTCCTTTTGTACCTATTTCTCCACTTGATTCTTCCAGTCCTCTAGATCTTTGAGTAACCCTTCTTTTTGTTTTCCCCATTCCTCTCTCTCTTTTACTATATCCTAACTTACCTTATTATAACCTTTAATGGCACTTTCTGCATGTGTATTGGCTTGCCTTTCCAACTCCTTCACATCCTTCAACTCTTCTTGCAATTTCTAAACTTCCTTCTCAGATGACACTTTCTCTTTTCCTTTCTCAACTGCTTCTTCCACTCTTTCCTCTTGAATTTCCTACTTCTTTCCTATGACAGATCCTTCAATAGTGTTATCTACTTCCAACGTTGAAGTCTCCACAACTTTTCCCTTGTCTTTTCTTGTGGGTTTCTTCTTTTGAGATGTCTTATTCTCTACCTTCCTTCTAGCTACTATTGTTGTTTTGGTTTCTGGTGGTCCTTGAAGCTCTTTGAAATAAGCTAATAATTGTACTTCTTTTTTCACAAAAAACTTATTTTGTCTCTACAACCATCATCTGCTCATGGAGATCCTCATAGTGTTCCATTTCTTCTTGCTTCTAGTTAGTAGCTTTGCCAAAGTAAACTTCTAACATCTTTTGATATTGTGCTTCATACACAGTCCTTTTATCTCCTCCTATGTCAAGTAAGCATACAACTTCTCTTTTCTTGTTTGGGGTGGATGTGGCTCTTTATCAGCCTGCACTTTCTTTTGCTCTGCTTGAATTTCTTCTTTGGACACTTCTTTTTGCTTCAATTCAAGCTTCTTGGGATCCATTTTCCTCTTCTTACTTGGTTGGGCTTCTTCTACTGCTACCACGTTCCTCTTTTTGACTACCTCTTTAACCATCATGGATTTTGGAGGACTCCTCATGCTAGCCATTAAAGTTTTGAACATCTGAGCATCTGGAGCCACTTGCAAATTTTCCTCCATCCCTAGTACATAATAGATGATTCTGGTAAAAAGTTGGGCTCCATTCATGATTCTGGTCAATGCGCTCCTGCATCTTTCAGCTTCTCATGAATATAAGGAGTTACATCCATAACTCCAAAGGGACTGGTCTTATCTTTGTTGTTTAGCATAATGAGGGTGATTGGTTTGTGAGGTATTGTGTACCTAGGCATTCTTGGAAAACATAAGTATTGGAGAAACATCCTTATAGCCAATTCTACATTTTCCTTTCCTTTGAAGTTAGTGAATTTGGTGTAACCCATATATGTTGTAGCATTCTTCCTTACAAAGCTGACATCTAGCTTGGTCCCCGTAGTATAGAACTTCAAAGCATTCTTGATATGCTCTGGTTTGATGGATATCTGCACTTCCTCAACATCCTTATTATTTACTTTGCACATGAAATAGGCATCATTGACTCTTCCCAATTCTTGTAAACTTGACATTACTTGAGCCACTCTTTCAAAGTCTATGAAGAAAATTGGTTCATCTAGCATCCTGTGCAAACCTAGAGCCTTCCATTTCTTGTAGGTAGTTGTTGCCCTATGAAAATTATAGAATTCTTGGCAAAGCATTGTATATTTGTACTGCCTCTTTTTCATAGTAAATATATGTTGTTCAATGATGCCCAAAGCTCCTTTGAGTTCTTTTACTATCTTGGCACTCTCAGATAGTTCTTGATCAGCATCTGACTCTAGCTCATGAACTTCCTCTATAGTTTCACTGTGAAGGAACCAATGCCCGCTAGATAAGGACACTGAGTCCACTTCCAACTTAGCAATAGGCAACTCCTTAGTATTCAACATCCTATAAGTGTGAAAAAATAAAGAACACAACCCTCCAACACAATGAGTATCTTGCAAAAATCAATCAAGGAAAACCAGAATTCAAGATTTCTCAAGACTCAAATAAGTGATCATTACAGTGAAGCAAGATTTCTGTTCTAGGTGCTTTTAGGAAGAAATGAAAAATAAACTCACACAGATTGTCAGAAAAAAAATTATGTTCATATATACAAGAAAAATTATTTTAAGAAAATGAAATAATTTAAACTAACATTCTACACTACCTAACCCTAGATCTTGATTTGTGCTTTAGAAACTTATTGGAACTTATCAAGTAAAAAAATTCAAAAAAAAGTGAACATATCAAATTTATCATGCATTTTTTTCATATTTTTACCTCTTTTTTTTCATATTTTTGAGTATTTTATATATTTCTTTCCATCTTTCTAATATATCTTTTTTGAATTTTTCAATATTTTTTCCATTTCTTTCTCTTTTTCTTGAGTGATTTCTTCTTGCATTGGTCATATGACCACATATGAGGGTAATTTTGTTCCCCTCCTACTCTTTTTCCATGAAAAAGAGTTCTGATATGTGTCTGGGTGATCTTTTTTGTGCCTAGTGAATGCATGGCTTTGTATTAGAGCCCTATACATGCATACTTTGGAAATGAATTCCTCTTCATGGTGCAAATATGGGGTCTTAAGCATTCCACTTAAGTAGTTAGTTGATGTTGAGGTTTTTCTAGTCCTATTCTTGTGAGCCTCCAATGATTTTGCTTGGAAATTATATTGTCCTTCTCTATATTTGTTACCTGCATCATATTTCTAACCCAACATATTTTCACATTTGACTTTGCTTCCATACTGTTGCTTATATTCCTAAATTTCCAATTTGCATGTTGCTTTTGAATAGAATGAGTCTGATTTTCTTTAGGTCTCCATATGCACCTCCCTTTTAGATTTTGATTGCTTTGAAGAGGTTTTGGTCTCCATACCAATTATTCTTTGAATTGTGAAATCATTCTCTCCTTCTAACTCTGGTTTTGATGAGAAGTTGGAATTTTTTTATTTCCACTGTACTCCACTGACTTTGTTTTCTTATCTGATTACTGCTACCTGCTTTGTTGAGTATATCCTTTTTTGATGAAAACTCCTCTTCTATAGAGAAAGTAAATTTCTCCATTTTCATTCTATAGGTTTCTTCACGGAATTCTTGCACATTGTGTCTAACAAACAAGATTTTTTTTCTTTTATTGGACAAATTCAAATGGAGTAGCATCCTTTCAAAATCAATTGATACCTTGTTATCTCTCATCCACGTTTGCCCTAAAATCAATTGTTCAAACATTATTTCATCTGGCCATTCCTCACACTCTACTTCCACTTGTTCTTGTTCAATTTGCAATATGATAGTTTGTGTAGAGAAAGTTTGAACTATTTGCCCATCTAATGTTCTTATTAGGGTTTTACTTTGTTTTCTTTTTGCATGGAGTTTTTTCAATAATTCACTACTTAGTAGATTCACTTGAGATCTTGAATCTAATAAAAACCTAATTTTTTCTCCTCTAAAAGTCAAGTATACAACGGGCAAATGTCCTCTTGTTTTTCATGTTTGTTTTTCACATTTCAGCACTTCTCTTATATTCTTGTATTTCCTTAGCTTCTAGTTTTGCTTCCCACCTCATCTTATTCTCCTCTTGTTTCCTATGCTCAGCTTGTTGTAGTCTCCTCCAGTCTTCAATGGACAAAGGTTGGTTATACCTTTGTATTCTGCAACCACTTATGAAGTTTGACATGATTTCTCCATCTAAATTTTCCAACTGCACAAATCCACTATGACTAATCTAATGGAGAATATAAAGACCATGTCCTCTTTTTTCCAGTTTTCTATTGTGTTCTTTAAGTGTATATGCTAATACTAAATCTCCCTCTTGCAAGTCGTTATCTTTGATGTGAAGATCATGATATGCTTTTTGCCTTTTTTTATCTGCATATATACTCATATTTGCTTGCAACCTTGAAGCTCCTAACTTTTCCAACTCCAGAACTCTACTAGATAATTCATGTCCTGCCCAACCTAATTGATTCCCTACTCTCACTATAGGTATTAGAAATTCTAGTGGTAACATTGCATTCTGACCATACACTAAATTAAATGGAGTTGTTCCTATTGTAGTCTTACATGCCACTCTATAAGCCCATAGAACATGATAAAATTGAAGATCCCAATCCGTTCTCTTTGGATTCACCAATTTTGATAACACATTGCACAATCTTTATTCGTGCTTTCTGCTAAACCATTGGCTTGAGGATGTGTTGGGGATTCTTGGACAAGAAGGGATTTGAGTGCTTGTATGAGAAAAGGGAAAGACAAGAAGAAATATACACATTGGAAGCCTCTGTCGATTGATTATAAGAAGATAAATACAATGGTGATGCACAATACAATCCAATGCTTCTATGCAAAATCCCATATAGTGCTCAATCACAAAATACCAAATACCCAAGGGTCTTGTTGTTGCCGGCCTTCTCTGCACCAGACCTCCACCTTCTCCAAGCCTGCACTTGTGCACACCTTGCACCAAGCTGCCAATAAGGGGGAGGGATGGACACCTTTTGTCGGCACACACATAGCTTCAATGGGACCTTGGGATCCTTGGGGGACTAACTTTGCCAATATGACTTTTATGGGCTCAACAGTTTCCCACCACCTAATGTGCTCTCCGTCCCGGAGAGCTACAGCCAAAACTCTGAGCAGATATGACACCATGATTCTTGTGCTGCAAAATCTTCAAAAGGACACCTGAGCAGCTACCAAGTCCACTAGAAGCATAGAGAACAGACACCAAAGAAGAACCCAAAAGTGGAATTTTTTGCATGGAAAAGCAAAGGAAGGCAATGTTAGGGTAGAAGGGAGGGTGAAGGGAGGGCTGAGGGGGGTGAGATGGATAGGGCAAAGAGGGGTAGGGCTGGGCAGAAGGGTAAAGGGAGGGTGAGGGGGTAGGATTATGGGGTCTGGAGAGAGCCGAAATGATCAAACACTAGAGCTACAGAGGGTGCATATGGGAAATTGTGAAACATAAGGTAAAACAAAGTGAGAATAGACCGTGTGGACCATGTGGTTAATTAAAAACATGTGATAAATGTGCTCAAAATATGTGGTTTTTGACCAAAATTCAGAGAAAAGGTGGGATTTTGGAAAAACTAAGTCAAAAAATGAATCCAAAGGTGCCAAAATACATGAAAATGGCCCCAAGTTGGAAACAAATTGCCAATCGAGGCACAATCTAGAGCCAAAAGCTTTGGACCATGAAAAATAAAAATATATATATTTTTTTATTATAAAAAAACAATGGTTCCTTTTATTTATTATTATTATTTTTTTTCCTTCTTGAATGCACGGGGTTGAATATATCTTAAAAAATAAAAATAGAATAAAATTAAAGAAAAGAAAAATAAAAATAACTAAACAGTTAAATAAAATAAGAAATAAAAAAATAAAAAAATCGTGGGTCGGGGGGTAGAGAGAAAAAAATAAATAGAATTAAACAAGTAAATAAAAAATAAAATAAACAATAAAAATAACTAAAATAAAAAAATAATAAAAAAAGAGAGAGAGAGAGAGAGGGGGGGCACCGAGGGGGGCGAGGGGGGGGGAAGAGAGAGAGTTTTTTTTTCTTTCGAAATTTTTGCCCCCTTTTTTTTGAAAAAATAAAATCCATGGGGCCCTTTTTTTTTTAATATCCAAAAATTGGAGAAAAATACAAAAAAAATAAAAAAAATCACAAAAAAATCCAAAAAAGTCTCAAAAAATTCGCTACAGGTTTAGGCCAATTTCCTCCCTCAAAACTACAGAGAGCTTCTTTTATTCCTCCAACTTGGCAAGAAAATGAGACTTGAAAAGGATAAAAAATAATAAAAAAATTATAAAAATGCTTGAAGAATTCCCAAAAAAATTCCAAAATTTGTGCTTTTGCAAAGGCTATGAAATGATTGCTAAATTTTCTAAGAACTCGAGGAAAAAGTATGAAAAAAAATAAAAATTACTAAAACTTGAGCAAAATGAAATAGAGGGCTATGTACAACCTGGACAAATTTTGTAGGTTCTAGGTGATCCACAAATCTTCAATTGTGTTGATGATAGGCCTTGAGCCTTGATATGTTGACTAAGAGAAACTCCTCCATAATCTCCAATTGTACTGCACTTCATTTGTTTTGTCTTCTTGTTGGGCACACTGATCATCTGATAGGGCCACCCTAAATCCTTCAGTAAAATATTATCTCCTCCATACTGCTTCTTTTGTATCTTTGTTTCAGCTACATTATGACTTAATCTACAAAATTCCATTTTTACTAATCCAGCTTCTTCATCCAATGGAACCCTCTGTTTCCAAACACTTACAGGTACTCCTTCCACTTCCTTGTAAAGCCCTACACTTACTATCATAAAAATTGACATAACAGATGATATCCATACCAGTATCCCTAACAAACTAGCCCTTGATATAAGATTTGAAGTAGCTTCGTCACTGTTGCACTTAAAGGCTTTTCTTTTCTTCTCTCTTATATGGCCTTTGACTGAGACTGTCTCACTCAAATCAGTAACCTGAATGATGTCCTCTTTTTCTTCATATGCTTCCTCTCTACTTGAGTTTGGAAAAATTCCATAGTAAGAAGATGGGTCTTCTACATGGAGCCAAGCCAACATGTTTTCATCTTCATATAAATTTGCTCCTTCAAATAGATCTTCTTCTGGGTTGTCTAATAATTCTTCTTCCATACAAATACCAATTGTCTGCATCATGTTGGTATGTCTTTGATTATCTGGTCCTTCTTCTAAAAATATCTGATGTAACTCTTTTTCTTCTTGCTTTACCCACATTGTGTCCTTACGTGTAGTACATTGGCATGCATTAACCAAGGTCTCCCAATTAACAGAGGGAAACTTCCTTCTACATATGGCAGCCTTAAAACAACAAAATCCAAGTTAAAGATGGTGCATTGTATCTTGACTGGGAGTCCTGGGACCAGTCCCATAGGCTTTACTATGCTTTGGTCTGCCAGTGTTATAGTGAAGTTGGCAGGTCTTGAAGGGTGTAGTCCAATTTTTTTCATGGTATGTTCAGGCATCAAGTTAATGCAAGAACCACCATCCACAATAACTCCTTGAAACTCATGAACTTTAATAGAGACTAATAGCCGAGGGCTCTTATACTCTGTGAAGGGTGCTTCCCCTTCACTTTTATCTTTATGCATAACAGTAGCCTTTTCCACTAAACTTGTTGTGGACATTTCATCAATTATCTGCAAAAGTTTTGACCTGAATTTCCTATCCATCTTTATTAAATAAAAAATACTGACCTCCTTTTTCATGGACTTGAGTAGTCTGGAAGCTTTTGATTCCTTAAGAGCATGGGCTCCAAATGACTTATCAAACTCCTCATGAGCCCTATTGAATGCATGTCCAATGGCATCACTCGTACCTATGAGATTTTCTTTTTGCCTTGTATTTGCACATGTGGTGGCTTTGTCTTCAGATGTCTCTTTATCTTTGTTCAATCCATTAATCCTTGATTCTTGACTTATTTCCACTTGAGCCTTCCCCTTGCTTCTTGTCTGCACTGTAAAAGATTCAATTTCTTCTAACTGTACCACCCTAGTAGATGGTGATGGCACCTTGACTTGATCTACCATTTCTTCTTTGCGCACAAAAATCATTTGAATGTGGGGCCTCGATGAAGATGCTTGGCTCTTAGGACAACAATTAGTATAATGGTCTCTGGCCTCTAGGCAGTTCCTACAAGGAGAGGCATTTTCTGGGAGAGTGCACCTACTTTGGTAATGCCCACATTCTCCACATCTGAAACAAATAATTGGCCTCCTTGACCCATTTCCAAAGTTATCCCTATGTCTAGGGTTGTAATTGTTACCTTGATTAAGTGCTGCCACAATCACATTTGCTGGTGGTAGGGATCATCCTTGTGTCCAATATGTTGTTGTTGCAGGCATTCCTCTTTATTGACATTCATGGGCCTCGTGACCAGCTTTCTTGGATAGCTGGAAAGTTGCACTTAACAGAGGACATTCACTTACTACATGACCTTGCTTGCTGCACATGGTACACCATAGCCCACTTTTGATGCTACCCCCTTTGAGTTCCTGCAACTCCTATCAAAGCTGAGCAAGTTCTTCTGCTTGGACCTCCTCTTCCTTTTGCAGTTTCAATGCCTCAATCTCCCTCCTCAACTGAGTAACATCATTCTCCTCCTCTTTGTGGGTCTTATTCCTTTTTAAGCCCTCAAGCTCCTTCCTTAGCTAGATTACTGGATCCTCCATTTTTGTAGAGTAGGGTAGTTGAGAAGAAATTGATCCATATTGTTGCTTTATCTGTTCCAATCGTGTATTTGTGTTGATGAACTCCTCTATGGAGGCTGTTGGCAACACTAATTCCTTGATTTTACATTGTGTGGTCATTGGGAGTGGCTTAGCTAACCATTTCTTAATAAAAAAATCATGTGGAGGATCTGGAAACTTAGCCATTAGTGCCTTGGCCCTAGTTACAAACTCTGGAAACTTCTCACTTGGACGCAGTCTCAAGTTTTCTAATTCATTTATGATGATCTCTGTAGTATTTCCATGCTGGAATTGATTTTTGAATGCATCTTTCATTAAGTCCCAAGTGATGAAATGGTTCTCAGCAAACTGGTTGAACCATTTATCTGCTAACCCTTCTAATGTGGCAGGGAAGAGTATCAAAAAGGCATCCTCTCTTCCCATCAAGCCTTTGAAAGAAGGAAATTTTGTATTTAATCTTGATAGTAGGGTTTCCAAGTCTACCTGACCTGCCATGCTCTTTACTGATGAGATTGACAAAAGTGGACTAGAGGATCTTCTAACAACCTTCCTTCTTGTAGCTTTGTAGGTGACCCTTAATGTTTGGGACCGGGTTGCGATCATAAGTTGTTCATAGCCCTGTTAGTATGAGATAATTGATAAGAATATTTACCTCTTAGTCCAATGAAGTAGTACTGTTGGCACTTGAACTCTTCTACCCTTTGCACTTGGCTTCTCCTATGCTCAAATCTCCTTGGGGTCCCACCGGGTGTGCCAAATTTTGTTGAGGGACTCTTGGACAAGAAGGGATTTGAGTGTTTGTAGGAGAAAAGGGAAAGAGAAGAAGAAATATACACACAGGAAGCCTCTGTTGATTGATTATAAGAAGATAAATACAATGGTGATGCACAATACAATCCCATGCTTCTGTGCAAAATCCCACAAAGTGCTCAATCACAAAATACCAAATATCCAAGGGTCTTGTTGTTGCCGGCCTTCTCTGCAACAGACCTCCACCTTCTCCAAGCCTGCACTTGTGCACACCTTGCACCAAGCTGCCAATAAGGGGGAGGGATGGACACCTTCTGTCGACATGCGCACAACTTCAATGGGACCTTGGGATCCTTGGGGGACTAGCTTAGCACTTCTCTGCACACTTCCTTAGTCACTCTTCATGCACACCTTGCACTTCACTTCTCTACGTCACACACTATGTCCCCTGCACTTCTCTCTCTTGCCTAGCTTAGACTTTGCTCACCTTGCTTAGTCCTCCAAGAATATTCCTTGCCTTGATTTGTGTGTGGATTCACGTAAGCTCCTAACTGCAAGAGTATGTTGGTGCTCACTTTGATGTCCCAAGATTGTCTCCAAAAGTGGGCATCCAACGAATCCCTCTTTTGTCATGTAGTGACTTTAGACTAAAACAAAAATTTTAATTGGGGGGGCCATACTTTCACTTCTGCGTACGCTGTCGCTTCACATACCTTCACATTTTGTCTTTTAATTCTTCACTTGTGCACCTAAGAGAGGGTTCACCTGAACCTTCCAAAACACTTTTAAAAACACTTTGAACCTTAGAGAAATTACAGAAATAGCTCTGCATCCTGCAACCAACTTTCTGCAATTTTACCCTTTGTGAACAATTACTTGTGCAATACCTGTGCACTTTGACACCTGAACTTTGCACACTTTGACTTTTCCCATGTTTTCTTTGACCTTGACCTAGTTGACTTTGAATACTTTGACTTTGACCCTTTTGACTTTGTCCCTTTTCACTTTGACTTTGGTTGACTTTGACCAATATGACTTTTATGGGCTCAACAGGATGATAGGGTGCTGATTTTCTATGATCAATCATAAAATGGTCACTCAAATTCTCAATATCCTAATTAAGGAAATGAGAGCTCCTGTCACTCACCAACTCAATAAATAATCCAAATCTGGTGATTATATTCTCATAAAGAAATTTAGCACTTGTTTGAGCATCATTTTTTTATTGTAGCCTTAGCTTCAGCCTATTTGGTGGGATAGTCAGTGGCTACAATGATATATTCTGCATGAGAGCTTCTAGATGGTGGACATATTGGTCCAATAAAGTCTAATCCCCATTTGCTAAAGGCTCTTGCAGAGATCAAAGGTATCAATGGCATATCATCCTTCCTTCTACGTTGTCTTGCTTTTTGACATATATCACATCTTTTGACAAATGTTTTTGTATCTAGAAAGAGAGTAGGCCACAAAAAACCTGAGTAAAGTATCAGTTTAGTAGTTCTCTCACTTGAAAAGTGACCTCGTGCTAATCTTGAATGTGCCATCTCCAAGATTTCCAAATACTTCTCTTCAAGAACACAAATTCTTAGGTATCCATCTATTCCTTTCCTATACAATTGTTTCCCTATTAATTGATATTCTTGGCTTAGCTCCTTCATATTTCTAGAATCTGCATTTTGCACATGATACTTTTGCACTTGTGGTTATTTTAGTTCCTCAATTATATGTTCACTCCACTTAGGATTTTTTTGAAACCAATACAGAGTGACCAAATCAATAATGTTTTTGCTTTGGCACTTCTACCGTTGTGTAATGTATCTCTCTACATCCTATTCTTTGGTTGGCTAGTGTACTCCCATTCTAGATAAATTATTTAGAGTTACAATCTTGGAAGCATGAACACATGGATTCCAAAGATGAGCTTTCTATAAATAGTTTTTTTGCTCTTCCTCTGGAGTACAATATTCCAACACACCAATATGATTTACATGGTATAAATGTCCAACCAACAACACAAAGTTACTACTCGGTAGTAGAAGATGTGTTTTACTACCAATATTTTTACATGGTCCAATTGTAAGAAGTGGCATCAAAGACATTGCCCAATCAGGGAAACTTTCTAGCTTGAATATATAAGCATCTGACAAGTCATCATTAATTGGAAGAGTTTGTTCTTTTGTTTGAATCTTGGATAAATGATCTGCTCTCAAATGTGTTTTCCCTTGTCTGACCACAACTTCAAATTCAAACAACATTAAGAGTAAGAACCATCTCACAATTCTTCCAGTATGACAGGGTTTGTTTACCAAGTATAACAATGCTTGGTGATCCACAAAAAACTTAAACTTGTTGGCTAACAGATAATGTCTATATTTTTTTTTTACTACAATCACCATTCCTAATCCTTCTCTTTCAGTAGTGGTATAGTTCCTTTCTGCTTGATTTATTTGCCTACTGGCATAAGATCTAATTTACTTCCCTCAATCATTTGTGTGAGGACACATCCTAGAGCAAAATTGGAAGCTTCTACATGGACATGAAATATTTGCTCCCATTGTGGTGTTTTCAGAATAGGTGCTGTCACCAAACAAGTTTTTAAATTTTCTTTCCCTGCCCCACGACCCACTCGTATGAAGCTTCAATTAGCAGATGGCCATGTTGAGAAACCATTGGGAATATTAAAAAAGATCAAATTAACCACCTATGGAGTTGAATTTGAGCATACTTTAGCCATCTGTAAATTTGGAAAAGCAAACAACTATGAGATGATATTAGGACGACCCTTCATGAGACAGCTTAGGGTAGTACAAGATTGGGGACGAGACTCATTATACCTTCAACATCAAGGAAACACTACCAAGATAAATTTGCACACCTTGCATACCGAGATGTACCTCCATTACAATGGAACCCCATACACAAGGAGGAAGATGATTTGTCTATACATAGTGCTGGATCAAGTGATCAATCATGGTTGCATGAGGATGCCCAATTATGGATGTGTAAAGAAGCCAAGAAAGAGGATAACAATAGGCAGTTATGGCCCATAGGACATCAAAATTATTGACCCGTAGAGGACCCAATGTACATACCTCAACTTTTCCTGGATGAAGCATTTGAACCACACGGTCGGATGGAGATCCTAGCAAACTTAGATGTATGCATGAATGAAGAAGTTTTGACTATGAATGAATGTGTGAACGAAGAAGGCTACGACGTAAATTTGTACATGGTAGTCCTGCAGGAGGTTGAAGCGGGAGAAATAGTAGAAAAGGAATGGAAAGAAGAATATGAGAGCATAGAAATGGAACCAGAATTTGATTCGGAGGATCATTATCTAGAAACCATTCAAGCTGAAGAGAAGTACGGAACAACCAAAGTGCTAGCAATAGAAGCAGCCCCCATAGTACCAAAACAGGAGGAAAGTGTGAGTAAGATCGAACCAACCCCTGATATTTTTGAGGTACCGGAGCATTTCAAAAGATATGAAGTAGAAGAGAGAAAAATAGCTATTCAGATGCCTAAGAGAGAGGCAAGACAAGGAAATGTGTACGACAACAAGGAACAAACGAAAAAGATCATAGTGACTGTAGAAGATGGAAAAGAAAGATGTACATACATAGGAAAAGATGTGTCAACGAAGGAGGAAGAAGAATTGATACGGTTGATCCAAGAATATCGAGATGTATTTGCTTGGACCTATAAGGACCTCAAAGGTGTGGAACCCTCCATTTGTTCTCATAGAATACCAATGACATCGGAGGCAAAACCATCAAAACAATGCCCTTACACGTATAACGGGGTCTATGCTGCAAAAATAAAAGAAGAAATAGACAAGCTATTAGTGGCTGGATTCATTTATGAGATAGAACATACGAAATGGGTGTCACCATTAGTAGTTGTACCCAAAAAGAACGGAAAACTAAGAGTATGCATTAATCTGAAGAAAGTCAACGCAGCCACAATCTATGATAGCTACCCATTACCTATCACCGATCACCTTTTGGAAAGAGTTGCAAGAAAAGAAGTCTATAGCTTCTTAGATGGATTCTCTGGATACAACCAAGTAGCTATTGCTACTGAGGATCAACATAAGACCGCATTCGCGATCAAATGGGCGGGTCTATGCTTTCAGAGTGATGCCTTTTGGACTCACTAATGCTCTTGCTACTTTCCAGAGGTTGATGTGTCATGTATTCAAAGAATTCCTGAAGAAAAGTATGGAAGTGTATGTAGATGACCTATGTACATATTCAAATCGGAGATAGGAACACATTCCTGAATTGTAAAGAATATTTGATAAGTGTCGACAATATCAAGTATGCTTAAATCTTGAGAAGTGCATTTTCATGGTAAGACAAGGGAAGATTTTAGGACACATTGTGTCGAGGAATGGAATATCTATCGATGAAGACAAGATCAAAGTGATTCTAGAACTTCCTAGACCAAAGGATGCAAAAGAAGTACAAGCATTTATGGGTCATTGTGGATACTATCGCCGATTTATCCACATGTATGCCATAATCTCCAAACCCTTGTATGGATTGTTGACTCAATTCACATGGACTGATGAATGCAAGAAGGCATTTAATGAGCTAAAAAAATGACTTAGCACGGCTATGATTTTGAAAACACCCAATTGGAATAAGCCTTTTCATATTCATGTGGATGCTTCAAATTACGCAATAGGATGCATCTTAGCGCAGCCAGCAGATGAAAGAAAGTGGGATCATCCAATTGCCTATGCAAGTAGACAATTGAATCAAGCCAAAAGAAACTATACGACTACGGAGCGAGAAGGGTTAGGAATGGTGTATGCTGTAAAGAAGTTCAGACACTACCTCTTAGCCAACAAGTTTAAATTCTTCATAGATCATCAAGCCTTATTGTACCTAGTTAATAAGCCTTGTAACACGGGAAGACTTGTGAGATGGTTTCTGTTATTAATGGAATTCGACTTTGAAGTAATTGTGAAAAAGGGAAATACCCATGTGAGAGTAGATCTTCTCTCTAGGCTAACACATGGAGAACCACCAAGCAGAGTACCCGACGATTTGCCAGACACTTATCTGTTTAATTTGGAAGTGTGTCCCAAGTGGGCAGAAAAGCTAATTCCAATACTCACTCATGGCCCACAACACTCAATTAGTAAGGAGAGTAAAAAGGAAATTCTGCAATCACGCAACTTACACATTATTGCAGGAAGTGTGTATTATAAGGAACCCAACGACGTACTGTTGAGACGTGTAGAGGAAGACGAACAAAAGAAGATGATTGAAGAAGCACATGTAAACAAATGGAGGACACAAAAAGGAACTCACGGAACTCTAAGCAAATTGAAACGGTTAGGAGTATATTGGCCGGATATGCCTAAAGACGTCCATGGATATGTCAGTAATTGTGCAAAATGCCAAGAGACTATACAAGATGATCACACATCTTTACCCTTCTCTACAATAGCACCCAACTGGAGTAAGACATTAGTGAAATTCCTAAAGACACGAGAACATGAGGAAGGAATTAGCTTAGCAAGGAAACGGTCCCTAGAGGAAATGAGCAAGGACTACGTAATTATGGGAAGACAATTATACAAGAGAGGGAAAGATAATCACCTACGGCTATGTGTGCATGAAGGAGAATACTTACCCATATTAGAAATGGCACACTCACGTGCTGCAAGAGGCCATTTTTCAGCCGGGAGAACTGTCAAAATGATCCTCTTTGCAGGCTTGTGGTCGCCAACTCTAAATATGGATGTTGACACCTATGTACGAAGTTGCGAGACTTGCCAAAGAGCCAAATATCCGATTCGACGGGATGATATGCCATTAGGACCCATGGTTTGCGCAAGAGATTTCTCCAAATGGGGTATTGATTTCATAGGACCTATTAATCCACCAGCCAAAGGATCACATGCCGAATACATCATGGTAGCAACGGATTACCTGACATGGGTAGAGGCAAAGGCTACTAGGAAAAATGATGCTCAGACCATAGCTAAATTTCTTTTTGAGCACATCTTCACTCGCTTTGGACTACCAATAGAAATAGTGAGTGATAGAGGGACGTGTTTCATTAATGAAGTAATAGAGTCCCTAATGAATGATTTTTTGGTGATCCATAAAAAATCAGCCCCTTATCACCCTCAAGCCAATGGTCAAGAGAAAAGTTCCAATAACATGTTATCCACCATATTGATAAAGATAGTCAATACTGGAAGGTCAGATTGGGACAAACAATTGCATCATGCAATTTGGGCCTTCCGAGTCGCTTACAAAACTGTCATTGGAACTACCCCATTTAATCTAGTGTATGGACAGAACGCAATCCTGCCAATCAATTTTTTAGTGCCAACCTTGGTAGTAGTTCAACAGTATGAATGGACGGGACACAAATTATCGAAGCAACTAGACCAAATTGAGAAGCTACATGAGACTAGGATACAAGTTGTTGTAGGAATTTATGCGGCCAAGAGAAGAAAAAAGGCATATTATGATGCACACATCAAAGACAAAGGACTAAAAAAAGGAGATTTATTCCTGGTCTTCACCTTGAAGCAACATGCCAAGAAGCTAAAAAGCACGGATATGGAGCTCTAATAATCAATTGAATCTCAACGAGTGGAGCGGTTAATCTAGATACTCTGGATGGAGATATTCTTCCTAATTACATAAGTGGATGTCGAGTAAAACGTTACATGGAGCCACTGATGGACCACATGTTAGCATGACTAGTAGGTGCACAAAATAGGAAGAGAGAGGAAGAGGTACCTACAAGGAGAAGAGCCTATTCCCATGGCTAACTATCAAGTCCATAAATCCAACACGAACAATATCAGCATATCCCAGTTGTACTTAAACCTAGGAATTGGAATGACAGAGTACCAGCTAATAGATGCCTTGATAGATTCAGGGGTAGCACTCAGTTGCATACGAATTACAGTCATCACACATCTTCAAACAACTATAACACCTACTAAAGCACACATGATAGGCATTGGAGGTCAAACTATAGAATGCATTGGTGAAGCTACAATATCCCTCCACCTAGGAAATTCAACTATGGAAGAACGAGTTCTGGTGTACAGAGATGAGGATCTAATAGAGAACTTGATCCTAGGACAAGACTCGATCATTGAAAACAAGGTAAGCATTCACCTAGCTCAAGCGTACATCTCAGCCAAAATAGGACACAAGGAAATCTTTAGTCTATTAGAAGAGAAACCCTCTCATAGACAAGACATTCCCAAGAGTGAGAAACAAATCGTAGACAAGGACATAGCAAAGGACTCCATCAAAAGTAAACCAGAAGAAGGGCCCCTGAAGGAAATGACTAAAAATCCCAACGCACCAGTGGCGAAAGTGGATTGATCCTACGAGAATGGTGGAACAAATGGAACCGAGGAGGACAATGCTCCCAAAGCCTTCTATGCAAAAAGGAGATCATCAGCATGGAAACCCACTATCACATTCTCGCAATCAGCAGGTGCCAACCTACAATGGGTTTGCATGGATCGAGTGAAGGATGCTGCAAAGTCAATATCAATACCTTTCACTCATTTGAGGGAGACAACAAATAACAATGGATCCTCTTCATCTCAGTCGGGACCAAAGCGACTTCTGAGAGTATGGCTTCCAAAGTCATTGGTAGAAGCTCAAAGAACACGACAACAAATATGGATCCCAAAGAAGTTCAGGTAGATCACAAATAAAGAGATGGATAAGCGAGAAGAAACATTATCTCAATGCAACAATACCATCGAGCCAAACAAAATTAACCAAAGATATCAGACAAGAATGACGCCAACTACTCAGATTACAAGGAAGAAAGAGGATAAACAGAGCGCAAGACAAAATGAAGAGAAGAGGAAGCCTCAAAAACAGATATGGAAACCAAAGCAGCAGCAAGGATCAGAATGACAGAACCCAAAAGATCCCATTTGCACACATGAAGCATCAAATGCACCTAAAGTATGCATGATAGGGCCACATTACGAGGCCATGCATTCGATACATGACACACACAACAAAATTAGTGGTGCACATTCCCCACTTGGGAATAGGTCTTAGATTCTACTCTCATAGGAATGGACCTACTATGTAAATAAATAAAGGCTTCGGCTACACTAATTCTTGTTTTCTTTCAGGAGTGAAAATGAAAAAATTCAGGGTAAGAGATCTTACTCATGAAAGCAAGGGGGAATGGAGTGACGCAACGAACGAAATGTCACTACAACACACATCACTAAAGACATGACTTCTATAGAAAAGCTAATGCTCTTTTCATTGCGAGTGCAGATGGCTTCTAAGGATCTGAAGCTACCATTCAAGAGGAGGTGTTGGAGTTCCCTCTGCAAAGTGTGGCTAAAGCAAAAGGTCATTGGTTTAGAGAAGATCAGCCAGTAGGGGATTACTTGTTCTTGATAACCATCAAAATTATGCATATGGATCACCAGTTTCCTGTGATGTCCCAAGACTTTAAAGTGGTGCATGAACTGCCATCGACAATAGACATCATGAAGAAAGATAGACTTCACAAGTACTTCAAACTACCTATATACAAACCGGATTTCCAGTGTTGCACTCAAGTAATGAACACCTTACAACCTACATTGCATGATCCATTGGTACCGGAGGCTAGAGTCATGGATGGAGCAAGAGAATGGGTCATCATGCAGTTCACCCACGACCTCATCAAGGAAGCTTTTGGATGGGAGAAGGATGGGAATGCGATATTGAAGGAGGAAAGTCGAGGAGCAGAGACCCGAACATTCACTGACATTAAGCACATTGATATTGAAGAGGAAGTGAGACTCATCCACCAGCACTTTTGCTTTCCCAACATGCACACGTACACTGCTTCGCAAAAAATCATTGTGCAAATGATGTCACACGCTATAAAACAAATTGGAAATCAAGTCAATATGACCCCATATATTCAAGAACAGCTATTCGAGGCAAAAAAGCAATGGAATCACAAGAAGTTTTTAAATGGAGGTGTTGCCTTGACTATATTGATATATCATGCCTTGGGCATTAGAGAGCATTCAAAAGAGATGCTTTCATCTGAAGCCATGGCCAAATATGCAAAGATTGCGACAGTCCCTAGGAAAAAGAAAGGAGTAAAAATCAGCGAGAAAGTAGAAACAAGTTCCCAGCTTAGAATGAGAGGTACAAAGAGGCTAAGGGAAATGATGCAAGCAGAAATAGAAGTGCTAGCTACCAAGAGGGCACACGTACTTCCAAGAACAAGACTTGAGGAAAAACCTCCCATTACGGAAGAAGAATTGACAAGAGCAATGGAAGCTACACATCAGTATACCGAAGGGCAAGTAAATCTCTCAGTGCAAGGGCACCATTACGAGAAAGCCCATCAAGATTTAGAACAAAGAAAGAGGTTAAGCAAAGCTCACAGATACAGAGAATTGGGATTAATGAACTCCAACTCATCATCAGATACACATGAAGAACAAGACACACCTATGCTCAATGTGGATATTAAGAGTGACTCAAAAGATGACGGTCAATGGGAAGAGCTAAATAAAGTAAATGATGACTTTGGGGTGGGAGGCACAAATATTGAGCTGATGCCTGACGACACAAGCAAGGAAGCTACAGGGCAAGAGGCATCGCAAGGAGTCCATATTATTAAGCTGAATGAAGCATCTAATATTCAAATCCAAGAGACTCTGCTTGCCGGAGAGGTCCTAGTCAAGAACCCTAAGGAAGAAAAAGTGGAAAATATGGTTGAAGAATCGAAACCCTTTACACCAATAAGGGTAGTGGCAGAACCATCTCCCATGGATGTCACATTTCAAGGGAGTGCCACAATGACTCGTAATAAGGAAGAAGAAAGAAAAGAACACGAAGTAAAACTCCAAACAAGGCAACCACATAACGAGACCATACACATGGAACAAGGAAAGGATGTACGAATAGGGGAAGTTCCAAGTATTCCCAAGACATGGTTAAATGTAGATGTCGCTCAGCTCAAGCCAGTCGTACAACACATGATACAAACTGCCATGGACACTCAACAATTAATGCTTGAGGCTCATGCCGACTATGACAAGGCAATGCGGGAAAAATGTCAATTTCAAGAGATAGGTGAGAATCTCTCTGCCCAATTGATTCAAGCACAAAAGAACATAGTAGAGAAAGGGATAGCAGTCCAAGAGGCCAAGCAACAATGCAACAGACTAGAAACAGAAAATCAGAAACTAAAAGAACAATTAAAGGATTTACAAAGTAAATATGAGGCTAGCGAAGCGGACAAAACACGAATGAATGCTAGAAGCAAGATCCTCGAGTCTTAGATTAAGGTATATATGGACGAAGCAGATAACCTCCGTAACAGGAACAAGGAGCTAATGACAACGCTGTTATGCAATCAACCGATAGAAGCTCCTGAAGTGAAAGAGAAAGACACAAAAGCATTGGAGGAAAGAATAGCATAGTATGAAGATCAGCTCAAATAGGAGCAAGCCATCATTGCAGAATAGGAAAAAAGGTATATGGATGACACCAGGGAACTGAGAAAGAAGTGGAAGGCAGTAGAAAATCGATATATAGCACAATGCAATGAAGATGTGGATCAACTCGCTGTCATAGGAGAGGAACTCTTCTAAAACAAGGCAACAATTATTAAAGCCACAGAAGAAATCAGAGAAAAAGATGAATTAATAAAACGATTGCAGGATCAACTAGCACAAAAGGTAACAGAGGGGACACCAATAGTTCCACACTCCATAGCGGCTATTGAGGAAACTGAGGTACGTCCTCTTTCTCCCCCCTTACATCATTCACCGATAAGGGAGGAAATAGAGATCCACATTGAAAGAAATCATCAGGATATTGCAGAACTAAGCCGGCACGAGCGGGCACTAGTGATGTCCCAGCTTACTGAAGATTTTGAAGATCAATTAATTAAGGTCATGAAGGAAGAAAAGATTGAAAGCAAAAATCTGGAACGATTAAAACCATGGAGTTTTGGATTGATCGCTATGCAACCGTACCAGATTTAGCTATCAAGATGACTAATAAGATTTTGAGCATGTTACTTACAGTCATCAAAGTGTTCCAGCACGCCCAATATACTTTTTTGAACCCCATCGGCATTAATCAAGGATCCACGCCCCGATTTTTTATCTATCAACTATACCTAGCAAATTAATGCTCATGGCTATATACTCAAGGCTTATGTTTTTGCCAAGTACTTACATGCAGACTTTCGAAGAAGCATTTTTCACAAAATTTTTCGAAATGGACTCAGAAATTTTTGTTAAAATGTCTTCAAATCTTAATGCAAGACTGGTGGCCTATGAGTTAAGTTTCTTTGCAGATCATAGGTAGGGACCAGATGATGGGGTAAAGTCGACCCAATGGAAGGAATTAATGCTATGTCAAGCCCATTTGCTTAATCAACAAGAGTAGAAAGTCATCCAAACATACTCATGTCGCCACAAAAAGCCTATCGGGGAAGAGAGACTTCAGGACGAGGGACGTATGGAAGGGGAATCAAGCAAAAAAAGAAGAAGAAGAAGATCAAAGAGTAAAATTGCTCAGTAAAGAACAAAGTTTACGAAGAAAAAGAACAACTCTCTGCCCAAAGCCCCGTAGGGGCACACATCAGGCGACAACACCAAAGAACCAGGTCGTGAGGATTGGAATTAAAGAAAGATAACAACCAGGACATTTCATGGGAGGTTGCACACAGCTTCCTCATCCACCAGGAGCAGGCGGTGAAGCGAAAAAAGTAGGGTAGAGAGACAGCACACGAAGAACTCTTCATCAGATAAGATAACCAATTGTCTGAAGGTCTATTAAACGCGGGTCTTGCCGTCAGAGATGCGTTTAAACATATATTGGGTTCTTGGGAGTGGAAGGGGTCTGTTAAACAGAGGCCCTATACTGATTTTCCCGATTCAACTCACTTACATGACAGTAGTTCGAACAAGTATGCTAATCCAACTCACTAACAGAAAACTCTGGCTCTTCCTTGCCAGACTTACTCATATGATAGCTCACACACAGAGTACCGATTCATACACAGCTTAAGACTCTCTCAGTAACCGAATCATAAGGTAAACATTACCATACACAGACTCACAGTAATACCTTCAGCGAAACAATAATTCAACTCTTAACTTACTATGAATATTACCCTAACCCCAATATTTACCGAACATGTATCGATAAACAAACAAGACAGAGACACGAACAGAATACTCAGAATTACTCGAACGCACACCACAGTAACGTTACAGATCAATCACCTAGATAGACAGTCTGGTGATCCAACTGATCATCACCGAAAGTGTCTATTTCATTGATTTATATAAAGGTTACAACATCAATCAAGGTTACATCATTTATGCAACGACCTTTCGGTTCGTTAAGAGTCAGATTTTACAATTGCCAATCCGACGGCTTACACTCGTACGCACGGTGGACTTGAACCCGCAGGTATACAAAAATTATGGTTCATCTACTATTCCTTCTAAATACATAGATCTAGCTAACCTAAAAGTCCGGGCAATTTTCTTCTTTAATGACTCTAACATCTGTTTCAAAATGTCTGGTTCTACGAGCTGAGCATCTATCCGTACTAAGCTTAAAGAAATAACCTGAGTCATCAAAACTTCTGCTTGTGTCTGTAGAAAGCTTCTTGTAAATAAAACTCATTCGACAGAGCCGCATCTCTGGTAACCTTCATGTCGGCAATTTGCTTATCGATCTGGGAGAGTCGTTCTTTCTGTGTATCCAGTTGATACTCTCTTCTATCTATCTCCTGATTCTGAAATTTGATTGTTCGATAAAAAGCATCACGCTCTCTTCTGATCCCTATTATCTCTTTCTGTAATTGAGCTTCCATGGTTAATTTGCGTTTAAGAATATTGTTTACGTCAGATAAATCAATCTTGGTTCTCTGTAGTTCTTCAGAAGTGCGCTTCGCCAGGTCCGCCATCTCTTGTCTGTGTTGTACCATTTCATCAAGTTGTTGTCTGGTTTCTTCTAATAGATTCCCTAAAGCTACACATGCATCTTCTTTATCTTGGGCTAATTGTTTTAAATGCATAATTTTGGCATCTGCAACACTTAATAACTCTTCTTTTTCTCGGACTGCTGCCAGTGCCGCATCTCGTTGACTGGTAACTACTACCTGTTCGGCAATTCTGGCCTGTAACTCCTTAATTTGTTCATGTAAGGCTTGATTTTCTGCTTTAGCTACTTCTAATTCTTCCTAGAGAGGACTAATGTCTGCCTCCAGCACATCGACCTTATGCTGGAAATCACCTCTGATAGTATCAGTGACTTCTTTCATCTGTACTGGTAATTGCTGCGATAGATGGATCAGCATCTGTTCCATAGTTGCAAGCTCAGAAAATACAGGTAGTGAAGGAAGCGAAAGATGAGGACAAGGTTGGGATGAAGAGGCTATGAGGAGCTGATGGGAATTGGGTGGAGAATAATTCGGTGACGAGGATGAAGAAGCGGTAGGTTCCTCAATGACAATGGGTGGAACAGGGACAATGGGTGGAACAGGTGGAGAAGTTAGAAGAACAGAGTTAGTTTTGACTACCTGTTCGGTGGTTTGTTGCGTAGTGTCCTCAGGATTGGCAATTGCAGAATCCACGATCGTAATTAATTCTTCAACAATTTCTTTAATGATTGGTTGCGCATCTTCCTGCTTTTCCTGTTCAGATTGTTGTTTAGATTCTTCTTTAGACAAGCTAGCTTCAGAATTAGCAGTATCATCCTGCTCTTGTTGCTGCTTTGGAGATGATTGCGCTGATGAATCATTATGCATTGATGTTGCAGTGTCATGGAAAGTCTCATCTTCATTCCCTTCCTCTTCATTGTTATCTGCTTTATCACCTACGACTGAACCCTGTACTTCACTGTCAGATGAACTTATTCTAATTCTTTTGCGACGGAGGAGGTGGAAAATTTCTTCGGCATCCTCTTCATCATCTTCCAAGATCTGTGCCGATTCTTCATGGTGTAATACTGGACCTCTGGGTGGTGGTTGTGCTGCTTGGAGTACCGGAAACAGGAAACTTAAGATGTGGGGGAGATGGGAACGCGGCATATCACCCTTGTTTACTTGTTTAATTATCGCAAGGCATTCTCTGTGAATGCGAGGGAAATAATATGTGGCAAAGTTTACGGGCTCTCGAGCAGCTAGATCTATCGCGGAGTAAAATGGTCGAGATATTCCATATGTGCGCTTTTGCAGGTTCAAAATGGAAACTAAAAATTGTAGAGCCGTGCGTTCAGGCTCAGGACGACAAAGGATTGCATATTCATTAAAAGAATGTTTGGGAAACAACTGATTCATTGTGGCAATGGGAAGACTAGGGCCATTCTCTCGACCTTGCGGAGAAAGTCGGAATGCATCAGCAAAAGTTTGAATAGTTATTACGGTACGAGATGGTAAGGAGGTGATTGGCCAACTCTGCTCTGTAGCAGGTGTGGAAGCGATGGTGGCGATGATTTGGGCATAGAATGGGTGACAATCCACTGAATGCCAAGGCAGTTCAGTGAAATTGACCAACCCATTAATTCGCAAGAACTCACCTACATCTGCGGGGAGTCCATCATGGAACGCAGCAAAGTTTGCTAACGCTTCCATGTTGCGCACACACAAGCACACAAACACAATTGTACAGGGTATACAGATAGCACAATCACACAGAGCACGCAGACACAATAGCGATTAACAACGAAACAAAAAAAGTTAAGTAGATACTTGGCAACGGGAAGCAATTGAAATTTGTTAATCATCGCGCGATGTTGAAATGATAACCTCATGACTTCGGTGTGCATGCATGAGCAAAACGATAATGCAGGGCGGTTGTTGATCATAATTAGGTATGAAACGAAGATATTTACAGACTTATTTTAGTAATCATGCAAAACTAAAAAGGAAAAGAAAAGAGAAAAAAAAAGAAAAATACGCGGGCAACCGCAGGATGCTTCAGTGCGAACCAGGCGCTTGATGATACGGCCACAACTTTGAACCATTTATCACTTTCGAAAGAGGAATTCCGGTCAAAGTAGCCAACCGAAAAGTTGCTGGGCCCACTTGTTCAGTAATCCGGTAAGGACCAAACCAGCGTAACTTGAATTTTCCAGCAGAGCGATTTGATTTTGAATTATAAAACAGCACAAGTTGCCCTACCGTAAAAACTGGAGTTTTTAGATACCGATCATGTGTACGAGCTTGCCGCAACTGCACTTCGTTAAGAGTCAGAAAACTTTCCCAGCGATGCTCATCTAGTTCTCTGAGTGTGTCCAACCGAAAAGGCAAAGAATTTTCAGGTAACAATTTCTGAGAGATGGCCACATGTAAGCTTGGTACTACAAGTTCCATTGGTGCAATTTCCTCCATTCCATATGCAAGTTTGAAAGGAGTCAGTCCGGTGGCAACTTTGTAAGTAGTCCGATATGCCCATAATACTGCAGGTAGTAACTGATCCCATCTTTCTGGTGATTCCAGAATCAGTTTTTGAAGCATATTCAGCAAGGTCTTGTTTGTACTTTCAGCCAAGCCATTAGCACGAGGATAACAAAGGGAACTAAATTTATGCAGAATCTGCAAAGAGTGTGTGAGCACTTTCATTAAATTGTTAACAAAATGTGTGCCTTGATCAGTCACAAGTTCTAGAGGTAACCCAAATCGTGGAAATACATCTATCATTAAACATTTTGCTACCGAAATAGCTGTAGCAGACCGTAAAGCCCAAGCTTCTGCCCATCTTGTAGCATAATCTGTGCATGTCAGAATATATCTGTTGTTGCTAAGGATTGCTGGAGGTGTGATTGGTCCAATAAAGTCAAGACCCCATTTCTGAAAAGGCTCCAATGGTAATACAGGTTGGAGAGGAAAAAAATGTCGTTGTAAAGGTTGTGCAGACCGCTGACAATTGTCACACTGTTTGACGAACTGAGATACATCTCTGTACATGGTAGGCCACCAAAGCCCACTTTGCAGAATTTTCCGGTGCGTTAAATCTGCTGCAAAATGTCCACCGAAAGGTATGGAATGTGCCAGAGTGATAACTGAGTTTACTTCATGTGGAGGAATACAATGAAGTAAGACTCCAGTGTGATCCATATAATACAATTCTCCAGCAATTAACCAAAATCGGCAACTGTAAACTTTAATTTTCCTACACATTGTAGGAGAAGTCTGAGCAGGAAGATATCCAGCAGTAAGAAAGGCTAATAACTGATCACAGTAAGTAGATGTCACACGCGGTTCTGCAGATTCATCAGTAGTTGGGTCAGTAACATAAATTGCAGGTGTGGTGTCATCAACACTGACCGGAGCTTCAACGGAATCCAACCGAGAAAGGAAATCTCCTAATGCATGTGCAGTTCCAGGTGGATGGATTACTTCGTAATCAAACTCTTGTAATCAACACTAGTTAATGAAGCCGCCAGATGGCTTACAGAATATGATATCAATCATTTCGGCACCTATGAAGCGATAAGAGATGCGTTTCTACAGAGATTTCAGCTAAAGAAGAATCCCACCGAAATTTTTGATTACCTGCAGAACAATAGACAAAAGCTTAATCAAACAGTGCAGGAATATGCCACCCTATTCAGAACTCACTTGAGACAACTATCGCCAGCACATGCTAATTTGCCGGATGATGTCATCACTCAATGGTTTATTAATGGTTTAACTCCGCAGCTTCGATAGATTATGATCATTTGTTGTGTAGGAGCTATGACGCTAGATGCGGTTACTGCAATGGCTTTTCAGCTCGAGAATAAGGTTGGAGGTTTTACCGAAGACCTAGAATGGTTAAAAGCTAGTAAAAATATTGTAGAAGATCCGACCAGACAGATGTACTGCACCACGTGCAAGAATTCCGGGCATACCAGTGCCACTTGTGCACTTAATCAGATGTATTGCGCTATCTGCAATACAACAGGACATTCCACTGAAAATTGTGCCTATAACGCCAAAGTGTGGGAACAGCAACAGTAAATGCAATTATACAAGAACCAGGACAGCCTGCCACCCACTATGTACCACCTTAGAGGAGAAATAATCAGCAGCAAGGATACCGCAATTATAGAGGACAGAGGAATACCAACTATAATGGAAATCATTGGCAGACAGGAACATCACAAGAAGGTAATGCCTTGCCACCATCTCGCTGTCATTTTTGCGGTGAGTTTGGTCACATCAAAAGATTCTGTAAAGATGCAGCCGAATATGATCAAAGGAAAAAAGAGCGTCAGAACCCAATGAAAAATATGGTTCATATCACACCAATAGAAACACAAGCCGTAGTAGTTCAGACCCGATCCGGTAAGCCGTTGCAACCAGTAGCTGAAGTATTCGAACCAGGTGTTCGTGAGCAACAAAGAATGTATGACAAAGCTAGTCAGTGGACCATCACAGAACCTCTAGTGTTCCCAGATCCAATTCCGGTGACACAAGTTCCGCTACCAAAGGAAATCGTGCAAAGGAAATCATGCAGGAGCAAGAGTCAATCCCAGTAACCGATGCATCGTCTTCAAAATCAGTAAAAAGTACAAGGCAAGTAGATCAGGCATAGGAAATTTTATCTAAAGCATCCATTACTCTTCCTCTTGGATAGTTACTGACATTAGTACCAGGTGTCCGGCAATAATTCCAGCAGCAGTTCAGTTCTACGTCTTTCTGCATTCCAGCAATAGCGATAGTACAACCGAAAACTGACTCTACGGTGGATCACTCGTTTTCTTTAATTACGGTATGGTACAAAAATCATAAAATTACTCAAGTATTAATTGATGGTGGGTCCGGTGTAAACATAGCTACTGCAGCACTTTGTAAAAAGTTAGGATGGACCGAAATTGAACCTGTGCAGTTTTTTGTTAGAATGGCTGACCAATCCAGAGTCCATCCAGTAGGACTCGTACGGAATGTGCGAATCACTTTGCAGGGAACCACTTTTAAGATGAGTTTCGTAGTTTTAGAACTACTGGAGTCTAGTCTTGATTATAATCTTCTTTTCGATCGTCCTTGGTTGAAACAAGCTAAGGTTATACAGGATTGGTCCGCACGGGAACTCACTTTCAAAGACCATCGGCCTTGTATGCCGGATCAGGTGGATGATTAAGTATTGCATAACTAATTTCAAAGGTTTGTACATGAGCATCATGATCATCACCTAGAAATCCACCAAATTTTGTGTAGGTAACTCCTGTCGGAACCGGACGAGGTTGTTTGTTATTGATCTTTGGAGTTGTCCTCTCCAATCATTTAGCATAAAGAATCAACAAGACATCTTTATTTTGTTAATCCTGGAAGTATTCTTGAGACCAGAGCCCCTTCAAGATGATAGAATCCAAGAAATAAGAGAATAATGGCTGGAATTCTGAGAATAGTGAAGATGAAGAGGAAATTTCTAGGGTTTGGTTTATCTTGAGCAAATCTCCACCATTTTCTACAATCTTGGTGTCTATTGCATGCTATTTTATCAGCAAAACACAATTATGAAGTCAAAATAAAAAAATATCACCTGAATCATACAGACGTGACAATCGCGATTCTGTGCAAACAGACGATTTTCAGCTCCAGCACCATTTTTCATCAACTCATCACTCAACACAACAGTATTCAACTCTCTTCATACACATTCAACAGATTTACACAATAGAAGCTCACAAATCTCCATGGATACACAAGACTAAGACTCACAAATCTAAGAAACCACATAGAAGAGGAGAAACACGATTTTCAGCAGAAACTCCTTCTCTATTCACTTGGATAGCATGTAAACAAATGATTACCCAACCCTCTCATAATAGAGGAAATTAGCTTATATACATTTTCAAGTGTCCATTTTCACACTTGAATTTTGGTCCTTTCCTCTATTATTCTAAAAATATGCTATCTAGGAGTTTCCAAAAATTCTAGAAAAATAACATAGGATTCTATTCTACATAAGGAAGACTCTTCCTTATTTTTACAACAATTGCATAAATATTTTTACAAATTTCTATCATTTTACAATTATTTTCCTTCAAAAAGGCTTCCAAAAATGCATCTTCCAACATCCTTCCCCTCCTAAGCCTTTCGGCTCCTGACGAAAGATTTTCCTGCTCCTCTGCACTGATCACTTTTCTTCATTTCTTCTTTCTCTGATATACTTGTGAAAACAAATCATGACTTTTTCGTTCTGTAATATTTAAATTATTGACCATCTCAAATAATGCCTTTCTCCATTGTAGTGCAGCTTCTTGTTTATCTATGACATCCTTTTTCAAGTACTCTGTATAGGCAGCTTCATATGTTGTAAGTGTGGACTTTGTAACAACTGATAGATTTCCAAAAATCTCTGACTCCCTCTCAAAAAATCCGTAATCAAAGGCATCTTCAAAAATTTGCAAGTAATGACTGCCCAAGAATATTACTCTACTATAATAGGCCATTAAGCAGGTTCTGTCAGGTGTTTCGCTCAAATCAAATAACAATGCATCTGTAGGAGAATTAAAGCCGATATAATTCAAGGTTCTAATATCTGTGTCGGCATAAGTTTCTATACAAGCCAAAATTAATCTCATTATTCTTATAAGTAGAATGCAAGCAGGGTCATTGACATCCTTGTATGTAGCTATTACATTCTCAGCAGTATTCACCATGTAACTCTTAGTAGGCCATGTGCCTGCCTTTGGACCTGCTAGTTTCGGGAAATTTAACCACTTAGGTGGAATCTGACCTTCTCTTCTTCTCTTCCAAAAAGTTACCCATTCCCTCCTTCGTGCCACTGGACAATAGGCTGGATTGATCTTTAAATGAAGAGGTGCCTCTTTCCAGATTTTCCTACATTCTTTGTTGGCATCCAACCATTTATTTCTCCACTTAGGGTTGGCTCTTTCAAATAGTTCCTTAGTGACATTGATGTCCTCTTCATACTCAAGGTATTTGTTTGGAGGTAGCCCAACTCTAGCCATCTGGTAGTTCTTTATACTCTCCAAAATCATACAAAATGGTATTCCCAATCCATCTGCTGCCCAGTGATGTTGATCCGGATTGATTCCCTTATTTAATGCGAATGTGACAATTTTCTCTTCATACTCATCATGCATCTTTCTGATGAACTCCATTCTAGAATCTCTACTTGTCAGCAATTTTTTCACAAAATCCTCTGAATATTCTTCTTCTGATCTTTTGTCTGCTGGTTCACTATCATGTTGTATTCCCTCAATATTTTCTACCCCATAGTCTTCTGTATATGTGGTTTCCACATGTGTTTCTTCCTGGATTTGTGGCTTATCTAAATTCTTCTGCAATTCCTCTATAGTCAGCATCAAACTCCCATTCTGTTGTGCCCATAATTCTCTTTCTTTTTTCCACTCATTCTGTTCCTTTTCTCTCTTTGTCTGCCAATCACTTCTTTCCTTTTCCATATCCATGTATAGCTTATTATACCCTCTCATTAATGTAGCAGCATGTGTGCTAGCCTGCTTTTCTAATTCTTTGGCTTCTTTCAGTTCTCTTTGTAATTTCTGAATCTCTCTATGTAATCCTTCCTTCTCTTCCTCTGTCATTTGGGCTGTCTGATTTTCCTCCTTCAATTGCCCTTCTTCTAATAGCAGCTTATTGATTTCTTCATTAGCTTTGGTCAAAATTTGATAGGAAGTTTGCAGAGTTCTATATCTCCCCTCAATCTTTCTCAATTCTTTTTCCAATTTATTGTTCTGCTCTGTTAGTTGCATACTCTTTTCTTCCAAGTATTGAATCTTGTTTTGCTTCTGTACTTCCAGTTCTTCCAAAGCAATTATTTTATAGGAGAACTCCTCATTTTTTTCCTGCACCTTCCTTAGTTGCTCTGCCATTTGCTCCTTTTCCCTTTTATGCTCTTTGATAATCATATTACCTTTTTCAAATTCTGACTCTGCCACCATCCCTGAGATGATCATGTTCTGGCTAGAGGGTCTGAACTGTTCAATGTTATTCATGATGAGTTGACATGTTGATCTTATACTTTTTGGTATCCTCTCCAATCCTCCTTCCATTGTTATTTGTTTGGTTTCTAGCTGTTTGTCCTCTTTGCATTCACTCCCCTCTTCCTCTTCCTCTTCATATTCTATAATCTTGGCCTTGTTTTCTTCATGGCTTGGATGAGTGTCCAATGTTTCTGAATATGCCACGTCTTCTTGGACACCTGAATTCTTTTGCTCTAATACATCTGCAATCAGCTTTATTTCCTGTACCTTTTCTTTCTCCAATTCCTGTTGAGTTTCTTCAAAAAGGTATCCTTCCTTTGTTTGTATCTCCTTTTCCTGGCTTAAAGTTTCCTGAAACACATTATATTCAGTTTCATTACCAAAGTTTCCATGACATTCACCTGCTTGTTCTTCCTGTCTTTCCTTTTCCTGGGCTAGAACTGATTCTGTTATTTGGAAATCTTTCTCCTGATCATTACTTCTTTCCTCTTTATGCCCTTCTGCCTGTTCATCAATGTTCATGAGGTCCATTGCTACCTCTTGTTCTTGATCCTCATTGGATGTGAATTCCTCATTGTTCTTCAAATCATGCAGCACATCCTTTATACTTTGAATGATCTCTTTTTCCACTACTTTCCCTGTAACCTTTTGAACATTATCTTTCTCACATACTTCCTCTGCTTCCTGTAGTGGATCTTGTTGTGTGCCTTTTTTATTTATAACTGAGCTGCTCATTTGTGCCTTCTTGGCTATTTCTTCAATGCTCTCCTCTAGTTTGAAGTAGGTCTGTGAGGGCTTTGTCCATATCGATTTCACCCCAGTATGCACTAGTCCACAACTAATTTCTTCCCTTATTTCACTTGCATGTTCGATCAGAACTGCTTTTCCCTTCCTCAACCTTCTTTCATCTTCAACACTAAACTGTTCTTCTGCCTGTTCCTGAAGTGGCTTCTCCTGAGACTTCCTCTTCAATTCCTCAGGTGTCTTTTGTTTCTCAGAGGTCTGTATAATGACATTGGGAGTATTTGGTATTGACAAATTTAGACTTTTTAGTAAAAAGCTCTCAATGTCACTTTCAGAATCAGATGAGAAGTTTGAAGGTCCTCCTTTTTCTGGTTCTGTGGGTCTTGATACTTCTTCCACCATGGATGGCTTCTGTGTTTCTTCCAAGATTACTTCCTCCCTCTCTATGGTGACAACAGTTTCCACTATGGATTTGCCCTTTCCCTTCTTGGTCAATTTCTTCTTTTGTACTGGTTTCCTTGGAACCTTCTTTTTCACCACAACAGTGGTTCTGGTCCCTGGAGGTCCTTGCAATTCCTTGAAATAGGCCAGCAGCTCAACCTCTTTTCTGACAAACACTTCTTATGTTTCAGCTGTCATCATTTGATCATGGAGAGCTTCATAGTGCTCCACCTCCTCCTGAACCCAGTTTGTAGCTTTGCATGAATAGTCTTCCAGCATTTTCTGGTATTGTGCTTCATACATAGCTCTCTTGTTATTCCCTTGGGTTAAATAGGTGTATATTGCTCTTTGCTTGTTTGGGGAGGATGTGGTTCACTAGAGGCTTGAACCTGTTTCTGTGCCTCCTCATGTTCCTCTTTTGTGGCTTCCTCCATTTCTAGTTCCACCTTCCTTGGGTCCAACCTTCTTTTCTTTACAAGAATTACTTCCTCAGATATCATCTTCCTTTTCATACCTGTTCCCCTCATGCGGGTTTGTCCTTCTGTTTCCCTTTCAGTCAGTTTCCCTGGAGGACTCTTGATTCCAGCCATAAGGCTTCTGAAATACTGTGCTTCTGGAGCCAATTTCAGTTGCTCTTCCATCCCTAGAACATGATAAATGATTCTTGTTAAGAACTGAGCTCCATTCATGAACTTCTTCTGCTCCCAGTGTTTTGCTGCTTCCTTCAGCTGTTCATGGATGTATGGTGAGACATCCATTACTCCAAAAGGTTTGGTTCTATCTTTGTTATTGAACATCAATAATGTCACTGACTTATGCGGCATGGTATACCTTCGTAATTTTGGAAAACAAAAGTACTGTAAAAACATCCTTACAGCATATTCCTCATTCTCCCTTCCTTTGAAATCAGTGAATTTTGCATACCCTGTGTAAGTTTCCTTATTTTTTTTGACAAAACTTGGGTCAAGTTTGGTTCCCATTGTGTAGAATTGTAGTGCTGCTCTGATATGTTCTCCCTTGATAGTGATACCTACTTCCTGGTTATCGTTGTTTTTGACTTTGCATCTGAAATAGGCATCATTCCCTCTTCCTATTTCTGTCAAACTGTTCATTACTTGTGATACTCTCTCAAAATCAATGAAAAATAAGGGCTCTTCCAATATTCTGTGCAGCCCTACTGCCTTCCATCTTTTCATATTAACTGCCACTCTTTGGAACCTGTAGAACTCCTGGCACAACATTGTATACTTGTATCCTCCTACTCCCACTGTAAATATGTGTTGGCCAATGATGTTTAGTGTCTCCTTAAGTTCCTTCACCACCTTCTCAGCTTCTGGAATTCCTGACTCTTCATCTGACTCTAAATCCACTTGTTCCTCCACAGCTTCACTATCCAGAAACCAATGGCCTCTTGATAGAACCACTGATTCTGCCTTGAAGTCATGAATTGGCAACTCCTTTGTATTCACCATTTTCTAAGGAAAATAAAATACACAAAGAAAAACTCCACCCACATCAGTTGCAATAAATTAAAGAGTAATATGTAGGAATTTATTTTTAGATGTCATGACATAAGAACCAAAAATCCAAAATAAGTTCCATTTCTCTAGGAAAGACTCAAAAAGTGATCATCACAAGTGTAGCAAGATGTCTAGTGCAGTCCCTTTCCTTCACCACCCTTTTGGAAAAACAAATCATGTATCAAATGATAACAAACAAGAAATTACCTAAACAACTAACTAAAAAATTAAAAAATAAAGAATAATAAGAAATAAATAGATCTCTACTATTCTCCTCCCTATATCTTGCTTTGTGATATATGGTTTTTGTAAAAAACAACAGAAAATAAACACTTTTTCTCAATTTTTCTTTTCTTTCTTCTTTTTTTGTTTTCTTTTCATTTTCATTTTTTTTCAAATTTTTTTTTTCTTTCTTTTCTTCCCCTCCTAATTCTCTTTTTAGAAAATAAAATCATGTCTAATATGTATTTTTTCAAAACTTTTATGATTTTCTTAGATATAGAACAAATCTGGATGATCTTTTTTCCACTAGACCAGTTCTGATTTTTTAACCCAATACTTCTTGACTCCAATTGGTCTAGTTCTCAGCAAACCACCATTCCCTTTGGATAAGCATTTTGTAGGAGTTTTTGGTCTCCATATCCATTTTGTCCTTGATTCCTGTCTCCATGACGAGACCTGTTGTAGACTTTGATTCCATGTGCTTTTTGCTCTGATGCTTTGATTCTTTGAACCATGCCATGGTTGCCATCTTCTTCCCATCTCTTCACCCTTCTTTGTTCTTCCAATCTTTTGCTGATTTTGATTATATGAAGCTTGATCATTTAACATTTGTATTGGTAATTTCTGTATATCCTCAACTGCAAAAGTGAATCCTTCAAAGTGTATATCATGCATATCTGATGGAATTTCCTGTTTTTCATTACTCAATAGAAATATTAAAAACCTTTTGTCATTTATGTTCAATTTAAGCTTCATTTTTTCAAAATCCAAGATCACTTTACCTTGTTGAAGCCATGGTTGACCTAAAATCACTTTTTCAGTCATTAGATTATCTGGCCATTCTTCACAGTCTATTTTCATGTATTCTTCATTAAACTTTACTTCAATAGTTAGTGAAGACATGCTCTGTACTATTTGACCTTCCAATGTTTTGATTAGGGTTCTACTTTCCTTTCTTTTAATGTTGAATTTACTTACCAGGGCTGAACTAATCAGATTTACTTGTGCTCCAGAATCTATCAAAACCCTAATGCTTTCATTTTGAAAATCCATTATCATCACAGGGACATGTTCCTTTGGATTGAGAGGAGATTCACACAGACAGACTTCTCTAAGCTCATTGATTTTTCTTATCCTTTCCATAGCTTCATGTTGAGCTTCTTTTCTAATGTCTTCCTCTTCTCTTTTCCTGTTTTGAGCTTGTTGCAACCTTCTCCATTCATCAACAGTTAATGGGCAATCATACCTCTTAACTCTACATCCACTTATAAAGTTTGGCATGATTTCTCCGTCTATGTTAGCTAGTTGAATGGCTCCACTGTTGCTTATCTGATGTATAATATATGGTCCATGTCCTTTTTTCTGGAACTTTTTCTGATGTTCTCTGACTGTATATGCCAGCACTAAATCTCCCACCTGAAGATCTTTCTCTTTTATGTGAACATCATGATAAGCTTTTTGTCTTTTCTTGTCCACATATATACTCATAATGGCTTGGAGTCTAGATGCTCCCAACTTTTCCAATTCCACTACTCTTTCTGATAGTTCATGTCCAGTCCAATTGTAGTGACTTCCTACTTTTAATGTTGGAATAAGAAATTCCATAGGTAAAACTGCATTTTGTCCATATACTAGATTGAACGGTGTGTTCCCAATTGCAGTTTTATAAGCCACTCTATAAGCCCATAGGACATGATTAAGTTGTAGATCCCAATCATTCCTGTTTGTGTTTACTAATTTTGATAGTACAGTACAAAGTACTTTATTAGTACTTTCTACTAGCCCATTGGCTTGTGGGTGATATGGGGCTGACTTTCTATGACTGATCAGAAAATATTCAGTGATGTTTTCTATGATCTGGTTTACAAAATGAGTCCCCCTATCACTTACTAGTTCAATTGGAAGTCCAAATCTGGTGATAATGTTTTCATATAGGAATCTGGCAGTAGTATTAGCATCATTTCTCTTTGTGGCTTTGGCCTCAGCCCACTTTGTCAGGTAGTCTGTATCCACTATGATGTATTCAGCATGGGATTGTTTTGCTGGAGGATGTATAGGTCCAATGAAATCCAATCCCCATTTACTAAAGGCTCTGGCTGAAATTAATGGAACCAATGGCATGTCATTTCTTCTATTTGGTTGACTTACCCTTTGACAGACATCACACCTTTTTACATAGGTTCTTGCATCAGGGAATAGCGTTGGCCACCAAAAGCCAGAATATAAAATGAGTTTAGCAGTTCTGTCACTTGAAAAGTGTCCTCCTGCCACTCTAGAGTGTGCCATTTCCAACATTTCTAGATATTTATTCTCAGGAACACATATTCTTAGGTATCCATCCATTCCTCTCTTATACAATTGTTCTCCTATCAATTGATATTCTTCAGAGATTACTTGTAAATTTTTTGAATCTGTACCAGCTATCACTTGTTTTCCTTTCTTCTTCCTTCTCAATTCCTCAATGACATTTTCACTCCAATCTGGATTTTTCTGGAACCAATATAGAGTTATGAATTCTGAATCTTGCAATGCTTGACACTTCTTGCAATTGGCAACATATTTTGATACATCTTGAATTTTATTAGGCCAATGTACCCCCAACCTATTGAGATTACTTAGGGTGACTACCCTAGAGGCATGAGTGCAAGGGTTCCAATGATGAGCTCTCCTCAGATATTCTTGTTGCTACTCCTCAAGAGTGCAATATTCTAATATGCCTGTGTGGTTGAGATGGTATAAATGCCCAGCTAGTAACATGAAGTTCCTGCTTTGCAATATTAGGTGTGCATTATTCCCAATTGTTCTACAAGGTCCCATGGTTAATAATGGTACTAAAGTCAAGGACCACTCAGGAACACTTTCTACCTTAAAGAGATAAGTGTCTAGCAGATTGTCATCTAAAGGTGAACTGGGTTCTTCCGACTGTATTCGAGATAAATGATCTGCTCTCAAATGTGTTTTCCCTTGTCTGACCACCACTTCAAACTCAAATTCCATTAGCAACAGAAACCATCTGACTATTCTCCCTGTGTGACAAGGTCTATTTACCAAATATAACAGAGCTTGATGGTCTACAAAGAACTTAAACTTGTTGGCCAAAAGGTAATGTCTGTATTTTTTTACAGCAAATACCATACCCAATCCCTCTCTTTCAGTGCTTGTGTAATTTTTCTCTGCTAGGTTCAATTGTCTACTAGCATAGGCCACTGGAAAATCTAACTTGCTTCCTTCTATTGGTTGTGCTAACACACATCCCAAAGCATAATTGGAAGCATCCACATGAACATGAAAAATTTTGTCCCATTGAGGTGTTTTCAGAATTGGGGCTGTTACCAAACAAGTTTTTAGAGTTTCAAAGGCTTGGTCACACTCCTTAGTCCACTCAAACTTTGTAATTAGGGCATATAAGGGTTTTGCTATATCAGCAAATTTGTGTACAAATTTCCTATAGTACCCACAATGTCCCATGAAAGTTTGAAGTTCCTTTACACTTGTTGGTCTTGGAAGCTCTATTATGGCCTTTATTTTCTTCTCATCAGTTGAAATTCCATTTTTAGAGACTATATGACCCAGCATTCTTCCTTGTCTGACAAAGAATACACATTTTTCTCGATTTAAACATACTCTGTAGGTTCTGCACTTCCTGAATATATTTTCTAAGTCCTGCAAGTGATCCTGTCTTTTTAATGAAAAAGTACAAAGATCATCTACATAGATTTCCATTACCTTTCTCAGGAACTCTTTGAAGATATGACACATCAATCTTTGAAAAGTTGTTGGAGCATTAGTTAACCCAAAGGGCATAACCCTAAAGGCATAAATTCCCCATTCCGTGGAGAAGGCAGTTTTATGTTGGTCTTCCAATGCTATGGGGACCTGGTTGTATCCTGAAAAACCATCTAAAAAACTATAAACCTCCTTCCCAACAACTCTTTCTAGAAGGTGATCTGTTATAGGCAGTGGATAGTTATCCCTTATAGTTGCTGTATTTACCTTTTTCAAGTTAATGCATACCCTAAGTTTCCCATTCTTTTTTGGTACCACAACTATAGGAGATATCCATTCTGTATACTCAATTTCATAGATGAAATTGGCAGCTAACAGCTTATCAATTTCTTCCTTTATCTTTGCAGAATATTTGTCATTAAATGTGTAATGTCTTTGTTTACTAGGTTTTGCTTCAGGAGTAATAGGAATCTTATGCTCACAGATTTTAGGGTCAATACCTTTCAAATCCTTGTAGCTATAAGCAAATACATCCCTATAATTTCCTGCCAAATTTCTTAGTGCCTCTTCTTCTTGGGTTGTCATGTCATTAGCCACTACAATGTGTCTTTCTTCTCCCTCCTCCTGAGTGATCATGATCTTCTTATCATTTCTTCTTCTTTGTCCTCTTCTGTTCTGGATACTTTTATCATTTGTATTCCAATGTGAGAAATATCATATCCTTCTTCATTTTGAAACTCCACTCCTACATATTCATCACTGGCTAGATCCATGGTAGCCAAGAGTTGATTCCACCCATAGGGCTCAAATTCCTCATCTTTGAATTGTTGAGGTACATAATTCTCATCTTGTAACCCTCTTTCTTCCACACAATCCTCTCTTCTTAATTTTCTTTTCCTATTGGTCAGATTTCTTATCATATTGCACTTCCATACTGATGATTCATCTTCATCCTGGTCCTCCATTTCTGATTCCTCACTCAACTCTTGATTCTGATGAACTTTATACCATTCTTGAGGGGATATGTCACAGTAGTGCCCATTTCTTAGATTTACTTTGGTTATTCTTCCTTTGCTCTGTAGGTATAAACAATCATTACCCCAATCTTGTACAATTTGCAGTTGTCTCATGAATGGTCTTCCTAGGATAATTTCATATGAAGTAGATTGTGGGAATTCAACTATAGCAAAGGTATGTTCTATCTCTATCCCACATATGTCCACAATCACTTTTTCCCATATTCCTAGAGGTTTCTCTATATGTCCATCTACAAGTTGCAATCTCATTTTTGTGGGTAATAATTCATTTTTTCCCCATTTCTCCCATGTTTGTTTAGTCATGATGGCCACGCCTGATCCACTATCCAAAATAGCTTTGGCCTGGTTTTTACCAAATTGTATTTTTAAAGTTGAGTTTCCCTCTTCTCCCTCACAATATCCTCCTATCTTACCAATGGGAATATACCACAACTCCTCCATTTCCTGTAGTTGTGGGTGAAGATTTTCTGGTGTTGTCTCCCATTTTTTCACTTGGCTTTGTAAGTGAGGATTTTGTTTTATTAAATCTTCCCATGTGGTGTGATACAGAATTGTGCATCTTTTATCTACATTCACTTGGAGTGTTACTTGTGGGTTTTCTTCCTTGATACTCTTTCCTCTTGTTTTTGTTGTCTCAGATTCCTCAACTGTTTTTTGAGAATTGTCTTCTTCCCCTATTTTGAGTTGTACTTCCCTAATGATTTGTTTACATTTCTGCATTCTTTCATGTTCTAAGTCTGGCATAGGATAAGCCATTGTATGATCAGCAGGGCTTGGTCCCTCTTGAATTCTTCCTTTGTATGCTTTTATCACAGTGTCTAGACTTTTTGAATTTCCTATTTCCAACTGGGTCTGTGTCTTTGGAGGGTTGTTTAATTGTTCCCTATTTTCTTCTTCAATATTTTTACTCATTTTTTGCTTCCTCTCCCATTTCCCTTTTTGTTTATATTTCTTTACCTTCGAGATTGAACCTTCATTTTGTTCCTTAGTTGTTCTTTGTTGTTTTGTTTGTGACCTTGTTACAGCATTTACATCCACTAAATCAATGTCACTCAATTCTTCCTGTTCCATGATACTGACTGTTTTTAGTGGTATGTTATTAGGTGTGTTCTATTGTTTTTGAGGATTTTTTGGGCAATCCTTTATCAAATGCTCCCTGCCACAATCCTTGCAATATGCTCCTTCTATTCTTAATGTAGGAGGTTGTAGACAGTCTCTAATAAAATGATCTCCCCCACACCTATAACAAGTTATCTTTGGTCCTCCTTTGAATTGAGGTTTTTGATTGGACATGTAATTGTTGGTTATATACATGAAAGTAGCAGTATCCATCTCAATTCTTCCATTTCCCAAGTCTAAGGCTTGTAATTCTGGCTCTCTTGATTCATAACCTTCCCATTCTTCTTGATATCCCTCATTCCATTAATAATCTTCCTTGTATGGTGGCTTTGATCTTGAGTTTCCCTCCTCTATAGGTGTGTATTTGATTGGCACCACATTTGTTGGTATAGGAGGTTGTTGCCCAAGCACAGGTCTTGGTTGCTCACTATACACTGATTCTCTTTGGCTCCCATAGTCTCTCTCCTTTATGGGTTGTTTATTATAGAAGCATTCCTCCCTGGTATGGTTGGTCCATTTCCTCTCTAGTGTACAGTATTTGAGTGTCTTTCTGTCTTGCAAATGTGGAGGTTTTTGATATGGGCAATGTTGTATCAGATGACTTTCTCCACAATTGTAGCATTTTTTATTTGTGTTCATCCTGGAGTTTATCAAATTGGTTTTAGTGCTTACCTCTACGGCTTTAGCAATGGCCTGAGCCAACTCTTCTGCTGGAGGAATTTTGTCTTCATATGATTTGGGTTGATCAAATGCTAACAAATCTTGGCCTCTATTATCCTCCAAATCTATTGCTTCTTTCACACAAGCTCCTAGATCATGGCATCTCCTGTAGTACACTAGGGTTCTTAATTGAGCACTTCTCAACCCTTCTATGAATAGGGATACTTGTCTGGCCATGGAAGGTACTTCTTCTCTAGGACATCTATCAATATATTGCTTAAATCTCCTGGCTGCCTCCCTGACATTCTCATCTTTTTGTTGTTTAAAACTGTGTATTAGAGTGGTTGTGCTATGTTTTATCCCGGTCTTTGAGAATTCTCCAATAAAGGCTTCTAAGAAGGATTCAATATCTAGGTACATTTCTTTTCTCAAAGGGATGAACCATGATAATGTTGGTCCAGTTAGGGTTAGACCAAATGCCTCAAATTGCACTTTGTAATCTTCCACCTCCTCAGCTCTAATTAATTGCCTAAACTTTGCAGCATGAGCATGGGGATCTGAATACCCTTCATATTGATTTTTCATACATTTTGCTACTTGATATGGTCTAAGCATTCTACCTTGAGGTTGCCAATGGTGTCTTCTTCTGAGTGGAAATTCATTATATCCTTCTGGTTCCCTGTCAAAGGGATTTGGTGAAGCATGTGTCCTCCTCCCATGTTGTTGTTCAGTATTAGTGAAGTTTTCATTGGGTCTAGGTAAATCTGGTTGTCCCATGTTATGCTCCCAAGGTCCTTTGTCCGCACATTGCCCTAAGTCATTTGAATTTTCTGGGTCTTGGGAGAAGATGTACACACACCCTTGCCTATCTTCATACCTACCATCTTTGAACTGAGCTACAGGTGTTATGTTTAGGGGAACTTCTAAGTTTCTCAATCTAATGAGAAACTTATGCATCCCATCCTAATATACATAGGTGCCAAACCTATTTGTATACATGTACTTGAGAATATTTCTGTAATCCCCAGTTTCAATGGGCTCATTTGTTTCATTTAAATTTTCCATGTTGTTTTCTTGCCCTAAATTTCTTTCTTGAGCTTCCCCTACTACTGACTCTGTCTCTTTCCTTCCTAGGTCTTGCTTGGTAAGTGAATTTAGTTTGTTCCCAGACCTAAGGATCATCCAGCTAATTTCCATGATTTTGAACTCAAAATCGTGTTTTTCACGATTTTGTGTTCAAACTAGTGATTTTCCACTAATTTCTGTTGAAAATCGTGTTTTCCACGATTTTGTACTTAGGAAAGTGTTTTTTCACAATTTTTTTTTGACTAAAATCGTGTTTTTCACGATTTTGAACTCAAAATCGTGTTTTTTCACGATTTTGTGTTCAAATTTATGATTTTCCACGATTTTATGACTAAAATCGTGTTTTTCACGATTTTGTGATCAAAGTCGTGTTTTTCACGCTTTTGAACTTAAAATCGTGTTTTTCACGCTTTTGAACTTAAAATCGTGTTTTTCACAATTTTCTAACTAGGATAGTGTTTTTCCACAATTTTGTGAATAAAATCGTGTTTTTCACGATTTTGTGTCCAAAATCGTATTTTCCACCATTTTGTGACTAAAATCGTGTTATTTCACGATTCTATGTTTAAAATCGTGTTTTTCACGATTTTGTGACTAAAATCGTGTTTTTCACGATTTTGTGATCAAAGTCGTGTTTTTCACGATTTTGAACTTAAAATCGTGTTTTTCACGATTTTCTAACTAGGATAGTGTTTTTCCACAATTTTGTGACTAAAATCGTGTTTTTCACGATTTTGTGTCCAAAATCGTGTTTTCCACGATTTTGTGACTAAAATCGTGTTTTTTCACGATTCTGTGTTTAAAATCGTGTTTTTCACGATTTTGTGATTAAAATCGTGTTTTTCACGATTTTGAACAGAAAATCGTGTTTTTCACGATTTTCTATCTAGAATGATGTTTTCCACAATTTTGTGACTAAAATTGTGTTTTCCACGATTCTGTGTCCAAAATCGTGTTTTTTCACGATTCTGTGCTCAAAATCGTGTTTTTCACGATTTTGTGCTCAAAATCGTGTTTTTCACGACTTTGTGCTCAAAATCGTGTTTTTCACGACTTTGTGTTCAAAATCGTGTTTTTCACGACTTTGTGCTCAAAATCGTGTTTTTCACGACTTTGTGCTCAAAATCGTGTTTTTCATGACTTTGTGCTCAAAATCGTGTTTTTCACGACTCTGTGCTCAAAATCGTGTTTTTCCACGATTCTCTGCTCAAAATCGTGTTTTTCCACGATTCTATGCTCAAAATCGTGTTTTTCACGATTTTGTGCTCAAAATCGTGTTTTTCACGACTTTGTGCTCAAAATCGTGTTTTTTCACGATTCTGTGCTCAAACTCGTGTTGTTCACGATTTTGTGCTCAAAATCATGTTTTTCACGACTTTGTGCTCAAAATCGTGTTTTTCACGATTTTGTGCTCAAAATCGTGTTTTTCACAACTTTGTGCTCAAAATCGTGTTTTTCACGACTTTGTGCTTAAAATCGTGTTTTTTCACGATTTTGTTCCCAGACAATCGTGATTGCTCACAATTTTAAATAACACGATTTTCTCATGAAAATCGTGTTCTAGGAATCGCGATGTTGCAACTTCTTTTGTGCTCAAAATCGCGATTTTGTGTTGACCTCAGAATCGCGATTTTGAACAATTTTTTGAATTTTTTCAAGTTTTGATTTTCAAATTTCTCTTTGTTCAAATAGAATCGCTTTATTGATTTTTTAACATGCAATGAAACAACTTAACCAAAAACTAATGTTTTCTCAGTAAAAACTCAAAAGTCAGAAAATCGCGATTTCGTTATTTTGCTATTTTCCTACTTTTTTGTGTTATAGGATTACTAAAATGCTAAGAGATGCAACCAAAATAATGTTGAGACTCTTTACCTTGCTTGCTTGGTTGAAAGTTTTCTCCAAAGGCAGCTGGTTGCAGAAAGTCGCGATTTTGCTCGATTCTGCTCACTCTCTCTCTCCCTCACTCTCACTCAAATGAATTTTTCTTTTTCAAAATTCTTCACTCTTCCACTTGTCCAAGCTTTACTTACCCAATCTTGATGACATCTTTGGCAATTTTCTTTTCTCAAAATACCCGAACATGCTAGAAATTCAAGAAATTTTCCCTTACATAAAATCGTGATTTTGTGCAGAAAATCGTGTTTTTTTCTGTAGATCTTATTTTGTGCAAATTTGAGTATTCTTTCTTCTTGGACACTTTCAATACCTTCACTCCTTTGTAATTCACCAAACTCCTGTACTTCTGCACCAAAATCACAACCTTACTCAGAAAATCGCAATTTTGTGCAGAAAATCGTGTTTTTTCCAAACTTCTGATTTTTTGAAAATTTGAGTATTCTTTTCTCTTGTTCCCCTTCAGTATCCTTTACCAACTCCAATTCCACAATCACCTGCAATTTTACCTCCTAATCACAAATATTCATAAGAAAATTGTGATATTGTACAGAAAATCGTGTTTTTTTCAAATCTACTAATTTTTAACAAATTTTTTGCTTTTCTCTTACTTGGTCCCTATCACTCTTATCCACAAAGCTCCAGTGCAACTTCCTAAGCAGAAAAGAAATTTGTTTGATTGTTTTTTATGAATTTTATGAATTTTTTTAGTTTTTTGCCCTAAAATAAAGGTGAACACTTTACTTAGGGTTTCTTGTTTGGTGATCTACTGATCCTATGTTTCTTGATTGGTTATGATTTCTTATAGCTTAGCTATCTCAACAGTTCATGAGAAAAATTTTCCAAAGAAAATGTGCTATGGAATGCAAGCAATCTTTGCAAAGATAAACTCAATCACACATTTCTTTTCAAAATGTAGATCAACTCAAGATTTATGCTCAGATTTGGTTAACAAATGAATCTTTTTTACTTGCTTCTTAGCTACTTTAACTGACTTTTCCTTAGTGCAACAATGTTATCTTCCCAAGATCCGCATTGGTGCCTAGTACTTGGTCAAAAAGAACTCTAAAAATGCAAGAATAGACTCATGAATCTTTTCTACCTGCATCTAGCTACTTTAACTGACTTTTCCTTAGTGCAACCATGTTATCTTCCCAAGATCAACCATGGTGCTTAGTACTTGGTCAAAAAGAACTCTAAAATTGCAAGAATAGACTCATGTTACCTCATCTTCAGCTTTCTTGGCTTAAATCTTCCACACACATGCACTTTTACTTCAACAATGTAATGAGAAACTATCAATTTACAAAAATTTCAGCACTTCCAATTCTAAAAGATGATCTATTGCTTTCTTTTCCCAAAAGACAAACAAAAGACACCTACCTTTTCATGTTCACATTTCTTGATTAAAGAGTGTTACCTTTTCCTTGTGTTTGTTACCATCATCAATAGAAGATCCAACAAGGTCCAACTTCAATGAAGCTTTTGAATTACTCCCCGGCAACGGTGCCAAAAAATGTTTGTTATTGATCTTTGGAGTTGTCCTCTCCAATCATTTAGCATAAAGAATCAACAAGAAATCTTTATTTTGTCAATCCTGGAAGTATTCATGAGACCACAGCCCCTTCAAGATGATAGAATCCAAGAAATAAGAGAATAATGGCTGGAATTCTGAGAATAGTGAAGATGAAGAGGAAATTTCTAGGGTTTGGTTTATCTTGAGCAAATCTCCACCATTTTCTACAATCTTGGTGTCTATTGCATGCTATTTTATCAGCAGAACACAATTATGAAGTCAAAATAAAAAAATATCACCTGAATCATACAGACGTGACAATCGCGATTCTGTGCAAACAGACGATTTTCAGCTCCAGCACCATTTTTCATCAACTCATCACTCAACACAATAGTATTCAACTCTCTTCGTACACATTCAACAGATTTACACAATAGAAGCTCACAAATCTCCATGGATACACAAGACTAAGACTCACAAATCTAAGAAACCACATAGAAGAGGAGAAACACGATTTTCAACAGAAACTCTTTCTCTATTCACTTGGATAGCATGTAAAAAAATGATTACCCAACCCTCTCATAATAGAGGAAATTAGCTAATATACATTTTCAAGTGTCCATTTTCACACTTGAATTTTGGTCCTTTCCTCTATTATTCTAAAAATATGCTATCTAGGAGTTTCCAAAAATTCTAGAAAAAATACATAGGATTCTATTCTACATAAGGAAGACTCTTCCTTATTTTTACAACAATTGCATAAATATTTTTACAAATTTCTATCATTTTACAATTATTTTCCTTCAAAAAGGCCAAAAATGCATCTTCCAACAGAGGTGGAAGTAGATGTTGTTGTTGTTGTTGTTGTTGTTGTCGTCCAATCATGGTGCTTGTTGTTGTATTGTTACTATCTTCTGAGTTCCGAGGTTGAATTTCTTGATCGTCCGAATCTGTATCGTCAGCCTGTGCACTCTTTGGCTTGATAATATCGTTCAATCTCTTTCGGATTTCAGCTTCGAATAAGCTACCTTCCTCCTTGATATCAAATGTAGGGAAGCTTACTCTGAATAGTGGTGATCCGAATGAAGATTCACTAGGAAATGGTAAATCGTCATCGGGAGACTGTGAACTCTCTGCAACCGGGACCGAAATATCACCGGAATTTGTCGAAATTTCACCAAAACAAGGTATTTTTTCACCTTCACTGATTTCTTTGGCCAAAGTGCTTCTATCCTCAGACAAACTCAAATCTTGTCCAGATGGTGTTAAGTTAACTGCATACTGCGGCCTGATAGACTCTAGAGTTACTATATCTTCGACAGACTGTGCCAAAATCGCACCGAAATTTGCCAAAATCACATTGCGTTCCACCGGAATGCTACCGAAATCACTACTACCGTTCTTCGCTTCCTTGACAACTGGGTTAAACTTATCTGCGCTTCTAGCTCCTGGGGGCGTCCTTAGCAAATTAGGTATCGCCCAATACTGTTCCTTTCTCCTATACTTCGGGTACGTTTCACCGGAACGAGTAACCGGCATATATTATGTTTGCAATACTTTGCGTACTACTCGTCGATTCACAATCTATGACCACTTTCTTACAATCAATTTACAACGCTCTGGTGCCACTTTCCGATAATCGCTTTGCAATAATTTGGTGCCACTTTCCCACAGACGGCACCAGTGTTAAACGCGGGTCTTGCCGTCAGAGATGCGTTTAAACATATATCGGGTTCTTGGGAGTGGAAGGAGTCTGTTAAATAGAGGCCCTATACTGATTGTCCTGATTCAACTCACTTACATGACAGTAGTTCGAACAAGTATGCTAATCCAACTCACTAACAGAAAACTCTGGCTCTTCCTTGCCAGACTTACTCACATGACAGTTCACGCACAGAGTACCGATTCATACATCTCAGTAACCGAATCATAAGGTAAACATTACCGTACATAGACTCACAGTAATACCTTCAGCGAAACAATAATTCAACTCTTAACTTACTATGAATATCACCCTAACCCAAATCTTTACCGAACAGGTATCGATAAACAAACAAGACAGAGACACGAACAGAATACTCAGAATTACTCAAACGCACACCATAGTAACATTACAGATCAATCACCCAGACAGACAGTCTGGTGATCCAACTGATCGTCACCGAAAGTGTCTATTTCATTGATTTATATAAAGGTTACAACATCAATCAAGGTTACATCATTTACGCAATGACCTTTCGGTTCGTTAAGAGTCAGATTTTATAATTGCCAATCCGGCGGCTTAAAGGTCCTAGCTACCTCCTCGTCCACTGGATGCGTGCGGTGGAAAGAAATGAATCAGGTCCTAGAGGATGACAAAGAAGATTCAAGAACAGGGCCTTTGAAACGTAATGCTGACTTAAAGGAGGGTAAAGGTCTGCAAAGTAAGGTGTGTGGTGGAAGAAAGTAAACAGGCTCCAAGCAATACATCAGGGTCAGATATGTGAAGACAAAGACATATCAGAAGACCAAAAGTTAGAAAGAGGTAGAGGCTGAGAAGTTGAAGAGAGTGACTAAGAACATCACATTCTTAGCCACTGATGGCGTGCGTGGAAGCCGACTTAATACAACAACCTAGATTTGTGATATAAGGAATACCAAGGGGCTTAAAGAAGCAAAGGATCAACTTCGGATAAAGTAACAAATTGCCTAACAATCCTTATTGCTTCTTCGACCACTGAGTGCATGTACCAAGGAGCCATAAACAAGATGCAGACAAAGATACAAAGCCTGTCAAGGGATGACAGAGACAAAGAGGGGGAGAGTGTTGCAGAGCAAAGAGGCACAAAAGAGGAGCCCCAAAATTTTCAAATTAATGGGCATATTTTTTCTTCTTTGAAATCCTAGAAAATTCCCTCAAAGCTATGTGCATGCACTAGAGGAGTCCTCTAGATGCATAAGCCCAACTCATTGTAATATATTCCTTGTAAAATAGCAAGAAATTAGAGATTAGCCAATAAAGTGCCGGTCACTTGTGTGAAAGGACCATTTGTAGGGCACATCTATATAAGTCACTTTGTGACTCTTTGTAAAGATTTTTTGCCATTGTGAAGAAGGAGAGCTCAAAAATTTCGAATTTGCTTCTTTCCTGTAAATTTTCATCTTCTCTATGATCTTTTGTGTGTGTGTGAAGCATGGAATGTGTGTGTAGGACTGTTGTCTACCCCTCCCCATCACTTTTGAGCTACTATAGTGTGTGGTTGAGCAAGTACGAGTTGTGGAGTGAGTGTAGGTGTTTCCCACCATTCACTGTTTTGTCCATAACTTGAAGAGCGGTTGCCAGATTTGAGTGAAAATACTACCAATGGATGTGTCTCGTCAAGATCTTCGAAATGGATCTGGGTATTGGCCATGTTCAGAGTTCGGAGATGGGAGAAACATTCGAATTTGTAATTACTACTGTAAGTGGTATTGTGGTAGACAATTTCAGAGATTAAGTGAGTTGGAGAGGTAGATTAGTCTTTTCTCATCCATTGTAGCTGAATCACTTCATTATCCATCATATGTGCACACGTCCTCATACACGTGGTTAGGTAGGCGCTTTGGATTGATAATTAAGCATGTGTCAATCCCCCATTATACGTACTTGTGTGGCAAATGAGATTTAGTCTCTTTGACATAAGTCCCTAAGACTCCGTGACTTAGGTACACAGTACTCTTCATCGTCGCCTTCTCCACGAGCTCTCTACAGCCACGCTGGCTCTGATACCATGTCACGAGGAAGGAGAAAAGGAAGAGAGATCACACACACACTCTCACTCTCAAGGAGAAGCACACACATAGATTGAGGCAAGGAAGAAGGATCTTCTTCTTCTTCTTCTATTACATAAAAAGGAATGTACACGAATGACCTAAAAACAAGAATACAACAAGTGCAATATATAAAGATCAGTACATAAGGAAAAACCTAATGTCCACGAATGAGTGAGTTGGCAAGGAACAAATGTGCCATCACTCTCGGTAAATAAATCTAATAAAGCTCAATGAAGTATCCCTGACATATAGCGGCGTGACCACTACACATGTCAAAGAAATGAAAAACTAGTATGTGTCATCCTAGATCATCACATGTTGAGCTTGATATCTCAACAGTGCCCTAATCTCCTTCAATAAATTCTCCGACTTTGTCAACGGGGATTTGTATGGTAGATGGAACTTCAGTTTCTTTATCTCCCTTATCAGTCCCTTCATTTTCTAATTTCAATTGTCCTGCTAACTGATTCCATAATTGTGGTTTGGCTTGTAGTAACTCTTCCACAGTCAAGAGGCATTGCACCTTGGTCTTCTTGAGCTCTGCTAAGTTGTGTGAAGTTTTACCTGAAGACCCATCTCCCTTGCCTCGAATTGTGGGAGTGTGGAAAACTATAGACCCTTTCTCATATTCCCCCATATAATTAGGTAGAGTGGAAAAGTTGTGTGCTTCCTCCATATTTCGGTCTAACACAGAAACTTCTTCATATACTTCTTCCAAATTTGGGTTCCACTGAGTTTCCTCAATATCTAATTCCTCAAAGGGTGGTCTTGAACTCTCATTCTTTTTCCATCGCTCTTCTTGGATCTTAGCCCATAAGTCTTGTGGCCAATTGGCTTTTGGCTATGGGATTATTGAAGTTTTTTTTCTTTGAGTTCTCAGTTGTTCTTCCTCACTAGTTTTCTCTCTAGGTGTTTTGGCTATTTTTGTATCGTTCTCTTTAAAACATTCATTGAATTGGCCCTCACGTATTCTTGTCTTTGGGAGGACTGGGATAGTCTTTTCTAGAGTGGCTTGGGCCACCTCTATGAGCTTCCTACATATCGCCAATCTCTCCTTTTCTAACTCCCCTTGTGGGTAGAGTTTCTCATGCAGATCTATGTTTGGTCCTATAGTGATTCTGGCTTGGTAAGCTTTCAACCACATGCCTAGGTCTTCTGGTATGGGATCTACTAGGATTGATCCTAGTTTATCTAGTTTCTGGGTGTGGGACTTAGGTGGCATATTATCTTGCACCTCCTATTCCCACGGTTTCCTACTATCTTTTACATCCTTCTTGTCCTCTTTATTTTTATTTTTCATCCATTTATTTCTAAGCTTTTCCCTTCTAGTCTTCCAACTTTGTGTCTTCTTTGTTTGGTTACTCTCACGTGGATCTTCCAAATCTTCCACTACTTGTATCTTTGGCTCTAGATCCTTACTCATCTCTTGTTTGGAATCTAATTTCTTTATCTCCTATCCTTTGGCTTGCACTCAAGTAATGGCGTTTAATGGTACTGTGTATTCTTTATCACTTCCCGATGATTCAATCACTTTGATCACATTGATTTGCATTGTCTTATGAGTCTTATTGGGGTTTTTTGGGCAATCTCTAAATAGATGTTCCTTTCCACACTCATTACAGTACCCTTCCCATATCCTAAGAGGTGGTGGTTTGTATGACAGAGTGCATTCTGTTATGAAATGATTTCCTCCACACCTATAGCATGATCCTTTTGGCATAGGTGGTCTAATGGGTGGGCTCATAGGTGTTGGTGCCTTTGGTGCAGTGTACATCAGATTCGCATACTCTGATCCATAGGGATTGTCGTATCCTTCATAACTATAATATTGTTGGTCATAAGTTTAGTCATACTTCGCAAGACTGGTGTCATAAGGATAGTATTGTCCATGGGTTTGCTCGTATCCCTAATTCGTTGTTTCAGCACTAGCTAAAGGTGTGGCTGGTACTATGGCTCTTTCCATGTTCTCCTCTGGTTGAGTATATTTGACTGGCACTACATTCTGTGGAAGGGGTGGTTGTCGTAACACTGGCTATGGTTGTCCATATCCTCCTTTTTCATAAGGTTTGGGTGCTCCTTGTGGGCCTGGATAGGGATTGTATCTCCGGATCTCCCTTCCTTGCTCTTTGGGAGGATATCCGTAAGGCCTATATTGGGATTGATTCACTAGTCTCGATTGCTAAATTGGGCAATTTTCAGTAGCATGATTGGTGTATTTCTACTCAATATGACAGTAGAGGTTGGGTCCTTGGGGTCGCTGCCTATTGTATGGATAAGGTTGTGGCATGCCTACTCCTCCTCTTGCACACATATGAGATGGATGATCTCCACCACACGGACTACATCTCCTTAGCATTGGCATTCTCATTGGTGGGTTCTGGTAATTTCTCTATCCATGGACTCCCAACTTCTTAGCTACCAAATCTGCTAGCTCCTCTACATTACTAGAACTAGTCGTCAATGTACTCCTAGTGTCCTCTGATTTAATAGAGGTTGGTGTACTTTTGAGGTCATCCGCTAGGTTGTCTTCTAGATCAATGCATTCCAGGAGACACTCACTCAATGTCTGAAGCCATTTTACATAAACTAAGGTTCTTAAGGTTCCATTAGTCAATCCATCTAAGAATAGTGAATATCATTTTTTTGCTTGGAGGGTCTTTCTGTTATTGCGCATCTATCGACATATTGTTTAAATCTTTGGGAAGCTATTTTTACGGTTTCATTTAGGTTTTGTTTGATACTAAGAATTAAGGATGATGAGTTGTGTTTAATCCCTCGCTTAGTAAATTCTCCAATGAATTCTTGGAAAAATTGTTCAATGTCTCCAAAATGATTTGGATCCAATGGTTGGAACCAAGTCAAAGTTTTTCCAGTGAGGGTTAGCCCAAAGGACTCATACTGCACATAGAAGTCATCCACTTGTTTAGCTCATAACACTTGTTTGAATTCTGCTATGTGGTCATAAGGTTCTTCCGTTCATCATAGTGATTTCTCATAAACTTAATGACTTGAATTGATCTCATCCTTCTTACAAGCTCTGGTGGACTAGGTATTACACAAATTGTTGGTCTAATTGGATGCATTCTTGGGTGCACCCCTGGTTGTGGCCTTGGTCTAACCGGTGGTTGAGTCATGTTACCTATCCCTGAGGTGGTTTGGTTGCATGAATGTATTCCTGGCATTGTGAACTGCACATGTGTTTGGTTGGGGATACTTCACTGGCTTGTTTGTCCTGACATTGTATTCTCCGTTCCTTGAAATACATGGGGAATATAGGCAACCCCATGTATTTCAATTGGAACCTATTGACTTCATCTACTGGCCAATACCTTCTTTGGTTTTGGTCTAGGTATGTGACTCTAGACTCATCTTCGGGATCCTTCAACTCATAGAAAGTCATTGGGCTTACTTCTTGTCCTCGTGTGGGTGAATCAGTTTGTAACAATAGGTCTGATCTGTGGATCAGGTATACATCCAATAGGTAATCATCTTGAGGTATCAAATCCACCCTCAAAACTTGAGTCACCATTGACTTGCCCCTTAGGGTAGTCACACGTTCTTCAGGGTTAGATCTCCCCGAATTTCCTTGTCCTTCTAGTTCTCCTCTTTCATTGGTATGTGTTGGAAGGTGTATTTTTGGAAAGTATTTTTTGATGTAGAAAATTAGTAAAAAGCCAAAAAACTTGTAAAATATTTATGCAATGGTTGTAAAAATAAGGAAGAGTCTTCCTTATGTAGTCAAGGACCTCATGTAATTTTTGTAGAATTTTTAGAAACTCTTAGATAGCATATTTTTAGAAAATTAGAGAAAAAGACCTAATTTCAAGTGTGAAAAGGGACACTTGAAAATGTATATAAGTCAATTTTCTCTAATTTGGAGAGGTTGGTTAGTCATTTGCTCATGCTATCAATAGAGAAGAGAGAGTTTCTGCAAAAATCGTGTTTTCTCCTGTTGAGTGTATTTTCTTTGATGTGAGAGCTTGTTTCTTGCTTAATCATGGAGATCTGTGAGTTACATTTGTGTATTACTGAGTGAGTTGTATGAAGGAAGAGGTTTACTGATGTAATGAGTGGAAAAGGACTGAAGAAAGTTCAAGAAATATGAAAATCATCTAAATGCACAGAATCGCGATTGTCTCGTCTCTGTGATACAGGTGATATTTTTCAATTTTGAGTTCATATTTGTATTCTGCTGATAAAATAGCATGGTTTTGACACAAAGATCATAGAAAATGATGGAGATTTACCTTAGATATGGTAAACCCTAGAATTTCTCTTCATCTTCAATTTTTCTCAGCAATCCAGCCATTAATCTCTTATTTCCTTGAATCTATTATCTTGAAGGGGCTGTGGTCTTATGGATATTCCTAGGATTGACAAAATAAAGATGATTTGTTGATTCTTTGTTACTTCATGATTGGAGAGGACAACTTGGAGTCCAAAACAAAACAGTATGATCTAGATTTTTTGTCACTACGTAGATTTGACATAACTTGTCCATGTACACTCCTCCTTCGTACTTAACTATCCGTCTGGGCACTATTGCTGACTCGCTAGAGTTTACATTCTCATGACAGACCTATTTATGCCATCAAGGTAAATAGGGATTCCTTGATGATTAGTTGACACATACTGCAAAGAGGTGTGGTATTCACCTTTTGTTGTTGACATGATATTATCTCTACGAACAGAACCATGCATGTCCTCTGAGGCCATGGGTAGTTCCTCCTCTGAGTCACTAAAGGTGTCCGAGTAGATAGAGTGATGGCTCGCTTGGGCTGCACTTCCTACCGATGAGATGAAACTACTCTGGCTACTTAGCACCTATCCTCATCTTAAGTTCATTCACCCCTTTAGATCTATATCTACTCCCCTCTTCCCCTTAATTATCTCCTCAATAACTTCAAATTTTACCTCCAATTAGCCTGAGTTGTTCTGGACGATACCACTTCTTGTGATACCACACAGGCAATACAATACCACACTTGGCACGATACGATAACAAGGGTCTATGGTGATACGATACTAGTGGGTGGTGCGATACGATACTGACTTGCAGGCGATACGATACCTCTGCAACTCATGATATGATACTAAAATAATTGACGATATGGTACTTGCTCAATTGATGATACAATACCAATCCCCACGATACGATACCGGCAATGGAAAGGATACGATACCAAAAACATTCTCTGGATGATACGATACCAGGTTTTACATGATACGATACTACCCTTTACCATACGATACCAGAATAAGTGATGATATGATATCTACGAATTCTACGGCTGATACATACCAAGTTGGCAATACGATACCAACATACACACGATACGATACCGCTTGGTCAATGGTATGATACCTTGACCGACACAATATGATATTAGGTGGACCGCAATACGATACCACTGGGTGACCACGATCGTAATACCAACACTTGACAATACACGATACCTTGATGGTATCATGATACCTCAAGTGGGCATGCACGATATGATATCAAGCGAGTATTGGGATACTAAGGAATTTTGGTATCGCGATACTGCAGCCAAAAATGATCAAAACAAAAAAAAAAAAATTGTGCAAAGTACTTGTTTCTCTCTCCCCTTCACTCTTGACCCCCTGTATCACTTTAAAACTTTTAAAAAGCTCTTTGTTCTACCCCACGATACCGACTGCGACTTTAATCACGTGTGCACGTGTTCTAGTGATGTTTTTGAGATACTAAATTTGAAGAACTCACCTTCAAGGATGCCTTAACCAAGCTTTGGGCTCACAAAGCCACTTAATTGCCTGCTTAGCACGATACCAACTCGGCGATACCGGTCGCTACTCTCCCATGATACTTGTTCACACAAGTGACTAAATGAACTGATTTTTTTGGTTTTTATAGCCTTGGTTTGCCAAGTGCCTAAACTGAACTAAATTTGACAAAAAAATTTGGTTTTTCTTGAGATTTTCTACTTCTCCCTACTCTACTCCTCTCTCCTACCTAACCCTAACTCTTCCCTTACTTCCTCGCTCCTAACCCTAAACCTAAAACCTCATTACACACACTCCAAAAGTGTGAAGTAACAAGTGCTAGAATACTTAATGACGTGCCACTGAATGAATTCACCTCTACAAGTATGATTCCTTCATTCCAGATCTATAACCATCATGAAGGCACCTTGTTTAGGTTTCTTTCCTTGGCAATGGTGCCAAAAACGTGTGTACCTAAGTCGTGAAGTCTTAGGCCTCAATCGCCCCACAAATGCATATAGTGGTGGATTACTACATGTTTAATTATCAATCTGAGGAACCAAATGAACCGAGTGTATGAAGATGTGTCCACACATGATGATAAGTGAAGTATCTAAGCTACAATGCATGTGACTAGTCTCAGCTACCTCTCAAACTCACTAATCCTCTGAAAATGCATGCCGTGATACCATTTACAGTAGTAGGCACAAATTCAAACTTTTTTCTCAGCTCCAAACTCACAATATGGTCAATAGTGGGTTCATTCCGAAGCTCTCGACGAGATGCATCTAGTAGAAACAAATGTACTTCAAGTTATGAGCAAAATAGTGAATGGTGGGAAGCACCAACACTCATTCTACAACTCGTTAGGGCTCACACACACACTACAACAGTTCAAAAGCAATGGGAAGGGGTAGACAATAGTCCTACACACACATTTCAAGCATTACACACACACAAAAGATCATGGAGAAGGAGGAAATCAACAGGAAAGAAGCAAATTCAAAATTCTTCTTCAAAACTCACAATGGCAAAAAGTTCTTTACAAGAGTCACAAAGTGACTTATATACATGTGCCCTAAAATTGGTCCTTTCACACAAGAGACTGGCACTTTTATTGACTAAATCTAATTTACTAATATCTTACAAGAGTTATGTTACAATGATATGCATCTAAAGGACTCCTCTGGTGCATTTACATAGCTTCGAGGGAGGTTCATAGGATTTTGAAGAAGAAAAATTGTGCTCAAATTTGATAATTTTTGGGGGCTCCTCTTTTGTGCTTCTTTATTCTGCAACAAACCCTTTTGTGCTTCATAGGAAGAGTACATTTATTTGATGGAAGCTAGGACTCAAGAATAGGAAGAGTATAAGCATGAGGTAGCTTATGCTAAGCAAGAAGACACTAAGAGTAAGAAGAAGAAGCAAAAGAAGAATTTCCCCACATGAGGAGGAAGAATCCTTATTCGAAGTGTGAGATGATTTCAAGAAATACAAGATAGAAGACAGAAAGATTATGGTCGGAATGCCTAAAAGAGAAGCTTTTATGGGAAAAGGCTATAATAACAAGGAGCATACTAAGAAGGTTGTAGTGATGACTGAAGAAGGAGAAGAAAGATGCACATACATAGGACATGGTATGAGTGAAGAAGAACAAGAAACGATCCAGTTGTTGAGAGAATATAGAGATGTGTTTACATGGAATTACAATGACTTGAAAGGAGTGAATCCAGACATTTGTCCTCATAGCACTAATAGGATCCCAATGACTTTAGAAGCCAAGCCAACAAATTAGAAGCCAAGCCAACAAATTAGAGGCCTTATACCTATAATGATAATTATGTAGCCAAGATCAAAGAAGAAATACATTGGTTGATAGAAGCAGGATTCATCTATGAGATTGAGCATACAGAATAAGTATCCCCCACCGTAGTTGTGCCCAAGAAGAATGGAAAATTGTGTGTGCACATTAACTTGAAGAAAGTTGATGCTGCCACCATATGAGATAGTTATCCACTTCCTATCATGGAACATCTCTTAGAGAGAGTAGTGGACAAGGCAGTTTACAGCTTCCTTGATGGATTCTCTAGTTATAATAAAGTAGCCATATTCCTAGAGGATCAAAATAAGATTGCTTTTGCCATTGAATGGGGTATCTTTGCATTTTGTGTGATGTCGTTTGGGCTCACCAATCCACCTAATATATTTCAAAGGTTCTCATGTCATGTGTTTAAGGAATTCTTGAGGAAGAATTTAGAAGTCTATGTGGATGATTTGTGTGCTCATTCCCACATAACACAAATGCACATCCCAAAGCTTAGACAAATCTACAAATGCTATGAATATCAAGTATGCTTGAACATATATAAGTGTGTTTTCATGGTCACACAAGGCAAGATTTTAGGTCATATAGTGCCTAAGAATGAAATATGAAGAGATAAGGATAAGCTGAGAGTTATGGACAAATTGGCTAGACCTAAGATGATCAAGGAAGAACAAGCTTTTATGGGACACTATGGATACTACTGACGGTTTATCCACATGTACTCTCTCATCACAAAGCCTCTATAAAACCTCTTGATCATTATAAACAAAATGATAAATGTGAAAAATCCTTCATGGAGCTAAGAAGATGACTGTGCTCATCCCCATTTGACAATGCCAGATGGGAATACGTCATTCCATGTTCATGTGGATGCTTCCAATTCTGCAAATGGATGTGTTCTAACACAATTGACAAGTGAAGGGATCATTGATTTTCCCATCGCATATGCAAGTAAGCAACTAAAGATGGTAGAGAGAAACTACAGTACCACCAAGAGAGAAGGATTAGGCATGGTATATGCGGTTAAGAAATTTAGACATTATTTCCTTGAAAATAGATTTAAATTATTTATAGACTAGTGAGCCCTACTCTATTTAGTGAACAAACCTTGCAATATAAGTAGATTAGCAAGATGGTTTCTCTTACTAATGGAATATGATTTTGAGGTAGTGGTTAGGAAAGGAAAGACCCACCTTAGAGCATATCATCTTTCTAGAATTACTTTTAGGAGAATCACCGCAAGGAGTATCAAACAACCTTCTTGATGCTTATTTGTTCAACTTGGAAGTATTTCCAAATTGGGCTAAACAATTAGTGCCAATTCTCACATTTGGACCCAAAAACCCAATAGTAAGAATGAAATCTGAAGAGATTGACAAGTCACAGAGATATCAAATACTTTTCGCGGGTATATACAAGTAGATGGATCAAGGAATCTTAGCTTGTTGTGTGGATGAGGAAGAGCACAATAAGTGGTTGCATTTAGCACATGTTGATGCACTAGGGAAATACCACTTAAAACATAGAACCCTATAGCCTCTAAAAAGATTAAGTTTATATTCGCCAACTATGGAAGCAGACATCTATACGTTACTCTAGGATTTTTCGAATTATATTAGCAGAACACCCATCGAACATGCTACTTTATATCAAGTGTCATTAATACGGAATTGGATTAATCCCTTAGCTCACTTTTTTAGAACAAAAATGTTCCCTCAAGAGATAACCGTAGCACAATGAAGGATTCTTGCGCAAGAATCTCAGGACTATACACTCATTGGAGATAATCTATACAAGTGTGGATGAGATGAATATCTGACATTGTGTGTACATGAAAGGTAATACTTCAAGATCTTTAGAGATTGCACACCAAGCTATTGTAGGAGGACATTTTGGACCTGATTGAGTGATCAAGGAAATTTTGCTCTTAGGTATTTGGTCACCTACCCTTCACATGGATGCACATACCTATGTAAAGATATGTGACACATGTCAACCAACTTCATATCCAATTTGCAAGGATGAGATGCCATTGAGACCCATGATGGGAGGACATGCATTTTCTAAGTGGGGAATAGACTTTGTAGGTCCTATTAATCCCCTAGCTAAGAATTCACATGTAGAATACATCATAGTTGCAACAAATTATCTTACCAAATGGGTAGAAGTAAAAGGCTTTAGGAAGAATGATGCACAAACAACAACTAAGTTTTTGTTTGAGAATGTATTCATAAGATATAGGTTGCCTATAGAACTGGTTAGCAATTATGGAACCTAATTCTTGAACAAGGTCATTGAATATCTCTTACAGGTTTTCATGGTCATTCACAAGAAGTTGACACCCTATCATCCACAAGCAAATGGACAAGGAAAAAGTACAAATAAGATCCTATGTAATATATTGCCCAAACTAGTAAACAATAAACATTCTAATTGGGACTAACTACTTCATCATGTTGTTTGGGCATATCGAGTTGCTTATAAAATAGTACTTAGTGATACTCCCTTTCATATGGTTATTGGCCAAAATGTCGTGCTTCCTTTAGATTTCTTGATACCCACTTCAAGGTTGCACAAGAGCATCAATGGACATGCCACAAGCTATTCTCTAGGATCATGAATTTATAGCGCTTAGGAGAAACTAGGTTGAGAGAAGCAATAGGTATATAACAGCTAACAAGAGACAAAAGGCTTACTTTCATGCACATGTAAAAGACAAAGATTTGAAAGCAGGTGATTAACACTTGGTACACACTCTGAGTAGCATGCTTCAAAGTTGGAGAAACATGGCTATGAACCCTTGATTATCCATAGGATATCAACTAGTGGAGCCATCCAATTAGCCACTCTAGAAGGAGATGAGTTACGAAACTACATCAGTGGTTTTTGACTTAAGCTTTATCAAGAGCCCTTGATAGAAGACATGCTTAAATGACTCAATGTGGCTAACAAACAAAAAGAAGAAGAGAAAAAAAATATGTGAAGAAGCTCAAGATGAAGCCTTAGAATGCACTAGGATAATGAAATTACAACAAGGCTTAGACCAACTTAGAAATGACACTAACCATTCCCACTCTGATGCCTTGAGGTATCACATAGCTATATGTCACATGAAGAGGAATACCTCTCTTAGCATCATTGATAGAAGACCCTTTATTTCAATTGAGCTAGGAAAAGGCACAACACTCAAGACCATTAGAGAAATGACTGATTCAAGAGCAGCTATGTTGAGGTTGTAGTGGTAGTCCCAAGACCCTCGCCACCTTGCATGGAAGCAATAAGGAAGGCTCAAGATCGACTTCCTCTCATCCAGCCCTACCTCCAACATGTTCAAGCCATTGGCCATCAGCCCCATGCTATGCCACATGCTTGAAAACATGGAGAGAAGGGAGTCAAGGATCCTTGTCCATGCGCAAAATACAAGTATAGCAACTACTCTACTCACACAAAGGAAAGACATGCATAGACACACACACACACCTCACTCTCACACACTCAGCAAAGACACAATACAAGAGTGTAAATAGTCTTGGAGTAAAGGAGAGTATTCTTCCATTCAAGAGATATTACATGAGAGCACGTCGAACCAAAAGCCCCCCTCTTTACAAAAATGAGGCTCTATATATAGGCTAAGCACATTTCCCCATGTGCTCCTTTTGAAAAGTCAAAAAGGGAATATCTCTAACTAACATATCTTCTAGGAGATTCCAAGCTATCTTTTATAACAAACAAATCCCCATAAAAGCACGCATGGGATTTCTATGTAAGAATTTCCTAGATGTGTGCAAAAAAGTGGACTATTTTACAAAGCTTCTCTACCATAGTGTTAGAGAAATATTAAAAAGAGGCGTAAGAGATTGTTCACATGGGCACATCTCTTTTATACAAAAAGGGTATTTTTTGAGCACTAGAGGGGTGCCTATGCTCAAGAAAATTATGGCCAACCCCAATAAGCCAACACTCTTACCCCTGGACTTTGTCACCCTTGACAAAGCTAGGAAAGAGGAACATACACAGCTGAACTCTTCCAAGTTGGAGTCTTCAAGTCTGGAAATCTTCAGGTCTTCAGATGTGCAATTCTTCAGTCTGCAAGTTCAGGTTGCAAGTCTTCAGGTCTTCGGGTCTTCAATGATCTTCAAATCTGCAGCACGAAAAACTTTCAATCTACAAGTCTTCAATCCTTCAATCTGCAAATCTTCAATCTTTAGAGCTGGGTGACACAATCCCCTTAGGGGGCAGTCAGCCCTGCATACATCCCACTGTGTAGTCCTATGTAGGACTGATAGAGCTTTACCAAGGAACGTCCACACCTGAAATTAAACATACACAAGTAGACTATTTCTGAAAAGAAGTAGACAATAACATTTTAGTCTAATTTTAGTTTCCACTTCAGGGAGCATCAAGTCCTACAGGACTTTCCCATCTAGAGACAAGTGCTCAAGAAGAGTTGACTGCACCTGCAATCCATAAATTAAAGCGTGAAAGGCAAGGGAGCCCATGAGAAGCAAGAACCGAGGGTGTGCCATAGCTCACACATATTAACCATGCTGTTCTCGCACAATCATCCTAGAATGTGATATCACATAGGTGCACGTCGTAGTGTAGAGCATTTTGATGAGTATGCAGTGACCTATGTTTCCCATTTAGTTTAGATTATGCTCACACAAATATGGAGTAAGTTGCATCATAAAATGTGCTTAAAATATGATTCAATAGGGATCCACAAAAACACCCGTATGACAGGTGTGAAAGATGTGCATAAATTTCACAAAAAAAACATGTGCAGATTTGATGCACAAACCTTCACCAGATTATAAAATCCTTAGCAAATGGTCAAACATGTATACCTATAAACCTCTACAAATCATTGCAAATATGGGCATGATAGATTCAATACTGATAGATGATGTGAAACACATTCATTCATATAGCACCAAAGGATTCATCATAAATACCCTCATTCCTTTGTGGTAAATGAGGAAACTTGGACACAATCCCCTTTCAGGGCAGTCACAAGAATCTCCATAGCATATCACTGTACAACTTACAACACAAGGGCCACTGATAACATTTAAGATCATGCAAAAGTATACCAATCCTGTGAGATTTGTAGCATCTTGTCCTTAATTGATACCCCTACAACCAAGTTCCACATTAAGATAGGAAAGCAAAGTCATTAAAATCACTGAGAATATCAATAGTTCTAGCTCTCTGCCCATGATGAGGGGTTTGCCCTACAGCTATCTTAGATGTGAAGAGATGGATAGGTATGTGCTTGAAGATGAAGAGGTGTTGCAAAATCCTAGATCTACACCAGCCAAATGAACTCCAGGAGTATATGGTGGGCCCTTTTAGCTTGCCAATGGATGTATTAGACACCCTATGTACCTTGGAAGATCACTCTCAAAAAGATAGATCAAAACAGATAAGTTGGAGTTAGCTCAGAGGTGAAAACTTGCTATTCTTGGTTCATACACCTGTCCAGTGTTTTACATAATTCTCTGATCACAGCAGCAATTAGCTCAATTCCTCTTGGGGAAGTCTAGTTAGCTTAAAGATCTAACTTTCAAGAGTAATCTCATCAAAAATAATGAACCACACACTGAGAATGAGTTTTAACAAGTGATGACATCATCCCGATTTTCACGGGCTGCTACAGAAATAGACTAGTGAGCAGAAAAATCAACATAACTCAAAATGTAGAAATCCAATGATTATGAAAATTTGTATGGTTATACTAGACCGTAGGTTGAATCCAACCAGCTTTAAATCACTGAATTTGGATACGTAACCACTGAGAAATGGCTCTGACAAGATGAGTGAAAAAGTCGGGTACCTGACAGAGAAGTGAAGATGAACAGACCCTGTTGACTTCAAATGAACATAACTGAAGATTGCAACATCCAAATGACATGAAAATTTGTGAGCATATATTAGACTTATAGCGCTAACTTTACCAAGTTAAATCACTGAAAATGATGCACCAAGCGCAGAGAAAACATCTCTGCAAGCTGACTGAGAAAACTGAGAGTAATGGCAGTGAGTAGTACACTTCACAAGAACATGGAAAGATGAACTCAAATAATCATGAAAATGAAAGTATATTGCTTGTACAATACAATTACTTACTGATACATATGTGTGACTTGTAATCACACCTTGATATGGCATAAAGCTCAGCTCTTGGAGGTCTTCACATAGGTCTCTCTAACCACGACTAAAACTGCCATCTATTTATAGTTGAGTTTGGGAGGCTAACTTCCCTCAATCACTCTCCAATCAATCAATGATTGATTTGATTCTCTACCTACCACAAATCACGAATTCGTGGCTCCTCTTTCCATTCTTGATCATGTGGACTCAACCACTTAAGATTCTCTTACTTTTACATTAAGTAAACTCTCCAAAAAATTACAAGAGGTAGTTCACAAGTGAACTTTACATAGTCTTCTTTTTAAAGCTTCTTCTAAGACTTTGTGAGACTAAAGCCAATACTTAGGCTTGTCATAGACTTGCTCCAACAGCTCCCCCTCAAGCCAAGTATGCTTGAGGTCTTCAATCTTCCAAGATTACCTGCAAACCAATCATAGCCTTGAATTTGCAAAGCTTTGTACCATCCAATGCTTTGGTTAGAATATCTGCACATTGTTGATGAGTGGACACATATGATATTTGAATCTCTTTGCTTAGAACCTTCTCTCGTACATAGTGATAATGAACTTCAATATGTTTAGTCCTTGCATGAAAAATAGGATTAGCAGCCAAGTGAATAGAACTCATATTGTCACCAAAAATAGTTGGAGTTCCAAACTCCAATCCAAGTTCTTTGAATAATGTCTTCATCCACATAGCTTCTTTTGTAGCTATAGCAAGACCTCTATATTCAGCTTCAGTAGAAGAGAGAGCAACTGTGGGTTGCTTCTTGGATGACCATGAAATAAGCTTTGAACCTGCAAAGGTAAGATAGCCTGAAGTGCTCCTTCTATCTTCCTTGGAGCCAGCCCAATCTGCATCAAAAAATAGCTTCAAACCTAAATCAGATACATAAGGATAATAAAGTCCTTCATTTATGGTTCCTTTGAGATACTTGAGAATCCTTTTGGCAGCATCCATATGTGGTTTCCTTGGTGTGTGCATAAATTGACTTAGCACACTCACACTGTAACATATATCTACTCTTGTCAATGTGGCATAGTTGAGACTACCCACTAGACTTTGATATGATGTGATGTCCTCTATGAGTTCACCTTCATGTGAGCTCAATTTGTGATTGACCTCCATTGGAGTACCTGCAATCTTACAATCTTGCATCTTGAATTTTGCCAACATGTCCTTAATGTACTTCCTTTGAGTGAGAAACAAACCATGATCTTTGTAGACAACTTCCAAACCTAGGAAGTAGGTAAGTGAACCCAAATCACTTATCTTGAACTCTTCTCTCATCTGATCTTTGATCTTCTTCATACCATCTGCATCATTTCCTGTCAATATAATATCATCTACATATACACATAGGTAGATGACCTCGGAATTACTCTTTTTAATAAAGAGTGAAGGATCTGCCTTGCTTGGTTGAAAGCCTTTGTCCTGCAAGAATGAAACAAGCCTGAAATTCCAAGCTCTTGGAGCTTGCTTGAGACCATACAATGCTTTGTTAAGTTTACACACATAATCAGGATAAACTTGATTCTCAAAACCAGGTGGTTGTGCCATATATACCTCTTCTGTTATCCAACCATTCAAAAATGCATTCTTTACATCTAGTTGAAGTATCTTCCAATTCTTGGAAGAGGCAATACTAAGCAAAACCCTAATAGTAGGCATCTTTGCCACAGGAGAGAAGGTCTCCTCATAATCAATTCCTTGAGTTTGTGCAAAGCCTTTTGCTACAAGCCTTGCCTTATACCTGTTAATGGAACCATCAGAATTCTTCTTGAGTTTATAGACCCATCTTGAGCCTATTACCTTCATGGATGAAGTCTTGGGCACCAAATCCCAAGTGTTGTTTTCCTCAAGTGCTTCAATCTCTTCCTTCATTGCATGTTTCCATTCTGTTTTTGCTTTGGCCTCTTCAAATGATGATGGCTCCTCTTGGTTTATGTCCTGTGCTATGTAGATAGAATGTTTAGTTACTAATGAGGTGTCAAACCCATACCTTTCTGGTTTTTTCTTTTCCCTCATAGATCTTCTTAGGCCATGATGTGATGATTCTGCCTCATGTCCAAGTTCCTGCAATTTTGCTTTACCTTTAGACTTCCATGCTTTGATCTTTTCCATGTGAGATTCTTCATCATCCTCTGAGGTGTCTTGTTCTTCAATCTTTGATTGTTCTCTACCAAGCTTTGGAAAATCTTCTTCAAGATCATATGGTAAATTGATCTTCCTGCATGAATCTTCATACCATGAATTGTTCTCATCAAAAACTACATCTCTGCTTACCAAGAATCCTTTGTTGGTAGGGTTGTATAACCTGTAGCCCTTTTGATTGTTGTCATATCCAATAAATACACACCTTTCTGCCTTTGGATCCATCTTGCCTCTAACCTGTGAAGGAACATGAGCAAAAGCAATACATCAAAAAATTTTACAATGATCTAAGCTTGGTCTTCTTCCATTCCAAGCCTCATATGGAGTCATCCCATCAAGGGATTTTGAAGGCAACCTGTTAATCAAGTAAGTGGTTGTAGATACAGCCTCAGCCCATAAGTAATTAGGTAAATGCTTTTCATTTAACATAGACCTTGCAGCTTCAACAATTGTCCTATTCCTCCTTTCTGCCACTCCATTTTGCTCAGGAGTGTACCTTGTAGTTACCTCTCTTTTCATTCCTCTTTCTTGAAGAAAAGAATCAAAATCATGGGAGAAGTATTCTCCCCCTCCATCTGACCTTAGCCTTTTTAGTGATTTACCTGTTTGATTCTCCACAAGAGCCAAATATCTTTTGAAACATGAAAAAACTTCATCTTTGTGTTTCATAAAGAATAGGATAGTCCATCTGCTGCAATCATCAATAAAGGAAACATAATACCTTGATCCAGATATCGAAGCTTCCTTGCTAGCTCCCCATACATCTGTATGAACCAACTCCAAGAGATCTCCACGCATATAACCTTTCTTCATGAATGGTAACCTGTGAGACTTTCCAAATTGACATGCACTACACTTATAAATCATATGTTGTTTTGACAAATTAGGAAGTCCAAGTACACTTTGGTCCCTGCAGATTTGCTTTAATGACCTTTCACCAATATGTGCTAACCTTTTGTGCCATACTTCCAATTCTGTGAGTGTCTGACTACCATAATTAAAGAGAGCAATGTTTCTAGTGTCCTGTAATTCAAATGTGAACAATCTACCTGTCTTTTCACCTTTTGCAATTCTTCTGAATCCTTGACTTGGATCTTCAACAAATGCTCCTGCTTTTGTGAACCTGACTTGCAACCCTTTCTCTACTATCTGCCCAACACTTATCAAATTCTTTGTAATGGTAGGGACATAGAGTACCTTACTGAGTAGGTTGATGTTTCCATCAGGTGCTTTGACATTGCCTATTTTCTCCACAAGATGTTTTGTATCATCTCCTGTTTGTACCTCATGCTTATTCCTTGGATCTTCTAAATCTGATAGGAGTGCCACATTTCCTGCCACATGATTTGAACAACCTGAATCTATGTAGAAAACATGCTCATCAGATTTACCTTGTGGCATAGCCATGTTCATGATCAATAATGAATCCTCTTTGTTTGAGTCTTCTGTGTAGTTATTGTAGTCTCTCCTTCCTTTGTAGCCTCCTTGATAGTTTGAATGATTGTAGTTGTTGTAGTTGCCATGGTAGTTGTTGAACCTTCCTCTTGAGTAGCCATAACTTCCTCTATTGTATCCTCTGCCTCTTTGATTCCTGGAATTCCTAAAGCAATTTTCAGTTGTATGATTAGTTAATCCACAAATAGAACATGAGTTGGAGTCTTGGGATCTCCCCCTGCCTTGTCTACCTCCTCTTCCTCTACCTCTGCCATGTCTTCCTCTACCTGCATAGTTAGCTTGATATGTACCTGCTTCATCATCCACTTTCTTTGCCTTTCCTTTGTTATCTTTAGACTTGCTTTTATCCGTGTATAAAGCTGAAGATTGATTACCTTTAGAGCTTTCTCCATTTTTGATAAGCTTTGCCTCTTGAGTAAGTAGTTGTCCAATGAGTGTGTTGAAATCAGGTACATGCATGTCCATGTACAAATCCATAGCTGTGGTGAATGCTTCCCACTTATCATCTGCCTTCAAGCCATTGATGACCTGCCTTACAATTTTCTCTTCATCTATTACCTCTCCAATGCTTCCCAACTGATCCGCTATGTCCTTGAGTTTTGTGACAAAATCAGTCACATTTTGTTTGGGAGCCTTCTTGAGAGTTGTGAACTCCAGCCATAGTTGATGCTTCCTAGCTTTGGTACTTGAAGAAAAGAAAGCTTCAAGTGCATCCCACACTTCCTGAGATGTCTTACAACTTCTAATGTGAGGCAACAAAAAATCTAAGATAGAGTTGAGGAGATAAGACCTTGCAAGTGCATCCTTGGAGCACCATGTGCTCAATCTTTCTTGCTCTTCTTGTGTTGGTTGACTTTTGTTCCTGAAACTTGGCATAAATTCATCTCCAGCCACATAACCATATAAACTTCTACCTTGGAGATAAGCTTCCATCCTTAATGACCAAGCTGAGTAGTTACCTCTATCCAATTTGTCAATTGATGAAGGAAATCCATCTGCCATGTTGTCCAACCTTGCTCTGATACCACTGTGAAGAGATGGATAGGTATGTGCTTGAAGATGAAGAGGTGTTGCAAAATCCTAGATCTACACCAGCCAAATGAACTCCAAGAGTATATGGTGGGCCCTTTTAGCTTGCCAATGGATGTATTAGACACCCTATGTACCTTGGAAGATCACTCTCAAAACGATAGATCAAAACAGATAAGTTGGAGTTAGCTCAGAGGTGAAAACTTGCTATTCTTGGTTCATACACCTGTCCAGTGTTTTACATAATTCTCTGATCACAGCAGCAATTAGCTCAATTCCTCTTGGGGAAGTCTAGTTAGCTTAAAGAGATAACTTTCAAGAGTAATCTCATAAAAAATAATGAACCACACACTGAGAATGACTTTTAACAAGTGATGACATCATCCCGATTTTCACGGGCTGCTACAGAAATAGACCAGTGAGCAGAAAAATCAACATAACTCAAAATGTAGAAATCCAATGATTATGAAAATTTGTATGGTTATACTAGACAGTAGGTTAAATCCAACAAGTATTAAATCACTGAATTTGGATAAGTAACCACTGAGAAATGGCTCTGACAAGATGAGTGAAAAAGTCGGGTACCTGACAGAGAAGTGAAGATGAACAGACCCTGTTGACTTCAAATGAACATAACTGAAGATTGCAACATCCAAATGACATGAAAATTTGTGAGCATATAGTAGACTTATAGAGCTAACTTTAACAAGTTAAATAACTGAAAATGATGCACCAAGCTCAAAGTAAACATCTCTGCAAGCTGACTGAGAAAACTGAGAGTAATGGCAGTGAGTAGTACACTTCACAAGAACATGGAAAGATGAACTCAAATAATCATGAAAATGAAAGTATATTGCTTGTACAATACAATGACTTACTGATACATATGTGTGCCTTGTAATCACACCTTGATATGGCATAAAGCTCAGCTCTTGGAGGTCTTCTCATAGGTCTCTCTAACCACGACTAAAACTGCCATCTATTTATAGTTGAGTTTGGGAGGCTAACTTCCCTCAATCACTCTCCAATCAATCAATGATTGATTTGATTCTCTACCTACCACAAATCACGAATTCGTGGCTCCTCTTTCCATTCTTGATCATGTGGACTCAACCACTTAAGATTCTCTTACTTTTACATTAAGTAAACTCTCCAAAAAATTACAAGAGGTAGTTCACAAGTGAACTTTACATAGTCTTCTTTTTAAATCTTCTTCTAAGACTTTGTGAGACTCAAGCCAATACTTAGGCTTGTCATAGACTTGCTCCAACATTAGAATCTATGCATATCCCAAGGAGGTAGTCATAGAGTCCCTACCAACCTTAGCACCGTCAAGTACTTAAGTCAAGTCACCAAGTGACTTTCATGTTTGTGATAGACTATAAAAGCATTGCAAATGTCAATACAAGGACTTGCAAAACACCTTGGGTATAATCCCCCTAAGTGGAGCAGTCAAACACACCCCTGCAAAACATAAAAGATTGTGGCACATTCAAACAACAAGAGATACTAGTCATAGTCACACCTCCCATGCCCTGATGACCCGAAGTTATCAATTTTTTGCAGCAATCTATACACAAAAAAAGTATTAGCATTAATAAGTTGTGGAACATCTTCCACGTGAAGATTGGAGATGGACATAATCCTTAAGTGTGGAAATCACAATCTTCATTATATAAGCATATTCGTTGCAACCAAAGTGCCTAGGGCCCTCTAATTATTCAAGAAGGCTACACCCACAAAGACATATACTTGCACAGTTCATTCGATAAAGAAACTGGGAAACATTGCTAATTTTCATAGTGAGGGCTATCCATTGGAGAGAAACTCGAAAATCAAGAATGGTTAAGAGAAAAAATCCAATCAATATTGATGTGCATTAATACAAGAACTATAACAATGTATCTCGTGTGTTATATGTGATCCGACAATCATTCCTCAATATTATGCATAAGAGAAAGAAGTGTGTGTGCAGATAGTGGTTTTGTAATCATATGCCAGTAATTGTGTGGCCGCATTTGCTACCTATATCATGATCATTTACTCCATGCAGTGTGAGGGGGGGTTCATGTCACAACTCCAAAGGTATAAGGGAGGTATCTGATATTTGCTTTAGTTGGCTTGGAATGAGGGAGACAAGAAATAAGAGAAGCTTGACCTCCATTGAAGCACTACATTAAGGGTAACACCATCACATGGGGGGGGCAATCCTTCAGAGACCACAATCAACTGCCACTTTTTACTCTTGTTAATACTGTTGACAAATCCCTCCTATTAGGTTTCAAGCATGTGATTATGATGTGAGGAGACTTATAACGAGCAAGATTCTCTTGAAATTCCAAATACAGGCATTTCAATCATTCGACTTTATAATCTTAATCAAGACAAGAGGGAAATTATCTAAGAACCTATTTCAAACTTACAAAGAGACATATGTGCATCATCGAGTTCCAAATGCTAACAAGTGAGGGGAGAATTATCACTAGTATGACATACCAATAATTTTATTCCTTTGAGTCATGCCCTATGGAGTTTTGGACACAAACCCAATTGAATCGGTGGTTACAAAACCAGATACCAACTTTCCTACCTCAACTCAGTAGTCATGGTATTTAGGAGCATATGGAGACCGATTTGTGAAGGTAAAAGCTTCCACTTGTAATAAAGAGCATTTTAGTCATGGTATTCAGGAGCAGATGGAGACCAATTTGTGAAGGTAAAAGCTTCCAATTGTAATAAAGATCATTTTGCAACTTCGCACCTGTATCATTCATAAACACACTATTTCTATAGGGAGTTTGAGAAGCTCATAAACACACTAGAGCTACAAAACATTTGGTAGCAAGCAAGATTACTAGAATATTTTAGTGAGTTTTTGTCAAAACCATACTTAATGAGGTGTTATTACTTGATGCCCACTTTGCAACTAGGCACAATTAAAGATGCATCATTCATAAACCAGTATTTCTATAGGGAGTTTGAGAACCTCATAAACACACTAGAGCTACAAACCATTTGGTAGCAAGCAAGATTACTAGAATATTTTAGTGAGTTTTTGTCAAAGACATACTTAATGAGGTGTTATTACTTGATGCCCACTTTGCAACTAGGCACAATTAAAGATGTAACTAGAGCTTTCATGATCATGAACCTATTACATAATCAAGAGATGAAGTGGTTCAAGCTCACCTTGAATTTGGTTTGAGAAGCTCTCAATATGCAAGAACTGTATATTTGATTAGACAAGGAAACCTTAATACCAGAGAATATGAAGAACAAGAATGTAGTGAAGCTTAAGGATATGGCAGCCATAACTCCAAACGTATCAGTGTCACTCAGGATGTGTATGCAACATTTCACTTTTTTGAAGGGAGGTGTTGAAGCTCAAAGTCAAGGACAAAGCATGGAAGCACATCAAAAGGTGGACACACAAGGAAAGGGAGCAAGTAGGGAGCTCCAAGAAGTGTATGTCAAATTTTCAGAAGAATCCCCTACAAAAATAGTGATTTCCATCACTAAAAACCATTGTAAATACCATTATCTATTTTTAGTAACTCCATTTTGTTCAAGCCGAGGAGTCCTCGAGCTTGAGGAGTATTAGAAGTACCATCGTACCAATTTTCATAATTTTTAGACTTCGTTTGAGCCCTCAAATAAACCCTGGAACCTAATTTTTAACTAGGCCGGACACTAGGTCTAGACAGGGCCAAAACTAGTCAAAAAACTATAAAAAGAGCTAGAGAGCTCATTTTTGGGGCTAGCTGGTGAGAGAATAGAACTTTTGTAAGAGAACTCTTTTGCAATCTAAGCTTTCCATTGTTCCTCTCTTTGATCTTACTTTGTGCGCGTGTGTGTGTATGTGTGTGCATGTTTGTGTGCTTTCACTCACGCACTTGTGCCTTCACTTGCTCGTGGTCTTCACACCGGTCCTCACGTCTCCGCGGATTGACAAGTAAAGGAGGTGGTGCTTACGCTTGAGCTACACCAAATTTTGGCGCCGTTGCCGGGGAGAGTGCTTCGAGGACGAGCGTTGTGATGGTAAGATCGTAGATTTGCGACGTTGGAAGGTAAAAAAAACTGTCATTTCAGTTCATTTTCTGTTTTTTCCTCTTCATCTTCATCATCATCATCATCTCCACCTTCTTCCATCTTCTTCTTCATAGAAATTTCTTGTTTTTTAGTGCATTTTCACCATTTTCATACCATTTTTCATGCATTATTGTGTGGGAAGGAGTTAGGAGGTGCAAGGGAGAGCAAGCGCTGTGTTTTTTTTTATGATTTTCTGCTCATACGGAGCTCGCCATAGCCGGCGCTCAGAAATTTGAATTTCCCGCCAAAAAACGCGATTCTGTGATGAAAATCGCGATTCTGTGAAAATTCAAAATTTTTGAAAAATCACGATTTTCAGTTTTCCCGCCTAAAAGTTGGTTGAAAAGAATCGTGATTCTGTGTTTTTTCTCAAAAAAAACACGATTCTCTGCTCAAAATCGCGATTCTCAAAAAACACGATTTTCAGCAAAAACACGATTTTGTGAAAAACACGACTTTCTGCTCAAAATCGCGATTCTCACAAATCACGATTTTCAGCGAAAAATACGATTTTGAGAAAAACACGATTCTCTATGACAAAATCGCGATTTTCATGTCAAAAACACGATTTTGAGAAAACACGATTCTGTGATTGTGCTCAAAATCGCGATTCTCAAAAAACACGATTCTGTGCTCAAAATCGCGATTTTCAGTAAAAAACACGATTTTGTGAAAAAAGGCGATTCTGTGAAAACACGAATTTTTGCTCAACATCGCGATTTTCTAAAAACACGATTTTGTGCTCAACATCGCGATTTTCATGCCAAAAACACGATTCTGAGAAAATACGATTTTCAGCGGGCTCAAAATCGCGATTCTCACAAATCACGATTTTCAGTAAAAAACACGATTTTGTGAATCACGATTCTCTGAGTCAAAATCGCGATTTTCAAAAACACGATTTTGTGCTCAACATCGCGATTTTCTGAGTCTCAACATCGCGATTTTCTGAGTCTCAACATCGCGATTTTCTGAGTCTCAACATCGCGATTTTCTGAGTCTCAACATCGCGATTTTCTGAGTTCACAACATCGCGATTTTCTGAGTTCTCAACATCGCGATTTTCTGAGTTCACAACATCGCGATTTTCTGAGTTCACAACATCGCGATTTTCTGAGTTCACAACATCGGGATTTTCTGAGTCTCAACATCCGATTTTCTGAGTTCTCAACATCGCGATTTTCTGAGTCTCAACATCGCGATTTTCTGAAAGTTCACAAAATCGCGATTTTCTCCAAAGGTCCTGTTTGCCTGTTTTGAACCCCAGGAGCCTGAATTGGCATAACTTTTTCATCCAAAGTCCATTTTTTGAGCTCTATAGCTAGTTGAAAAGCTCGTTTCAAATCCTACACGACCTCAACTGTTTTTTTCAAGAATAACGCGTTGATTTTGAGAAAGGATAATTTGAAGTTGACCCTCAAGTGAGACTAGGGAACCAAGGGGAATCCACAGAATTTTGAACCATACCAAGGGGAAAATTTGGACTCTTGACTAAAGCTTATGAACCTGAGATCTAGTAGACACTTAGGCAAGGATAAACAAAGCATTAGATCTTCTGAGGCTAGTGTCAACCATACATCCAAGTCTTGGGCACAACAACTAAGTGGTCATCTTTTACTAAGTTCAGACACAAGTGATTCAGAAATGTCTTTTAGCATGGGAAAACCTGCAGGTGGCTCAGGGACTGCCCATCTACAAACACCAGAAGGTCCCTATAAGACACAGTTGGAATATATTCGGACCAACCAATTAGGTGCTCGCATCTATGAGGATTGTCTGAGACGATCAGTGGTCCAACTCAAAAATCCAGATCAATCCTTTGGACTTGAACACCCAGTGGTCAAGTTCGAAGAGGGTTCATACATTGATAAGGAAGGAACCATGTATGTGGTCACCAACCTACCAGATAGGACTGATGAGTTTGGAAATGTCATTCCTGAGAATGAAATAGGAGACCTAGAACAAGGAAATGTAGGACAAGGACCCCAGACTCCTAGAGGAAAGTCAGTTTTGACCCGAGTGATCACGCCGGACTGGATCCCTCAAGACAACAAAAGCATAGAACTATTTTTGAATAGAGAAACAGAGGAAGCCTTTTGGAGATTCAAGCCAGATCAACCTAGCCAATTGGGCATAGTTATCATCTATGAATTCAAAGATCCTGAGATACCAGGCAAAGTTGTCTACCTGGATAACACATCAGAGAAGATACTTTTGGTAACAGAACATGATAGACATGCATATACTTGGAAGAATGAATTGATTTTCCCCCCACCAAGATCCCATATTTCCCATGGCCTTCAAGGAGTAGGATCATCCCAAGCTCATGAAGCCCAGAGAGAAAGAACTAGAGAGAGACCTGAGGTAAGTTTTGCACACAGGGTGGGCAGAAATAGAGCAGGATTTGAAAATGAAAGACCTGAAAGAGAGAGACATCAAGCACATAGGCAACAAAGAGATAAACATGATTTTCCATTGCCTAGACCCCGTGAGCACCCAAGAACCCTTAGACCCACTCAAGTGATCAAGGCAATGAAGAATTATTTTGACGGGTCAGGAGATCCCTATGATCATGTGGCCGAGTTCAAACAAGTGTTAAGAGCTGAACAGGTTGAGGATTTGTTCACCCAGTACGAGGCATTTGGTCTGACTCTTAAGGGCACTGCCTTAGCTTGGTTTCAACCACTGAGTAGTCGTAACTATCGCGATATAGGTCAACTGCTAGACGAATTCATTGTAGAATTTTCCAAGAGTGGTATCAGGCATAACACATCATCCCTGATCCACAGTTTCAAGCAGACACCCCAAGAAATAGTGCGACTAGCAGGTAGAAGGTTCAGACAGTACCTAGAAAGATGCCCTACTCCAGAGTTACCCACACCAGCCAAACAAGTGGCTTTGTTCTTAGATGGCTTACTGAGCACAAAGTTAAGATCATATGTATATTTGAAAGAGCCTAGATCCATAGAAGAGTGTGTGCGGACATGCATTGACATAGAAGATAACTTGGGTGAGGAGTTAGGATTGTCCAAACTCTACAAAGATTCAGATAGTTCTACTAGTCATACTTCAAAGATCTCCACAGAAATAGAAGAGATAGCTGAGCAAGTTGCCAAGAAGCTGGGAGTCCAAAATAAACAAACACAGAGAGTCACTCCAGTGAATCGGTGCTATACTTGTGGGGGAGACCACATGGCTAATGTATGCCCAATGCAAAACCAAAACATTAGAGAAAGGAATGATCCATATTGCACTATTGAGAGAAAATACACAAACCACACGGCTCAAGATTGTCCCTACAATAGGCAGGCTGTTAGACAGAATTATCAGCAACCTTACCCACAAGGTAGGTATCAGAACCAATACCAACAGCCATATTATAGACCACAACAACAATATCAGGTACCATATAGGCCACAACCTGTCTTGGGAAACCAACCACCAGCTCCAGCCAACGTGATTCCAGTCAAATATGCTGGGGGAGAGGAAAATCCAAATAGAGCATTGGTGCCACTAACCCCATTGATACCAGATAATGACTCTCATGCTCATTGTTCAGACTACTCCCATGAAGGTAGTCCACATGCTTATTACACAGAGTCACCTGAACATAGTGAGATTTACTCGTATCAATATGAGGTACCACCTATGGAGCAAAATTGGGAGCCAGAATACTCCAATGTCATGTACACAAATCCTAACCCTAGGCCCCAGTTGAGACAAATGAGACCACAAGCCCCTAGAGGATCTTGTTTCAGATGTCAAGGTGACCATTTCATTCGTGACTGTCCCCACCCACCATCTCCGAGTCAAGGACAGGCTATCACAATACAGGCTTTTTGTCCTGATTGCGGCAAAGACCATCTCCCCAGAGATTGTCCAAGAAACCCCTCTAGTGCACCCAAGATTACACCCATTAATGTGGTAGGCTTAGTGGCAGATTCAAATTCAAGTAGTAGCAATGTGGCTCCTATACAAGCTGTCACTAGAGCACAAGCCTTAAAACAGGATAAACCAGTAGAACAATCAGAGTCGAGTGAATCGGGAGAGCCTAGTAAGAGGAAAACAAGAACATGGAAGGATACCAGAGAGAAGGCCAATCGCAAGTGGAATAAAAAGTTATCGGAACTAGAAGAAAGCTTAAAAGAAGCGAAAACAAAAATAGAAGACATTGCATCTCAAAGCCCCTCGCATGCCGAAACTCCATCCACTCCACCTCATCCCACCCCACCACCCATTGTAAATAGGCCACAACCAGGGTCTGTTCTTGCAGATCCAACCCCAGAAGGCTTGGACATGATGTTCAAGGCCTACCAGGCTCGACTTCAAGAAGGGCCTACAGCTGCAAACCTAGACAAGAGTTACCCTAGAGCGGACTTAGAGATTGAACGGATGAAAATGTGCATGAAAATGGTAGAACAAGCTCAAGCTATACTTGAGACTAGTCAAAAGTTCAATCAGACAAACTCTGTCAAAGGGGATTTGCACTTCCAAGGCTTACTAGAACGATTAGAGCAGTTGGTAAACAAACCACAAGTTTCTTTACCTCCACAGGCTCAACCAGTTATTGAAAGAGGAAGCTCACCACCAATGGGAGCTTATGTTCCTAATTCCACAGATCCAGGAATACCTCCTTCAATTCAACAGTACTCTCAAGAATTCTTGCGGGAAATACAAGAAGAGAAATGGGGCAAGGAGAAGGGTAATTCTCCTCCTATTCCTGAGATTGATGATCTTCATGATCAATTTCCCCAAGACATTCCATCTATTTACGGAGATGAAGTAGAACAACAAGAAGACGAAAGGTTAGATTTTGAATCTAATACCCTAGAAGAACTGCCTCAATTTCCAGGCCCATGGGAATCTGAATCTCTCCAGATTAGAGCTCCCACAATACTAGTAAGAAATGAAGACTCAGTGGTTCCAAGGAACACGGATGTCGTGAAGAACACTAAGGTTCAGTGTCATCTCACTGTAGAAGAGCTGCTCAAAGCAAAACCTGAGCTTTGGAATCATGTGAAGGATCAGGTTCCAGAACTTGATTCCAACATGCCAAAAGCAGGCTCCAAGCAAAGGGTACCAGAGATACCTCTCGACAAAATAGGGGACATGTGTGAGGGTGAAGAAGGTAATACTTATCTTCCAATCACCTACCAAGGTTACACAACCAAAGCAATCATAGATTCAGGTGCTGGTGTTGCTATTGCAACCACCTCCTTGTGGAAGCAATGGGGCAAGCCCACATTAAGACCAACTAGAATGAAGCTTCAAATGGCTGATGGTCATTTTGAAAGACCTCTAGGATTGCTAGAAGGGATCACTCTAACCACTTGTGGTGTAGAGTTTGAGCACACATTTGCTATATGTGACTTTGAGAAAAATAATGTCTATGAGATGATCCTAGGAAGACCCTTCCTACGACAATTGCAAATAGTACAGGATTGGGGAACTAACTCCTTGTACTTACAGCACTTAGGGGTCACCACCAAGGTCAATTTGAAGGATTACACCTTCAGAGATGTACCACCCCTACAGTGGAATTCTATCCACAAAGCGAAAGAAGATTCCATCTCTGTGCATTCTGAAAGTTCACCTGATCCATCATGGCTGCATGAGGATACTCATTTGTGGATGTGCAAGGTCGCAAAGGAAGAGGAAAAACGTTTAAAGGCAAGAGAAGAAGGAACTTTGCTAGGAGATAGACCAGTTAGAGACCCAGCCTACACACCGATGATCTTTCCAGATGAGGAGTTTGAGCCTCATGGCTGGCGAGAAATCTTAGCCACCATGGACATTGCTGTCAATGAGGAACAGTGGACACCTCATTGTGATGAGGAGGGATATGATATCTCAGTGTTCATGTGTCAACCCTTGCTAGAAGAATGTGACCCTAGTGATGTCATAGAAGAAGAAGAGAATGACGATGATCTGGAGTCTATTGTTATGGATAGTTGCTTTAACTCAGAGCAACACTATCTAGAAGATATAGGAGTGTTCACCCAGAAAGAAGAAGAACCTCTCACAAGTATTAAAACAGTAAACTCAAAGGATGGAAGTGAGAGTAGTCAAAAGAAAAAGAAAAGAAAAGCAGCGAAACAAGAAGAGGAGGAATCATTGTTTGAAGTACCAGAAAACTTCAAGAAATATGAAGTTGACGACCGCAAAATTTTGGTACGAATGCCTAAGAGAGAGGCCATCATAGGAGAATCATATGATAATAAAGAAAAGACCAAGAAGATTGTAGTGACCATGGAAGAGAACGAAGAGAGATGCACATATATAGGAGATGACCTAAGTGTAAGAGAAGAAATGGAGCTCATAGCTCTATTAAGGGAATATAGGGATGTGTTTGCATGGCACTATAGAGACTTGAAAGGGGTAGATCCAAGAATTTGCTCTCATACTATCCCCATGACTGCTGATGCTAAGCCCACCAAACAGAAGCCCTACACATATAATGATACCTATGCAGCCAAAATAAAAGAAGAAATTGATAGGTTGATTGAAGCTGGATTCATCTATGAGATTGAGCATACCGAATGGGTTTCCCCCATTGTTGTGGTACCCAAGAAGAACGGGAAGTTGCGAGTGTGTATTAACCTAAAAAAAGTTAATGCCGCTACGATTAGAGATAGTTATCCACTTCCAATCACAGAACACCTATTGGAGCGTGTTGTAGGCAAGGAAGTTTATAGCTTCCTTGATGGATTTTCAGGTTACAATCAAGTAGCCATTGCCCCAGAAGATCAACACAAAACAGCTTTTGCTACAGAGTGGGGAATCTTTGCATTTCGTGTGATGCCATTTGGGCTCACCAATGCACCTGCGACATTCCAAAGGCTCATGTGTCATGTCTTCAAAGAGTTCTTGCGAAAGAGCTTAGAAGTGTATGTGGATGATTTATGTGCTCATTCCCAAGAAAGAAGGTTTCACATCCCTGAGCTTAGACAAATCTTCAACAAGTGTAGAGAATATCGAGTGTGTCTGAACCCAGAAAAGTGTGTGTTTATGGTGCGTCAAGGTAAAATCTTAGGTCATATTGTTTCTAAGAATGGAATCTCAACAGATGAAGATAAGGTACGAGCCATAGCGGAGCTACCAAGGCCAAGGAATATTAAAGAGGTACAAGCCTTTATGGGCCATTGTGGATACTACCGTAGGTTTATCCACATGTACGCGATCATAGCTAGACCCCTTTATGCCCTGTTGTCTAATTTTGAGTGGAACGACGATTGCGAGAATTCTTTCAACGAACTGAAGAAACGTTTGTGCACGGCACCAATACTCACCACTCCTGATTGGAATAAACCCTTCCATGTCCATGTGGATGCATCCAATCATGCCATAGGATGTGTGCTAGCACAACCCACAAGTGAAGGAAACTTAGATTTGCCCATAGCATATGCTAGTAGACAGCTCACTGCAGCTGAACGGAACTATACCACAACTGAGCGAGAGGGCTTAGGCATGGTATATGCTGTGAAGAAGTTTAGACACTATTTATTGGCCAACAAGTTCAAGTTTTTCACTGATCATCAAGCTTTGTTATATTTGGTCAATAAACCGTGCAATAGTGGACGCTTAGTAAGATGGTTCCTCTTACTAATGGAATATGACTTTGAAGTTGTTGTCAGGAAAGGTAGAACCCACCTTCGGGCAGATCACCTTTCTCGCATCACTTCAGGAGAGTCACCGCAAGGAGTGTCTGACGAATTACCCGATGCTTATCTGTTCAATTTAGAAGTTGTTCCTAAATGGGAAAATAAGTTGGTACCAGTCCTAACCTTTGGCCCTGCAAATAAGAATGTGAAAACATCACAAGAAGAAATTGTAAAATCACAAAAATATCACATATTAGCAGGAAGCATGTACAAACAAGATACTGAGGGTGTATTAGCTTGTTGTGTGGAGGATGATGAACATAGTAGTTGGTTGCAACAGGCCCATGAAGGAATGCTAGGAAATCACTATTCTAAACAACGAACATTGCAGAATCTAAAGCGTTTAGGAGTGTATTGGCCTAGCATGGACAAAGAAATACATGAGTGGATTAAGAATTGTCCAAGGTGCAGAGAGAGACCCCCAGTGGAGCATGCGACCCTTTATCAAGTGTCATTAATTCCAGATTGGAGTGCTCCATTGGTAGAGTTATGAGATCGGGAAGATTACCCAAAGAGGCTAGTCTAGCAAGAAGACGAAGCATGGAGCAAGAGGCTCAAGGCTACGCCTTAGTAGGGGACAACCTATACCGAAGAGGCAAAGATGGTTACTTAAGACTATGCGTTCATGAATCAGACTATTTAAAGGTCTTAGAGACTGCACACAGCGGTGTTGCAGGTGGACATTTTGGTCCTGACCGAGTGATCAAGACCATTCTATTCTCAGGACTTTGGTGGCCCACTCTTCATATGGACGCATATACCTATGTGAAGAAATGTGACACATGCCAACGTGCACAATATCCAGTGAGAAAAGATGAGATGCCCTTGAGGCCAATGATGGGAGGACGTGCATTTTCGAAGTGGGGCATAGACTTCATAGGTCCTATTAACCCCCCAGCTAGAAACTCCCATGCAGAGTACATCATTGTAGCCACAGATTACCTTACAAAGTGGGTAGAAGTCAAAGCCACAACAAAGAATGATGCTCAGACTACGGCTAAGTTCTTATTCGAGAATGTGTTCACGAGATATGGACTACCAATAGAGTTGGTGAGCGATAGAGGCACACACTTCTTGAATGAAGTCATTGAGAATCTTCTCCAAGAATTCTTGGTGATACATAAGAAATCTGCCCCCTATCACCCACAAGCAAACGGACAAGCCGAGAGTACCAATAAGATCCTCTGTAACGTATTGACAAAACTGGTAAATAATAAACGCTCTGATTGGGACAAACAACTTCATCATGCTGTTTGGGCTTATCGAGTTGCCTACAAAACGGTACTCAATGCCACCCCATTTCAGATGGTCTTTGGACAGAACGCTGTGCTACCATTAGATTTCTTAATCCCTGCCTTAAAAGTAGCACAAGAGTATGAGTGGAATGGGCATGAATTGTCCTCTAGGATCTTTGATCTCGAACGCTTGGGTGAGACGAGGCTACGAGCGGTAGCAGGCATCTACGCTGCAAAGAAGAGGCAAAAGGCTTACTTTGATGCACACATCAAGGATAAGGGTTTGAAAGAGGGAGATCTAGTGTTGGTATACACACTAAAACAACATGCCCGTAAGTTGGAAAAAAGAGGATACGGACCCATGATCATTAATAGAATTTCCACTAGTGGTGCAGTTCAGTTGGCCAATCTAGAAGGAGATATCTTGCCAAACTATATTAGTGGTTGTAGAGTCAAGCTATATCAAGAACCTCTTACTGAGGATATGCTAATGAGACTCAACACTGCTAAGAAGCGAAAAGAAGAAGAGTTAAGAGTGAGAGAAGAAGCACAGGTAGAGGCCAGAGAGCGTATTAGGCGAAATAAGTTAAGGCGATTAGGCCTAGATGTCAACTCAAAAGCCACAAAATATCACATGGATATGTGTCAAAAGTCAGGCATAGCGACTTCTCAGGTCATTGACCGAAGACCCTTTGTGACCATAGAGATAGGACAAGGGAAGGGTGCAAGGACGGTGAAAGCATTGATTGACTCAGGTGCAGCAAGTAGTGCAGTTAGACTTTCCTACTGCCAAGACTTGGGGTTGAACATCAATCCCATAGAAGCTTATCTCATAGGATTGGGAGGTGTGGAAACCCCTTGTTTGGGCGAGGTGGAACTTCCCATCTACCTTCAAGATGTTCCAATGAAAGTCAAAGCGCTAGTATGTCAAGATGAGAACCTTACAGAACCACTTGTCTTAGGTCAAGATTGGATCTATGACCATGCAGTTAACTTAAACCTAAGAAGTCAAATTCTTCAAGTTTGGGTACATGAACAATGCATTACATTAGAATTAGAGAACTGCATGCTCCTAAACCATGGCACCACACATTCTCTTAGTTCTTCCAAGACTAATCATATGAACGAAGATGTTGTATGTGTCAAAAGCTCTATGATACAGAAGGAGTCAATCGTGGAAGACCAGGTTCGAAGGCGGGTGGATCTTTCTTCTTCTCCAAGGAATCAAGCAGCCACAGTAGTGAGTCCACCACACAAGCAAACACAACTGTTCACGACAACTGCTACATCAAATAGAAAGACACCACTCGATAAAAAAGCAGTTCCGAGCATGAAGCAGATATGGGTACGCAAAGGAGAGCAACCACCAACCTTGCCCCCACAAATTCCATCCATGCAAACCCACCAGGCCAGAAGACGAAGGAAGCAGCTCAGACAAGCTCAATCACAAGGTATCCAACAAGTTTGGGTGCCTAAGAAGTTAGCTGCAGCTCAACAAGGGCAATTACAGATGTGGGTACCTAAGAAGCTCCTACATCCACAACAACCTTTGTTCTCCCACATGCAAAAGGTTTCAACAAAGAAGCCCAAAAGAGAAAAGGGTAAGAACCACGTACAACGACCAAAGTTAGGTCAAATCAGCTCTTCAACATTAGTAGGAAGACATGCAAAAAGGATATGGGTTTGGAAGCCAAAAGTGCAAGTAGCCTCCACCGAACCAAAGCGTCAACCACACTGGACACCACAGTTCAGAAAGCATTCAAAGAGAAAGACGCCTGAAGTGACCTCTACAGTGCCACATGATGTTCTAAAATGGACTCCAATAAGGAGGATTACATCTGTTCGAGACTCAATGGATACCTCCACCAAGGTCGGCATCAACTTCCCCAAATAACACCGAAAGCCTCGAACGAGCAACAACCATGTGCTCCTTGCACAACCCTGTCTTTTGCACCATTCAGGTCATGCATTTTCAAAGTATGCATTAATATAGGGCCACATTACACGGCCGTGCATAGACACACTTGAGAATCCCACGCACAAGAGCACAGTGACATATGTCAAATATTTCTATTGATGCTAACGTTTGTGTTCTTGTTTTGTGATATCCTGTTCCAAAAAAAAAAAAAAAAAAAAAAAAAAAGGAGAAAGAAAAGCGGGAGAGAGCTTGTTCCCAGGTTTGGCTTATGAAACATGAATGAGTCATGCTTAGTTGAAGGTGGAACTGTTGATTACTGGGCATTTAGCAATTTGGATAGAAGTGTGTCTCGGCCAGCAGTGAGATTATTGCTGCTTTATCTGGTAGATGACAAGCATTTGGCATGAACAGGGCATCTACAACTATGATTTTCTCTTACCATGGTAGGAATGAAGAGCTTGAAGGTTCACAACTTGAGTGATGCTTAACTACTTCATGTACCAGAGCATCAAAGGAGATATCTGCAAAGGGTAGTTCTAGAGGAGAAACTCCTGCATATGGTGAGCTAAAGAGAATATGTGAAACTCAGCTTGGTGTAGTTACCCGATGTCGCTTGCCAAGGAATATAAAGCAATTCAATTCTCAGTATTTCCTGAACCAGTATGAAACAGTAGCACTGGTGAATGGTCTATGTCAATTAGCATGGTAACCTCTTAGAAACCGGCACGTGTCCAATATTCCTCTGAGTGTCAATATAGGGAAGTGAACGTGCATGAGCCCAAGCTCAGAAATGCACATTGTTACTGACAAAGGTTGCTTTGAAAAGAGGAGAAGGGACCCACCACTCAAAAGATCTCATCAGTGGACAATCAACATGGACATTCATCAACAAGGTTCCATCCCACAGGCCGAGTGTACAACACGAAGAGACAAACATCCATCAACCTTCTCCATGGTAAGTATCTTTACTCTGGAAACACCATAACCATGATAGTTTAGGAAACCTCTTCGTCAGCATACCCTTGAGCACTTAGCTCAAGACACACAATTTTTGCACCATACTTCTTCCAATGCATTTTCCAAGTAAGCATGCGTAGGGCTACATTACAAGGCAGTGCACAAGGCACATACTTTTTTCAACCCAGGCACGAACACACTTACCCATCATTCATTATGGGTTATGAGTAGTTGGCATGACTGCTCTCAACATCATCTTTGGAAGAGCTAGCGGACATCTTGGGAACAACATCCATATCTCGGAAGCAAATTGAAGCCAGTAGTTGCTCCAAATCACTCTCGACAACCTCTTTCGAGCAACTTACAGTTTTGAAAGCTCACAACGACACATTCTTGCTGGAATCCAAGGAACCAGCTCATACAACGGATGGACACCACCTCTCAAAGCACTACATGGAACAGCCCTTCCAACAAGGGTCTGTCAGGGACGACAGACTCGAGAGGGGGGGGAGTGTTGAAGCTCAAAGTCAAGGACAAAGCATGGAAGCACATCAAAAGGTGGACACACAAGGAAAGGGAGCAAGTAGGGAGCTCCAAGAAGTGTATGTCAAATTTTCAGAAGAATCCCCTACAAAAATAGTGATTTCCATCACTAAAAACCATTGTAAATACCATTATCTATTTTTAGTAACTCCATTTTGTTCAAGCCGAGGAGTCCTCGAGCTTGAGGAGTATTAGAAGTACCATCGTACCAATTTTCATAATTTTTAGACTTCGTTTGAGCCCTCAAATAAACCCTGGAACCTAATTTTTAACTAGGCCGGACACTAGGTCTGGACAGGGCCAAAACTAGTCAAAAAACTATAAAAAGAGCTAGAGAGCTCATTTTTGGGGCTAGCTGGTGAGAGAATAGAACTTTTGTAAGAGAAATCTTTTGCAATCTAAGCTTTCCATTGTTCCTCTCTTTGATCTTACTTTGTGCGCGTGTGTGTGTATGTGTGTGCATGTTTGTGTGCTTTCACTCACGCACTTGTGCCTTCACTTGCTCGTGGTCTTCACACCGGTCCTCACGTCTCCGCGGATTGACAAGTAAAGGAGGTGGTGCTTACGCTTGAGCTACAGGAGGGTTGACTCACCCAACCTCATAAGAAGATCTGGTTTAGTCTCTACTTAGTAGAGACTATAGGGTTGACCATTAACCTCCCTCAATGGATCATCGATCAACTTTATGGAGTGAATGCAAGATGGATACACAAGCCTATGTTGGATGAATGTTGTGAAATCACCTAGATTGTCTACAAATGTCTGGCATATGATGTAACCATTGAGAGATACTTTAGTTGGGCAAGTATTTAGTTGTTCAAAAGTCGAAAGGCATCAGAACCACAACCAAAAAGGACGAGAGGCACACTTCCCTATGCACAACCACGTAGTACAATTATGATGCTAGATATCTCACCTACAAGGGAAGGGACTGAGCCAACTTTCATGATCCATGTTCCTAGACCAAGTATAGAAGGAACATCCATAGCAAGACCTTTGGCCCCTCCCCATCCATCTAAGTTTGAATTTCCAATTAGGGGAAACTTAGACAACTTGGGAACATTTGATTTCAAACATATGTTACAAGGAATCCAATTTTTCGATGTGGATATTGTGAAGAGATGGATAGGTATGTGTTGAAGATGAAGAGGTGTTGCAAAATCTTTGCTCTACACTAGCCAAATGAACTCCAGGAGTAGATGGTGGGCCCTTTTAGCTTGCCAATGGATGTATTAGACACCCTATGTACCTTGGAAGATCACTCTCAAAAAGATAGATCAAAACAGATAAGTTGGAGTTAGCTCAGAGGTGAAAACTTGCTATTCTTGGTTAATACACCTGTCCAGTGTTTTACATAATTCTCTGAGCACAGCAGCAATTAGATTAATTCCTCTTGGGGAAGGCTAGGTAGCTTAAAGAGCTAACTTTAGAGAGTAATCTCATCAAAAATAACAAACCACACACTGAGAATGACTTTTAACAAGTGATGACATCATCCCGATTTTCACGGGCTGCTACAGAAATAGACCAGTGAGCAGAAAAATCAACATAACTCAAAATGTAGAAATCCAATGATTATGCAAATTTGTATGGTTATACTAGACCGTAAGTTGAATCCAACAAGCTTAAAATCACTGAATTTGGATGCGTAACCACTGATAAATGACTCTGACAAGATGAGTGAAAAAGTCGGGTACCTGACAGAGAAGTGAAGATGAACAGACCCTGTTGACTTCAAATGAACATAACTGAAGATTGCAACATCCAAATGACATGAAAATTTATGAGCATATAGTAGACTTATAGAGCTAACTTTACCAAGTTAAATCACTGAAAATGATGCACCAAGCTCAGAGAAAACATCTCTGCAAGCTGACTGAGAAAACTGAGAGGAATGGCAGTGAGTAGTACACTTCACAAGAACATGGAAAGATGAACTCAAATAATCATGAAAATGAAAGTATATTGCTTGTACAATACAATGACTTACTGATACATATGTGTGCCTTGTAATCACACCTTGATATGGCATAAAGCTCAGCTCTTGGAGGTCTTTACATAGGTCTCTCTAACCACGACTAAAACTGCCATCTATTTATAGTTGAGTTTGGGAGGCTAACTTCCCTCAATCACTCTCCAATCAATCAATGATTGATTTGATTCTCTACCTACCACAAATCACGAATTCGTGGCTCCTCTTTCCATTCTTGATCATGTGGACTCAACCACTTAAGATTCTCTTACTTTTACATTAAGTAAACTCTTCAAAAGTTACAAGAGGTAGTTCACAAGTGAACTTTACATAGTCTTCATTTTAAGGCTTTTTCTATGACTTTGTGGGACTCAAGCCAATACTTAGGCTTGTCATAGACTTGCTCCAACAGCTCCCCCTCAAGCCAAGTATGCTTGAGGTCTTCAATCTTCCAAGATTACCTGCAAACCTATCATAGCCTTGAATTTGCAAAGCTTTGTACCATCCAATGCTTTAGTTAGAATATCTGCACATTGTTGATGAGTGGACACATATGATATTTGAATCTCCTTGCTTAGGATCTTCTCTCGTACATAATGATAATGAACTTCAATATGTTTAGTCCTTGCATGAAAAATAGGATTAGCAGCCAAGTGAATAGAACTCATATTGTCACCAAAAATAGTTGGAGTTCCAAACTCCAATCCAAGATCTTTGAACAATGTCTTCATCCACATAGCTTCCTGTGTAGCTATGGCAAGACCTCTATATTCAGCTTCAGTAGAAGAGAGAGCAACTGTGGGTTGCTTCTTGGATGACCATGAAATAAGCTTTGAACCTGCAAAGGTAAGATAACCTGAAGTGCTCCTTCTATCTTCCTTGGAGCCAGCCCAATCTGCATCAGAAAATAGCTTCAAACCTAAATCAGATACATAAGGATAGTAAAGTCCTTCATTTATGGTTCCTTTGAGATATTTGAGTATCCTTTTAGCAGCATCCATATGTGGTTTCCTTGGTGTGTGCATAAATTGGCTTAGCACACTCACACTGTAACATATATCTACTCTTGTCAATGTGGCATAGTTGAGACTACCCACTAGACTTTGATATGATGTGATGTCCTCTATGAGTTCACCTTCATGTGAGCTCAATTTGTGATTAACCTCCATTGGAGTACCTGCAATCTTACAATCTTGCATCTTGAATTTTGCCAACATGTCCTTAATGTACTTTCTTTGAGTGAGAAACAAACCATGATCTTTGTAGACAACTTCCAAACCTAGGAAGTAGGTAAGTGAACCCAAATCACTTATCTTGAACTCTTCTCTCATCTGATCTTTGATCTTCTTCATACCATCTGCATCATTTCCTGTCAATATAATATCATCTACATATACACATAGATAGATGACCTCGGAATTACTCTTTTTAATAAAGAGTGAAGGATCTGCCTTGCTTGGTTGAAACCCTTTGTCCTGCAAGAATGAAACAAGCCTGAAATTCCAAGCTCTTGGAGCTTGCTTGAGACCATACAATGCTTTGTTAAGTTTACACACATAATCAGGATAAACTTGATTCTCAAAACCAGGTGGTTGTGCCATATATACCTCTTCTGTTATCCAACCATTCAAGAATGCATTCTTTACATCTAGTTGAAGTATCTTCCAATTCTTGGAAGAGGCAATACTAAGCAAAACCCTAATAGTAGGCATCTTTGCCACAGGAGAGAAGGTCTCCTCATAATCAATTCCCTGAGTTTGTGCAAAGCCTTTTGCTACAAGCCTTGCCTTATACCTGTTAATGGAACCATCAGAATTCTTCTTGAGTTTATAGACCCATCTTGAGCCTATTACCTTCATGGATGAAGTCTTGGGCACCAAATCCCAAGTGTTGTTTTCCTCGAGTGCTTCAATCTCTTCCTTCATTGCACGCTTCCATTCTGTTTTTGCTTTGGCCTCTTCAAATGATGATGGCTCCTCTTGGTTTATGTCCTGTGCTATGTAGATAGAATGTTTAGTTACTAATGAGGTGTCAAACCCATACCTTTCTGGTTTTTTCTTTTCCCTCATAGATCTTCTTAGGCCATGATGTGATGATTCTGCCTCATGTCCAAGTTCCTGCAATTTTGCTTTACCTTTAGACTTCCATGCTTTGATCTTTTCCATCTGACATTCTTCATCATCCTCTGAGGTGTCTTGTTCTTCAATCTTTGATTGTTCTCTACCAAGCTTTGGAAAATCTTCTTCAAGATCATATGGTAAATTGACCTTCCTGCATGAATCTTCATACCATGAATTGTTCTCATCAAAAACTACATCTCTGCTTACCAAGAATCCTTTGTTGGTAGGGTTGTATAACCTGTAGCCCTTTTGATTGTTGTCATATCCAATAAATACACACCTTTCTGCCTTTGGATCCATCTTGCCTCTAACCTGTGAAGGAACATGAGCAAAAGCAATACATCCAAAAATTTTACAATGATCTAAGCTTGGTCTTCTTCCATTCCAAGCCTCATATGGAGTCATCCCATCAAGGGATTTTGAAGGCAACCTGTTAATCAAGTAAGTGGCTGTAGATACAGCCTCAGCCCATAAGTAATTAGGTAAATGCTTTTCATTTAACATAGACCTTGCAGCTTCAACAATTGTCCTATTCCTCCTTTCTGCCACTCCATTTTGCTCAGGAGTGTACCTTGTAGTTACCTCTCTTTTGATTCCTCTTTCTTGAAGAAAAGAATCAAACTCATGGGAGAAGTATTCTCCCCCTCCATCTGACCTTAGCCTTTTTAGTGATTTACCTGTTTGATTCTCCACAAGAGCCAAATATCTTTTGAAACATGAAAAAACTTCATCTTTGTGTTTCATAAAGAATAGGATAGTCCATCTGCTGCAATCATCAATAAAGGAAACATAATACCTTGATCCTGATATTGAAGCTTCCTTGCTTGGTCCCCATACATCTGTATGAACCAACTCCAAGAGATCTCCATGCATATAACCTTTCTTCATGAATGGTAACCTGTGAGACTTTCCAAATTGACATGCACTGCACTTATAAATCATATGTTGTTTTGACAAATTAGGAAGTCCAAGTACACTTTGGTCCTTGCAGATTTGCTTTAATGACCTTTCACCAATATGTGCTAACCTTTTGTGCCATACTTCCAATTCTGTGAGTGTCTGACTACCATAATTAAAGAGAGCAATGTTTCTAGTGTCCTGTAATTCAAATGTGAACAATCTACCTGTCTTTTCACCTTTTGCAATTCTTCTGAATCCTTGACTTGGATCTTCAACAAATGCTCCTGCCTTTGTGAACCTGACTTGCAACCCTTTCTCTACTATCTGCCCAACACTTATCAAATTCTTTGTAATGGTAGGGACATAGAGTACCTTACTGAGTAGGTTGATGTTTCCATCAGGTGCTTTGACATTGCCTATTTTCTCCACAGGATGTTTTGTATCATCTCCTGTTTGTACCTCATGCTTATTCCTTGGATCTTCTAAATCTGATAGGAGTGCCACATTTCCTGCCACATAATTTGAACAACCTGAATCTATGTAGAAAATATGCTCATCAGATTTACCTTGTGGCATAGCCATGTTCATGATCAATAATGAATCCTCTTTGTTTGAGTCTTCTGTGTAGTTATTGTAGTCTCTCCTTCCTTTGTAGCCTCCTTGATATTTTGAATGATTGTAGTTGTTGTAGTTGCCATGGTAGTTGTTCAACCTTCCTCTTGAGTAGCCATAACTTCCTCTATTGTATCCTCTGCCTCTTTGATTCCTGGAATTCCTAAAGCAATTTTCAGTTGTATGATTAGTTAATCCACAAATAGAACATGAGTTGGAGTCTTGGGATCTCCCCCTGCCTTGTCTACCTCCTCTTCCTCTACCTCTGCCATGTCTTCCTCTACCTGCATAGTTAGCTTGATATGTACCTGCTTCATCATCCACTTTCTTTGCCTTTCCTTTGTTATCTTTAGACTTGCTTTTATCCGTGTATAAAGCTGAAGATTGATTACCTTTAGAGCTTTCTCCATTTTTTATAAGCTTTGCCTCTTGAGTAAGTAATTGTCCAATGAGTGTGTTGAAATCAGGTACATGCATGTCCATGTACAAATCCATAGCTGTGGTGAATGCTTCCCACTTGTCATCTGCCTTCAAGCCATTGATGACCTGCCTTACAATTTGCTCTTCATCTATTACCTCTCCAATACTTGCCAACTGATCCGCTATGTCCTTGAGCTTTGTGACAAAATCAGTCACATTTTGTTTGGGAGCCTTCTTGAGAGTTGTGAACTCCAGCCATAGTTGATGCTTCCTAGCTTTGGTACTTGAAGAAAAGAAAGCTTCAAGTGCATCCCACACTTCCTGAGATGTCTTACAACTTCTAATGTGAGGCAACAAAAAATCTGAGATAGAGTTGAGGAGATAAGACCTTGCAAGTGCATCCTTGGAGCACCATGTGCTCAATCTTTCTTGCTCTTCTTGTGTTGGTTGACTTTTGTTCCTGAAACTTGGCATAACTTCATCTCCAGCCACATAGCCATATAAACTTCTACCTTGGAGATAGGCTTCCATTCTTAATGACCAAGCTGAGTAGTTACCTCTGTCTAATTTGTCAATTGATGAAGGAAATCCATCTGCCATGTTGTCCAACCTTGCTCTGATACCACTGTGAAGAGATGGATAGGTATGTGTTGAAGATGAAGAGGTGTTGCAAAATCTTTGCTCTACACTAGCCAAATGAACTCCAGGAGTAGATGGTGGGCCCTTTTAGCTTGCCAATGGATGTATTAGACACCCTATGTACCTTGGAAGATCACTCTCAAAAAGATAGATCAAAACAGATAAGTTGGAGTTAGCTCAGAGGTGAAAACTTGCTATTCTTGGTTAATACACCTGTCCAGTGTTTTACATAATTCTCTGAGCACAGCAGCAATTAGATTAATTCCTCTTGGGGAAGGCTAGGTAGCTTAAAGAGCTAACTTTAGAGAGTAATCTCATCAAAAATAACAAACCACACACTGAGAATGACTTTTAACAAGTGATGACATCATCCCGATTTTCACGGGCTGCTATAGAAATAGACCAGTGAGCAGAAAAATAAACATAACTCAAAATGTAGAAATCCAATGATTATGAAAATTGGTATGGTTATACTAGACAGTAAGCGAAATCCAACAAGCTTAAAATCACTGAATTTGGATGAGTAACCACTGAGAAATGGCTCTGACAAGATGAGTGAAAAAGTCGGGTACCTGACAGAGAAGTGAAGATGAACAGACCCTGTTGACTTCAAATGAACATAACTGAAGATTGCAACATCCAAATGACATGAAAATTTATGAGCATATAGTAGACTTATAGAGCTAACTTTACCAAGTTAAATCACTGAAAATGATGCACCAAGCTCAGAGAAAACATCTCTGCAAGCTGACTGAGAAAACTGAGAGGAATGGCAGTGAGTAGTACACTTCACAAGAACATGGAAAGATGAACTCAAATAATCATGAAAATGAAAGTATATTGCTTGTACAATACAATGACTTACTGATACATATGTGTGCCTTGTAATCACACCTTGATATGGCATAAAGCTCAGCTCTTGGAGGTCTTCACATAGGTCTCTCTAACCACGACTAAAACTGCCATCTATTTATAGTTGAGTTTGGGAGGCTAACTTCCCTCAATCACTCTCCAATCAATCAATGATTGATTTGATTCTCTACCTACCACAAATCACGAATTCGTGGCTCCTCTTTCCATTCTTGATCATGTGGACTCAACCACTTAAGATTCTCTTACTTTTACATTAAGTAAACTCTTCAAAAGTTACAAGAGGTAGTTCACAAGTGAACTTTACATAGTCTTCATTTTAAGGCTTTTTCTATGACTTTGTGGGACTCAAGCCAATACTTAGGCTTGTCATAGACTTGCTCCAACAGATATCTATTTTGAAACAGAAGTCACTCCTCAACCAACAGGAAGGACTGGTGAACAATAATAGACTAAAGAGAACCATGTTCACTAGGAAGAAGAGCAACATGCTACTGGCACATAGGATCAAGAGAGACTAGAATGGGATGAAGAAGAAGAAGAAGAAGAAGAAGAAAAAAAGAAGAAGAAGACGAAGAAGAAGAAGAAGAAGAAGAAGAAGAAGAAGAAGAAGAAGAAGAAGAAGAAGAAGAAGAGGAAGGAGCTCCCGCATATACACATGAGCTTAAATGATTATGACATAGGATCAAGAGACACTAGAATGGGAAGAAGAAGAAGAAGAAGAAGAAGAAGAAGGAGCTCCTGCATACACATATGATCTTAAATGATTATGGTACACCATGGAAAGTGTTTAGGTCTGCGATCGACTTTTTGTGCAAAGAAGTTATGTGCTCATGGAACATTTATTAGAAGCAGAGGAATTCGATAAAAAATTCATAGAGTCCTTATGAGTATTATCTCATACTATTGGTATAATAGAGGCCATCAATCATATGTTATAGAGACCAAGAGTGTAGTATGATGAATGGTGTCTCCACACAAGTCAAAGACCAGTTAAAAATATTTAGATTCCACTCACTTCAATCAAGTGAGATCATGGAACATCTATTAGAAGTAGAGGAAGTCAATCAGCAATTCATAGAGTCCTTGTGAGTATTATCTAAGACTCTTGGTATAATAGAGGCCATCGATCCTATGCTACAGAGACCAAGAGTGCAATGTGATGAATAGTCTCTCCAAACAAGTCAAACATCATGTAAAAAAATTTAGATTCCACTCACTTGAATCGAGGCAATGACATCTGCTCTCATTAGGACCACTAACCTCCATAGAAACTATAGGTCTAACCATTGAAACACTTGTACAAACCCCTCCCATTTCACCCCTTCCCATTCCATCACCCATTAGGACCATCCAACCACCACAACCACAATAGTCACTCAAGTCGAGGAACCCATCTTCTATACTCCCCCTAACTCACCCCCCATAATGACTAAATCCATTCCAATTACGTTCACTGAAAATATATGACTCCTTATTGACCCAACCACTATGTTCCCTAGTTTTACATTTTGCAACCCTATCTCACAATCAGAGCTTTTCTCCTCAATTACCAACCCATTGTACGATAAAATCATCTCTGCAACCACGGACTCCTTATTTGAACCCATTATAGGTCATCCTATCACCACCACTCCTTATCGTCCCACTCAACCAACACTAGCTTCATTCCCACCTAACCAACCATACTCATTCTTCATGCCCTACTCATCTCCATTCTCCTCCATTTTTCAACCACAACCACCTCAACCTTCCTTTTGGGACACACTTAGTGCCTCTTGCATGTAGCAAGGTCCTATGTATTTACCACCTAACCCCTATAGTCTCCATTTTTGTCAAGCATTGCATCCATCGTACGAGTATTAGTGATGGACACCTCACTGACAGGCACGTCTAACCCCATGGACATTTCACCACCACTTACTGCACCTCCCACACTTCCACTCTCCCCAATCCCCCCTCCACCAACATCACTGCTGCTCACTGAGTCTCTTTACATGGCATCCACTCTTCCCATTCCCCTTCCCTTCCCCCCTACAATAAACACTTTCCAAATCGCATCCACTATCAATACTTCCATACTCAACTTAGCATCAATGCTTAAATGTGCCAACAAACTATCAAATGAGTACCAACTCTTGGCATAGCGCAACACAACCCTCCAAGATTCATCCATGCATCTTCAAGAATGAATTTCTGACTCGGTAACTAGCAATGATTTATTGCAAGATCAGTACAATACCTTATAGATCTTACATAATTAGCTAGAGTCAAAGATACAGAACATGGATCAAGAGTATGTCGAAGTCATTGAAGGCCATTTATGCAACCAAATGGAACATAACATGAAGCTTACATGTAACATTGTTACTATAACATCCAATAGCTACACAAGAGGAGAACAAATGACTTCAGTAATAGAATCAAGAGAACTTGGAAGCAGCTATCAAAAATACACTAGAAGCACCCATCCAAGTTTCAGTCCATTCCTCTTGAGAATATTCAAATTGTTCTTGAAGATTACAAAAACTTGTTGGAGTCAGAGAACAAGTTTTTTGAGGAAGTAGAGCAACTCCAACAACAATAGCAAGAAACACCACTCCAGCCAGTCCCAAAAACCATAGTGGCCACTATTGACTCAATTGAATTGATTGATCTATAGAATCAAATACGAGAACTCCAAACCAAACTCCTCCAATACGAAAGAACCCATCGCCCTAGAGGTACCTCAAACTAAAGAAATAGTAGAGATCCGAGTTGATCAGACCTTTGAAGAGAAGCATGAGCCTCAAATGGTACCAAGAGATGGAGTAACACACAAGGGACATGTCACTCTAGCACAATGGCAAGTACCAATGTGAGGAGCTCCACCTCATAAATGTCAATCTGCGGAGACGTGAGGACCGGTATGAAGACCAAGAGCAAGTGAATTGCACAAATGCGTGAGTGAAAGCATACAAACATGCACACACATACACACACACACGCGCACAAGGTGAGAGCAAAGAGTGGAACAATGGAAGGAGTTTGATTACAAAAGAACTCTCTTACAAAGCTGAAATCTACAACAAGCTAGCCCCAAAAATGAGCTCTCCAACCCTATTTATAGTTTTTTGAGTGGTTTTGGCCCTGTCCAGACCTAGTGTCTAGCAAAGTTAAAAATTAGGTTCCATGGCTTATTTGAGGGCTCAAACGGAGTCTAAAAATTATGAAAATTGGCAAGATGATAGTTCTAATACTCCTAAAGCTTGAGGACTCCTCAGCTTGAACAAAATGGAGTTGTAAAAATAGAAAATGGTATATAAAATGGTTTTTTGTGATAAAAATCACTATTTTTATAGGGATTTCTTTTGAAAATTGGACATGTGCTTCTTGGAGCTCCCTACATGCTCCTTCTTGTGTGTCCATTTCCTTGATGTGCTTCTATGCTTGTGCTTGACCTTGACTGTCAACACTCCCCTCCCTCTTGAGTTTGTCGTCCCTGACAGACCCATGTTGTAGTGGTTTTTCCATGTAGTACTTTGAGAGGTAGAGTTCCTCATGCCTTCACCAGAGCGGTCTGTCTTCCACCTGTAGCAGGGTCCATTGTCTTTTTCTTCAATTTGTAACTGCTAGACCATGGAAGTGTTTTTCCCTTTGCATGTAGCTCTTCCTTGGATTCCAGTATAAATGTGTCGTAGTGAGCTTCCAAAAAATGCTAGTTGCTTAGAGGAGTTTGTCAATGTTGATTTTGAGCAACTGTTGACTGTGAATTACTTCGTAGGTATTGATGTTGTGGCATGGATATTCTTTGGATCTTCCAATCATAGATTTTACAATTTTTATGCCAAGTACTTGTAACCCATTATTAATGATGGGTAAGTGCATTAGTGCATGGGTTGAAGAAAATATGTGCCTTGTGCATGGCCTTGTAATGTGGCCCTATGTATGCATACTTGGGGAATGCATTGGAAGAAATATGGTGCAAGAAATTGGGTCTTGAGCAAAGTGCTCAAGGGTATGTTGACGAAGAGGTTTCCTACTCTATCATGGTTATCGTGTCGTCAAACAAGGCGGTTCTTACCATGGTCAATTGTCCATCGATATTCATCTCTTCGTGGTGTGCTCTAGCATGGTGATTAACCATCGACTTATCTTCCGTTGTTAATGGATGTCCTTGTTGATGGTTCATGTCGGAGATTCTTTAAGCACACAGTCCTGTCCTTTCTCTTTGTGTTCTCTCTCTCTCCCTTTTTTTTTGGAACAGTGTCACAAAACAAGAAGAAAGATGTTAGTATCAATAAAATAGTGTACATATATCAAGTGTATCTCATGTGCCTGGGATTCTCAATCATGTCTATGCACGGCCGTTAATTGGCCCTATATTGATGCATACTTTGGAAATGCATGACCTAAATGGTGCAAAAGACAAGATTATGCCAAAGGCACATGGTTGTTGCACATCGAGGCTTCGGATGTTACTTGTAGACTTGATGCACTCTTTGTTTGGAGGTGTCAATTGGATCTTAAAATGATGTAATCCTCCTTATAGGGATCCATTTGAGAATGGTATGTGGCCCTGTGGAGATCACTTTTGGCCCCTTCATCTTTGGATAGTTTCTAAAATATGGTATCCAGCATGGTTGGCTCTTTGATTTTGTGGAAGATGCTGGTACTTTTGGCTTCCAAACCCATATCTTTGATGATTGTCTTTTTATTTTTTCCGAAAAGGTGAGTTTGTCTTCCTTTGGTATCTGTGCTCGATTCTTACCCGTTTCTCTCCTTGGCTTCTTTGTTGAAACTTTTCTTGTGAGGGAATCAGTGGTGTTTGTGCATGTAGGAGTTCCTTGGGTACCCAAATGTGTAATTGTCCTTGTTGAGCTACAACTAATTTCTTAGGCACCCAAATTTGTACGTTATTATGGTCGGCCTTCATCGATTGCTTCGGTACCCAAATTTGTCAAAGACCGTAGAATGGAGCTGGTCCTCGTTTCTTGGTGCTTCTTTTAGCATGGTTGGCTTCCCTAAATGGTGGAACATCTTGAAGATAGATGGGAAGCTCTACCTGACCCAAACAAGGGGCTTCCACACCTCCCAATCCTATGAGATAGGCTTCAATGGAATTGATGTTCAATTGTAGATCTTGGCAATATGAAAGTCTAACTGCAGTAGTTGCTACACCTGAGTCAATCAATGCTCTCACAGTCCTTGCATTCTTCCCTTGTCCTACCGCTATGGTCACAAATGGACGTCGATCAATTATTTGAGAAGCAATTGCACTTGATGTTTGACACATGGCGATGTGGTATCTTGGGGCCTCAAGATTGATATCTAGGCCTAGGCATCTTAACTTATTTCTCCTAATGCATTCTCTAGCCTCTGCCTGTGCTTCTTCTCTAACCCTTAATTCTTCTTCTTTTTGCTTCTTAGCAGTGTTGAGTCTCTTTAGCATATCCTCTGTAAGAGGTTCTTGATACAACTTGACTCGACATCCACTGATATAGTTTGGCAGGATATCACCGTCTAGTGTGACCAATTGAACTGCACCGCTAGTGGAAATTCCATTAATGATCATGGGTCAGTATCCTCTTTTTTCCAATTTACGGACATGTTGCTTTAGGGTATAAGCCAACACTAGGTCTCCCTCTTTCAAGCCTTTATCTTTGATATGTGCATCGAATTATGCCTTTTCCCTTTTCTTTGCAGCATAGATGCCTACCGCCGCTCGTAGCCTTGTCTCACCTAAGCGTTCTAGATCAAAGATCCTAGAGGATAACTTGTGTCCATTCCACTCATGCTCTTGTGCTACTTTTAAAGTTAGGATTAGGAAGTCCAAAGGTAGCATAGCATTTTGTCCGAAGACCATTTGAAATGGGGTGGCATTGAGTATCGTTTTATAGGCAACTCGGTAGGCCCAAACATCATGGTGAAGTTGTTTGTCCCAATCAGAGCTTTTGTTATTTACTAGTTTTATCAATACATTACATAGGATCTTATTTGTGCTCTCAGCTTGTCCGTTAGCTTGTGGATGATAGGGGGCAGACTTCTTATGTATCACCAGGAATTCTTGGAGAAGATTTTCAATGACTTCATTCAAGAAGTGTGTGCCTCTATCACTTACTAACTCTATTGGTAACCCATATCTGGTGAACATGTTTTCAAATAAGAACTTATCCATCGTTTGAGCATTGTTCTTTGCCGTGGCTTTTACTTCTACGCACTTTGTAAAGTAATCTGTTGTCAAGATCTTGCTCACATGCACACAGAGGTTATGAACGCAGAAAACACACAGAAAAATAGAGACAACAAGAGACGAGACGGAATGCAGTATTGGGTGCAATCTCACCCCATGCACTATGTTTTGACAGTCAACAGAGTGCATGTATTTATAGGAATTTTTTATTACGTCGAGAAGAGTGGTTACATGAGAGCGGCTTCGAAAAGCAAGCGTGAAACTAAAAGTTGGTAACTTTTCTAGAAAGCCATTGCTTTCAATAACAAAAACTACGGTCTACAATGACCCTTATTCTAACCATTATTTTTCTAACTGTTTCTAACAATAGAACCTTCTACGAGGGTTTCTTTACAAAGTAAATAAATTATAATTTGGATTATTGATGTGCACCCTTTCACGCCTTGCAAACTTCTCACGAACCTTCGGCTGCTATATCAAAAACATCAAAAACACATTAATACATTAATAATTTAACACTACAACAGTTACTTGTTCAACATATTCCATAATTCATAACATGCCCCTCAGTTGAAAAGACAGCTGACCTCAGTTGATAAAATAATAAACATGCATAGCCAGCCACATGTTTCATCACTGAATGAAAAAAAAATAAGCATGTTCCATGTAAAAACACATGCATGGAAATGTTCATGGAGGTGTTAAGTTATTAAGATTAACCATGGGATGCTTGACATAGTCTAGGATCCATGAGTATGACAAGAACAAAACCTTCTTGCTACGGACTTTCCTTGCTCTCAACCTTAGCTTCTTGAACCTAATTTTCACCCATGCAAGTTATCTTAGACCCTCAATCTAGTGCTTCCCTCTCGGGATGTACCCTCAGGAAATGTACCCTAGCAGAATGTACCCTGTCTGATGTACCCTGATGTACCCTGACAAGATGTAACCTCTGTAGATGTACCCTGGTGTACCCTGAGAAGTGTACCTTGATAGGATGTACCCTGAAATGTGTCGCGTCGCGTCGCACCGTGCCACCTTGAAAAAGTAAGAAAAATTGCAAGTTATGTTAAATTTAAAAGGAGAAAACTTGAGTGTCAACACCAAGAGATGGAGTAGTGGTTAAAGTGCTTCCCTTGTAAGTAGGAGGTTGTGGGTTCAAATCCTCCTACCTTTGGGAATCTAAAACTCTCTATTGCCACTCAAAATTAAAATTGTCTCACGTGTAGCCAAGTCACCAAGGGAGCCTTGGGTGCCAATGTTGCCAATGTATTGCCTTAGTTATTGCCTAAGTTATTGCCTAAGTTCTTTGTCTTAGTCGACGCCTTGGAGTAAGCCGAAGGTGTAAACGTAGGTGCAAACGTACGTGCAAACATAGGTGCAAATGTAGGTGCAAACGTAGGTGTACACGTAGGTGTACACGTAGGTGTAAATGTAGGTTCTGGTTCTGGTTCTGGTTCTGGAACTGGAACTGGAACAGAAATTGGAACCGAAACCGGAACCGGAGACGGAGATGGAAATGGAATCGGAATCACGAACAGAGAACAGAACCCTCCGTATTGACGCGTGCAAAGCTCTGATACCACTGTTGTCAGGATCTTGTTCATGCGCACACAGAGGTTATGAATGCAAAAAACACACAGAAAAATAGAGACAACAAGAGAGGAGATGGAACGCAGTATTGGGTGCAATCTCCCCCCATGCACTCTATCTCGATAGTCCACAGAGTGCATGTATTTATAGGAATTTTTGATTACGTCGAGAAGAGTGGTTACATGAGAGCGGCTTCGAAAAGCAAGCGTGAAACTAAAAGTTGGTAACTTTTCTAGAAAAGCATTGCTTTCAATAACAAAAACTGCGGTCTACAACGACCCTTATTCTAACCATTACTTTTCAAACTGTTTCTAACAATAGAACCTTCTACGAGGGTTTATTTACAAATTAAATAAATTATAATTCGGATTATTGATGTGCACCCTTTCACGCCTTGCATGCTCCTAACGAACCTTCAGCTATTATATCAAAAACATCAAAAACACATTAATACATTAATAATTTAACACTCCAACAGTTACTTGTTCAACATATTCCATAATTCATAACAAGCCCCTCAGTTGAAAATACAACTGACCTCAGTTGATAAAATAATAAACATGGATAGCCAGCCACATGTTTCATCACTGAACGAAAAAAAATAAGCATGTTCCATGTAAAAACACATGCATGGAAATGTTCATGGAGGTGTTAAGTTATTAAGATTAACCATGCGATGCTTGACATAGTCTAGGATCCATGAGTATGAAAAGAACAAAACCTTCTTGCTACGGACTTTCCTTGCTCTCAACCTTAGCTTCTTGAACCTAATTTTCACCCATGCAAGTTATCTTAGACCCTCAATCTAGCGCTTCCCTCTCGGGATGTACCCTCAGGAAATGTACCCTAGCAGAATGTACCCTGTCTGATGTACCCTGATGTACCGTGACAAGATGTAACCTCTCTAGATGTACCCTGGTGTACCCTGATAAGTGTACCCTGACATGATGTACCCTGAAACGTGCCGCGTCGCGTCGCACCGTGCCACCTTGAAAAAGTAAGAAAAATTGCAAGTTATGTTAAATTTAAGAGGAGAGAACTTGAGTGTCAACACCAAGAGATGGGGTAGTGGTTAAAGTGCCTCCCTTGTAAGTAGGAGGTTGTGGGTTCAAATCCTCCTACCTTAGGGAATCTAAAACTCTCTATTGCCACTCAAAATTAAAATTGCCTCGCGCATAGCCAACGATCGCCAAGGGAGCCTTGGGTGCCAATGTTGCCAATGTATTGCCTAAGTTATTGCCTGAGTTATTGCCTAAGTTATTGCCTAAGTTCTTTGCCTTAGTTGACGCCTTGGAGTAAGCCAAAGGTGTAAACGTAGGTGCAAACGTAGGAGCAAACGTAGGTGTAAACGTAGGTGTAAATGTAGGTTCTGGTTTTGGTTCTGGAACTGGAACTGGAATAGAAATTGGAACCGGAATCGGAACCGGAGACGAAGACGGAGATGGAGATGGAAATGGAATCGAAATCACGAACAGAGAACAGAACCCTCTGTATTGACACATGCAGAGCTCTGATACCACTGTTGTCAAGATCTTGCTCATGCGCACATAGAGGTTATGAACGTAGAAAACACACAGAAAAATAGAGACAACAAGAGATGAGACGGAACGCAGTATTGGGTGCAATCTCCCCCCATGCACTCTGTTTCGACAGTCCACAGAGTGCATGTATTTATAGGAATTTTTTATTACATCAAAAAGAGTGGTTACATGAGAGCGACTTTGAAAAGCAAGCATGAAACTAAAAGTTGGTAACTTTTCTAGAAAGACATTGCTTTCAATAACAAAAACTGCGGTCTACAACGACCCTTATTCTAACCATTACTTTTCTAAATGTTTCTAACAATAGAACCTTCTACGAGGGTTTATTTACAAAGTAAATAAATTATAATTCAGATTATTGATGTGCACACTTTCACGCCTTGCACGCTCCTCACGAACCTTCTGCTGCTATATCAAAAACATCAAAAACACATTAATACATTAATAATTTAACACTCCAACAATTACTTGTTCAACATATTCCATAATTCATAACATAATTTGTGGCTACAACAATGTATTCGGCATGGGAGTTTCTAGCTGGGGGGTTAATAGGTCCTACAAAGTCGATACCCCACTTTGAGAATGCACGTCCTCCCATCATTGGCCTCAAAGGCATCTCATCTTTTCTAATCGGATATTGTGCACGTTGGCATGTGTCACATTTCTTCACATAGGTATGTGCATCCATATGAAGAGTGGGCCACCAAAGTCTTGAGAATAGAATGGTCTTGATTACTCTGTCAGGCCCAAAGTGTCCACCTGCAACACCGCTGTGTACAGTTTCCAAGACTTTCAAGTAGTCTGACTCATGAATGCACAGTCTTAGGTAACCATTTTTGCCTCTCCGATATAGGTTATCTCCTATGAGGGTGTAGTCTTGAGCTTCTTGCTCTATGCTTCGTTTCCTTGCTAGACTAGCCTCATTGGGTAATGTTCCTGATCTCATGAATTCTACCAATGGAGCACTCCAATCTGGAATTAATGATACGTGATAAAGAGTCGCATGCTCCACAGGGGGTCTCTTCTAATGCACTAGACAATTCTTGATCCACTCATGAATTTCTTTATCCATACTAGGCCAATACACTCCTAAACATTTTAGATTTTACAATGTTCGTTGTTTAGAATAGTGATTCCCTAGAAATTCTTCATGGGCTTGTTGCAACCAACTATTGTGTTCATTGTCCTCGACACAGCAAGCTAGAACACCTTCCGTATCTTGTTTATACATGCTTCATGCCAATATTTGATAGCTTTGTGATCGTACAATTTCATCCTTGTTCGTCTTCACATTCTTGTTTGCAGGTCCGAAGGTTAGGACAGGCACCAACTTATTTGCCCATTTAGGAACAACTTCTAAATTGAAGAGATAAGCATCAGCCAATTCATCAGACACTCCTTGCAGTGTCTCTCCTGAAGTGATGTGAGAAAGGTGATCCGCTCTGAGGTGGGTCTTACCTTTCCTAACAACAACTTCAAAGTCATATTCCATTAGTAAGAGGAACCGTCTTACTAAGCATCTAGTATTGCAAGGTTTATTGAACAAATATAATAAGGCTTGATGATCGGTGAAAAACTTAAACTTGTTGGCCAATAGATAGTGTCTAAACTTTTTTACAGCATAGACCATGCCTAAGCCTTCTCTCAGTTGTTGTATAGTTTCGTTCAACTGCGTTCAATTGCCTACTAGCATATGCTATAGGCAAATCTAAATTTCCTTCACCTATTGGTTGTGACAGCACACAACATTATGACGATCAATTGAGAAATCAGAATTGATTCTTAACTTTAAAATTTTTTTCCACGATAATTGGATGCATCCACGTGGACATGGAATGGTTTATTCCAATCAGGAGTGGTCAGTATTGGTGTTGTGCACAAGCGTCTCTTTAGCTCATTGCAGGACTTCTCGCATTCGTCGTTCCACTCAAAACTTTTCAACAAGGCATAAAGAGGTTTAGCTATAATTGCATACATGTGAATAAACCTACGGTAATATCCACAATGGCCCATAAAGGCTTGTACCTCTTTTACATTCCTTGGTCGTGGCAACTCCGCTATGGCTTTACTTTATCCTCATCTGTTGATATTCCATTCTTAGAAACAATATGACCTAAGATTTTACCTTGACGTACCATGAACACACACTTCTCTGGGTTCAGACACACTTGATATTCTCTACACTTGTTGAAGATCTGTCTGAGCTCAGGGATGTGGTATCTTCTTTGTTGGGAATGAGCACATAAATCATCCACATATACTTCTAATCTCTTTCGCAAGAACTCCTTGAAGACATGACACATGAGCCTTTGAAATGTTTCAGGTGCATTGGTGAGCCCAAATGGCATCACACGAAATGCAAAGACTCCCCACTCTGTGGCAAAGGCCATTTTATGTTGATCTTCTGGGGCAATGGCTACTTGGTTGTAACCTGAAAATCCATCAAGGAAGCTATAAACTTCCTTGTCTGCAACATGCTCCAATAGATGATCAGTGATTGGAAGCGGATAACTATCTCTAACCATAGCGGCATTAACTTTTTTAAGGTTAATGCACACTCGCAACTTCCCATTCTTCTTTGGCACCACTACAATGGGGGACACCCATTTAGTATGCTCAACCTCATAGATAAATCCAACTTCAATCAACCTATCAATTTCTTCTTTTATTTTGGTTGCATAGGTGTCATTATATGTGTAGGGCTTCTGTTTGGTGGGCTTGGCATCTGCTATCATGGGGATCGTATGAGAACAAATCTTCGGATCTACTCCCTTCAAGTTTCTATAGTGTCATGCAAACACATCCCTATATTCCCTTAATAAGGCTACCAACTCTACTTCCTCTTCTTTACTTAGGTCATCTCCTATGTATGTACATCTCTCTTCATTCTCTTTGATGGTGACTACGATTTTTTTGGTCTTTTCTTTGTTATCATATGCTTCTCCTGTGGTGGCCTCTCTCTTAGGCATTCGTACCAAAATTTTTCGGGCTTCAACTTCATATTTCTTGAAATTTTATGGTACCTCAAACAATGGTTCCTCCTCTTCTTGTTTCACTCCTTGTCTTTTCCTTTTCTTTTGATCACCTTCACTTCCATCCTTTGAGTTTACAACTTTGATGCTTGTGAGAGGTTCTTCTTCTTTTTGTGTAAATACTCCTATGTCTTGTAGATAGTGCTTCGCTGAAATAAAGCAACTATCCATCACAATGGACTCTAGATCATCATCATTCTCTTCTTCTTCTATGATGTCACTAGGGTCACATTCTTCTAGCAAGGGTTGACACATGAACACTGAAATATCATAACCCTCCTCATCACAATGAGGTGTCCATTGTTCTTCATTGACTGTAATGTCCATGGTAGCTAAGATTTATGCCCAACCATGAGGCTTAAATTCCTCATCCAAAAAGATCATTAGCATATAGGCTGGGTCTCCAACTGGTCTATCTCCTTGAGAAGTTCCTTTTTCTCTTGCCTTTAAGCGTTTTTACTCTTCCTTTGTGACCTTTCACATCCACAAATGAGTATCTTCATGCATCCAAGATGTATCAGATGAACTTTTAGAATGCACAAAAATTGAATCTTCTTGCTCCTTGTGGATGGGATTCCATTGTAGGGGTGGTACATCTCTGAAGGTGTGATCCTTCAAATTGATCTTGGTTGTGACCCCAAAGTGCTGCAAGTACAAGGAATTGGTTCCCCGATCCTGTACAACTTGCAGTTGTCGTAGGAAGGGTCTTCCTAGGATCATTTCATAGGTATTAGTTTTACCAAAGTCACATATAGCAAAGGTGTGCTCAAACTCTACACCACAAGTGGTTAGAGTTATCCCTTCTAGCAATCCTAGAGGTCTTTCCACATGGCCGTTAGCCATCTGAAGCTTCATTCTAGTTGGTCTTAACGCGGGTTTACCCCATTGCTTCCACAAGGAGGTGGTCGCAATAGCAACACCAGCACTTGAATCTATGATCTCTTTGGTTGTGTAACCTTGGTAGGTGATTGAAAGATAAGTATTACCTTCTTCACCTTCACTCATGTCCCCTATTTTTTCTATAGGTATCTCCAATAATTTTTGTTTAGAGCCTGCTTTTGGCATATTGGAATCAAGTCCTGGAACTTGATCCTTCACATGATTCCATAGCTCCGGTTTTGCTTTGAGCAGCTCTTTTATAGTGAGATGAGACTGAACCTTAGTGTTCTTCACGACATCAGTGTTTCTTGGAACCATGGAGTCTTCGTTTCCGATCAATATTGTGGGAGCTCTGATCTTGAGAGATTCAGATTCCCATGGGCCTATGAACTGTGGCAACTCTTGTAAAGAATTGGATTCAAATCCTAAATTTTTTTCCTCTTGTTTCTGTACTTGGTCTCCATAAATAGATGGAATGTCTTGTGGAAATTGATCATCAAGGTCATCAATCTCAAGAATAGGAGGGGGATTATCCTTCTCCTTGGCCCATTTCTCTTCTTGTATTTCTCCCAAGAACTTTTGATCATGTTGTTGAATTGAAAGAGGGTCTCCATCATCTATGGAGTCAGGAACATAGACTTTCTTTGGTGATGAGGTTTCTCTTTCAATAGCTGGTTGAGCCTGTGGAGGTAAAGAAACTTGTGGTTTATGTACCAACTGCTCTAATCTATCTAGTAAGCCCTCGAAGTGCAAACCCAGTGTAATAGCATTTGTCTGATTGAACGATTGATTGGCCTCGAACATAGCTTGAGCTAGCTCCACCATTTTTATGCACATTTTTGTCCGTTCAATCTCTAAATCTGCTCTAGGGTAGCTCTTGTCTAGGTTTGCAGGTGTTGGCCCTTCTTGAAGTCGAGCCTGGTAGGCTTTGAACATCATGTCCAAGTCTTCTGGGGTTGGATCTGCAAGTACACATCCTGGGTGTGGTTTATTCACAGTGGTTGGTGGATGGGGATGAGATTGTGTGGATGGAGTTTTGGCATGCGAGGGGCTTTGAGAGGTAATATCTTCTATTTTTGTTTTTGCATCTTTCAAGCTTTCTTCTAGTTTGGATAACTTTTTGCTCCACTTATGATTGGCCTTGTCTCTAGTATCCTTCCATGTTCTTATCTTTCTCTTACTATGCTCTCCTGAATCACTTGGCTCTGATTGCTTAGCTGGTTTAGTTTGTTGTAAGGCTTGTGCCCTAGTAACTGCGTGCATAGGAGCCACATTATTGCTAGTGGAGCTTGAATCCCCTACCAAGCCTACTACATTAACGTGTGTAACCTTTGGTGCACTAGAGGGATGTCCGGGACAATCTCTCAGGAGCTATTCTTTGCCACACTCAAGACAAACGAATTGGATTCTGATGTTCTGCCCTTGTATCGGAGCTAGTGGGTGGGGTGGTTGTTGTCTTGGTATAGGTTGAGGTTGGCTATATCCTCCATGTTCATACGGTCTAGTTACTCCTCGTGGTCCTGGATATGGGTTATACCTAGGAACTTCTCTGCCTTGTTCTCTAGGAGGGTACCCATATGGTCTACATTGGGGTGGTACGAATGGTCGTAGCTGTCTAAACATTGGATAGTTTTCGGTGTTGTAGTTGATTTACTTCTGCTCACTATAAGAGTACATGTTAGGCTCTTGAATTGGTTGCCTATTGTAAGGGTAAGGTTGTGATAACCCTAGTCCTTCTCTGGTGTAGACATGAGATGGATGATCTCCACCACAAAATGTGCAACTTCCTAACATTGGCAATCTCAAGGAGGAGTTCTGGTAGTTCCTTTGTCCTTGTACTCCTAATTTCTTGGCCACTAATGCTACCACTTCCTCCACATAACTCGAACTAGAAGTCTCATCGCTCCTTGTATCCTCTATTTTGGTAGGGTCTTGAGTGATTTTGAGATCCTTAGCTAAATTGTCTTCCAAATCTATGCACTCTTGAAGACACTCACTCAGAGTTTGCAACCGTTTTACGTATACCAAGATTCTCAATGTTCTGTTGGTTAGACCTTCTAAAAATAGGGATATCATTTTCTGTTGAGAAGGTCTCTCTGTGACAAGACAACAGTCTACATATTGACTAAATCTTCGTGCTTCATTTTTTACTGTCTCATTAGGAGCTTGTTTGAAACTATGTAGTAAGGATGGTGAATTGTGCTTGATCCCTCACTTAATGAATTCCCAAATAAATTCTTGGAAGAATTGTTCGATATGGGCAAAGGAATTTGGATCCAAGGATTGAAACCAAGTTAAGGCTATTCCCATGAGGGTTAGCCCAAAGGATTCATATTGCACGAAAAAGTCATCCACTTGCTCCGCTCGCAACACCTGCTTGAATTCTGCAATGTGGTCATACGGCTCTCTTGTGCCATCATAACAATTTCGCATACATTTGGCCAATTGAATTGGTCTCAGTCTTCTCCCGGGCTCTGGAGATTGAATTATGCTCGCAAGAGCGGGTTTTACAGGGTGTATTCCAGCTCCTACCCCTTGGGGTGATTCTGCCCTAAATGTGGTTCTATTCATATTTCCCATTTCTTGGCTAGTTTGGTTGTGGAAGTTAATTGCTAGCATGGCGGATTGCACCTGAGGTCTGTTTGGCATACTATGTTGGCTCGTTTTTCTTGACATCACATTTTTTGTTCTTTTTTGGGTCTGGAATGCATTTTGTGAGGTATTTGCCTGATCTCGAGGAGGGAAAATAGGTAGATCCATGTACTTTAATCTAGACCTATCTACTTTATCTATAGGCCAATATCTCCTTTGAGTTTGGTCTAGGTATGTAACTCTAGATGGATTTTTCGGCTCCCTTAACTCGTATATAGTTGTTGGGCTGATGCTTTCTCCTTGTCTCGGTGAATCAGTTTGGAGGAGTAGGTCAGACCCATGTACTAAGTACACATCCATCAGATAGTCATCTTGGGATATCCTATCTGCTTGCAATACTTGAGTTGTTACTGACTTTCCCCTAGGGGTAGTCACCATATCTCCACTATTGGTTCTCTCGGAAGTTCCTTGTCCCTCTAATTCTCCTCTATTGGTAATTTGATCAGGGTTTTTGGTTACTACATAGATCTGGCCCATCTTGTCCAGGTAAACTCCTCCTTCATACTTGAGAGCTGGTCTTGGAACTATTTAAAATTTTGTAGTGTTTATCATTCTTGCTACTAACCTATGTAGACCATCGAGGTAGGTGGGTATTCCTTGTAAGTTAGTGGATATGTATTGAAGAGACATCCGATATTCCCCTTCCACTCTAGACATAAAACCTTCCCTAGGTACTGAACTATGCAAGTCTTCAGAAGCCAAGAGTCTCTCCCAGTTAAATGACATTTCTGACTCACTTGTCTATGAACTCAGCAAGTAGTGCTAACCACGGAGTTGTGAGTCCCGGACTTGGTTGTGTGGTTGACACTAGCCTCGTATGATTTGGTACTTTATCTATCTCTTGCTAAGTGTCTACTTTGAAAGAACTTGGAGAAGCTTGTAGAAGGTAGAAAAGTGTGTTTCGAAGCGATGAAGTTTGGTCAAGCCAACCGGCACAAGACCAGCCCTTGAGCTTATGGAGATTCAAATAGCCTTTATAGGCATGTGATAAGTGCAAAGAAACACACTATGTACTTTGTAGCATCAAGGATAACGATTCGATACAAAATAGATAGGTTCGCAGGTCGACTAGCTCAAAAAACTTACTATCTATGGAAGAGACAATGAACTTCAAAGCCCATAGCGACCAGCGTGATTACAATTAGAAAAAATCCTTTTATGGGAGTGATAAAAATAGGGTTGAGTGTATAGAATGCACAAAATTATAAGGAATAAGCAAATATGCTATAGGAATGAATGTGACATTCATGAGTGGTACTTCCTATTTTTCAGGAACACGTAGAGATTGACCCCGAGATAGAAAACGGCCAATTTCTCCCAATCTACTGAACCAGATGCTTTGAAAACTTTTAGGCATAACCTAGACACTTATATCTTTCCAATGAGCCATCTTGCACTCAATTTGGAGCTCTGCAGAGAGATCAGCAGCCTCTGCAAGATTACTGTTGGCGAAGAAGATGATGCAAAGAATTGAAGGAGCAAGACAATGATGGTCACAAGTGTATGTATGTTGCTTCCATGTAATGTACAAGTGATTTCAAGTCTTTATATAGACTCTAGGAGTGTTCACGACTTCTACAGAAATTTGAATTCAAATGAAGGTGGGAATGGTTGTTGGAGGGAATCAATTCACTTTTCTACAATCTAGGAAAAGTGAAGATCTAGTTTGATCTACTTTTAGGTGATTTGCTTGCTTGATTGAATGCAACTTCAACCACCACAAATTCGTAGGATTTGGGCACTATCTTTCTACCTTTACATGTGTAAAGCTCAAGGCTTTTACAACGGTAAATGAACCATCAAAAATCTCTCAAAAAAAATACAATAAATCAAGAGCATAAGAAAAAGAAATCTCCAACGGATATTCTTTCGACGCGATAGTCTTTGATGTAGATCAAATCCACCTCAAGCATAGTGTAAGCTTGATGTTCCAACAGCTCCCCCTCAAGCTAAAGTATGCTTGAGTCTTCATTCTCTGATAGGTTGAATACCTGCAATAACTTTTAATCTACAAAGCTTTATTCCATCAAGTGCCTTCGTCATCATATCTGCTACTTGCTTTTCAGTTGGAAAAAAAGAAATGTCAATCTCCTTTGCCATGAGCTTCTCCCTGATGAAGTGGTAATGGAATTCTATGTGCTTGGTTCTCGCATGGAAAATAGGATTTGCTGCTAGATGCATGGAACTTACATTATCTCCAAATATGTGAGGTTTGGAACTCACAAGTCCCAAATCTGTATACAATGCTTTTAACCATATTGCCTCTTGAGTTGTTATGGTCAAGCCTCTGTACTCTGCTTCAGTTGAGGATAAAGCAACTGTTGGTTGCTTCTTGGAACTCCATGACACTAGCTTTGAACCTGCAAATGCTAAGTAACCAGATGTACTTTTTCTATCATCCTTAGCTCCTCCCCAATCTGCATCTGAGTAGATTTTGATATCCAAATCTGAAGAGTAAGGATAGAATATACCTTCGTTGATTGTACCTTTGAGATACTTAAGTAATCTCTTAGCTGCATCCATGTGTGGTCTTCTCGGTGAGTGCATGAACTGACTAAGCACTCCCACACTATATGAGATGTCTGCCCTTGTATGAGTAGCATATATCAAGCTACCTACCAAGCTTTGATACTCTTTAATGTCTTCATTTTTCTCACCTTCATAAACACTAAGTTTATGATTCATCTCCAAAGGTGTACCTGCACGTTTAGTGTTCTCCATTTTGAACTTGAGAAGAAGATCCTAAATGTATCTTCTCTGAGTCAAATACATTCCTTCATCTGTATATATCACCTGCATACCTAGGAAATATGTGAGCTCACCTAGGTCACTGATTTTGAACTCCTCTTGCATGTGTCTCTTGATCCTTTGAATGCCATTTAGATCATCACCTGTCACAATAATATCATCTACGTATACAAATAGATAGATAACCTCATTGTGATACCTTTTGATAAATAGAGAAGGATTTGAGTTGCTAGCTTTGAACTCTTGATCTTGAAGATACGTAACCAACTTGTAATTCCAAGCTCTTGGAGCTTGTTTCAATCCATACAATGCTTTCTTAAGTCTTTAAACATAAGATGGATGATTAGGGTTTTCAAAACCTGGTGGTTGTGACATGTATACCTCTTCACTTATCCAACCATTTAAGAATGCATTTTTCACATCAAGTTGGAGGAGTCTCCAATTCCTTGCAGCAACTACACTTATCAATGTCCTGATTGTAGTCATCTTTGCAACTGGTGAGAATGTTTCCTCATAGTCTATACCATGAGTTTGTGAGCATCCTTTGGCAACTAATCTTGCCTTGTACCTGCAAATTGTTGGATTTTATTGACCTCCAAAATATAGCTGGAAGTAGGTGGAACCCCCTAGGAACAAGTTGACCTTCTCACAAACTTCATCACAGAAAACCAATCATGCTTGTAGAGCTTACTGTTCTCTACTGGCTTAGAATTTTTTAAAACTCTTTCAACCACATATACTAGAGACCAAGATCTTTCCAATGAGCCAAAGAACACTAAATTTTGATAACTACACAAGGAGATATGACCTCTGCAAGTTTGAGGTTTAATGGAGACCTTTAGCGGGGGTGAAACCGAGAATACACACTACTTGCAGAGAGTACTGCTCTCAGCTCACAAATCCAATGATTATGAAAATTTACAGTATGCAATTAGATAGTAAGAGATTTCAAATGTGCTATTAAACATGTAATTTGGATATATAATGAGGGAGATACAAGCTCTGCAATCTCTGCATACAAAACTATAGTAGCATAGAGCTACACATATGACTCTCTTGGACTTCCCACAAGATCATGACTTCTCTCTTCCTTTTATAGCATGGGTAACTACTCTAAAACCTTCCTAATACATCTAAATTCGTGATAGACACTTGGGTGGAGGTATTACATGACTCAAGTGCTCAAATAAGCAAAGTATTGATGGACTTTGAGAACTAGCCACATCGACCTTCCACTAGGACACCACTGCTGCTCCCTTGTGACTCACTAATTTGACTCACCATGTTCTAGAACTCATGTGGTAGTTTAGCTATATTTAATGAATAATATGAGCCTTCTTGAAGTATTTAAAGACTTCCCAAAGGTATTTACATAATTTGAAACTTGTACCCTACATAAAACAAATGTTCGCAACATTCTCCCCCTCAAGTTTCAAAGGGTATTTCCTTCATGTCAAGAATATAGTTGAATCTTTGAAGCTTTGGTCCATCCAAGGATTTGGTGAAGATATCTGCAACTTGATCCTTTTTTCCCATAAAAGAAACTTGTACTTCATTGTTTATGGCCTTCTCTCGAACATAATGATAGTGAACCTCTATATGCTTTGTTCTAGCATGAAAAATAGGATTTGAGGTCACACGAATGCTGCTCAAGTTATCCCCGTATATCAGTGGTACATCAACCTGCACATTCAAGTCATGAAACAACTTTTTAAACCACATAACCTCAGTAGTAGCCAATGCTAAACCTCTATACTCAGCCTCTGTAGAAGATAAAGCAACTGTAGGCTGTTTCTTTGAACTCCATGTTAATGTCTTGTTTCCTGCTATTACCACATATCCACTTGTGGATCTTCTATCATCTTTGTTTCTAGCCCAATGTGCATCACTAAAGACTTTAAGAGTTAGATCAGCATCATGACTATAAAATAATCCTTTTTTCATGGTACCTTTCAAATACCTAAGCACTCTTTTTGCTGCATGCATACGAGGTACTCTAGGTTCATGCATAAAAGATGACAATACTCCCACTGCATAGCATATATCAGGTCTAGTTTTTGTTGCATAAATCAAAGATCCTACCATGGATCTATATGCATTCATATCATGCAATTCATCACCTTCTTTTGCACTCAACTTTACATTACATTCCATTGGAGTAGAAACAAATTTACATTCCTGCATACCAAACATTTTCAGCATATCACATATATACTTTCTCTGTATCAACCACATACCCTCATCGCCATACACAATTTCAATCTCAATAAAGTATCTAAGCAAACCAAGATCTGAAATTTAAATTTCTTTCCCAAATTACCTTTTATCTCTTCAATTGCTTTTGCATCATTCCCTGTAATCAACAAGTCATCCACATAAATGCATACATAGACACACATGTCATCTACATGTTTTACATAAAGTGAAGGATCAGCATGAATCGCTGTGTATCCTTGTAGCATAAGATACTTTACCAACCTTGCATTCCATGCCCTTGGTGCCTGTTTAAGACCATACAATGCCTTCTTTAACCTGCATACATGATTAGGACATTTCGCATCCACATAACCATTTGGTTGTGACATATATGTGAAGAGAGATGGTGGATGCAATCCAAAGATGAGTAGGTGCTGCTACAACCAGCCAACTGAGACTTCAAAGTTGATTAGTAGACCCTTTGAGCTTCCTAAATTCACCAAAATATCAGCCAAGTACTTTGGAACATGTATCCCAAAAGTTTAAGTCAAGACAGACTAGTTGCGAAATGACTAGCTCCTAAAACTTGTTATTTTTGGACATACACCTGCTAGAAAAAATGAATAGTGCTCTCAACCTGGTAGGAATTAGAAACATTCCTTTTGGGCATAGCAAATAGACTTAACAAGCTTGCTATTCCAAGTTAAAACACTTCAAATAATGGACTGAGCACTGAGAACAAGATTTATCAATTTCTGGAACATGCCCACCATTCTCGGGGCTCTGCAGAGATAGACCAGTGAGCAGTAAATTGCAGATATCTTCAAAACTATTAATTCAATGACCATGAAAATTTATAAGTAGACACTAGACAGTGAGATCTATCCAACGCACTTTAAATCACTGAAAAAGGTTCAGTAAAACTCGAGATATGACCTTCTGAAGGTACTGCTCTGAGTGAGTATAGGAGAGAACAAAACAGAGAAGTAGATGATAATAAATGTATAGATTCACATATACTTACAACCACATTGGAAATGAATCTTTGCACAATGGGAGTAGAATGATAGAGCTATGGAGTAAGCTCTTCAATCTCTACAAAATGACATCAAGTGGTCACGTACAAGGCTTGCTAATCGCCTCTTCCTTCTTGCTCCTTTTATAGCTATTCTTGGAGGGAGTTTTGAATTCGAATTCGAATGGCTCCACCTAAAAGTGATCCCCAAAGTTAGGAGAGATTCACTCAGCTCAAAAATTCATGATTTTGGTAGTTATAGCCACGAATTTGCTTTTACATCATGCATGAGGTAAGCCATCCTTTTCCTTTTTTCTTTTTCCATTTACAAGAGATAAAATGTACTCTTTTACAAGAGGTGTTCACATGACTACTCATGTGACTTACAAATGAGGATAATATCAAGCACATCAAGCATGTTGGCTTGGGAAAAATGCACCAACAGCTCTCCCTCAAGCCTAACATGCTTGGCCTTCAAATAAGTCTTCAATTGTCCTTGATTTCCTGCAAGCCAATCATCAACTTGAATCTACTTAACTTCGTACCATCAAGAGCTTTCGTCAACATGTCTGCACATTGCATATCTGTAGAGACATAGGATAGTTGAATATCCTTGCTCATTAGCTTCTCCCTTACATAATGGTACTGGACTTCAATATGCTTGGTTCTAGCATGGTATACCGGATTAGCTGCTAGATGTAGTGAGCTTGTGTTGTCACCAAAAATGTGAGGTGTTGAAGAATGAAGTCCAAGATCTGTGTACAAAGACTTTAACCACATGATTTCTTGAGTTGCATTAGCCAAACCTCTATATTCGGCTTCGGTAGAAGATAATGCCACAGTTGGTTGCTTCTTCGATGACCAAGAAATGATTTTTGAACCTGCAAATGATATATACCCTGATGTGCTTCTTCTATCATCTTTAGATCCGGCCCAATCTGCATCTGAGTAGACCTTTAGCTCAATATCTGAAGTATATGAATAGAACAAACCTTCATTCATGGTCCCCTTTAGGTACTTGAGGACTCGCTTGGCGGCTTCCATATGTGGTCTTCTCGGCTTATGCATAAACTGACTCAATATGCTAACATTATAGCATATATCCACCCTTGTGAGTGTTGCATAGTTCAAACTTCCAACCAAGCTTTGATAGCTTGTGATGTCTTCAATTGGCTCTCCTTCATAAGCACTAAGCTTATGATTTTGCTCCATAGGTGTACCTGCACACTTGGTATTTTCCATCTTGAACTTGACAAGCATGTCATGGACATACTTCCTTTGTGTGATGTATATACCTGAATCTGTGTAGATCAACTCCAATCCAAGAAAATAAGTGAGTGGTCCGAGGTCACTTATTTTGAACTCCTCCTTCATTTGACTCTTTACCTGTTTGATTCCTTCAAGATCATTGCTTGTGATAATAATATCATCAACATACACACATAAATAGATCACTTCAGATCCATTCCTCTTGATGAACAAAGAGGTATCCGCCTTGCTAGCTTTGAATCCTTGGTCCTACAAATAAGGCACCAATCTGAAATTCCAAGCTCTTGGAGCTTGCTTCAATCCATACAAAGCTTTCTTTAGTTTGCATACATAGTTAGGATGATGTGCATCCTCATATCCAGGAGGTTGTGCCATATACACTTCCTCAGAAATCCATCCATTCAAGAAAGCATTCTTTACATCAAGTTGATAGAGATTCCAATTTCTAGATGCAACAAGACTAATGAGAACCCTAATTGTAGGCATTTTTGCAACAGGAGAGAAAGTCTCCTCATAATCAATACCATGGGTTTGAGCAAACCCTTTAGCAACTAACCTTGCTTTGTGTCTATTTATACTTCCATCTGGATTCCTCTTGATTTTGTATATCCATCGAGATCCAATTACCTTCATAGATGGCTTGTTAGGTACAAGCTCCCAGGTGTCATTCTCCTTCAAGGCTTCCATTTCTTCATCCATTGCATCTCTCCAAGCTTTCTTGCTTTGTGCTTCTTCGAATGTGGTAGGTTCTTCATTGGTTGAATCCTTTGCAATGTAGATTGAGTGCTTCGTGACCAAAGAAGTATCATAAACAAACCTCTCTGGTTTCTTCTTCTCCCTTGAAGACCTTCTAAGTGGTTGATGTGAGCTCTCGGGTCCATATGTAGCATCTTGCATCTTTGCTTTACCTTTGTTCTTCCATAGCTTTAGTCTTTCCAAGTCTTCTAGGTCAATCTCCGAATCACTTTCTTCAATCTGCTTTGGCTCCTTTGGTTGTAGTGATGGAAAATCTTCATCCAAGTCATATGGCAGCTTCACTTTCCTATCATCATCAAACCATGATTTGTTTTCAAAATACGCACTTCTCTGCCTTGGGATCCAATTTCCCTCTTACTTGAGAAGGAATGTGAGCATAGGCTAAGCATCCAAAGATTTTACAATGCTCTAGACTAGGTCTTCTTCCATTCCATACTTCATATGGAGTGGTTCCATCTAGTGACTTAGATGGAAGTCTATTTATGAGATATGTGGCTGTCCACACAGCCTCTACCCATAGGTAGTTCGGCAATCCCTTTTCGTTGAGCATGGACCTTGCAGCTTCGACGATAGCTCTGTTCCTCCTCTCTGCTACACCATTGAGTTCGGGTGTATACCTTGTAGTGACTTCCCTTTTAATGCCTCTTTCATGCAAGAAGACATCAAATTCAGAAGAGAAGTATTCTCCTCCACCATCTGATCTGAGTCGTTTCAAAGTCCTACCTGTTTGGTTTTCAACAAGAGCAATATACTTCTTAAAGCAATTAAACACTTCATCCTTGTGCTTCATGAAAAACAGAATGGTCCACCTGCTACAATCATCTATGAAAGACACATAATATCTTGAGCCTGATATAGATGGCTCCTTACTTGGACCCCACACATGCGTGTGCACTAGATCTAAAGGATTTTGATACATATATCCTTTCTTATTGAAAGGTTGTCTATGAGCCTTGCTGAGTTGACAAACTTCACACTTATAAATCATGTGTTGCCTTGTGATATTAGGCAAACCAAGTACACTTTGGTCCCTGCAAATCTGTTTGAGTGTCCTCTCACCAATGTGAGCAAGCCTTTTGTGCCATATCTCCAACTCTGTTAGAGTTTGAGATCCATAGCTAAACAAAGCTATGTTCTTTGTATCTTCCACTTTAAAAGTGAAAAGCCTTCCTGTCTTTTCTCCTTTGGCAATCCTTCGAAAGCCTTGCCTTGGGTCTTCAACATATGCTCCAAATCGATTGAATCTAACGTGCAATCCTTTTTCAACAATCTGTCCAACACTTATTAAATTTTTGGTAATTCTAGGAACATACAAGAATTTGCTTGAGAGGTTCATATTCCCATCTGATGTCTTCACATTACCTATCTTCTCCACTGAGTGCTTTGTGTCATCTCCTGTCTGCACTTCATGCTTGTTATGAGGATCTTCCAAATCAGAAAGTAAAGCCACATTTCCTGCTACATGGTTCGAGCATCCCGAATCAATGTAAAATATGTGATCATCATCCTTACCCTTCTTCGCTGTCTGATTCATAATCAATAATGAATCTTCTTGACTTTGGTCCTCTGCATAGTTATTGTAATCTCTTCTTCCTCTATGGCCACTTTGATAGTTGTTGTTGTTTTAATTGTTGTTGTAGTAGTTGTTTTTGTTGTAGCGTCCATTGTATCTACCTCTATTTGATCCATAGCCACCTCTATTGAATCCTCTTCCTCTTGAGTTCCTCGGGTTCCTGAAACATTCTTCAGTAGTATGGTTAGATAAGCCACATATGTTGCATGGTTGAGATGATTGGAATCTCCCCCTGCCTTGCTTTCCACCTCTGCCTCTTCCTCTAGCTCTTCCTCTACCTGTAAAGTTTGCTTGGAAAGAGCTACCTTCATCTTCATTCTTCCTATTCTTTGACTTGTCCTTGACCTTAGCTTTATCAGAATATAAGGCAGAAGTTTGATTACCTCTTGAGGACTCACCACCTTTGCTAATCTTTGCTTCATGAGTGAAGAGTTGGCCCATGAGTGTGTTGAGGTCGGGTACATGCATATCCATGTATAAATCCATGGCTGTTGTGAATGACTCCCACTTGTCGTCTCCTTTGATTCCATTCATGATTTGTCTTATGATTTGATCCTCTTCAATTACCTCTCCAATGCTTCCAAGTTGGTCGGAAATCTCCTTCATCTTTATGACATAATCAGTCACATTTTGCTTCGGGCTTTTCTTCATTGTTGTGAATTCCATCCACAATTGGTTCTTCCTTGCTCGAGTGTTGGAAGAGAAGAAAGAAGCAAGTGCATTCCAGGTCTCTCTTGATGTCTTGCATCCCTTGACATGAGGTAAAAGAAAATAAGAGATTGAGTTTAGAATATAGGACCTTGCAAGTGCATCCTTCGAACACCAATTCGAAAGTCCTTCCACTTCTTCATGTGATGGTTGCCCTTTGTTCCTCATGGTTGGCATTGCTTCATCTCCGGATATGAATCCATATAGATTCCTCCCTTGAAGGTAAGCCTCCATCCTTAGAGACCATGCCGGGTAGTTGTTTCGATCCAATTTGTCAATTGTTGATGGAAATCCATCTCCCATGTTGCTTGACTATGCTCTGATACCACTGTGAAGAGAGATGGTGGATGCAATCCAAAGATGAGTAGGTGCTGCTACAACCAGCTTCACACCAGCCAACTGAGACTTCAGAGTTGATTAGTAGACCCTTTGAGCTTCCTAAATCCACCAAAATATCAGCCAAGTACTTTGGAACATGTATCCCAAAAGTTTAAGTCAAGACAGACTAGTTGCGAAATGACTAGCTCCCAAAACTTGCTATTTTTGGACATACACCTGCTAGAAAAAATGAATAGTGCTCTCAACCTGGTAGGAATTAGAAAACTTCCTTTTGGGCATAGCAAATAGACTTAACAAGCTTGCTATTCCAAGTTAAAACACTTCAAATGATGGACTGAGCACTGAGAACAAGATTTATCAATTTCTCGAACATACCCACCATTCTCGGGGCTCTGCAGAGATAGACCAGTGAGAAGTAAATTGCAGATATCTTCAAAACTATTAATTCAATGACCATGGAAATTTTTAACTAGACACTAGACAGTGAGATCTATCCAACGCACTTTAAATCACTGAAAACGATTCAGTAGAACTCGAGATATGACCTTCTGAAGGTACTGCTCTGAGTGAGTATAGCAGAGAACAAAACAGAGAAGTAGATGATAATAAATGTATGATTACAACCACATTGGCAATGAATCTTTGCACAATGGGAGTAGAATGATAGAGCTATGGAGTAAGCTCTTTAATCTCTACAAAATGACATCAAGTGGTCACGTACAAGGCTTGCTAATCGCCTCTTCCTTCTTGCTCCTTTTATAGCTATTCTTGGAGGGAGTTTTGAATTTGAATTCGAATGGCTCCACCTAAAAGTGATCCCCAAAGTTAGGAGAGATTCACTCAGCTCAAAAATTCGTGATTTTGGTAGTTATAGCCACGAATTTGCTTTTACATCATGCATGAGGTAAGCCATCCTTCTCCTTTTTTCTTTTTCCATTTACAAGAGATAAAATGTACTCTTTTACAAGAGGTGTTCACATGACTACTCATGTGACTTACAAATGAGGATAATATCAAGCATATCAAGCATGTAGGCTTGGGCAAAATGCACCAACAATATACACTTCTTCATTTAATTCACCATTAAGAAAGGCATTCTTTATATCGAGTTGATATATATTCCACCTTTTACTTGCAGCTAAAGCCAACAAAGTTCTCACCGTTGCCATGTTTGCTACTAGACTAAATGTTTCCTCATAGTCCAATCCTTGAGTTTGATTATATCCTTTTGCTACAAGTCTAGCCTTATATCTTGACACACTACCATCACTATTTCTTTTAATCTTAAAAACCCACTTGCAACCAAGTACCTTTTGTTTTGGTGTTATTGGAACTAAATTCCAAGTCTTGTTATCCTGTAGTGCTTCCATTTCTTCTCTCATTGCTTTCTCCCACTTTTCATCTCCTTTTGCCTCATCATAACATGTGGGTTCATTTTCCTGCTCAACTTTTGTCATAAAAGCATAATGAGTATTCATGAAAGATTCATAAGTATACCTTTGAGGTTGCTTACTCACTCTTGAAGTTCTTCTTACCTCCAATGTAGATGCTCTTCCTTTCTTATTAGGAACCTTTGATGATTCTCCATACTCACATACATCACTAATTTCCTCTCCATCATTTACTTCAATAAGTTTGAGTTTACCTTTACTTTTAACACTTGAAGGTGACTCTTGCCTTAATCTTCCATCGAAAGGTAGCTCTCTTTCTTCATCCAAACCACTTTTCTCATCACTTAAACTTCTTGTGGGCTGAGGTAAGCACTCATCTCCTTTACCTATGTCTTCTTCATCTCCATTTATGACCTGCAGACTTTTCTTATCTACATACCATGAAAGTGATTCATCAAAATTTACATCTCTTGAAACAACCACCTTATTGGTATGAGGATTATAACATCTATATCCTCTTTAAGTATCTATATAACCAATAAATATAAACTTTTCTGATTTCACATCAAATTTTGATCTCACTTCACTAGGTACATCTACATAACATACACAACCAAATACTTTCAAATGACTTACACTTGGTTTCCTTCCATGCCATACCTCATATGGTGTCAAATGATGAACTCCAGCAGTAGGTACTCTATTCATAATGTACACACTTGTGCTAACAGCTTCAGCCCAAAAAGAATTAGGCAAACACATATCATTTAGCATGCTTATAGATGCTTCTGCTATGATTCTGTTTCTTCTTTCTGTGACTCCATTTTGTTGTGGAGTATACCTGCATGTAACTTCTCTTTTGATACCTTCATCATACAAGAAATCAGTAAAAGCTTGAGAGAAATACTCTCCCCCTCCATCGGATCTTAGCTTCTTAACATATCTTCCTGTTTGCTTCTCGACAAATGATTTTAAATTTTTTGAAACAATCAAAGACTTCACTCTTATGTTTAATGAAATACACAAATTTCATTCTACTATGATCATCAATGAATGATACATAGTACTTATTACCAGCCAAGGATGCCTCTTTCGTAGGACCCCATACGTCTGTGTGTATAAGGTCTAGCAATCCACTGCTTACATAGCTTGAATGCTTGAAAGGCTGTCTACTCTGCTTACCCATTTGACATGCTTCACAAAGATGCACCATATGTTGCTTAGTAAGATCAGGTAATCCTTCAACAATCCTCTTCTTTGATAGCTCCTTTAACCTGTGTACATTCATGTGTCCAATCCTTTTGTGCCATAGATCAAGCTCTGCTATTCGATGCATACCATAAGAGAAATAGTTTGTATGATTTGGGTTTACCTTGAATGTAAACAATCTACCTTGTTTTTTACCTCTAGCAATTAACCTCCTTTGCTTTGGATCCTCAATGAAGCAACCTGCATGATTAAATCTTATTTGCAAACCTTTTTCTACCATTTGCCCAACTGACATCAAATTCTTAGTGATCGTTGGCACATAAAGTACATCCTTCAAGCAATTTGTCTTGCTCTTATCTTGCATGAAAACATCTCCAACCTGCATAATCTTATGTGTTGTATCATCTCATGTTTCAACATGACCTTTACATGAAGGATTATGCATATTAGAAAACCATGAAGCATCATGTGACATATGGTTAGAACAACCACTATCTACATACCATACATCACTATTGCCATTCATCTTAATTTCTACATTCATCATAAGAAGAGAATCATAATCATCACTTTTACCTTCAACTGCATAATTTCCTTGTTGTTTACCTCTTCTTGAATAGCCTCCTCTTCGATTTGGCATAGTGTCCATACCTTCCACATATATAGCAATTGTTGTTATCTTCACTCCTTTGTCTTTGATTGTAGTTGTAGTAGCCTCTCGTACCTCTAGCGCTTGATCTTCCTATTCCTCTTGTGTTGAATAAGTCACTTGAAGTCCCTTGATCATCACTTCTTCTTCCTCGACCTCTATTTGAACCTCTTCTACCTCTGTTTCCACCTCTTGATGATCCTACATAAAGAGCTTGTCCTTGAGATCCTTTTTGATTTGAAGTAGAGCCATTAAGATTCATCTCCTCCATGACCATAAGAGCAACACGTTGATCAAAGTCTGGTAATTCTCCTCTAACATAAACTGAAGTAATGAATGGTTTCCATCTCTCATCATCCTTGATTCCATTGAGAGTATGTGCAACCAAGTCGCCGTCCTCCACATGAGCTTGAATTGATCCTAGTTGATTTGCAATCTCTTTAACCTTCAACAAGTAATCATTGACCGATGTCCTTGTATCTTTCTTTATGTTATTCAACTCATTTTTGATTTGAATCTTCCTTGCTCTTGTACCTGTAGCATACAACCTTTCCAATGCAAGCCAAACATCTCTACTTGTGTCTAGATCTTGTATGTGTCCTACCATTGAATCTTGAATATTTTGTGATAAAATGAATATAACCCTTTTGTCTCTTTCATTCCAAAGTCTAAACTCCCTCAATTGTTGCTGATTTGGATCCTCTGGTAATATAGGTTTGATATCCGTTCCATCAATCAAACCATAGAAGCCTCTACCTTGCAAGTATACTGTGATTCTAAATTGCCATGCTTGATAGTTGTTCTTATCAAGCTTCTCTATTTGTGCATGTTGATCACCCATTGTGCAAAATACTAAACTTCCTCCTTTAACCCTCCTTTTGGATATATGTGATAAGAAGAAGTATGAGATTTACCTTTGTAATACAGTCTATGCACCTTTCTTTGCTTGGATGTTGCTTGAGATGCTTCCTTGCTATCTCCTTCTACCTTTGTGTAGTGTCGATGATGAACCGCTACTCCAATAGCTTCAAATTCTTCATCAAGGTATTATAACCTTCTCCAAGCTTCAATTCCTTGCTCTGATACCAATGTTGGATTTTATTGACCTCCAAAATATAGCTGGAAGTAGGTGGAACCCCCTAGGAACAAGTTGACCTTCTCACAAACTTCATCACAGAAAACCAGTCATGCTTGCAGAGCTTACTGTTCTCTACTGGCTTAGAATTTTTTAAAACTGTTTTAACCACATATACTAGAGACCAAGAACTTTCCAATGAGCCAAAGAAAACTCAATTTGGATAACTACACAAGGTGATATGACCTCTGCAAGTTTGAGGTTTAATGGAGACCTTCAGCAGGGGTGAACCCGAGAATACACACTACTTGTAGAGAGTACTGCTCTCAGCTCACAAATCCAATGATTATGAAAATTTACAGTATGCAAGTAGACAGTAAGAGCTTTCAAATGAGCTATTAAACATGTAATTTGAATATAGAAGAAGGGAGATACAAGCTCTTCAATCTCTTCATACAAAACTATAGCAGCGTAGCGCTACACATATGACTCTCTTGGTCTTCGCACATGATCACGACTTCTCTCTTCTTTTTATAGCATGGGTAACTAATCTAAAACCTTCCTAATACATCTAAATTCATGATAGAAACTTGGGTGGAGGTATTACATGACTCAAGTGCTCAAATAAGCAAAGTATTGATGGACTTTGAGAACTAGCCACATCGATCTTCCACTAGGACACCACTGCAGCTCCCTTGTGACTCACTAATTTGACTCACCATGTTCTAGAACTCACGTGGTATTTTGGCTATATTTAATGAATAATATGAGCCTTCTTGAAGTATTTGAAGACTTCCCAAAGGTATTTACATAATTTGAAACGTGTACCCTACATAAAACAAATGTTCGCAACACAAATTGATCCATCTGAGTTTCTTTTAACTTTATATACCCATCTGCAACCAATTGCCTTTTGATTCGGCGACATTGGAACCAAATCCCAAGTGTCCATTTCCTTCAATGCATCTATCTCTTCTTTCATGGCCTTTTCCCAATTAAGGTTTCCCTTTGCCTCTTCATAGGTTGAGGGTTCCTCTGAAATAGAGTCTTTTGCCAAGTATATTGAATGCTTTGTAACAAATGTGGAATCATATCCATACCTTGCTGGTTGTTTCTTCTCTCTTGCTGATCTTCTAGGTGCTTGTTTGGAGCATTCTCTAATCTCTTGCATCTTTGCTTTGCCTCTTGACTTCCATAGCTTGTAATCCTTTTCTCTTTCATCTTGGTCATCGTCTATATCACTTCTTGGATCCTGGACTTGTGTATCATTCTTGCTTCCTAATTGATGAGAGTTAGAATCAAGATCATATGGTAGTGTTACCTTTTGTTTGTCTTCATCATACCAAGACCTGTGTTCTTCAAACACATCTCTACTTGTAGTGAATTGCTTGGTTGAAGGATTGAAGAACCTGTAACCCATCTGAGTTGAATCATATCCAATAAACACTGCCTTTGTTGCCCTTTCATCTAGCTTACCTCTTATTTGTGATGGTACATGAACATAAGCTAAACAGCCAAAAACCTTGCAATGTCCAAGACTAGGTTTTCTTTTATGCCATGCTTCATAAGGAGTCATACCTTGAAGTGATTTGGATGGTAGTCTATTGACAAGGTACACAGCAGTTGAAATAGCTTCTGCCCATAGATAATGTGGCAACTTCTTTTCTTCAAGCATTGTTCGGGATGATCCAACCAATGTCTTGTTTCTCCTCTCTGCAATTCCATTTAGTTGAGGAGAGTACCTAGTAGTCACTTCCCTTTTGATACCTTTTTCCTACAAGAACTCATCAAACTCTTTGGAGAAGTATTCTCCCCCTCCATCAGATCTGAGCTTCTTTAGTGATCTACCTGTATGATTCTCCACATGTGCAAGATACTTCTTGAAGCAATCAAACACTTCATTCTTACTCTTGATAAAGTATAGAACAGTCCACCTACTATGGTCGTCAATAAATGAGACATAATACATTGATCCTGCCAAAGAAGGTTCGTGACTTGGTCCCCATACATCTGTATGTACTAAGTCCAATAAGTTGTTGTGGATGTAGCCTTTGTGGTTGAATGGTTGTCTTTGTGCCTTGCCAATCTGACATGCATCACACCTGTTGATCATGTGTTGCTTTGATATGTTCGGCAGTCCTAGAACACTTTGATCCCTACATATATCCTTCAAGGTTCTCTCATTCACATGAGCAAGTCTCTTATGCCACACTTAAGCTCACTTAGGGTTTGAGACCCAAAGTTGAATAGAGCTATGTTCATAGTTTCTCCTACTTCAAAAGTAAAGAGCCTACCATGCTTCTCACCTCGGGCTATCTTTTTTGAAGCCTTGACATGGATCTTCCACAAAAGCTCCATGTTGGGTGAACCTAACTTGCAAGCCTTTTTCAACTATTTGGCCTAGACTTATTAGGTTTTTAGTGATAGTGGGTACATAGAGAACCTTACTCAAAATGTTTGTCCTGCCATTGGAAGCTTTGACATTACCAATCTTCTCCACATTGTGCTTCATGTCATCCCCTGTTTGTACTTCATGTCTATGCTTTGGACTTTCCAAATCAGATAGAAGAGCAATGTTGCTTGCAACATGATTCGAACATCTTGAATCTATGTAGAACAAATAATCATCTTCTTTACCTTCTTTGTGGCTTAGATTCATAAGAAGCAATGATTCTTCATGTGGTTGATCTTCTGAATAATTGTTGTAGTCCCTTCTAATATAGCTTCTATTGTTATTGTTGAAGTTGTGTCCACCTCTGCCTCTATTGCTTCCATATCCACCTCTTCCACTTCCTTTCTGGGTCTTCCCATTGAACCAGCAATTCTGAGTGGTGTGGTTGGTCTTATCGCATATGGCACAAGGTTGAACATTCTGACCTTTGGCTTTGTCTTGCTTTGGTCCTTTCTTCTTCCCTTTCCACTTGCTCTTGCTTGCGAAGTTGGCTTGGGAGGTCTCTTCTTCATCTTCTTCCTTCTTCTTGCCTTTCTGCTTCTTATCCTTCTTATCTGCATATAGAGCACTAGTTGAATTACCATGATAAGAGTTACCTTCCTTTATGCTATTGTTGGCTTCTTGATTGAAGAGTTGTCCAAGAAAGATGTTGAAGTCTGGAGTTTGCACATCCATGATGAGATCATAAGCGGTCGTGAAGGATTGCCATTGCTTATCACTTCGGATGCCGTTGAGAATTTGCCTCATGATGACCTCTTCTTCAATCAGCTCTCCAATGGATGCTAACTGATCCGCAACCTCCTTGACCTTGGTAACAAACTCTGTGATGGTTTGTTTAGGTGTCTTCTTCATTTGGTTGAACTCGTTCCAAAGATGATTCTTTCTTGCTTTGGTACTAGCAGAAAAGAAAGTCTCGAGGGCATCCCAAGTCTCTTGAGATGTCTTGCATCCTCTGATATGTGGTAATAGAAAGTCAGAGATAGATTTTAGTATGTACGACCTTGCTTGAGCATCCCTTGCACACCAAAGTGTGAGCTTATCTGTCTCCTTTTGTGTAGGTCCTCCTTTGGATCTTGGAATAGGCATATCTTCATCACCTGCTACAAATCCATAAAGATTTCTACCTTGCAAATAGGCCTCCATTATGATTTGCCAAGCTGCATAGTTGTGTTGATGAAGCTTCTCGATCATTGAGTGAAAGCTGTCACCCATCTTGATCTAGCTTTGATACCACTGAAAGAACTTGGAGAAGCTTGTAGAAGGTAGAAAAGTGCGTTTTGAAGCGATGAAGTTTGGTCAAGCCAATTGGCACAAGACCAGCCCTTGAGCTTATGGAGACTCAAATACACATTATAGGCATGCGATAAGTGCAAAGAAACACACTATGTACTTTGGAGCATCAAGGAGAATGAGTCGATACAAAACAGATAGGTTCACAGGTTGACTAACTCAAAAAACTTACTATCTATGGAAGAGACAATGAACTTCAAAGCCCATAGCGACCAGCGTGATTACAATTAGAAAAAATCCTTTTATGGGAGTGATAAAAATAGGGTTTAGTGTATATAATGCATAAAATTATAAGGAATAAGCAAAATATGCTATAGGAATGAATGCGACATTCACCGGTGGTACTTCCTATTTTTCAAGAATACGTAGAGATTGACCCCGAGACAGAAAAAGTCAGATTTCTCCCAATCTACTAAACCAAATGCTTTGAAAACTTATATGCATAACCTAGACACTTATAACTTTGCAATGAGCCATCTTGCACTCAATGTTAAGCTTTAGAGAGAGAGCGCAGCAACCTCTGCAAGATTATTGTTGGCGAAGAAGATGATGCAAAGAATTGAAGGAGCAAGACAATGATGATCACAAGTGTATGTATATTGCTTCTATGTAATGTAAAAGTGATTTCAAGTCTTTATATAGACTCTAAGAGTGTTCCACGACTTCTACAAGTGAAATTTGAATTCAAATGAAGTTGGGAATGGTTGTTGGAGGGAATCAATTTACTTTCCTATAATCTAGGAAAAGTGAAGATCTAGTTTGATCTACTTTTAGGTGACTTGCTTGCTTGATTGAATGCAACTTCAACCACCGCAAATTTGTAGGATTTGGGCTCTATCTTTCTACCTTTACATGTGTAAAGCTCAAGGCTTTTACAACGGTAAATGAACCATCAAAAATCTCTCAAAATAATACAATAAATGAGCATAAGAAAAAGAACTCTCCAACGGATATTCTTTTGATGCGATAGCTTTTGATGTAGATCAAATCCACCTCCAGCATAGTGTAAGCTTGATGTTCCAACATACTTGATCTTAGGTTCATAAACCTTGTCTACAAGTCCAAAATTGTCCTTTGAATTGCTCAAAATCTTGTGGAACCCCTTGCTTCCTAGTCCAACCTAAGGGTCAACTTCAAAATACTATATCTAATAATCCACATATTAGTTTTACCATAAATTTGTAGTACTCCCCACGAGCTTTCCAACAAACCCAAAATCACTCCGAACGGAATTTTGTATGAGAAAGTTATGTCAGTTCAGGGTTCTAGGGGTTAAAATAGGGAAACAGGATCTCTCAGGGAGTGCCTCAGGACAGGCGATACGATACCAGATTTTCCACGATACACAATACCACTATGGACAATACCACCTTTGATGATACGATACCACCAAGGCGATACCAACACGATACTTGATTGGCTCACGATACGATACCAATCTGTGAACGATACGATACCACTCCAACAGTGATACGATACTGCTTATGATATGTGATACGATACCACTTAGGCGGACGATACGATACCAATGAACCGACACGATATGATACCAGAAATCACACGATACGATACCAAGGTTGACAGGCAATACAATACCAAAAATTACACGATACGATAATGGAACTCTTACGCTACGATATTGGTTCTATGGATGATACGATACCAAAGGATCAGACGATACGATACCACTTTTTTTGCACGATACGATACTAGAATAGGCACGATATGATATCGAGTTGGCGATATGATACCAACCATGCACGTGATACGATACCTCTTGGTCAACAATACGATACCAGGTGGACCACGATACGATACCACCGGGGTGACCGCGATCGCGATACAAGCAGCCTGTAGATGCAAAACCACCCTCTAGACTTACGAAATTCCACCCGTGATACCAGACGAAGGTCTTGTCACTTCGCGATACTGTCGCTCATATTTCGGTGTTTTTTGAAAGTTTTTCAAGAGTGATTCTTCAGCGTTTTAGCGCTGAACAACCTTCTTGCTCGCACGCACAAGTGAAAAACGAGGTAAATGTACAGCCGAAGATGGAAAAAATCAAAGAATATGAAGATGGGAGAAGATGGTGATGATGATGAAGATGAAGAAGAAGGAAAACTCAAAAACTGAACTGAAAATGGTGATTTTTTTACCTTCCAACATCGCTACTCTACATCTTATCATCACGCGCTCGTCCTCCAAGCTCTCTCCTCGGCCACGACGCCAAATTCGGTGTCTCTCTAGAACAATGGCAAGTACCAACGTGAGGAGCTCCACCTCATAAATGTCAATCCATGGAGACGTGAGGACTAGTATGAAGACCAAGAGCAAGTGAAGTGCACAAGTGCGTGAGTGAAAGCATACCATTAGGAAAAAAAGTGAACCCTGCATGGGCCTTGTAAGGATTCCTAATTTTTAGGGATTAAGCTTAATCTTGTACTTTGTTAAGGGGACAAAGTGCATTTAATAGAGCACTTTTTGGTAGGCTGAAGTAGGCTTTTTTCTAGGCTGAGCTAGGACCTTCTCTCTCTTCTGCACATAGAGAGAGAGAAAAACCACTTCCCACCTCATCAAATCCGTCCATCTTTATGAATAAAAAAATGAGTTTTCTAAAAAAGTCTCTTTTTCAGCTATTCTTATTCAAAATGCTCCATACTTTTATGTATATGTCAGAACTTAAAAAAGTCTTATTTTTATAAAAAATACTAAAAAAACGTACTTTTAAAAATCCCTCCAAAAGTTAAGTGCCACATCATCAAACTCGTAACTTTGGTTGCCCCAAAACATGAATTTTTGAAAAAAAACTCATTTCCCCTCTAACATACTAAAAAAAGTCATTTTGACCTATCCACATACCAAAGCACACTTTTTTTCTTGCACATAGCTACTGTACTAGCCATTCCAGCCATCTCTGCGCTTCTTCCCATTCGGTGCTGGAGTTTTGGAACATCATGGTGCTCACATGTATTACGAACATGACACCAGCACCAGCGCGTGCTCCTCACTCAAAGAGTGTACATGTTTGTGTTCCTACAGAATTTGCACCAACAACTAGAGGTAGCAATGACATAGATTCTCAAAATGCACGACGTGCAGCTGGAGAGAAGAATATTGATCTTTGGGTCCATGGTGCTTTGTATCCCTTGGATCCAATGGCTAATGTTCATCCTAGATTCCATACTATCTCCACATTTCTACAATTCCTTGGTTGTGGTGAAGATGGACTGCTAGGCTATTGCAAGCGATTGTCTAACCGTTCTACATCTATAGCAAATTATTGGATGCAACAATGTCATCACAACCATTTCAAGATACACACTTTAGAGAGTGCTATACACACTTTAGAAAGTGCTATCAAATCTTTGGATGAGCACAATAATAGACTCCAACAAGATCTGGAAGAAAAGGAGAGCACAATTACAAAGTTAAAAGCCAATCTTACACAACTAAAAGAGACTCCACTTGGGATGAGATTTAGGAAAAGACCATTATCATCCTTTCAAGCTCTTTCAACTGGTGGTGGAGCACGGAAGCGACATGTTTACGCACTTAGGTATGTATTTCCTTTGTTTAGTTATGTTAAAAGACTTTTAGATTGAGATTCTTATTGTGCAGGTCATTTGTTGAAGATGTGAGTGCTTCCTCAACAATGGAGGATCAATTGAAGTTTCTGAATTCTTGTCTTAGCAAAAAACATGTGCTTATGATTTTGGATTCACCAATAGGCAATCACATCAAAACCCAAGTGATTAAAGATTTTGCAGGCAACTTAGAACATATTATTAGTCCTAGTGAGTGTTGGAGTTAGACGTCTGCGGAAGCACGTGAACAGCACAAGGAAGAAGAAGAAGCTTGGAGCACAACACACAAGACTGAATGTATTACTAGAGAATGTACAAAGATAAGTAGCCCATTAGGGCAATAGGCGTATATACAAGCCGGGGGAAAAAAACCTCCTAAAGAGGGAAAAAAGTGCCCCGGCGGTCCTAGAGTGTTCACACACATCACTACCTAAATATATCAACAAATCCCCCCTGGAAGTGATGCGGTGAACAAGGAGCTGGCACTCATGTATAAGGAAGTGCCGAGCTATGTGGAAATCACTCCACAAAAGGAAGTAAGCCCAAAGCTTTGCGGAAAGCTTCAAACTTCTCCCTAGGCAGAGCCTTCGTGAAAAGGTCTGCAATGTTCTCCTGCGTGGGCACATATGCCAAGCTGATCTCCCCAGCAGAGAACCTCTCCCTGACATAGTGATAATGCACCTCAATGTGCTTAGTGCGAGCATGGAACACAGGGTTCCTCGCAACTGCCAATGCGCTCTGACTGTCAGTGAAGATGGTGGTGGCAGAAGACTGGCCAACATCCAAATCAGCCATAAGGCGTCTGAGCCACACACACTCAACAGTCGCTGTGAAAGCTGCCCTATACTCAGCCTCACAACTGGAAGTGGCCACAATAGGCTGCTTCTTGCTCAACCAAGATATACATGAGCTACCAAGCATGAAGCAAAAACCACTGGTGGACACACGAGTGTCATAGCAACCAGCCCAATCTGAGTCAGAAAAAGCATGCAAATCTGGTGGTAGTGATCCCCCCTTGGGATAAAACAACCCAAGTATCCGAGTACCACTCAAGTAGCGAAAGATGCGCTTAACCGCTTTCCAATGCGTGACTCCTGGGCAATGCATAAACCTGCTCATCTGTGAGACAGCAAACTGAATATCTGGCCGAGTAATGCATAAGTAAATCAAGCATCCAACGGCCTGCTGATAGAGAACAGCATCAAATGCATCTCCAGCATCATGAAGACTCAATCGTAAACCTGTCTCCATAGGAGTGGCAATAGGCTTACAGTCTTCAAGGCCAAAACGCTGCAATAATGTGTCAATATATTTCGTTTGACACAAAGCCATTCCACCATCAACTTGCATAAACTGAATGCCCAAATAGTGATGCAAATGCCCCAAATCAGACATCTCAAATGAGGCATACAAATCAGCCTTGAAATCAGCAATATGCTTCTCAAGAGGACCAGTGAGCAGCATGTCGTCTACATAGACAACAATGATCAGAAGCACATCATTAGCACGCTTAACATATAAGGTGCTTTCAGTTGGACTGTTCTCAAAACCATGTGCAATCAGATAGGCATGTATTTTCTCATACCAAGCACGTGGTGCTTGCTTTAAACCATATAACGCCTTCTTTAACCTGCACACCTGGTTTTCATGCCCTTTCTGCACAAAGCCACGGGGCTGAAAAACATACACTTCTTCATGCAAGTCACCATTCAGAAATGCTGTTTTAATGTCCAACTGATGTACATTCCAACCATGATGGGCTGCAAGTGCACAAATGCTCCGAACAGTAGTCATACGGCATGTAGGTGCAAAGGTCTCATCAAAATCAATGCCTCTTTCCTGCGCATAACCCTTTGCAACAAGCCTAGCCTTATACCTGTCAACTGTACCATCAGGTTTACGCTTCAGCTTGTATACCCACTTAGTGCCAATGGCCTTCTTGCCAGGAGGCAAGTCACATAAAGACCATGTACCATTCTTCATTATAGCATCATATTCAGATTGCATAGCAGCCATCCAATTTTCTGAATTTTGTGCTTCATCAAAAGAAACAGGCTCATTCTCATCACAGAGACTAGATGCAGCCATAGCATAGCAATCTGATGCAAAGGAGGTACTATGAGAGCCTGAACGAGTACGATATGACAAAGGTGCATCTAATTTGCTGTCATGCAAAGTCTGCACCAGCCATTTTGGCATAGTTTTTGCCTGTTCAATATCAGCTCTCTCATCAACAAGTGCATCATGTAAATCTGCATCAGAAATGGAATGATCTGCATCATCATATGAAACCTGCAAAGGCTGAGAAGTTGCCTCATTAGGACCAGTGCTAGCCTGTCCACCTGTAAAAAGAGGCATCAAAGTATCATACATGTCTTTGGAGCTAACAGATGTCTCCTTAGTACATGAAAGCAATGGCTGAATAGCATCGTCCACAAAGACAACATCACGACTAACCAGAATGCGTTTAGTCTGTGGATGATACAGACGATAGCCTTTACTTTCAGAACTGTACCCAACAAAAATACATTTTACTGCCTTATCATCCAATTTTCTGCGATGTTGTTCAGGCACTAATGCATATGCCAAACAACCAAAAACACGCAGATGAGCAACAGATGGCTTGCGGTCATGCCAAGCCTCATATGGAGTGATGGACTGCAACGCTTTGGTGGGACACCTGTTCAGTACATATGCTGCACACATGACAGCCTCAAGCCAGAAACTATGTGGTAAAGCCTGACTTTTGACCATGCACCTCGCCATCTCCATGAGTGACCTGTTCTTTCGTTCAGCAACTCCATTCTGTTGAGGTGTATACGGCACTGTACACTGGTGTTTTATCCCACGTTCAGCCAGAAATGCATTAAATTCTGAAGACATATATTCCCCCCCTCGATCAGAACGGAGGGTGCCCATTTTACATGCTGACAGATTTTCAGCCAAAACCAAAAATTGTTTGAAGCACATGAACACTTCGGACTTTGCTTTGAGTGGATATACCCATGCATGCCTGGAAAAATCATCAATGAAAGTCACGAAGTAAAGGTAATTTCCAAAAGAGGGTGTCTGCATAGGACCACAGACATCACTATGTACAAGCTGCAATTTCTGCATAGCCCGAACTGAACCATCTTTTGGAAAGGAAGAACGCTGCATTTTGCCCAAAATACAGCCTTCACAAACATGTTTTCCAGGTGCCTCAAGTTTGGGCAAAGAGGACACCATTTCAAATTTCTACAGGCGTAACAAACTAGCAAAATTCAGATGACCAAAGCGTGCATGCCAAAGCTTTGCATCTGACATAGCCTGAGAATCATGAACTGCACATGCCGAATCATTCACAGATCTTTCATAGTCTATGAGCTTATACAGCCCACGACATAAAATGCCAGAAGCAATAATCACATCGCCATTTGAGAGATCATGGATTGTACACCTGTCATTAACGAATTTCACAACCAAGCCAATCTTGGCTAATGCAGAAACTGATAACAGGTTCTTTTTGATCCCTGGCACAAATAAAGCATCTGACAAAGTGAAAGAACTACCATCAGCAGTAGTCAGAATGATCTTACCAACTCCCATAACAGGATAAGAGGAGTTATTGGCGCATGTGACAGTATTCCCTGTAGGGGCAGGCTCGAGTGAAGAGAAGAAACTGCGCTGCGAGGTAATATGTTTGGTCGCCCCACTGTCAAAGTACCAAACATCTGAGTCTACTGCAGACATGCACTGATCATGAGAAGATGGGTCAAAACTGCAGACAGTAGTAAACGCCCATTCTTCTTCCTGCACAAGATTTGCAGACTCTGTTTTTGGTGTAGAGGCCTCTGCAACAACCATTCTGGCCTCTTTCTTCTTTGCCTCTTTAGCAGCCAGTTTTGGACAGTTCTTTATAATATGATCATTTCCTTTACAGTACTTGCAAAACAATTTCTGCTTTTCTGATTTCTTCTCATCTTTATCCTGGTTCTTCGATTGTGCAGCATTTGCAGATTTCTGCTTACTAGTAGAAGAGCTCCATTTTCCTTTGCCCTTCTGACTAGCCAGGAAAGCTTGATCTGCAACACGCATAATGGACCTGTTCTGCCTGGACTCATCTTCCTGCAACAGAACAGAGACTAATTCCTCAAATGACAAGGCATTCGGATTGCCTTTCATCATCAATCGAAGAGTAGAGGCAAAACTCTGATATGAATCAGGAAGGCCATTCAGAACGGTCTGCACAAGTGAGCTATCTGGTATAACCTCATCAGCAGAAATCAATTGTTGCTTCAGGTCTTTGATCTTTGTAAGAAAACTGTCCATCGAATCACCTTCATTCATGTGCTCACTCTCCAACTGTTTTCGGAGGTAAGCAACACGAGCCTCATTCCTAGCCTGGTACAAAGTGGTAAGTGTATCCCAAGCATCCTTTGCTGTTCTGCAAGAGCGAATATGAGGAATAATGGCACGTTTGACAGACAAAGCTATCAATGCATGTGCCTGGGCATCTCTGCCATCCCAACGAATCTGCTCTGCAGTAGGTGCAACAGAAACAGCAGCACGAACAGGAATCTGTGGAATATCATCTTCGACACCATCTTCATCAGCTCCAACACCTGTATTTGCAGTACCTGTCGTTACAGGTGTAACAGGACGTCTTTCAACACCCTGCACAATGTTCCACAATCCTTTTGCAACCAGTACATGTCGCATCATATAAGCCCATAATGGGTAGTTGGTACCATCCAACTTATCCTCAACAGCCAACATACGGAATACATCACTGCTTTCAGCCATGGCCGGTGACTAAAATACGTTGATGCAGAAAATTGACTGTATCTCAAAAAGTTGAACAGAACTGCCCAGACGAGTTCTGCTAGACCTGTAGCAGACTTCGAGACGCTTAAACTGGCGAACAGAAACTGGTATATACCTTTGGCACAAAAGGACGAAATAGCCTGCACAAGCACTGCGATAGTGCGTTCGGAGGCCGAAACGAGCTCAGATCGCGATTTCGACACCACAGAGCGAAGCATTTTTTATCTCGGAAACACCCTGAGTATGCTCACCAAATTTTGTGCGAATCTGAGACTGCAAACGGAGGAGTGTCGACGGCGCCCTAGAAGAAGCAACGACCTGCTCTGATACCAATTGTTGGAGTTAGACGTCTGCGGAAGCACGTGAACAGCACAAGGAAGAAGAAGAAGCTTGGAGCACAACACACAAGACTGAATGTATTACTAGAGAATGTACAAAGATAAGTAGCCCATTAGGGCAATAGGCGTATATACAAGCCGGGGGAAAAAAACCTCCTAAAGAGGGAAAAAAGTGCCCCGGCGGTCCTAGAGTGTTCACACACATCACTACCTAAATATATCAACAGTGAGGTACAGATGGTGTGTGATGAAGCAGGTGTTAATACTAGAGTGTACACTGCATTGTACAATCTTTTGAAGCAGGCTCTACAAAACAAAGGTATTTTCCAGAGCATTTTTCCATGCCCTTACAAGGTATCTCTGAAGAAGAAGATGACCAATGAGGATGTAGCCAATACTCTTGGCAATTACCTGCATATAGAAGATGTTATGCCTGCATCCATTTATCATTCATCTACATCAAAGAAAGAGTTGAAAAACACATCTAGAAAGGGATTCATCTACATATTTGTCAATTTGGAGAGGCTTCAAAAGGAAATGGTTAAATTTTACAAATCCACACTTCAAGGTATATCCATTGTTTTGATAATGACATTCATAGTATTTTTAATAATATAATGTTTGTTATTTGATGTAGATTGTGGTTCCAAACTCAAGTTTGTATTGAAGCTAGACGAATGTCAAATCATAAAGGGACGCCGTATGGAGAGACTTAGTGTGACACTCATGAACGAAGCTATGGCCCATGCTATTATTGATGATAGTGAAGAATCTACCCATCACTTTACATATAGTGTCCAATCCGAGAAAGATATATGGTGGTTAGGTGCTATTGAAGTACCTAAAGAATCCAATGATGTTCTTACATGGATTTTCAATAGGATCCCATGGATCATAGAGGTGATAACTTCTCAAATTCATGGTGCCAAAATCAATGTAGAAAGCCTTGGTGATTTTGAAGTAGAGTGGCACTTAGGTGGAGACTTAAAGACTATCAAATGCATGTTAGGGTGCAAACAAGGTGCATCTACTCTCTATCCTTGTCCATATTGCACACGAGGTTATAAACGAACAAAGAGAAAACAAAACAACATAGATGATTTAGTTGATGACACAGATGCAACTCCATCTGCTGAATGGGATACACCTTTAATGAGGTGTCCCATGTTAGGTACACCTAATCGTGACATGTCAGATAAGGATTGGAATCCCATTATTCCATTCCCTTTAGTCAATGTCCACTTTTGCACCTTGCATGCCTTCATGAGAATTTTTGATAGACTATTGAAGCTCCATATAGAATACACATTTGCCATGAAGCCAGTTGATAAATCTATTCAAGCTATAAAGAAATTGGAGGAACTTCTTAATTCAATTGGTTGTCATGGTGGAAATGTAACCCTAGTTGTTAAGAAAGTTGGAGAATCTCAAGATAGCTTGCAACAAGTGTCAATGACAGGGAATAAAGCAAGACATTTTTTTAGAAGAGGTACTAGAACTCAAAATAATGAACGTTATGAGATGTGGAAAGACCTATGCATGATCACAACAGACAATGACTCTCAAGTTGATCTTTGTAATAAGAGAAAGAAAGTTTGGTCGAGCTTTGATAAGTTGGTAGGCTTAATGGGTCTGACTAGGTCTAGTGCTATTCAACGTCAAATGTTTCAAGAAACATTAGTGGAGTTCACCAAGTGTTTCATTCAATCTTGGGGAGAGAGCAATATAACACACTACATTGTAAGTGTAATCTTCTTCTACAAGTGTTCATTGCACTTACCTTTTTCCAATGTACTTAAAAATTTTTAGCATATTTTGTTTGCACATGGAGATTTTTTCATGCATCGATATGGGTCATTAGAGATTTTCACTACCCAAGGAATGGAAAAGTCACACTACAAAGCGAGGGGTGTCTACTTAAAAAACACCCGACATGGTGGTGGCCCAATGCAATCAAACTACATGGAGGAGATGTTTAATTGGTTTTACCACACTACATTCTCGATAAAGTTTTTTGTGGAATGACTTAGGGATTCAAAATTGGCAAAACTTGCAAGAACGATGCAACACAACATTGCCAGTGAGAAATGGAAGTCATCGTTAGGTCCTCTTCATCATGCTCAGTGGCGTGCAAGGAGACAACATTGGAAGTAAAGTGAATTCGTTATTTCCCATTATGTGGTAATACCTATAATTATTGTAATCTTGGTTTCAATGTGTTATTATTTAATATATAATATTCTGTATGGTTTTAAACAGGTTTTGTCCATTCTAGTGTGAACAAACAGTTTTTTTAAAAACTCTATAAATAGAGAGAACTCACTTCATTTCACACTTTTTGCAACTCAAGAGAATGGCACGCACCAAGCAAACTGCGAGGAAAGATCGCGTCTTCTTTCCTAGCCCTCATCTAGGGACACAACGCCCACCATGGTTGCAACCCCCCCAAAGACCTCGAAGTGGTTCCGAGAGCACATTTGTGCCTGTGTCACACGATGGCACACCACTTGGGAGCCATTCAGTGCGAGAAAATGAAGTGTCCAATAGACAAGAGTATTACACTCCAGGACGATCAGAGTCCATTTCAGATGATGAGCCACCAACCCATCAAATCAAGACCCAAACAGAAGTTGATCAGAAGGAGTGTACCAGAGAGCGAAGAAGAGTCATCCCCGAACGAGGAAAGCAGCAATCAACCACCATGGAATGATATGCAAATTCCAACGAGCCATAGGGTGACACATGGAGGTAAGACACTTCCACAAGGACAAGGGCAAATACCAACAGAGGAGGAAAGAGAGCAAAGTCAACAACCACATCAACAACAAAATGTGCAAGATGAAGCTGGGCCCTCACATCGTGTACATCGGAGAAAAAAAACTATCAACCACGACGTCGACCTCAATGCCAGCCAAACATACCTCCCAACACAAGAGCTCCACAAAGACGAAGGAAGCACTGCAGGGCTTTTGCAGAGATACGACACTACCAAAAGTCCGTTGAACTACTCATACCACGAAGAGCTTTTGCAAGGGTAGTGAAAGAGGAACTACAAAGCTACCAAGCAGGTCTAAGAATACAAGGGATAGCACTTGAAGCACTTCAAGAGGCAGCTGAGGCCTACCTCATCTCCATGCTTGAGGACTCTAACCTCTGTGCTATCCATGCCAAGAGAGTAACCATACAATCGAAGGACATTCAACTAGCAAGAAGAATTAGAGGAAATAACCCATGATGTGTATATTATACCCTATGATAGGCTACTTTGCGATGTAATACAATGGATAATAGAAAATTTTGTTTTGAGTTATATTCTTTGTCTCTTGTTTCTCTCTCACTCTCTCTCTCTCTCTCTTTCATTCAGTTATATATGGATTCAGTTAAACATGCATGCACTTGCCTATTGTTTTGTGACTAGATATGTTCCTTTTCTACCTATTGATGTGCAACATGTCCTTTTCATACCAAAAAACCCCTAGCCACAGAAACGCGGGATTCAGCCCTGCAAAAGTTTTGCACGACTGAATCCCGCGTTTCTGTGGCTGGGGGTTTTTTTGCAATATTTGGTCTTTTGTAAGAATAAAACATATGGTAGAGATGCAATGGTCTAGTTATTAAGAGGTTATACCCTACAGGTAATCATTGTATGCATAAAAGGTATGGATGAGATCTTTATCTAGTTAAAGCTGAGTTTATACCCTACTGGTAATCTTTGGTCCTGATTCTACCAAAACCAAGTGAAAATCTAGAATTACATACTTTCCTATGTTTTGTAGCACCTAAAAACACTAGATAAGGCCAAAAAAGCCCCAGCCACAGAAACGTGGGAAACAACCCTGCAAAAATTTTGAAGGGCTGTTTCCCGCGTTTCTGTGGCCGGGGCTTTTTTGGCCTTTTTTATGCATATAATTATACAAAGGACCAAAGAACAATACAAAGACCCCCAATTAGATACAATTTGTGGAGAGAAGCTAAGTTCAATTTTTTAGCACATTCATATACAGAACTAGACAAATGATGAAAAAAAAAGTTTGTATTATCAAGACATTATATCATTTCTCAGCTGCCTTCAATTTCTCTACAACTTTCTTTCTCCTTTGTAGAGATTGAGGCAGCTGGTAAGTCAATACAGATCTTGATATTACATGGGGGTCTTGCATTCCAAGACCCATGGCGATACCTATTTGCCCTAATACTTTTCATCTAAAATTAAGTCCTAATGTAGTTACAACTAAGGATTTCCTAACCAAAATGACACAATTAGTGCCTTGGGTAATTGTACATAAACACAAAATCTTGCTAAGGGCCTTCAAGCACCAAGTCATGAAGTGCCCATCCGGAATGTAGTCTTTGTGTATGATAACAAAATCATCCTTTGGCAACTTTCCGATGTAGTTTGCCAAGGATGCACCACTCCCACGAGAAGCTCGATCCCCACCAGACCTTGCTGCGAACTTGTCGAGCTCAATTGCTTCCTGTTAAGAACAAATGAGAATTCAAGCTCTTACAATGTTAACTTAAATTATCGATTTATTTAATTCAATTACCACTTACATCATGAAGCTTGTCTTCTTCCTCCCCTCTTCCAGGGGCATCAAGATCAATGCTAGAGTGGGCCATGCCACTCTGCTCTCCTACATGGGATGTAGGAATTTTTTGCTTCACTATCCTCTCCCGTGCTGCACTGAACTCCTCCCCCGTAGTAGAATTGTTGTCATCATTTAAAATATCAACACACACCATTGCTATGGTGTCTGCCACAGAATCCCCAAGTGGGATGGACTTCTTTTCAAGTATGTCAGATGTGTTGTCAAGTGGAACATCTGACATTGTGGAGAAAATACTCAAGCATTCATCTAGACGTAGACGGAATGCCTTCTCAATGTCATGAAGTAAAATAAATTCCTCTCCATCCACAACAATGCTGGAGAGATATTCAAGTTCCACCTCTGGTAATGTGGGCTAAGAGGGGTTGATATTTGAAGGGGGGGCCTCCTCCATGCTTGATTGCACATGTAGTTTATCCTCAACACCACCAGGAAATTCTTGGTGGATTGTAATGCTTTCTTTGGCAAAATTTATGGCCTCTTGTTGAGGCTCATTCTTCTCCTTAACGAAACCCCCAATGACAAGGTTGGGGAGCTCAACAGGTGTAGGTTCGGTGTTGAAGCTCAAAGTCAAGGACAAAGCATGGAAGCACATCAAAAGGTGGACACACAAGGAAAGGGAGCAAGTAGGGAGCTCCAAGAAGTGTATGTCAAATTTTCAGAAGAATCCCCTACAAAAATAGTGATTTCCATCACTAAAAACCATTGTAAATACCATTATCTATTTTTAGTAACTCCATTTTGTTCAAGCCGAGGAGTCCTCGAGCTTGAGGAGTATTAGAAGTACCATCGTACCAATTTTCATAATTTTTAGACTTCGTTTGAGCCCTCAAATAAACCCTGGGACCTAATTTTTAACTAGGCCGGACACTAGGTCTGGACAGGGCCAAAACTAGTCAAAAAACTATAAAAAGAGCTAGAGAGCTCATTTTTGAGGTTAGCTTGTTAGAGAATAGAACTTTTGTAAGAGAACTCTTTTGCAATCTAAGCTTTCCATTGTTCCTCTCTTTGATCTTACTTTGTGCGCGTGTGTGTGTATGTGTGTGCATGTTTGTGTGCTTTCACTCACGCACTTGTGCCTTCACTTGCTCGTGGTCTTCATACCGATCCTCACGTCTCCGCGGATTGACAAGTAAAGGAGGTGGTGCTTACGCTTGAGCTACACCAAATTTTGGCGCCGTTGCCGGGGAGAGAGCTTCGAGGACGAGCGTTGTGATGGTAAGATCGTAGATTTGCGACGTTGGAAGGTAAAAAATCTGTCATTTCAGTTCATTTTCTGTTTTTTTCCTCTTCACCTTCATCATCATCATCATCTCCACCTTCTTCCATCTTCTTCTTCATAGAAATTTCTTGTTTTTTAGTGCATTTTCACCATTTTCATACCATTTCTCATGCATTATTGTGTGGGAAGGAGTTAGGAGAAGCAAGGGAGAGCAAGCGCTGTGTTTTTTTCATGATTTTCTGCTCATACGGAGTTCGCCATAGCCGGCGCTCAGAAATTTGAATTTCCCGCCAAAAAACGCGATTCTGTGATGAAAATCGCGATTCTGTGAAAATTCAAAATTTTTTGAAAAATCACGATTTTCAGTTTTCCCGCCTAAACGTTGGTTGAAAAGAATCGCGATTCTGTGTTTTTTCTCAAAAAACACGATTCTCTGCTCAAAATCGCGATTTTCAGCAATCACGATTTTGTGAAAAACACGACTTTCTGCTCAAAATCGCGATTCTCACAAATCACGATTTTCAGCCAAAAATACGATTTTGAGAAAAACACGATTCTGTGGAAAAACACGATTCTCTGGGACAAAATCGCGATTTTCATGTCAAAAACACGATTTTGAGAAAACACGATTCTGTGATTGTGCTCAAAATCGCGATTCTCAAAAAAACACGATTCTGTGCTCAAAATCGCGATTTTCATGCCAAAAATACGATTTTGAGAAAAACACGATTCTGTGGAAAAACACGATTCTCTGGGACAAAATCGCGATTTTCATGTCAAAAACACGATTTTGAGAAAACACGATTCTGTGATTGTGCTCAAAATCGCGATTCTCAAAAAACACGATTCTGTGCTCAAAATCGCGATTTTCATGCCAAAAACACGATTTTGTGAAAAAGGCGATTCTGTGAAAACGCGATTTTTTGCTCAAAATCGCGATTTTCAAAAATACGATTTTGTGCTCAACATCGCGATTTTCATGTCAAAAACACGATTTTGAGAAAATACGATTTTCAGTGGGCTCAAAATCGCGATTCTCACAAATCACGATTTTCAGCCAAAAACACGATTTTGTGAAAAAAAGGCGATTCTGTGTAATCACGATTTTTTGCTCAAAATCGCGATTTTCTAAAAACACGATTTTGTGCTCAACATCGCGATTTTCATACCAAAAACACGATTCTGAGAAAATACGATTTTCAGCGGGCTCAAAATCGCGATTCTCACAAATCACGATTTTCAGCAAAAAACACGATTTTGTGAATCACGATTCTCTGAGTCAAAATCGCGATTTTCAAAAACACGATTTTGTGCTCAACATCGCGATTTTCAGAAACACGATTTTATGCTCAACATCGCGATTTTCAGAAACACGATTTTGTGCTCAACAACGCGATTTTCAGAAACACGATTTTGTGCTCAACATCGCGATTTTCTGAGTTCACAAAATCGCGATTCTCTGAAAGTTCACAAAATCGCGATTCTCTGTAAGTTCACAAAATCGCGTTTTTCTCCAACGGTCCTGTTTGCCTGTTTTGACCCCCAGGAGCCTGAATTGGCATAACTTCTTCATCCAAAGTCCATTTTTTGAGCTCTATAGCTCATTGGAAAGCTCGTTTCAAATCCTACACGACCTCAACTGTTTTTTTCAAGAATAACGCGTTGATTTTGAGATAGGATAATTTGAAGTTGACCCTCCAGTGGGACTAGGGAACCAAGGGGACTCCAAAGAATTTTGAACCATACCAAGGGGAAAATTTGGACTCTTGACTAAAGCTTATGAACCTGAGATCTGGTAGACACTTAGGAAAGGATAAACAAAGCATTAGATCTTCTGAGGCTAGTGTCAACCATACATCCAAGTCTTGGGCACAACAACTAAGTGGTCATCTTTTACTAAGTTCAGACACAAGTGATTCAGAAATGTCTTTTAGTATGGGAAAACCTGCAGGTGGCTCAGGGACTGCCCATCTACAAACACCAGAAGGTCCCTATAAGACACAGTTGGAATATATTCGGACCAACCAATTAGGTGCTCGCATCTATGAGGATGGTCTGAGACGATCAGTGGTCCAACTCAAAAATCCAGATCAATCCTTTGGACTTGAACACCCAGTGGTCAAGTTCGAAGAGGGTTCATACATTGATAAGGAAGGAACCATGTATGTGGTCACCAATCTACCAGATAGGACTGATGAGTTTGGAAATGTCATTCCTGAGAATGAAATAGGAGACCTAGAACAAGGAAACGTAGGACAAGGACCCCAGACTCCTAGAGGTAAGTCAGTTTTGACCCGAGTGATCACTCCGGATTGGATCCCTCAAGACAACAAAAGCATAGAACTATTTTTGAATAGAGAAACAGAGGAAGCCTTTTGGAGGTTCAAGCCAGATCAACCTAGCCAATTGGGCATAGTTATCATCTATGAATTCAAAGATCCTGAGATACCAGGCAAAGTTGTCTACCTGGATAACACATCAGAGAAAATTTTCTTGGTAACAGAACATGATAGACCTGCATATACTTGGAAGAATGAATTGATTTTCCCCCCACCAAGATCCAATGTTTCCCATGGCCTCCAAGGAGTAGGATCATCTCCCGCTCATGAAGCCCAGAGAGAAAGAACTAGAGGGAGACCTGAAGTAAGTTTTGCACACACCGTGGGCAGGAATAGGTCAGGATTTGAAAATGAAAGACCTGAAAGAGAGAGACATCAAGCACATAGGCAACAAAGAGATGAACAGGATTTTCCATTGCCTAGACCCCGAGAGTACCCAAGAACCCTTAGACCCATTCAAGTGATCAAAGCAATGAAGAACTATTTCGATGGGACAGGGGATCCTTATGATCATGTGGCCGAGTACAAACAAGTGCTGAGAGCCGAACAAATTGAGGACTGGTTCACCCAGTACGAGGCATTTGGTTTGACCCTTAAGGGCACTGCCTTAGCTTGGTTTCAACCATTGAGTAGAAGCAGCTATCACGATATAGGTCAACTGCTAGACGAATTCATTGTAGAATTTTCCAAGAGTGGTATCAGGCATAACACATCATCCTTGATCCACAGCTTCAAGCAGACTCCCCAAGAAACAGTGCGACTAGCAGGTAGAAGATTCAGACAGTATCTAGAAAGATGCCCTGCTCTAGAGTTACCCACTCCGGCCAAACAAGTGGCTTTGTTCTTAGATGGCTTACTGAGCACCAAGTTAAGATCATATGTGTATTTGAAAGATCCTAGATCCATAGAAGAATGTGTGCGGACGTGCATAGACATAGAAGATAACTTGGGTGAGGAGTTAGGATTGTCCAAACTCTACAAAGATTCGGATAGTTCTACTAGTCATACTTCAAAGATCTCCACAGAAATAGAAGAGATAGCTGAGCAAGTTGCCAAGAAGCTGGGTGTCCAAAATAAACAAACACAGAGAGTCACTCCATTGAATCGGTGTTATACTTGTGGGGGCGACCACATGGCTAATGTATGCCCAATGCAAAACCAAAACATTAGAGAAAGGAATGCTCCATATTGCACTATTGAGAGAAAATACACAAACCACACGGCTCAAGATTGTCCCTACAATAGGCAGGCTGTTAGACAGAATTATCAGCAACCTTACCCACAAGATAGGTATCAGAACCAATACCAACAGCCATATTATAGACCACAACAGCAATATCAGGTACCTTATAGGCCACAACCTGTCTTGGGAAACCAACCACCAGCTCCAGCCAACGTGATTCCAGTCAAATATGCTGGGGGAGAAGAAAATCCAAATAGAGCATTGGTGCCACTAACCCCATTGATACCAGATAATGACTCTCATGCTCATTGTTCAGACTACTCCCATGAAGGTAGTCCACATGCTTATTACACAGAGTCACCTGAACATAGTGAGATTTACTCGTATCAATATGAGGTACCACCTATGGAGCAAAATTGGGAGCCAGAATACTCCAATGTCATGTACACAAATCCTAACCCTAGGCCCCAGTTGAGACAAATGAGACCACAAGCTCCTAGAGGATCTTGTTTTAGATGTCAAGGTGACCATTTCATTCGTGACTGTCCCCACCCACCATCTCCGAGTCAAGGACAGGCTATCACAATACAGGCTTTTTGTCCTGATTGCGGCAAAGACCATCTCCCCAGAGATTGTCCAAGAAACCCCTCCAGTGCACCCAAGATTACACCCATTAATGTGGTAGGCTTAGTGGCAGATTCAAGTTCAAGTAGTAGCAATGTGGCTCCTATACAAGCTGTCACTAGAGCACAAGCCTTAAAACAGGATAAACCAGTAGAACAATCAGAGTCGAGTGAATCGGGAGAGCCTAGTAAGAGGAAAACAAGAACATGGAAGGATACCAGAGAGAAGGCCAATCGCAAGTGGAATAAAAAGTTATCGGAACTAGAAGAAAGCTTAAAAGAAGCGAAAACAAAAATAGAAGACATTGCATCTCAAAGCCCCTCGCATGCCGAAACTCCATCCACTCCACCTCATCCCACCCCACCACCCATTGTAAATAGACCTCAACCAGGGTCTGTTCTTGCAGATCCAACCCCAGAAGGCTTGGACATGATGTTCAAGGCCTACCAGGCTCGACTTCAAGAAGGGCCTACAGCTGCAAACCTAGACAAGAGTTACCCTAGAGCGGACTTAGAGATTGAACGGATGAAAATGTGCATGAAAATGGTAGAACAAGCTCAAGCTATACTTGAGACTAGTCAAAAGTTCAATCAGACAAACTCTGTCAAAGGGGATTTGCACTTCCAAGGCTTACTAGAACGATTAGAGCAGTTGGTAAACAAACCACAAGTTTCTTTACCTCCACAGGCTCAACCAGTTATTGAAAGAGGAAGCTCACCACCAATGGGAGCTTATGTTCCTAATTCCACAGATCCAGGAATACCTCCTTCAATTCAACAGTACTCTCAAGAATTCTTGCGGGAAATACAAGAAGAGAAATGGGGCAAGGAGAAGGGTAATTCTCCTCCTATTCCTGAGATTGATGATCTTCATGATCAATTTCCCCAAGACATTCCATCTATTTACGGAGATGAAGCAGAACAACAAGAAGACGAAAGGTTAGATTTTGAATCTAATACCCTAGAAGAACTGCCTCAATTTCCAGGCCCAGGGGAATCTGAATCTCTCCAGATTAGAGCTCCCACAATACTAGTAAGAAATGAAGACTCAGTGGTTCCAAGGAACACGGATGTCGTGAAGAACACTAAGGTTCAGTGTCATCTCACTGTAGAAGAGCTGCTCAAAGCAAAACCTGAGCTTTGGAATCATGTGAAGGATCAGGTTCCAGAACTTGATTCCAACATGCCAAAAGCAGGCTCTAAGCAAAGGGTACCAGAGATACCTCTCGACAAAATAGGGGACATGTGTGAGGGTGAAGAAGGTAATACTTATCTTCCAATCACCTACCAAGGTTACACAACCAAAGCAATCATAGATTCAGGTGCTGGTGTTGCTATTGCAACCACCTCCTTGTGGAAGCAATGGGGCAAGCCCACATTAAGACCAACTAGAATGAAGCTTCAAATGGCTGATGGTCATTTTGAAAGACCTCTAGGATTGCTAGAAGGGATCACTCTAACCACTTGTGGTGTAGAGTTTGAGCACACATTTGCTATATGTGACTTTGAGAAAAATAATGTCTATGAGATGATCCTAGGAAGACCCTTCCTACGACAATTGCAAATAGTACAGGATTGGGGAACTAACTCCTTGTACTTACAGCACTTAGGGGTCACCACCAAGGTCAATTTGAAGGATTACACCTTCAGAGATGTACCACCCCTACAGTGGAATTCTATCCACAAAGCGAAAGAAGATTCCATCTCTGTGCATTCTGAAAGTTCACCTGATCCATCATGGCTGCATGAGGATACTCATTTGTGGATGTGCAAGGTCGCAAAGGAAGAGGAAAAACGTTTAAAGGCAAGAGAAGAAGGAACTTTGCTAGGAGATAGACCAGTTAGAGACCCAGCCTACACACCGATGATCTTTCCAGATGAGGAGTTTGAGCCTCATGGCTGGCCAGAAATCTTAGCCACCATGGACATTGCTGTCAATGAGGAACAGTGGACACCTCATTGTGATGAGGAGGGATATGATATCTCAGTGTTCATGTGTCAACCCTTGCTAGAAGAATGTGACCCTAGTGATGTCATAGAAGAAGAAGAGAATGACGATGATCTGGAGTCTATTGTTATGGATAGTTGCTTTAACTCAGAGCAACACTATCTAGAAGATATAGGAGTGTTCACCCAGAAAGAAGAAGAACCTCTCACAAGTATTAAAACAGTAAACTCAAAGGATGGAAGTGAGAGTAGTCAAAAGAAAAAGAAAAGAAAAGCAGCGAAACAAGAAGAGGAGGAATCATTGTTTGAAGTACCAGAAAACTTCAAGAAATATGAAGTTGACGACCGCAAAATTTTGGTACGAATGCCTAAGAGAGAGGCCATCATAGGAGAATCATATGATAATAAAGAAAAGACCAAGAAGATTGTAGTGACCATGGAAGAGAACGAAGAGAGATGCACATATATAGGAGATGACCTAAGTGTAAGAGAAGAAATGGAGCTCATAGCTCTATTAAGGGAATATAGGGATGTGTTTGCATGGCACTATAGAGACTTGAAAGGGGTAGATCCAAGAATTTGCTCTCATACTATCCCCATGACTGCTGATGCTAAGCCCACCAAACAGAAGCCCTACACATATAATGATACCTATGCAGCCAAAATAAAAGAAGAAATTGATAGGTTGATTGAAGCTGGATTCATCTATGAGATTGAGCATACCGAATGGGTTTCCCCCATTGTTGTGGTACCCAAGAAGAACGGGAAGTTGCGAGTGTGTATTAACCTAAAAAAAGTTAATGCCGCTACGATTAGAGATAGTTATCCACTTCCAATCACAGAACACCTATTGGAGCGTGTTGCAGGCAAGGAAGTTTATAGCTTCCTTGATGGATTTTTAGGTTACAATCAAGTAGCCATTGCCCCAGAAGATCAACACAAAACAGCTTTTGCTACAGAGTGGGGAATCTTTGCATTTCGTGTGATGCCATTTGGGCTCACCAATGCACCTGCGACATTCCAAAGGCTCATGTGTCATGTCTTCAAAGAGTTCTTGCGAAAGAGCTTAGAAGTGTATGTGGATGATTTATGTGCTCATTCCCAAGAAAGAAGGTTTCACATCCCTGAGCTTAGACAAATCTTCAACAAGTGTAGAGAATATCGAGTGTGTCTGAACCCAGAAAAGTGTGTGTTTATGGTGCGTCAAGGTAAAATCTTAGGTCATATTGTTTCTAAGAATGGAATCTCAACAGATGAAGATAAGGTACGAGCCATAGCGGAGCTACCAAGGCCAAGGAATATTAAAGAGGTACAAGCCTTTATGGGCCATTGTGGATACTACCGTAGGTTTATCCACATGTACGCGATCATAGCTAGACCCCTTTATGCCTTGTTGTCTAATTTTGAGTGGAACGACGAATGCGAGAATTCTTTCAACGAACTGAAGAAACGCTTGTGCACGGCACCAATACTCACCACTCCTGATTGGAATAAACCATTCCATGTCCATGTGGATGCATCCAATCATGCCATAGGATGTGTGCTAGCACAACCCACAAGTGAAGGAAACTTAGATTTGCCCATAGCATATGCTAGTAGACAGCTCACTGCAGCTGAACGAAACTATACCACCACTGAGCGAGAGGGCTTAGGCATGGTATATGCTGTGAAGAAGTTTAGACACTATTTATTGGCCAACAAGTTCAAGTTTTTTACTGATCATCAAGCTTTGTTATATTTGGTCAATAAACCTTGCAATACTGGACGCTTAGTAAGATGGTTCCTTTTACTAATGGAATATGACTTTGAAGTTGTTGTCAGGAAAGGTAGAACCCACCTTCGGGCAGATCACCTTTCTCGCATCACTTCAGGAGAGTCACCGCAAGGAGTGTCTGACGAATTACCCGATGCTTATCTGTTCAATTTAGAAGTTGTTCCTAAATGGGCAAATAAGTTGGTACCAGTCCTAACCTTTGGCCCTGCAAATAAGAATGTGAAAACATCACAAGAAGAAATTGTAAAATCACAAAAATATCACATATTAGCAGGAATCATGTACAAACAAGATACTGAGGGTGTATTAGCTTGTTGTGTGGAGGATGATGAACATAGTAGTTGGTTGCAACAGGCCCATGAAGGAATGCTAGGAAATCACTATTCTAAACAACGAACATTGCAGAATCTAAAGCGTTTAGGAGTGTATTGGCCTAGCATGGACAAAGAAATACATGAGTGGATTAAGAATTGTCCAAGGTGCAGAGAGAGACCCCCAGTGGAGCATGCGACCCTTTATCAAGTGTCATTAATTCCAGATTGGAGTGCTCCATTGGTAGAGTTTATGAGATCGGGAAGATTACCCAAAGAGGCTAGTCTAGCAAGAAGACGAAGCATGGAGCAAGAGGCTCTAGGCTACGCCTTAGTAGGGGACAACCTATACCGAAGAGGCAAAGATGGTTACTTAAGACTATGCGTTCATGAATCAGACTATTTAAAGGTCTTAGAGACTGCACACAGCGGTGTTGCAGGTGGACATTTTGGTCTTGACCGAGTGATCAAGACCATTCTATTCTCAGGACTTTGGTGGCCCACTCTTCATATGGATGCACATACCTATGTGAAGAAATGTGACACATGCCAACGTGCACAATATCCAGTGAGAAAAGACGAGATGCCCTTGAGGCCAATGATGGGAGGACGTGCATTTTCGAAGTGGGGCATAGACTTCATAGGTCCTATTAACCCCCCAGCTAGAAACTCCCATGCAGAGTACATCATTGTAGCCACAGATTACCTTACAAAGTGGGTAGAAGTCAAAGCCACAACAAAGAATGATGCTCAGACTACGGCTAAGTTCTTATTCGAGAATGTGTTCACGAGATATGGACTACCAATAGAGTTGGTGAGCAATAGAGGCACACACTTCTTGAATGAAGTCATTGAAAATCTTCTCCAAGAATTCTTGGTGATACATAAGAAATCTGCCCCCTATCACCCACAAGCCAACGGACAAGCCGAGAGTACCAATAAGATCCTCTGTAACGTATTGACAAAACTGGTAAATAATAAACGCTCTGATTGGGACAAACAACTTCATCATGCTGTTTGGGCTTATCGAGTTGCCTACAAAACGGTACTCAATGCCACCCCATTTCAGATGGTCTTCGGACAGAACGCTGTGCTACCATTAGATTTCTTAATCCCTGCCTTAAAAGTAGCACAAGAGTATGAGTGGAATGGGCATGAATTGTCCTCTAGGATCTTTGATCTCGAACGCTTGGGTGAGACGAGGCTACGAGCGGCAGCAGGCATCTACGCTGCAAAGAAGAGGCAAAAGGCTTACTTTGATGCACACATCAAGGATAAGGGATTGAAAGAGGGAGACCTAGTGTTGGTATACACACTAAAACAACATGCTCGTAAGTTGGAAAAAAGAGGATTCGGACCCATGATCATTAATAGAATCTCCACTAGTGGTGCAGTTCAGTTGGCCACTCTAGAAGGAGATATCCTGCCAAACTACATTAGTGGCTGTAGAGTCAAGCTATATCAAGACCTCTTACTGAGGATATGCTAATAAGACTCAACACTGCTAAGAAGCGAAAAGATGAAGAGTTAAGAGTGAGAGAAGAAGCACAGGTAGAGGCCAGAGAGCGTATTAGGCGAAATAAGTTAAAGCGATTAGGCCTAGAAGTCAACTCAAAAGCCCCAAAATATCACATGGATATGTGTCAAAAGTCAGGCATAGCGACTTCTCAGGTCATTGACCGAAGACCCTTTGTGACCATAGCGATAGGACAAGGGAAGGGTGCAAGGATGGTGAAAGCATTGATTGACTCAGGTGCAGCAAGTAGTGCAGTTAGACTTTCCTACTGCCAAGACTTGGGGTTGAACATCAACCCCATAGAAGCTTATCTCATAGGATTGGGAGGTGTGGAAACCCCTTGTTTGGGCGAGGTGGAACTTCCCATCTACCTTCAAGATGTTCCAATGAAAGTCAAAGCTCTAGTATGTCAAGATGAGAACCTTACAGAACCACTTGTCTTGGGGCAAGATTGGATCTATGACCATGCAGTTAACTTAAACCTAAGAAGTCAAATTCTTCAAGTTTGGGTACATGAACAATGCATTACATTAGAATTAGAGAACTGCATGCTCCTAAACCATGGCACCACACATTCTCTTAGTTCTTCCAAGACTAATCATATGAACGAAGATGTTGTATGTGTCAAAAGCTCTATGATACAGAAGGAGTCAATCGTGGAAGACCAGGTTCGAAGGCGGGTGGATCTTTCTTCTTCTCCAAGGAATCAAGCAGCCACAGTAGTGAGTCCACCACACAAGCAAACACAACTGTTCACGACAACTGCTACATCAAATAGAAAGACACCACTCGATAAAAAAGCAGTTCCGAGCATGAAGCAGATATGGGTACGCAAAGGAGAGCAACCACCAACCTTGCCCCCACAAATTCCATCCTTGCAAACCCACCAGGCCAGAAGACGAAGGAAGCAGCTCAGACAAGCTCAATCACAAGGTATCCAACAAGTTTGGGTGCCTAAGAAGTTAGCTGCAGCTCAACAAGGGCAATTACAGATGTGGGTACCTAAGAAGCTCCTACATCCACAACAACCTTTGTTCTCCCACATGCAAAAGGTTTCAACAAAGAAGCCCAAAAGAGAAAAGGGTAAGAACCACGTACAGCGACCAAAGTTAGGTCAAATCAGCTCTTCAACATTAGTAGGAAGACATGCAAAAAGGATATGGGTTTGGAAGCCAAAAGTGCAAGTAGCCTCCACCGAACCAAAGCGTCAACCACACTAGATACCACAGTTCAGAAAGCATTCAAAGAGAAAGACGCCTGAAGTGACCTCTACAGTGCCACATGATGTTCTAAAATGGACTCCAATAAGGAGGATTACATCTGTTCGAGACTCAATGGATACCTCCACCAAGGTCGGCATCAACTTCCCCAAATAACACCGAAAGCCTCGAACGAGCAACAACCATGTGCTCCTTGCACAACCCTGTCTTTTGCACCATTCAGGTCATGCATTTTCAAAGTATGCATTAATATAGGGCCACATTACACGGTCGTGCATAGACACACTTGAGAATCCCACGCACAAGAGCACAGTGACATATGTCAAATATTTCTATTGATGCTAACGTTTGTGTTCTTGTTTTGTGATATCCTGTTCCAAAAAAAAAAAAAAAAAAAAAAAAAGGGGAGAAAGAAAAGCGGGAGAGAGCTTGTTCCCAGGTTTGGCTTATGAAACATGAATGAGTCATGCTTAGTTGAAGGTGGAACTGTTGATTACTGGGCATTTAGCAATTTGGATAGAAGTGTGTCTCGGCCAGCAGTGAGATTATTGCTGCTTTATCTGGTAGATGACAAGCATTTGGCATGAACAGGGCATCTACAACTATGATTTTCTCTTACCATGGTAGGAATGAAGAGCTTGAAGGTTCACAACTTGAGTGATGCTTAACTACTTCATGTACCAGAGCATCAAAGGAGATATCTGCAAAGGGTAGTTCTAGAGGAGAAACTCCTGCATATGGTGAGCTAAAGAGAATATGTGAAACTCAGCTTGGTGTAGTTACCCGATGTCGCTTGCCAAGGAATATAAAGCAATTCAATTCTCAGTATTTCCTGAACCAGTATGGAACAGTAGCACTGGTGAATGGTCTATGTCAATTAGCATGGTAACCTCTTAGAAACCGGCACGTGTCCAATATTCCTCTGAGTGTCAATATAGGGAAGTGAACGTGCATGAGCCCAAGCTCAGAAATGCACATTGTTACTGACAAAGGTTGCTTTGAAAAGAGGAGAAGGGACCCACCACTCAAAAGATCTCATCAGTGGACAATCAACATGGACATTCATCAACAAGGTTCCATCCCACAGGCCGAGTGTACAACACGAAGAGACAAACATCCATCAACCTTCTCCATGGTAAGTATCTTTACTCTGGAAACACCATAACCATGATAGTTTAGGACACCTCTTCGTCAGCATACCCTTGAGCAATTAGCTCAAGACACGCAATTTTTGCACCATACTTCTTCCAATGCATTTTCCAAGTAAGCATGCGTAGGGCTACATTACAAGGCCGTGCACAAGGCACATACTTTTTTCAACCCAGGCACGAACACACTTACCCATCATTCATTATGGGTTATGAGTAGTTGGCATGACTGCTCTCAACATCATCTTTGGAAGAGCTAGTGGACATCTTGGGAACAACATCCATATCTCGGAAGCAAATTGAAGCCAGTAGTTGCTCCAAATCACTCTCGACAACCTCTTTCGAGCCACTTACAGTTTTGAAAGCTCACAACGACACATTCTTGCTGGAATCCAAGGAACCAGCTCATACAACGGATGGACACCACCTCTCACAGCACTACATGGAACAGCCCTTCCAACAAGGGTCTGTCAGGGACGACAGACTCGAGAGGGGGGGGAGTGTTGAAGCTCAAAGTCAAGGACAAAGCATGGAAGCACATCAAAAGGTGGACACACAAGGAAAGGGAGCAAGTAGGGAGCTCCAAGAAGTGTATGTCAAATTTTCAGAAGAATCCCCTACAAAAATAGTGATTTCCATCACTAAAAACCATTGTAAATACCATTATCTATTTTTAGTAACTCCATTTTGTTCAAGCCGAGGAGTCCTCGAGCTTGAGGAGTATTAGAAGTACCATCGTACCAATTTTCATAATTTTTAGACTTCGTTTGAGCCCTCAAATAAACCCTGGGACCTAATTTTTAACTAGGCCGGACACTAGGTCTGGACAGGGCCAAAACTAGTCAAAAAACTATAAAAAGAGCTAGAGAGCTCATTTTTGAGGTTAGCTTGTTAGAGAATAGAACTTTTGTAAGAGAACTCTTTTGCAATCTAAGCTTTCCATTGTTCCTCTCTTTGATCTTACTTTGTGCGCGTGTGTGTGTATGTGTGTGCATGTTTGTGTGCTTTCACTCACGCACTTGTGCCTTCACTTGCTCGTGGTCTTCATACCGGTCCTCACGTCTCCGCGGATTGACAAGTAAAGGAGGTGGTGCTTACGCTTGAGCTACATTCGGGCTCCTCATTAATAATAAAATATGTTGTTGCAATGTAGGATAGGTACTTTGTACCCATCCTCTTCTTTTCGTTAAGTTTTTTTACTAATGGCACAGAGTCATCTAGTAAGTGCCCTGTAGTTTCAGCAATTGCCATGAAGCGCTTAAGGCGCTTCATGAAGGCTTCATCGCCTCTGTGTATGTAGAGTAGAAGGTCACATGGAACCCATTTACCCTCATAAGGCGGTATTTCTATAGAGAAACACAAGATGTAGTACTCAAGGAACTCTATGATTTCCTTGAGCACATCAGAGTTCAGTTGAATTGTTTTGTCTAGATCAGGGACTCTAGACAGTAGGTCATACAAGTGGTTTTGACCTTTGAACTCAGTTGATTCCAAGAACTCATTGAAGAGTTCACATGGACGTTTGGGTTGTAGGGTACTAGAGGATGCGGCAACCATTGCGGGTGATGCTAGCTTGTGTGCGTACTCTGCAAGTGATTGTAGCTCTTCTTGGTTGCAAAAGTGAGAAATGAGAGAATAAGTGTTGCTTTTATAGTAGTTTCAAAATTTTAAAGTGAGTGGGACCCATTTTAAAACTAAAACTGATACCTTCAAATAAAACAATCATGCACAGAACTCTCAGAAAAAAAACTTTTGCTCATAAAAAGATTGAACAGAATCATTAACCAGAATAAGATACACGACAACACAATAGAAAAAATAAATTCTCAGAACTTTAAAATTATAATAAATTGTCATTAGAAAAACCAAAGATTTGGCAAATTGTACATCATATTGAGATCAAAAAATTTTACATGCTAAATGTCTTGCATGTTAAATACATTGTTGCAGACGTAGGATTATAAATGGAACATAGGTTGTGTGTACACTGTAGCACTCAAATAGTTCTTGAGCTATGACAATGAAAGTTGAGTTCCATCCACACTCCATTCAAGGAGGACTTTAATTTTATCCTCCAACCTCTTACCAATCTGCAGACAAATAGAAAACTTTAAATGAACATATTTGAGTGTAAGAATTTGTATAAACAAAAGAAGAAATACCATATGCTACTTACCTTATGCCCTTGTATTCTGAACTTTGATTGATCCAGATCCTCAAATCCCATGATTACTAGATGTTCTCTCACATTGGCAAGAGTCCAATGATGATTTACTGAAATAACTTCCATTTCGTTGTTGGGTAGATTTATCTTAATTTCAAATGAAATTAAAACACCCTCAGAACTTTGTAATGGTATCCATTCACCAAGTTTACACATCCAACGATCATAATAGAATATAATGTACAATGAAGTACAATGTTTCAAGTATCGAAATCCTATGCCTGTTGCACCAATTTTACAAATGTATCTATCCCCTTTGGTGCATCCTTCTACAAGTCCCCAATTTTCACCTAGCAAACCCTCTACCTGCTCATACGTGATATCTTTTAACATGAACATTGTGGAAGTCTATAGAATTGTGAATATCTGAAATAAATGTACAAAACAATGAACAGGAACACACCAATGTAATCCTATAGATCTTGAAACTCTTGTAAATTTCAAAGAGTTGTGTACGTCCATCACCATCTTATGCTTCAAAGATGTTAATGTCCATACATCAGGTTGCGGCCACTCGAGCTTTAAGAGAGAATCTACCTTAATCATCTCTAACTTGCCAAAATCATTTGATGAAGAGGGTACAACATATGTATGTGTGTAAAAGAAAACTCTCTCACGTAATAGCTGAGCAGGACGGGCTTGTGGAAAGACTATTGACCCAACATCTGCATGCAATGCTTGGAAAGTACCTGTAAGACTACGAAGTGGTTGTTCTTCCACCAAGGTAGAAGGAAATATGTCTACAACAAAAAACTACACAACTTAGCTAGGTATACTATGAAATTTGGACAAAAGTCAATGAGTAATACTTACAGTTGATAGGATATCTCATTTTGTTTGAGTTTTCCAATTTCATGGTTGACATTGTGAACACATGTTGTACAATGGCAACAGTTTCACCATTTTTGAGCTTTTTGAAGCCTAGTAACTTCCCTTTCCAATGAAGATCCAAGTTTCCACAATCTCTCACACGGTGAGGACCAACACCAGAGGGTTGCATGTACACCCATGCACCTTTGCAGAACTCTTGTCCTAACCAAAATCCTTCTGGAGCCTTGATATTGTGACATTTTATCGTGATAACCTCATCTTTTGGACGTCTATGAGATTTAGGTTTCTCCATTGGAGATCAGGCTATGGAAGTGACAATAGGACTTCAAAGAAGATGATGCATAGAGAAAGAAATGGAGATGTAGGAGTTGCAATGGTGTGCTAGGGAGAGAAAGTAGTGGAAAGAGATGACTTTTTGGGAACTAGGTATGAAAATGTGAGGTTTTGGAGGGAGAAAGTTGCATTTTGAGTTAGTTTTGAAAAAGTCACTTTTTTCACTTCAATTCATGCACGGATTTTGATTTAGAACCCAAAAATAGCAGTTTTGATCCTAAAAAGTGGTTGGGGGATCATTAAATGGTGTTATGATGAGTTTTATAACTCTTTGAAAATTTTGAATTTTTGGGCCCAGGTAAGTTACGAGATTCCTTTCTCTCTCTAGAGGCAAAACCTGAACATAGGGGAATCCTGTCCCCTCATCCCCCTTTAGCCTAGTGATTTATAGGCTATAGACTGTGTCCACCACCCTCCTCTCATTGGTCCATCACTAATCACTCCTTAATCCAAAAGGCCCATGCAGGGTTCATTTTTTTCTCTAATGCAAACATGCACACACATACACACACACGCGCACAAGGTGAGAGCAAAGAGTGGAACAATGGAAGGACTTCGATTACAAAAGAGCTCTTTTACAAAGCTGAAATCTATAACAAGCTAGCCCCAAAAATGAGCTCTCCAGCCCTTTTTATAGTTTTTTTGAGTGGTTTTGGCCCTGTCCAGACCTAGTGTCTGGCCTGGTTAAAAATTAGGTTCTAGGGCTTATTTGAGGGCTCAAACGGAGTCTAAAAATTATGAAAATTGGCACGATGATACTTCTAATAATCCTCAAGCTTGAGGACTCCTCGGCTTGAACAAAATGGAGTTGTAAAAATAGAAAATGGTATTTACAATGGTTTTTAGTGATAAAATCACTATTTTTATAGGGATTTCTTCTGAAATTTTGACATGTGCTTCTTGGAGCTCCCTACATGCTCCTTCTTCTTGTGTGTCCATTTCCTTGATGTGCTTCTATGCTTGTACTTGACCTTGACTGTCAATAGGACATGATACTTTTGGAGCCCTAAGGCCATCGTGTGGTCCCATGCTCCACTGCATATCTTATACAACCCGTGCTACGGACTAGTCCCAAAGCGATGATCATGGCCAACTCTTGCCATAAAATTTAGGAACAATGGGCTCTATGTGGATTGGGTTATCTACCCATATCTCGCACCTCCGCAAGGATCACCCAAATTCTCCTATATGATATCAACCATTCTTCATAGATACCTCCCTCAGACCTAGTCAGATGTAGCAGCTCAAATGATGTTAAAGATATTCGACTTAATGTTGGTTGTACTCAAGATGTTTGGACATGTCAAATCCCCTCATATATCTATGCCCCGATTCAACAATGGAAACCTCAATTTAGTCTATGACATGAGCACAACACCCTATAAGTATTGTTTATGCTTGGCATGCTCACATCAAATATCTCCCCACCTGCTACAAGCAAGCTTTACAAGATATGCTTATGACAATCCTCTAGGAATATCATTTCAAGGTATTTATCTCCAAAACCTTCTCTTTAACATCAAGAACCTCTATAAATGTTTGATCAAAATAATTGTTTTTCTTTTCCTCATTCTTCTCCTTTCCTTTTGCATTGCCCTCAAGGAGTGAACAACAAAAGAACATCTCATAAATCTTTATATTTCCATCCCACAAATGTATTTGAGGAACTCAATAGGTGTGCAAGAATTCCTCAGACCTAGAATACTTACTTTGTACTTCAATACATGTTTGGACATGTATTATTGAATTTCTTCAAATGCTTCTAGGTGAAGCATGATTATCGTCTCAAAATGATATGGACATTGAAGATATGTGCATACTCTAGTAGATCTAGTTTGTGCATATCCAGCATCGTCCTCGATGTTGCTTAGATGGTTTCCATCACTCTCTAAAAGAATGTAATATAAGGTGCACAAGATTTCTATCACAAAGTTCATAAAAATGAAATGAAGTTGGAAGAAATTTCCTTCTATATTGAAATGTTTTCTTTACTTTAATTTTGAAAAATCCATAACACAATAAACTCAATTAAAATAGTGATGATTTTTTCTCAATTAGATATGATGATTAAGAAAACACGTCTATCTCAATTGTAATAAAAAAAATGTTAAAATATCATGATTGGAGTTATCCATTTACATAAAAGATTCATCTCCTTCCTCTTGTGTATAACTTTGCCATTAACATAAAAATCAAAGTATTTTCCCTATCCAAATTTACAAGATCATTAAATTTTCTTGTAAATTTGCAAGCAATCAATATTCATCCACAACGAAATCATGGATCTTATTATCTTCATCATAAATGTGAACAATCTATTTGTTATGAGGGCATATTTCAAAAAGTAATGCTCCCATCCTTTGTTTGTTATTAATCACCATTTGTTGAAAGGATAAGTTATTGATACATGTTTCCCATTTATATTATATCAAATACTTATGTGATTGATAGACAAACACTTGATGATGAAGGAAATATGTATATGCCTCTTTATAAAAAGATATTCCTCTCAACTAGTTTGGAAGGATTTACATCTGCATATACCAAATTCTCATATATATGCATGCAATGCACTAAAAATCATTGTCAACATTTCAAGGGGCCCGCATGCATTGAAGTATGAAAAAAAAAATTACAAGATAGTATCCAACCATGACAATATAAATAACCAACAAATCAAAATTTGAATGGAACTTACAATTTTATGAATATCTTGCAACTACATTTTCGTGGAGCTTCAATCATGATGCGTTCTAGACATGTTGGACTTTGATTGTATTCCCCTTTGTGCTATGTTTGAGATCAATACTGCATTCCATATAGTGATAATTTCTCTGGTGGATGTGCGTCTTAAAATTTAAGAGCCCCACTAGTGCAAGATCTCATTGTAATCTACATTTCCCTATGAAAACTACTAGTAGTATAATTGGTAGTGATGTATCTAAACAGAGTTGGGACTAGCAGGGCACTTTTCTTCCTCTCTTTAGGATGTTTTCTCCCCTTGTTGTATATATTCCTACAATCCTAACGGGATACATATTCTTGTACACTCACTCAATAATAACTCAATTTTGTGCTCCAAAATTCTTCTTCATCCTTGTTGTTGGAGAAACAATCACTAATTGAACATATATTTGAAGGTCAAATCTTTAGAAGAAATCCACATGCCCATGTCAAGGGACAAATTCACAAGTGTATTATATTTGTTAAGTTAGTTTAATTTAGTTCTAAAAGTCTTTTAAAAGTCGCAAGATTGAGAAAAACTATATAAGTTAGTTTGTATCAAGTGATGCGATGTGGAAGAGAAGTAGTTAGAGTGAGAAAAAGTTCATTTTGTATGATTGGGTATAGTCGGGCTTCTCTGAGTGAGAAAGCACTTGTAAACTTCTGAGTTTTCCATAGCTATGACAAGAACTAGTTAAAGTTCTGTGTATGAGATTCTCTCCTCCATCTCCATGTTTTGTGTGTTGTGTAATCATCTCAAAAGTTGAAGTTTTCAAAGCAAGTCGATGCCTGGCATCGAATGTATGGTGAAAGGTTGAGTTTTATGTGGGAAGTCGATGTCTGGCATCGAATCTAAGTTGATAAGTCCTTTTCTTCATATTTGACTTTTATCTCTTGCTAAATCTTCTTGAAAAGGTGAGGTTTGTGGAGCAACTTCATGCCTGGCATCGAGTTTCAGCATAAAGTCGATGCTTGGCATAGAGTTCTAATATAAAAGTGGTTTGTTCATATCTTGTGTTCAAGCGGCCATTTTACGTGTTGAAAAAGTGGCTGAAAAGCACCAAGTTGATGCCTGGCATCAACTTTTGGTTGCAAGTTGATGCCATCCATCGAATTTGCATTTTTAGATAGTCATTTTTACTAAAAGAGGTAAAATTTCTAGTTTTGGAAACTCATATAGGGTGATCTTGTGAAGGCCATAACTTGAGTTCTAGGGATCGATTTCTTGTAAGTAATAGCTTCTTGGAAAGTCTACACTTCTTCTTTCATCCCTCAAATAACCATGAAGAAATAATATCTGTGCTAAGAGAAATAAGCAAAAGAGTGAAGGTATGTCATTTAGTGACTAGAAATTTCTATAGAAGCAAATTTTTCAATTTAAGCAATCTTTTCTCAAAGTTTGGAGAATCATTGAGTTAATGGTGACCATAGATGTGTTCTAGTGTCACATTAATTCATTTCTTATGATTTTTCACACATCAACAAGTGGTATCAGAGCAAAAAGTTCTCGAGAGCAGAAGGCATCAAAGGTACGAGAAGTTTGTGAAAAGTTTTCATTAAAGTTTTAAAGCTAAAGCATTGGAAGACTTAAGGCATCAGAAGGTTACTTCAAAAGTATCTTCATACACAAAGAACTTCAAAAGGTATTATCCTTTATCCTTTAAGCTCATAGGTTGTAGCAAAAGGAAAGGAGTATGGCAGATCATATCTCCATTGGCAAACTGGACAGAGATAATTACCCTGCATGGGTAATGAGAATGGAAGCCTTACTTATGAGTAAGGATCTCATGGTGTACATAATAGGTGAAGAAGAGAAACTAGTATTTGAAGATGAAAGCCAACCAAAGAAAGAAGAATTGGATGCTTTAAAGCATTGGCAGAAGAAAGATGCAAGTGCAAAAGCTTACATCTACAATACAATCTCAGATCATTTGCTACCACACATCAGAGGATTGGAAACAGCTGAAGATTTATGGAATGCATTGGAGTATCATTTCCAAAGTACCACCAAAGCAAGGAAAGCAAGTCAATGGTCAGAGTTTACAACATTCAAGAAGAAGCTAAGTCAAAGTATTAGTGATTATGTCACTAAGATGAAGGATCTAGCAGATACTCTTGGATCCATAGATGAAGATGTTGAAGATCACAGATTGATTGCTCAACTACTTGCAGGTTTGAGAGGAGATGAAAGGTGGAAACCTTTTGTCTTGTCAATAGAACTTTCTTTGAATCGTTTTGTTCCAAATTTGAATCAACTGCTTGGTTTGATGTTCACATTTGAGCAAGACTTGAAGGGAGATGGAGATAAAGGACAAAGTTCTGCAATGTACATGAAGAACAAGAAGAAAGGAGATAAAGGTAAAGCAAAGGATGAAGAGGAAAAAACTTCTCAAGTTTATTATGCAAGAGGTAGAGGCACAAGCAAAGGAAGAGCAAGGAGCTTTGGAAGAGGAAGAGGAAATCAGAATAACAATCAGAAGGCTTGCTAGATCTGTGGATTGAGTAATCATTTGGCTCATGACTGCTGGCATAATCAACAAGGATCAAACCAGAATCAAAACAACAATAGTAGAGGCCGAGGTGGAATATATCAAAGTTACTCTTAGAGAGGTAGACGAAGTCAAAGAGGAGGCTATGATAGAGGTGGAGGAAGAAGTTGGGGAGAGAATCAATCCTACAACACCACCTACTACAATTATGCAAATGACACACAGAATGAAGGTCATACATCATTGATGATGAACTCAATTAGCACATCAGATAAAGAAGATCTAAAGGTATTTTACATTGACTCTAGATGTTCTAATCATTTGTTAGGAAACATAGAATTGATGTCAGAATTGGAAAAAGGCATTTCTAGTCATATAGTTCAAACAGATGATAATACAAGACATAGTGTACATTCAATTGGAAAAGTGAAATGCAAGAGTGGAGCAGATTTGCCAACCAATGTTTTGTATGTTCCCACAATACCTAAAAACTTGATTAGTGTAGGAC